>LR738710.1:280912959-280995013 GCA_902687465.1 Secale cereale
CGCACAAGCAGTGGTTTCCGTCCTCTTCGCCCTCCGCCTCGTTCCCCTCTGCTCACCGGACATGAAGGTTCGATGTTTGGAGACCACTGTCCGAAGTCCTCGCTCTCTTCTAGCCGTAGCCCCACCCCGCCCCCTCGATCGACAGCCCCAGCAGGTCGACATCGCCGTCCACCCCGTGTCGCCATCTCTAGCAGGTCAACGCCGCCATCTACCCCGTGTCGCCATCGCCAGTAGGTAGACAACGACGTCCACTCCTATTCAGCCACGTGATGTGATGGCGGCCAGATCTTTCGATGAGAGTGGGGATAACTATCGATTTGGTGGATTTTGACCTTGACGATCCGGCTATACTGTACCCGACGATACGCCTCGACAATCGCTAAACCAATCTCCGATGGTTATTGACCCTGCCGTAGGCACGATCAACCTGAAAAACGAGGTTCAAGTTCCTGCAAGCAACCGAAGAACCGAAAAGAACAAAGAATTGCAATCTAAAATTGCAGATGAAAAAGTGAGCACACAAACTAGATGGAAAGTTGGGGTTGCACTGTGGATCTGACAAGGCGGTAGTCCTACACGTCTCGTAGATGCGAATTGTAGAAATGGCTAGACAATACAATAAAATCCGAATCTAAACCCTAACTTAGACTAGCTATTTATGAAAGCAGATGCCGCCTGGGGCTGATCAACCGGACACCGGTTCATATGGTGACCAAGTGCTGCACGTAAGTAGTCAAATCGTGTTGGCCCACCATAGCCCAAACGTGGTGTCTCTTGGTCCATGCAACAAGAATTAATTGGCTTGGGTCTTGTAGCGTCTACTTCCTATGGATGGGATGGATGGTGGCATGGTGTAGTGCGTGCATGCATGCAAGGACGGTTGAGAGCATGCATGCAAAGAGCGTTGTTCCATTTGGTTTAAAGGCTCCCCTTAAACTGATTGTTTGATCCCTTTGTTTCTGAGTACAATTAAATCAGAACATGAGTGTAACATCATATTCTCGTTACTTAACTCATATGTACAAAGAAGCGATAGTACCTGGCCATTTATTTGTCTCGCGCGCGCTCTAGTTATAGGTCCGGATGGAATAACTGATGTAGGATTGGCGGAAGGTGTAACTGTGCCGGAGATGTCCTCATCATCCCCACCTTCTTGAATCGAAGTCGCCCTCGACGGTATTTCTTCGTTCGCACCCAAATAAGGCTTTAAATCTGCAACCTTAAATGTGGGACTAACCCGAAACTCTGCAGGCAGATCAATCTTATATGCATTCTCATTAAAACAAATTCCATCACCTTAAAAGGTCCGTCCGCACAAGGCATTAATTTTGACTTTCATAAATCAGGGAAGCGATCTTTTCGCAAATGTAACCATACTAAATCACCTGGTTCAAACATAATACTTTTCCGACCGTGACTACCAGCAAGTTTATACTTGGCATTCATGCGTTCAATATTTTTCTTAGTCATCTCATGCATTTTCAATACAAACTCAGAACGCTCTTTAGCATCAAGGTTTACCTTCTCCGAAGATGGAATAGGTAATAAATCAGTAGGCACCCGACGTATAAATCCATAAACAATCTCAAAAGGGCATAACTTTGTGGTAGAATGAATTGAACGATTGTAAGAAAACTCTACATGAGGTAAACATTCTTCCGACATTTTTAAGTTCTTTTACAAAACAGCCCTAAGCATAGTAGACAATGTTCGATTAACCACTTCAGTTTGACCATCTGTTTGAGGATGACATGTAGTGCTAAATAAAAGCTTAGTCCCCAATTTTGTCCACAACACCCTCCAAAAGTGGCTAAGAAATTTTGTGTTGCGATCAGAAACAATTGTATTTGGCACACCATGTAAACGAACTACTTCTCTAAAGAACAAATTAGCAATGTGAGTAGCATCGTCACTTTTATGACAAGGTATAAAATGTGCCATCTTAGAGAATCGATCAACAACCACAAATAGACTATCCCGCCCCCGTCGTGTCCTAGGCAGTCCTAATACAAAGTCCATAGATATATCCTCCCAAGGAGTGCTAGGAACAGGAAGAGGCATATATATACCATGTGGGTTCAATCGTGACTTAGCTTTTTGGCATGTCATGCAGCATGCAACATATCTCTACACATCTCTTCTCATTTTTGGCCAAAATAAATGATAGGCAAGGATGTCTTCTATCTTCTTAACGCCAAAATGTCCCATAAGTCCACCTCCATGCGCCTCATGTAACAATAAAAGACGAACAGAGCTATCTGGGATGCATAGCTTATTAGCGCGAAAAACAAATCCATCACTAACGACGAACTTGTTCCAAGTTCTACCCTCTCTACAATTGAGCAATATATCTTTAAAATCAACATCATTAGTGTATTTCTCTTTTATAGTTTCAAGTCCAAAAATTTCGAAGTCAAGTTGTGATAACATGGTATAGCGTCTAGACAAAGCATCGGCAATTACATTCTCCTTCCCTTTCTTGTGCTTAATAACATAAGGAAAAGATTCAATAAATTTAACCCATTTTGCATGTATACGATTCAATTTGCTTTGAGTTCTAATATGCTTGAGTGATTCACGAGCAGAATGTATGACAAACTCCTTAGGCCATAAATAATGTTGCCATGTCTCGAAAGTCCGAACTAGTGCATAAAGTTCTTTATCATATGTTGAATAATTCAAACTAGGCCCACTGAGTTTTTCACTAAAATATGCTACTAGTTTGCCTTCTTGCAATAAAACACTGCCTAAACCAATGCCGCTAGCATCACATTCTAATTCAAATATCTTATTAAAATCAGGTAATTGCAGCAAAGGGGCGTGTGTAAGCTTATCTTTAAGAATAGTGAAGGCTTCCTCTTGTGCGTCACGCCAACCAAATGGCACATTTTTCTTTGTGAGCTCATTGAGCGGCACTGCGATGGTACTAAAATCTTTCACAAACCGCAAGTAGAACCCAGCAAGTCCGAGAAAACGCCGTACCTGTGTGACCGAGTTAGGGGTCGGCCAACTCTGGATCTCTTCAACCTTGGCTTTATAAACTTCAATTCCGTGTGGTGTCACAGCATAGCCAAGAAAAGCGACTCAATCCGTGCAAAAAGTGCACTTCTCGATATTACCAAATAAATGTGCATCACGCAGGGCAGAAAAAACAACACACAAATGGTCTAAGTGTTCCTCTAGTGACTTGCTATAAATAAAAATATCATCGAAATATACTACCACAAATCGTCCAATGAAAGCTTGCAAAACTTCATTCATTAGTCTCATGAAAGTACTAGGTGCATTAGTCAATCCAAAAGGCATAACTAACCACTCATATAAACCAAATTTAGTTTTGAAAGCGGTTTTCCATTCATCACCTAGTTTCATACGAATTTGATGGTAGCAACTACGCAAGTGTAATGCCCAGTAGGGGGCGATGTCCCCCACGTGTCGAGGCGCGACTTAAGGACATAAACGCATACTATAATGATCTCAAGTATGGTATCTTTGCACAACTCATTTAAAATTCAGGGATCAAAGTGTAAAATGATAGTTGACTTACACTCGCCACGTCACACAAGTGAATACAATAACATACATCATCCAAATAACATCAGAGTCCGACTACGGACGAAATCCAAACGAAAAGAAACCATAAATAACACAAGCCCGGATCCTCCTAGTAACAGCCACTACTCTTCGTCGAGATAAGACACATGGTAACGTCCACGCTCTTCATCGAACTCCCAGTACAGCTCTGAACCATCTCCTGCATAGTTCTCAATGGTACCTGCATCTGGTGTGTGTTGAATCTGTGAGCCACAGAGTACTCAACAATCCCGTTCCCGGGTATCAAAACTACCAAAGCCTTAGGTGTGGAATGGTTGTAAACAAGGTTGCAGCAAGCACTAAGCACTAACTTATGAGTTTAGAGCGAGAAGAGATCAAGTGACAACGATCGCCAAATTGATCAAGAAGTGATCCTAGCTACTCACAATCAAACATAACCCCACCGTGTTCATTTCCCGAAGCCCTTCGGAAAGAGACCATCGCGGTTACTCACGCAGGTAGTGTATTCATGAATAAGGTGTCAAGTTATCGAGAACCGGATAATAAAAAATTCCCATCTGCCACATATCTGCGGGCACGGCTTTCGAAAGATCAAACCCTGCAGGCGTGTCCCAACTTAGGCCATCACAAGCTCACGATCCGTGGTGTCGCATCTCCAAAGTGGGAAGACCCGAGTATTCTCGGAATCCCGTGCTCAAGATATTTCGACAAAGGTAAAGCTAATCCAGCAAGACGACCCGACGTGCCGACATCCTGATAGTAGCCGCGCGTATCTTGTTTCAGGCCATGACTGCATGGGTGATGCTACAGGTTATACTAGATACCTCGGGTTTCCCCAAGGCGGCCCTGTAGGACCCCCAGTCTGGACCAACACTCATGAGGAGCACTGGCCCGGGTTGTTAATTAAGAACTCGGGTTTGCAACGCCCTATGCAAGTTTTAGTTATTAGGCAAATGTAATACCAATGTTGGGCCTTGCTGGAAAAGCTTTAAACATAGTGAATTATCAAGGGGGTCCCGTAACCCCAACCGTGTTAGGAACGCAAAACCAAGGAACATAACACCGTTTTATCGGTTCCTAAGGTGGCATGAGTGGAACAAAACACCAAGCAAGAGACTTAGCCTTCTACCCATTACCAATATATAGGTGAATTAGCTTAACATGTATTTATATATTGTGTTATCCCAACAACAACTTCATCATGGAGCAACATCTTCAAAACTTCACCCGCAACTAACAACGCTATAAGAGGGGCTGAGCGATGCATACTTAGCCAAACAACGGTTTGCTAGGATGGTGGTTAGAGAGTTTCATGGCAACAATAGGAGGGCTGAATAACAGGAATAGGCATCGAGGCAATATCTAAAGAGCAAAACATCTAGCATAGGCAAAGATAGAAGTGATATATAGGAATGGTCATCTTGCCTGGAAAGTCGTCGGTGGGATCGTAAAACGGCTCCTCGAACTCAGTCTCGGCAAGATCCTCGAACTTGGTATCGGCTCCCGGCTCTACCCAACACAAGAGCACAACAACATCATAATACCAAACACGGTGCAATGCACAATCAACATGATGCAAGTCATATCATGGGATGCAAGGATGATGTGCGTATGCATGAGGATGCTCTTGAGCCTAAGGAGAATATGATGGAAAATGGCATCATCTTGGGAAACCAAGCAAGCCACTGGATAGAGGGGAAGATTTCGGTTGAAATCGATATAAAGATCATCGGAAACTGATGCACGGTTTGCAAATGGCAAGCAAAACAAGATTCAAGCAAAACTGCAGTTTACAGCAAAGTGGCAGCTTTGGAGCAAGAAATAATTATGCTACAACACCCAAACATGGAGACAAAGGACATGGATGTGAAATAGACATGATACTTAACAAGCATGAACTTAGAGCACACCCAAAACCTTGCTGGAACACAATTAAACAAGCATGGCAACTTGCAATAAATTTACAGAATTCACACTTAGTGAAAATTACAAGGCATGGCAAAAATTACAACGAGTAGGCATGTTTGCAAGCTTGTGCAACTCAACTCAAAGCATAGCACGGCAAGTTAAGACAACCAACAGCAAGAAGACATATTTGAGAAGCTACTCAAAGCAAGAACATGCTCATAGGATGCATAGAACACTAGCTACACTCGTGGCAAAACTGAACTTGTTGATAACATGCTGACAGATACATTTTATAGTCACTTGAGAGCATGAAAACAACAAGTTACAACAGGCCATCATGCAAGCAAAAGGCATGGCAATAACATACATAATATGCTCTTCAAGAATAACCACATGGCTACTTCTTCAACATACTAGAACATGTCCCAAACACCATGGCAAAACTGCAAAAGTTAATCCAGGCTTATTAAAATCTGGGCATGCTGTCAGAAATATTTTATAGCCACTTGAGGGCCTCATAACAACAAGCTACAGCTTGGCATCATGGCAAACAAGAGCATGGATAGCTAGAGCATAACATATACATCAAGGAACACCCACTGGACAACTCTAAACATGCACAACAAAGACGGTGGCATCATGGATTGTCGGTGTACAAAAAGAGGGGTACACATTTTGTACCCCTATGACTGTGCACGGGCAGTCCGAGCCACGGGCACCACCACACCAAGCATGGCAAGGGAGGTGAGTCGGGGTAAGATCAAAGCTTGATGGAGACTGGAACAATGCCAAGAACAAGACCACAAAGAGCAAAGGGACGAAGCGGCTCTCCCTGGCAAGATCCTTGCCGGTGCCAGCTCTGGCAGCCCCGGCAAGACCCTTGCCGCCGCAGCTCGCCCCACACCTACGGAACGGATCACCCTTGAGTCCACCGCCCCCATGGGGCCAGGATTCAGGACATATCCCCGTGGTGGCATGCAGATCTTTGTGAAGACATCCAAGATCAGATACAAGTTAAGAAGACGACGACCCTTGGCGGGATCCTAGCCAAGGAGAACTTCAAGGCCCCCGGCAAGCACCTTGCCGGGGATGACAGCAGGCCCCACGGCAGGACCCTTGCCGGAGCCCCGGCAAGGACCTTGCCGAGGACACCCGCAGGGCCACCATCAGGCCCGCACCAACCGAGTTTCCACCGACACACGCAGCTGCCGACCCGACCAGCTGGACAGGCTCCTGCGTGGCAACCCACAGATCTTCGTGGAGACCTGCCGTTGCGCCACCTTAGCTGCCTGTCTGCCTACATGGCACCTGAGGCGCTGCTGGCCAGGGCGCGTGTCAACGCGAGGAGGGGCGGCGACGGACAAGACGGACGTCTCCCCTCGTCCCCGATAAAGCAAGGACACCTAAGCTAAGCGCATTAAATGCGCCTTGTCCTGTAATGCGAGGGATAACCTCGTATCATTGTACCGTTTCCACCTCCTGTGTGCCACTGTGGCAACCCCTTTTTCCTATAAAAGAGGCCCGAGGCGACCAGGAGGAGGATTCGGCTTTTTAGAACTCCTCATGACTCTTTTCGAGCTCCTGACTAGCTGAAGAACACAAACATATAATCCACCAAAGCAGGAGTAGGGTTTTACGCATCTTTGCGGCCCGAACCTGGGTAAAGGAACCGTGTCCTGACTGTTAGATCTGCTCTTCTCTCAACCCCGTGCCCCGCAACCGTAGTAGGGATTGTTGTGATCCCATAGGTGTCGATCCAAATACACCGACATCTTTTGCGCGCCAGGTAGGGGAGCGCAGTTGTGAGAATCGGCTTTGGCAGTCAGTTCGACACCTCTTCATCGTCATGGCGCCCAAGAAGAAGACGACGGTGGCGGTTGGCCAGTCGGAAGCCGGATAGCCCGTCCCGACGCGGGCGAGCAGCGGACCGGTCTCGGAAAGAACCGGGGGCGCTGCTCGCGAACACCAACGCCGCCCCAGCAGCCGGAGTTTGGGAGGTGGCGATGCTTGTGCGTCTGGTAACGGGCCACACACCGCCAGTTCCAGAGATGGAACCCGGCCCTCCCCGGGTGGCGCGGGGCCTTCCAAGGTCGCTGCCGCATCACCCGAAGGCAACGCAAGGATCTACAGAACTCCCACGCCGGCACCAACAACGCGCTCTTCTCAAGCAGCGCGCGATGAACGGCGTCGTCACCCTTAAGATCCCAGACGTCGCCATGGGAAGGGCCCCGAGCACCACTCCCGGGACGTAGAAGACCTGCCCGCCCGCCGGAGCACTGGTGGAGACGGTAGGCGACTGCGGGATCGTGATGGAGCTCCTCCTGACACGGTCAGGGGTCGAAGCGCGTCACGATCCGTGCAGGTTTCGCTACCGTTGACACCAGCCAAAGCTTTGGCGCGCGCGCAGTTGCTCCTCGACTTTCCTCTCGTTATGGGGAAACTCGAGAAATGGAGAGCCACTATCCGAAGCCTTGTCGCAGTCGCCAACAAGGATGATCTAAGTCCAGCGGAGCTCCCAAGTCGACGCTCTAATGGAATCCCACGCACCGGCGGCGGGAGAGCCGGTAGTGCCGTGGCCACGGTGCATTCGCCTCCTCCTCGCCCGGTGGCGCGTGCGTCGACTCGTCGAGACGTCATCTCCATAGCGTCGTCCGACCCACGGACCCGCGGCGACCAGCGTCTAGTTCTTCAGGAGCGAGCTCATGAAGACGCTCGAACCACCATCGAGCGCCGGCGCGGAACGCGCCATCGGTCAGACAGGCGAGCCGGGCCTGCTGCAGACCGCCCGGCACCGGAGAGCCCTGGGGGTCTACCTTACGAGGTAGGCTGTCCAGCTTTCACCCGTGAGCTGCGGCAGTTCCAGTGGCCCTCTCACCGCACCTTCAAGCCTGACGTTGGCGAGAAGTACAACGGCAAGACCCACCCATCGGAGTTCCTCAGCATCTACAACATCGCGATGCAAGCTGCCGAGGGCCGCGACGATAAGGTGCTTGCAAATTACTTTCCGTTGGCTCTTAGACCTAACGCCATGTCGTGGTTGATGCACTTGCCAGTAGACTCTATTTCCTCCTGGTCCGACTTGTGCCATGAGTTTGTTGGCGCCTTTACCGGAGGCCACCAAGCCCATGGCCAAGCAAGTGACCTGCATGTCATACCCTAGAAGGAAGGCGAGAGTCTGCGCAAATATATACAGAGATTTAGCCGGGTACAGTACAATATCCCCGATGTTCACCCTGCCGCCATCATCACAGCGTTCCACTAGAACGTGCGTAACAGCAAGATGCGCGAAGAACTGGCGATGACCAAGGTGAAGGATGTGGCGGAACTCTACGTTCTTGCTGATAGATGTGCCCGGGTAGAAGAGGGAAAGAAGTACCCCGGCGAAGGCGCCGGTGCGGAAACCGACTCTTCGAACGATGATACTACCACCCCAGCGAAGAAGGGCCGGAACCGTAACAGGAAGCGCAAGGGGAAGGCCGTGCTTGCCATCGAGGGATCTGACAACGCCGGCTCTGCCAAGAAAACCAAGGCGGGTGACCCTAGCAAGGAAATTGCTGGGTGTGTCGCCTGTCGGGCCTTGGAGGCTGCCGAGAAGCCAGGAAACTCCGACAAGCGATACTGCAAGATCCATCGCACCAAAGGCCATGATCTCCAGGACTGCCACCAGGTTGAGCTCCTTGCTGAGAAGCAAAGGGCTGAATACGGGAGGCGGGACAAGGAGAAGGGCCAAGACGGTGCTGAGGGGTCCAGCAAGAAGCGTGATGGCCAAGCAGGCCGTCGCGGCAAGGAGAAACAGCAGGAAAGGCCCGCCCGGGGCCGCGACAGAAGACCTGAAGACGACGATCACGAAGAGGACGACGAGTCCGGCGTCCAAGAGTTTCAGAAGGCTACGGACGCCATGTGCGTCGACGATGGCGCCTTGCTGCATGCTTCTCACCGCCAGCTTAAACAGTGGGCGCGTGAGATTATTGCAGCAGAGCCATCATCCGGCGCCCAAAAGCCGCTGAAATGGTCCAGCACACCTATCATCTTTGACGCCGATGATCACCCTGATCGCATTACTGCGGTCGGGTGCTTGCCATTGTTGGTTTCACCGAGAATACGCAACCTCAAGGTGACAAAGATGCTAGTCGATGGCGGGGCCGGTTTGAACCTACTTTCGCCCACCGTGATCGAGAAGCTGCAAGTTCCTGATGGAGACCTCGAAGAGACGGGAACGTTTCAGGGGGTCAACCCAAGGAGGAGTCAACCAAAGGGGAAAGTCACGCTGCCCATGACTTTTGGAAGCTATCTGAACTACAGGACAGAGAGGATCGTGTTCGATGTTGCCAAGATCCCCCTGCCTTACAACGGGATCCTTGGCCGCCCAGCACTGGCCAAGTTCATGGCAGCATCACACTATGCCTACAACACCCTGAAGATGCCAGGGCCCGTGACGATCATCACCATCCCCTACGATAAGAAAGATGCACTGATTTGCGCCGACAAATTGTACCAGCAAGCAGTTGCAGCAACTGCCGCTACGAGGGCACTTGCTCTTGCCACTGGAGCCCGGGAGGGAAGAAGAAGAAGACCGGCGAGACCTCGGGCGCCCACTCCAGCAAGCACACCTCTTCGGAGTGTTGTGCTGCCGTCGAGGACGTGCCAGAGAGCTCCACCGGAAAGAAGAAGACCGGCGAGACCTCAGACACCCACTCCGGCAAGCGCACCTCTTCGGAGTGTCGCGCTCCCGTCGAGGACGTGCTAGAGGGTTCCACCGGCAGAAACAAGAGATCCAGGGCCACACCGCCAGGAACCAAGAAGGTTTCTGTCAAGGAGGACGGCACGGGAGGGGCTTTTACCATAAGCTCCGCCCTTGACAACAAATAGGAAGACGCGCTCGTCACCTTCCTGTGGGCGAATGTCGACGTGTTTGCCTGGCAAGCATTTGACATCCCCGGCGTTCCCAGGGAGGTGATTGAGCACCACCTTGTTGTCTGTCCTCATGCGCGCCCCGTCAAGCACAAGGTCAGGAAGCATGATTTGGAGCGGCAAGAGTTCATCACCGAGGAGATCCGGAAACTGGAAGCTGCGTGTTTGGTAAGAGGAGTGCTCCACCCAACGTGGTTGGCCAATCCAGTGGTTGTGCGCAAGGCAAATGGGAAGTGGATGCTGTGTATTGATTACACGGATATCAATAAAGCTTGTCCCAAGGACCTCTTCCCGTTGCTGCGCATAGACCAGATTGTTGACTCCACGGTAGGGTGTGACCTGATGTCATTCCTCGATGCCTACTCCGGCTACCACCAGATCTTCATGGCAAGAGAAGACGAAGAGAAGACAGCATTCATCACCCCATGTGGTACGTACTGTTTCGTACGAATGCCTTTCAGGTTGAAGAGTGCTGGCTCGACGTTTGCAAGGGCAGTCCAGATTGGTTTTGAACCACAGCTCCATAGAAATATGGAGGCTTATATGGATGATATAGTGGTCAAAACCAAGAACAAGGCAACCCTTGTACCGGGTTTACAAGAAACATTTGTAAACCTGCGCATGATCAACCTCAAGTTGAACCCTGAGAAGTGCATCTTCGGCGTCCCGTCTGGCAAGCTTCTCGGGTTCTTTGTGTCGCAGCATGGGATAGAAGCCAATCCAGACAAGATCAAAGCCATAGAGCAGATTGAAGCACCCAAAAGGGTAAGGGATGTGCGTCGGCTTGCTGGCTGCGTTCCCGCCATGAGCAGATTCATTTCCAAGTCTGCCGAGTGCGCCCTCCCCTTTTTCAAAATTTTGAAAAAGGCGGGCCCAATGGAGTGGACGCCAGAAGCCGAAGCAGCATTACAAGATCTGAAGAGGTATCTTTCCTCCACGCCAATACTGGTTGTGCCTAGACCACAAGAACCGTTGCTGCTATACTTAGCGGCAACGAACCAGGTGGTCAGTGCCGCGCTAGTGGCGCAGAGAGAAATTGATGATGAGGTGATAGCAGCAACAGAGCCTGGTGCCACTGGTGCAGAAGCGACACAGTCGGTTGGAGTGCGGCCGTAAAAGAAGATGATGCAGCACCCAGTCTACTTTGTTAGCTCCCTCTTGCAGGGGGCTAGATCAAGGTACTCCGGTGTGCAGAAATTGCTCTTCGGCCTTCTTATGGCCTCGAGGAAGCTGCGTCACTACTTCCAGGCGCACGAGATCACTGTCGTCACTCGCCTCCCTCTGCAACGGATATTGCACAATCCAGACGCGATGGGAAGGATTGTAGAGTGGGCACTGGAGCTGTCCAGCTTTGGCCTCAAGTTTGAAAGTACCTCGACAATTCAGAGCCGAGTCCTGGCAGAGTTCGTCGCAGAATGGACCGCAACGCCGGATGAAGAAGTCCAGGAAACTGCTCTCCCCGGCAAAGAGGCGAGTTGCAACTGGATAATGTACTTTGATGGGGCTTTCTCCTTACAGGGCGCCGGGGCTGGCGTACTGCTGGTCGCGCCCACTGGAGAGCACCTCAAGTACGTGGTCCAGATGCACTTCCCTAGGGAGGTATCAACGAACAACACCACCGAGTACGAGGGGCTGCTTGCTGGTCCTAGGATCGCGGCAGACCTCGGAATCAAGAAGCTCATTGTCAGGGGCGACTCGCAGCTTATCGTCAAACAAGTCAACAAGGATTACCAGAGCCCGTTGATGAAGGCCTATGTAGATGAAGTGAGAAAGTTGGAAGGGCGCTTTGATGGTATATAGGCGGAGCACGTTCCCCGAGCGGAGAACGACATCGTCGATTACCTGTCAAAGCGCGCTGCCCTCAAGCTACCTGTGGAACCAGGTACCTTTGTGCTTCAGCTTTCTCAGCCATCCTTTGATCCATCAACAGAGCAGAACAAGAGGAGGAAATCAGGGCCCGGAAAGTACTTTCCCGTCGAGCTCCCCGGAGCCGCCGGCAAGGATGTTGCCGCAGACACTGAGCCCGCCACCGGAGGGCTAACTACGGCGGAGCGTCAAGTTTTTGTCATCGAGATGGCTGCTCCCTTGGCGGAGGAAATGCCTTTGGTCCTCGCCGTCGAACCCCAGGCTCCAGCATGGGCGCAGCATACCGTCTGATTGCTTCAGACTGGGGAACTTCCTGAGGAGCAGGAAGAAGCGGAGAAAGTAGCCCGTCGGTCTGCCATGTATCAGTTCGTCGATGATGTCCTGTACAGAAGGAGACCGAACGGTGTGAAATTGAAGTGCATCCCTCGAGAGGAAGGACTGGAGCTATTGGCAGAGATACATGGAGGCATATGTGGATCCCACATAGGGTCGAGAGCCCTTGCCGGCAAGGAATTCCGACAAGGCTTCTTCTGGCCCACTGCCCTCCAGGATGCGACGGCACTAGTCACCAGGTGTGAAGCGTGCGAGTTCCATTCAAAGAAACTTCATCAACCAGCTTAAGCCCTTCAAACCATTCCTCTCTCCTGGCCCTCCTTGATCTGGGGGCTTGACATACTGGGCCCTTTCCCCCGCGCTGTCGGGGGCTTTGAGTAGTTGTATGTTGCAATCGACAAGTTCACAAAGTGGCCAGAGGTGGAGGCAGTAAGGAAGATCACAGCGCAGTCAGCCGGCAAGTTCTTCAAGGGACTAGTGTGCCGTTTTGGTGTACCCAACAGGATCATCACCGACAACGGCACACAGTTTACAAGCCGCACCTTCATGCAATATACACAAGACCTCGGCAGCAAGGTCTGTTTCGCTTCCGTTGCTCACCCCCGAAGCAATGGTCAAGCTGAGAGGGCAAATGCTGAAGTGCTGCGAGGACTAAGGACAAAGACCTTTGACAGGCTGCACAAGAGCGGGAGGTGCAGGATTGATGAATTGCCGGCGGTTCTTTGGTCGATCAGGACGACGCCAAATCGAGCCACCGGCCAGACGCCCTTTGCCCTGATATACAGGGCAAAAGCAGTTCTCCCGACAGAACTCATATACGAGTCACCTCAAGTGCTCGCTTATGATGAGCTTGATCAAGAGCAACTGCGACAAGACGACGCAATGCTCCTTGAGGAAGATCGTCTTCGGGTGGCTGTGAGAGCAGCACGCTACCAGCAAGCCTTGTGCCGCTACCATAGCCGCAAGGTCCGTGACCGAAGCTTTGAGGAAGGCGACCTTGTTCTCCGGCGCTTTCAATCGGCCAGGAATACGAACAAGTTGACGCCGAAGTTGGAAGGCCCTTATCGGGTAATACGAGTCACCAGGCCTGGCGCTGTCCGCGTGGAGACCGAGGATGCCGTTCCGGTGAGTAATTCCTGGAACATCGAGCATCTTCGCAAGCTTTACCCATAGGGTGCGGCTTGCCGCCCCCCCGGCAAGCCACCCTTTTGTACAAGCCTTGCCGGCAAGGCATGTAACCCTTTGTACAAAGCCAGGCACAAACCCTGAGCATAAATAAGTGAAGCGCTGGCGCCCTAAGTTATAGCATGCATGCTGAGTCGAGTCTCGTCCTTCGTTAGGGCTGATAGTGCTTAGCGGCGGCTAACCCCTAGCTTAGAGGTCGAGTCTTTGTCTTTACTCTAAATTCTTTGGTTCACAGGACGCGCAGACATCCTTGCCGAAGCCACTTGAGGGAAGGAAAGAAGAACAGACCAGCGCCTAGGCCCCGGCGAGCCAGTGTTGCCGGAGGCTGCAAGGGAAAGAATTCGCCCACGGCTGACCAGGGTTGCCGGGGGCTGCAGCTTCAGATAAGTCCATTATCCCTTATCATGCATTCCATTATGGACTGAGGTATGTGAAACCTAGTTCTTTTCCTTAAGCTACCGTGCTCCCATAACTCTAGGCCCTAGGGCTCGTTCCTGGGACTAGGTTTGGTCGTAGTCGCGGCAACAGAAGGATGAAACGAGGAGCCTGAGCCCACTTCGTCCCTGCCTCCGCCAAGGGCGTGAGAAAGGTCGAGCGAAGTAGGGAAACGGCAGGGCCTGTTGCCGGGCGAAAAAAATGTTTATCTTAAAGATATCAAGGATTTATTCCCTGTTGTGGGTTTTTACCTACGAACAAATGACCCGGCAAACATTCCTTTTTCATTAAAAACATTCCATTCAGGTACAATCCATAGGGAATGAAAAACATGAATAAGGGGATTACAAGTTTTAAACTTAACAGATGCCCGATGGCTTACAGACTAAAAAGAGATAAGATGCTCGTAATGCATTTCTTGTCCCTCTCCTCAGGAGGTAGGTCAGGGAGCCGAGAAGGGCAAAAGGGGCGCCTAGGCGAGCTACGGGTGGCAGAAGACACCGAGAAGACATCTCGGCGACCTCCCAAGGGCTGGACGGTGATGACGGCGCCGGAGGCAGAGCTCGAAGACGAGGCGGCAGGACGTCAGTACACGTCGAAGGCGTCGGTGCCCGCGTACTCCGATATGACGACCTTGCCGCCCGCCTTCTTCCTCTTCCTCTTCCGCAACCTCCCTACGCCAGCCGCCAAGGAGACGGCCCCGAGAAGTTCAAGGAGCTGGCGACATGGATGATGGGGTCGCCGGTGCCACCAGGAGCGACGCCCGACACCTAGTCGGACCCGTCATCCTGCCGTCCACCACCCTCGTCGTTGCTGTCGCTGTCCTCCTAGTCAACCTCGTTCGAGGAGGAGTCTTCGTCATTGGAGGAGCTCTCCACGCAGCACCTCGCGCGAGTCCCGAGGTGCCCAAAGACCTTGACGGAGAGGTGGCCGTCCTCCATCAACTTGAAGTGGAGGGTGAGCCCATCCTTCAGGCTGTGGATGCGAGCGAACCTCTTCCATCCTTGGCGAAGATACATCACATGAGGGGCAGGGAAGTCGATGCGGGCCCGTGTGCCACTGATCCCGCAGCCCCTCATGTGCAGCCGCAGCGACTCCGGCGGATCCACCTCCATCTCCCGCGCAAATGGAGTCAGGAGACGAAGACGACGGCGCGGCTCCCCCCGCATCCTAGCGAAGAACTCACAAGGGTCATCTCCAATATGACCTTCCATTGGAGGAGGAGCTGCTGGCGGGGGCGAGGCCAGCGGGCCGCCCCGTCCTCCTCTTCCCCGAGCACCCCGGCCTCGCCCACGGCCCCGCCCCCTCCCTCTTCCCCTAGTGGCTGGTTCGACCACTACAGGTGCATGAGAAGGGGGGACGCGTTGTCGAGCAGTGACCCTCGCCGCCACCGTTGAGGAACCAGGATTTTCTCTCTTCATGGCGGACAGAAGAGAGGAGCAGAAGCTGAAGGAGAAAGAAGATGGAGGAGTGCGGGGCGCCGTCCCTTCCCGCCGCCCTTTATAAAGGGGCGGGGCTGGAGCTCGACCGCCCCGCTCGGCCAATCAAGACGCAGAAGGCGAGGGGGCCGGGACCGACCCGCGGCCCCAACCAGCGACGGCTCGGTTTCCCGCCTACACCGCTCGCCACCTCGAATGCATGGAAGGCACGTGGCGAACGTGCAGGACCGAAGAGACGGGTGAGGCGACCTCTCCCCACCCTGTGATCGTGGGGAGTGGACGCATAGACGACCGCGCCTCGGCCCCATCCAGTAAGCGGGCCGCGCCTCCACGCCTCCCCCCGTTTACGGGGAAGGCGTGGGCCGCCTCCTTTCGCATTTACTGCGACATGACGCATGCCTGCGGAAACCGCCCCACGCATGCTGCCCACGTCACGGACGCCCCTCCACCCTGCGCCACGCGCGCAGGTAGTGGGAGGCGCAGCGCGCGGAAAATTTTACCACGGTGAAAATTGCCCCGCATGCGCGCGCACCATTCTGGTCCTGGCCCAACAACGTGTCGCGCTTATGTGTGGCCCAGGCCCGGGGCTCCTGTCGGTGTACAAAAAGAGGGGTACACTTTTTGTACCCCTATGACTGTGCACGGGAAGTCCGAGCCACGGGCACCACCACACCAAGCATGGCAAGGGAGGTGAGCCGGGGTATGATCAAAGATTGATGGAGACTGGAACAACGCCAAGAACAAGACCACAAAGAGCAAAGGGACGAAACGGCTCTCCCTGGCAAGATCCTTGCCGGGGCCAACTCTGGCAGCCCCGGCAAGACCCTCGCCGCGGCAGCTCGCCCCACACCTACGGAGCGGATAACCCTTGAGTCCACCACCCCCATGGGGCCAGGATTCGGGAGATATCCCCGTGGTGGCATGCAGATCTTTGTGAAGACATCCAATATTAGATACAAGTTAAGAAGACGACGACCCTTGGCGGGATCCCAGCCAAGGAGAACTTCAAGGCCCCCGGCAACCACCTTGCCGGGGATGACAGCAGGCGCCACGGCAGGACCGTTGCTGGAGCCCCGGCAAGGCCCTTGCCGAGGACACCCACAGGGCCACCATCAGGCCCGCACCAACCGGGTTTCCACCAACCCACGCAGCTGCCGACCCGACCAGCTGGACAGGCTCCTGCGTGGAAACCCACAGATCTTCGTGGAGACCCGCCGTTGCGCCACCTCAGCTGCCTGTCTGCCTACATGGCACCTCAGGCGTACTGGCCAGGGCGCGTGTCAACACGAGAAGGGGCGGCGACGGACAAGACGGACGTCTCCCCTCGTCCCCGATAAAGCAAGGACACCTAAGCTAAGCGCATTAAATGCGCCTTGTCCTGTAATGCGAGGGATAACCTCGCATCACTGTACCCTTTCCACCTGCTGTGTGCCACTGTGGCAACCCCTTTTTCCTATAAAAGGAGGCCCGAGGCGACCAGGAGCAGGATTCGGCTTTTTAGAACTCCTCACGACTCTTTTGGAGCTCCTAACTAGCTGAAGAACACAAACATATAATCCACCAAAGCAGGAGAAGGGTTTTACGCATCTTTGCGGCCCGAACCTGGGTAAAGGAACTGTGTCCTGACTGTTAGATCCGCTCCTCTCTCAACCCTGCGCCCCGCAAACGTAGTAGGGATTCTTGTGATCCCATAGGTGTCGATCCAAATACACCGACATGGATACATGGCATAAAAAAATACCAGATTCACACTTAGCAGAAATTTAACATCATGATGACATGTTAACAAGCTTGGTGCACTCATTTCAAGACATATCAAGGCATGGAAAAGAATCTATCATGTAGATCACATTCCCAAGAACAAAACTCATGTTGACACCTAGCTCATCTGACACAAGGATAAATAAGCAGAAGCAAGACAAAACATCATCTCATAACAAGTTCAGAAACTTATCAGCCAAATGCACTTTTGCAACAGAGATAAACATGGCAATATGACACCTAATATGAATGCTACAGCAACCATCATGTAGAGCACTTCACAATGAACATCTGGACATATCATTCACTCCATTCGGACCAACATGCACAAAGCTACTAGCTCACGAACATGCCAACAAATTTACACAGACAACTAGTGCTGAAACAGTTTCATCACGAAGAACTCTTGCCACAAATATTAAGTCAACTAGATGAACTCTAACATGCATGAAACTGATACTAACATGTAGAGCATGACAAGACAAACATTTCGACTTATCATACACGCAAAACGGAGCACCGAGCACAAATTTATCACATGGTGAAGGAGGCAACAAATTTACTCAGATCCGGGACATAGTGGGATTATACCTCCGAAAAGTCAACTCGGGATAAGGATATCCCGGGACGGGACGAGGCCGTTTGGCTCAGATCCTGGTGGATCTGATCCACCTTCTTCGGATCCGGCGAGGAGGAGCTCCGGCGAGACGGCGGCGGCCGGGCCAGCCGGAGTTGGAGGCGGAGCGGCGGCGTGGAGTGGCCGGCGGCGGCGGGATCTGGCGGCCGGGGCGGCAGCGTCGAGTGGGTCGCGGAGGAGGCGGCGGCCTGGCGGCAGGGAACTGTGAGGTGGCGGAGGTCCGCCGGCGAGGGGCGTCCGGCGCGGCGGCGGCGGAGCGCGCTGGCACGGGAGGCGGAGGCGCGAAGCGCTCGGGCGGCGGAAGAGGCGCTATGGGCCGGGAGGGCCCGACCCGGGCCTCGGCGGGCCGGTACGGCAGGGAGGGTGGTGCGGTGGCTGGGCTACCATGTGGCAGGCGCGGAGTGGCCGCGGGGCGGCGGCGGACGCTCCGGCGTGCGGAGGAGCTGCGGGGCACGGGGTAAAGGAAAAATAGGAAGAACTAGGGTTTCGCCCGAAAATGGAGGGGATGGGGCCTTTATAGGCATAGGAAGCTAGGAAGGTCCAAATTGGGAGCGGTTTTCGCCCACACGATCACGATCCGATGACCGAGAGGATGCGAGTAGTTATGCTGGGTTAGTGGGCTATTGTGAAGGGGGTCTTGGGACAAAAGGAAGAGGAGCTTTTAGCCCACGAGGTTAACCATTGGAGTATCAAACGATCTCCAAACGCGACGAAACTTGACAGGCGGCCTACACGTACTAAAACAACAACGTACAACAAGTCTCACCTCATACCGAGAACGTTCTATGGCCACACACGCAAGAAGGACTCGGGGGGTGCCACGGACAAGTGTGTGAGTGTCGGAACTCAAAACGGACAACGGGAAGAGACGAGCATGACCGGGTGCAAGTGACAACACGAATGCAATGCAAGGCACAAAAATGACATGACATGGATGAAATGCACACACGCACACGACAAAAAACGAAGAAACCCGAAATGAAGGAAGAGCCCAGAATGGAATTGATGAAGTCAACGTTGCATATATTGCCATAAATGGAAGGTTTCACATATGGGGTGTTACAAACTCTCCTCCATTACAAAATGATCTCGTCCCGAGATCTAGGACTGAAAGAAGGCAGGATACTCTAAACAGAGAAGATCTTCTCGTTCCCATGTAGCTTCTCGGTCTGTATGGTGTGACCACTTCACTTTCAAGAATTTGATGGACTTGTTGCGGGTCTTGCGCTCGGTTTCTTCAAGGATAGCAACGGGGTGCTCACGATAAGACAAGTCTTGTTGAAGATCAATCTCTTCGAATGGAATGGTGCGTTCAGGCGTCTTGAAGCACTTGCGGAGTTGAGACACGTGAAACACATCATGCACATTTGCAAAGTTGGAGGGAAGCTCGAGTTGGTAGGCTAGATCGCATCTCTTTCCAAGAATCTTGAAAGGGCCCACCTATCTTGGAGCAAGCTTTCCCTTGATACCGAACCTCTGAGTGCCCTTCATGGGAGAAACACGGAGATAGACATGGTCTCCAATGTCGAAAGCCAAGTCACGATGCTTGCCGTCATAGTAGCTCTTTTGACGCAATTGCGTGGCTTTGAGATTCTCACGTATGACTTTGCACATTTCTTCGGCTTCTGAGATCAAATCATTTCCAAGGAGCTGACGTTCACCAGTCTCGGACTAGTTGAGAGGGGTACGGCACTTTCTGCCATAGAGGATTTCAAAAGGAGCTTTGTCGGCACTTGCTTGGAAGCTGTTGTTGTAGGAGAATTCGGCAAATGGAAGGAAATCTTCCCATTTCATAACGAAGGAGATGACACATGCTCTTAGCATATCTTCAAGGATCTGGTTCACTCTTTCGACTTGACCACTAGTTTGAGGGTGAAACGCAGTGCTGAAGCGAATTTTTCTGCCCATGGCCGACTGAAAAGAATCCCAGAACTTGGGAACAAGCTTCCACGGTCTGAGGAGATTACTTGAGGAATGCCATGCAGAGAAACAATTTTGGAGGTGTACAGCTCTGTCAGCTGAGCTGCATTGATGGATTCTTTGACTGGAAGAAAATGAGCTACTTTAGTTAGCTTGTCAATCACCACAAAGATAGCATCATTTCCCTTCCTTGGACTTGGGAAACCCAGTGGCGAAATCCATCTCAATGTGATTGAATTTCCACTCGGGAATAGGTAGAGGTTGAAGGAGTCCGGCTAGACGTTGATGATTTGCCTTCAATCTTCTACAGACATCACATTCATTCACGAATTGGGCAATCTCCCTTTTCATGCGAGTCCACCAATACGATTGCTTGAGGTCTTGGTACATCTTGGAAATTCCAGGATGTATAGAGAGGAGGGAGTCATGTGCTTCGTTCATACTGAGCTTCCTGAGATCACCTTTGGGAACCACATTCCTGTCCTCAAAGAACAAGGTGTCTTTCTCATCAACGCGATAGCACTTATAGTTGGGAGTACCCTTAGCAATACCACGTTTCACTTTCTGCACCATAGCATCACTTTGTTGGGCCTCACGGATTTGATCTTCCAAGGTAGGAGCAACTTGAAGGTTTGCAAGAAAGCCTTGCGGAACGACTTGGAGGTTGAGCTTCCTGAATGATTCACAAAGTTCAGGCTGGAACGGTTTGAGAAGGAGACTATTGCAATACGCCTTTCTGCTCAAGGCATCTGCAATGACATTGGCCTTGCCAGGAGTATACTCAATGCTTGGATCGTACTCTTGAATCATCTCAACCCAACAAGTCTGGCGAAGGTTAAGTTTTGGCTGAGTGAAGATGTATTTCAAGCTCTTGTGATCGGTGAAGATGTCCACTTTTCTGCCCAACAGAAGGTGTCTCAACGTGATCAAGGCATGTACCACTGCTGCTAGCTCAAGATCATGTGTGGGGTAATTCTTCTCATTTGGTTTCAGCTGACGCAAAGTGTATGCCACAATCTTCTTGTCTTGCATGAGAACACCAACAAGACCTTGCAATGAAGCATCACAAAAGACTTCATAAGGCTTGGACTCATCCGGAGGAGTAAGAACCGAAGCAGAAATGAGCTTCTCTTTGAGTTTCTTGAATGCCACATCACAATTAGGAGTCCATGAGTACTTGACATTCTTCTGGAGCAAGTTGGAAAGAGGCTTGGCAATCTTGGAGAAGTTCTCAATGAACCTTCTGCAATAGCTAGCGAGACCAAGGAAGCTTCGGAGTTGCTTGACATTCTGCGGAGGTTCCCAGTTGACAATAGCTTCAACCTTCTTGGGGTTCATAGAAATGCCCTCGGCAGAGATAATATGGCCAAGATAGAGAACTTTATCCAGCCAGAATTCACATTTGGAGAACTTCGCATAGAACTTGTGTTCACAGAGCCTGTCGAGGACCAAACGGAGGTGCTTGGCATGGTCTTCTTCATTCTTGGAGAATACCAAGATATCATCCAGATGGACAAGAACAAATTCATTGGTGTAGGGGTTGAATATGAAGTGCATCATCGTAGAGAATGTGGGTGGAGCATTTGCAACGCTGAAAGACATGAGCGTGTATTCATAAGAGCCAAAACTCGTTTTGAATGCGGTCTTAGGAATATCCTCTTCACGGAAACGAATCTGATGGTAACCTATCCGGAGATCGAGCTTCGAGAACACCTTTGCTCCTTTGAGCTGCTCGAACAATTCATTAATATTGGGGAGCGGGTACTTATTCTTTATTGTCTTTTTGTTCAATGGTCGGTAATCAACGCAAAGGCGTTCCGTGCCATCCTTCTTCTTGACAAATAGAACACCACAGCCCCAAGGAGAAGTACTAGGCCTGATTAGACCCATACGTTCTTGCTCATCGAGTTGTTTCTTCAGCTCCTTCAACTGATCAGGAGAAAGCTTGTACGGACACCGACATGCTGGCTCGGTACCGGGTTCAAGTTCAATGACGAACTCAACTTGATGATGGGGAGGCATGCGTGGAAGCTCTTCAGCTAATACATCCTGATATTCACTAACCATCGGAATCTGAGAAATGGCATTAATCTCGCCCTTGTCATTGAGAGAGAATAGCCTGATTGTGTTATCTCGAGAAGCGAAGATAATCACGTCTTCATCAGGATGAGTTAGCTTGACCTCCTTGTTTGCACAATCAATGTTTGCATCATGCTTGGAGATCCAATACATCCCAAGAATAAGATCAATGTCGGAGTTGCCGAGAATAATCGGGGAAACCAGGAAATTGTAATCACCCATATGAAGAGATATGTCCGAAGCAAACACACTAGAATGCATTCGTTTTCCCAGAGAAATAATCGATAACTCCCGTGGTAAAAATTTGATGTCAACATTGTGCTTCGATGCAAAAGGTTGAGACATGGAAAAACATGATGCACCCAAATCAAACAAGACTTTAGCAGGTTTAAGGTTAACTGGAAGATTACCAAGTATCACATCTGAAGAATACTCTTCTTGAGCTGCATTAATCAGATTTACTCTTGCAACCTTGGGATTGTGCTTGACAATAGCAGCTGACAGGTGGAGGAGGCAGAAGGCGCCTTTAAGTACACTTGTTTACATGGTGACCCTTCTGGCCACACTTGTTGCAAGTAACTTCTAAAAGAGGCCGATGATAAGGACCACTTGATCTTGAAGCTTGGAACTGAGGCTTGGACCGATTGCTTGTGTTGGGTGGTGGGAGAATCCACGACCACCTGAGTGCTTGTTATTGCTTGGAGGACGGAGCACTGGAAGAGGCGGTAACCAGAACTTCTGCTGCTTGGCAACCAGTTGAGAGGAAGAGGAGGACTGAAAATCATCTCTAATCCTCTTTTTGGAAGCTTCACACTTGAGCTGAGCTGCCTCTTGCTTGAGAGCCATATTGTAGAATTGATCAAATTCATCCGGCTCGAACAAGGTGAGAGCAAGTTGGAGTTCATCTTTCAGACCACCTCGGAACTGATATATCTTGCCATTGGCATCGGGGATGTATTGCTTCGCATAATGGGCAAGATTCTGGAACTTGACATTGTATTGATAGGCAGACATGGTGCCTTGCTTCAGGTCACGGAATTGCTCACGCATGCCTTCAATGACACTGGTTGGAATGTGGTGAGAGCGGAAATCTTTGCAGAAGTCAGTCCACGAGATCTCACGACCACCTCTGGAATCTGTGTACTGTTGCCACCAATCAGCAACTTGATCTTTGAGTTGGAAAGTGGCAAACTTGACATAATCATCAGGTCTCACGTTACTGCATTCAAAGTGCTTTTTGATGTCGGTGATCCAATCTTCAGCATCCAGCGGGTCCACACGGTAACTGAACGACTTCGGTTGGTTTGCCAGGAATTGGTTCAGTGTCGCAAAGTGAGGTTGATTGAACAGATTGCCTTGGCCTTGGTTCCCATGATTGTCTTGATTTGCTTGGTTGGCTTGAAAGTTCTGCATCATCTTCATAAGCATCTAAGTGTTCTGGTTGGTTGCTTGCATAATTGCTCTCCATCCCTCAGACGGAGAAGGAGGGGAAGGAGGACATTCAGGAGGACGCTCTTCTTCGCCCTCTTGGTTAGGGTTGGGAACCTTCTTGGGAGCCATCCTGAATATGATGACAACCGTTAGCCATTGATGCAAATAGATAAGATGAATCAGCGGCTAGATATTTGCAACATAAGTCTTCCCAATGAACATTCGAACAAAATGAATGAATGAATTCCACAGTTTAATGGTACAACAATCTTATCGTGAAGCCACTTGGGAGAACAAAAGATAAAATTAAAACAACAAGGTGCAGATGGAACAAATACATGATAGAAGTTTCGTTCCACATGTTTGTGCTGAATGCCCCATGGAACGTGTTACAAAGGGTGTTGCAATCCCCGGATCAGCATAGCCAAGGACCCTTTAAGATGCAACTCCCAATTGGAACAGCGCCCATAAAACCTCTTCACTCGATGTTGAACCCCAAATCTCAAACCATCCACTCGTTGAAAGAATGCCTACAAGCTACTTGAAAAACCTACCTATTAATTCCCGAAGGTTTCCGGTTATGCAATCTGGTGTTGGGGATACAGGGGAAGCACCGCGCACTCAATTCTAAACCTACATCCAGCTGTATCCATCTGTCGACACATAACCAGTCATCCTCGGAAACTGTTTACCTCGGACCTTCGAAATGCATCCTCTATACTAGCTGTGGCAATACTCCCGAACTATCTCCCCAGTACTAGGTGACATCGGGGTGATCTCGCCACTAACCGCATAGAAGAGTTTTTGATGTCGGCCGTCTTAAGTATTCTAGAACCGCTACGATACATTTGTGACGAAAACACCTCGGATCTCAACTCCCCGGGACACTGCCACAACCCCTAAATGACAGGAGGCATCGAGAACAATGTTCTCGTCACAAAGATATAAGAACAATCCAAACAATACTCGACTGTTCCCAAACAATATTTAGTGAAATTTTGAGAGTAGAGGAGATAGAACAACGTCAGGAGTCCTCACCAGAGCGATGAAGGGATGAGGCGTAAAAAGAAATCCTACTCTCCGATATATATAGGACTCAAAACATTTTTTTATGTGTGCCTAGACTCAACCGTCAACGATTCGATCAATCAGGGGCTCCTAGGTCGGAGAAGGCTCTGAATACCAACTTGTAATGCCCAGTATGCGGCTATGTCCCCCACGTGTCGAGGCACGACTTACGGACATAAACGCATACTAGAATAATCTCAAGTATGGTATCTTTGCACAACTCATGTAAAATTCAGGGATGAAAGTGTAAAATGATAGTTGGCTTACACTCGCCACATCACACAAGTGAATATAATAGCATACATCATCCAAATAACATCAAAGTCCGACTACGGACAAAATCCAAACGAAAAGATACCATAAATAACACAAGCCCGGATCCTCCTAGTAAGAGCCACTACTGTTCGTTGGGTAAGACACATAGTAACGTCCACGCTCTTCGTCGAACTCCCAGTACAACTCTGAACCATCTCCTACATAGTTCTCAACGGTACCTGCATCTGGTGTGTGTTGAATCTATGAGCCACAGAGGACTCAGCAATCCCGTTCTCGGGTATCAAAACTACCAAAGCCTTAGGTGTGGAAAGGTTGTAAACAAGGTTGCAGCAAGCACTAAGCACTAACTTACGAGTTTAGAGCGAGAAGAGATCAAGTGCCAACGATCGCCAAGTTGATCAAGAAGTGATCCTAGCTACTCACGATCAAACATAAGCCCACCGTGTTCACTTACCGAAGCCCTTCGGAAAGAGACCATCACGGTTACTCACGCGGCTAGTGTATTCATGAATAAGGTGTCAAGTTATCTACAACCGGATATTAACAAATTCCCATCTGCCACATAACCGTGGGCACGGCTTTCGAAAGATCAAACCCTGCATGGGTGTCCCAACTTAGCCCATCACAAGCTCACGATCCGCGGAGTCTCAACTCCAAAGTGGGAAGACCCGAGTATTCTCTGAATCTCGTGCTCAAGATATTTCGACAAAGGTAAAACTAATATAGCAAGACCTCCCGGCGTGCTGACACCCTGATATTAGCCGCGTGTATCTCGTCTCAGGCCATGACCGGATGGGTGATGCTATAGGTTATACCAGATACCTCGGGTTTCCCCAAGGCGGCCCTGTAGGACCCCCAGTCTGGACAAACACCCATGAGGAGCACTGGCCCGGCTTGTTAATTAAGACCTCGGGTTTGCAACGCCCTATGCAAGTTTTAGTTATTAGGCAAATGTAAAACCAATGTTGGGCCTTGCTGGAAAAGCTTTAAACAAAGTGAATTATCAAGGGGGTCCCATAACTCCAACCGTGTTAGGAATGCAAAATCAAGGAACATAACACCGGTTTGTCGGTTCCTAAGGTGGCATGAGTGGAACAAAACACCAAGCAAGAAGCTTAGCCTTCAACCCATTACCAATATATAGGTGAATTAGCTTAACAGGTATTTATATATTCTGTTATCCCAACAACAACTTCATCATGGAGCAACATCTTCAAAACTTCACCTGCAACTAACAACGCTATAAGAGGGGCTGAGCGATGTAGACTTAGCCAAACAATGGTTTGCTAGGAAGGTGGCTAGAGAGTTTCATGGCAACAATAGGAGGGCTGACAAACTGGAATAGGCATCGAGATAATATCTGAAGAGCAAAACATCTAGCATAGGCAAAGATAGAAGTGATATATGGGAATGGTCATCTTGCCTGGTAAGTCGTCGGTGGGATCGTAAGACGGCTCCTCGAACTTAGTCTCGGCAAGATCCTCGAACTCGGTATCGTCTCCCGGCTCTACCCAACACAAGAGCACAACAACGGCATAATATCAAACACGGTGCAATGCACAATCAACATGATGCAAAACATATCATGGGATGCAAGTATGATGTGTGTATGCATGAGGATGCTCTTGAGCCTAAGGAGAAGATGTTGGAAAATGGCCTCATCTTGGGAAACCAAGCAAGCCACTGGATAGAGGGGAAGATTTTGGTTGAAATCGATATAAAGATCACCGGAAACTGATGCATGGTTTGCAAATGGCAAGCAAAACAAGATTTAAGAAAAACTGCAGTTTACAGCAACATGGCATCTTTGGAGCAAGAAATTATTATGCTACAACACCCAAACATGGAGACAAAGGACATGGATGTGAAATAGACATGATACTTAACAAGCATGAACTTAGAGCACACCCAAAACCTTGCTGGAACACAATTAAACAAGCATGGCAAGTTGCAATAAATTTATAGAATTCTCAGACTTAGTGAAAATTATAAGGCATGGCAGAATTTACAATGAGTAAGCATGTTTGCAAGCTTGTGCAACTCAACTCAAAGCATATCATGGCAAGTTAAGATAACCAACAGCAAGAAGACATATTTGAGAAGCTACTCAAAGCAAGAACATGCTCATAGGATGCATAAAACACTAGCTACACTCGTGGCAAAACTGAACTTGTTGATAACATGCTGACAGATACATTTTATAGTCACTTGAGAGCATGAAAGCAAAAAGTTACAGGAAGCCATCATGCAAGCAAAAGGCATGGCAATAACATACATAATACGCTCTTCAAGAATAACCACATGGCTACTTCTACAACATACTAGAACATGTCCCAAACACCATGGCAAAAGTGCAAAAGTTAATCCAGGCTTAGCAAATTCTGGGCATGCTGTCAGAAACATTTTATAGCAACTTGAGGGCCTCATAACAATAAGCTACAGCATGGCATCATGGCAAGAAATTGCATGGATAGCTAGAGCATAACATATACATCAAGGAACACCCACTGGACAACTCTAAACATGCACAACAAAGACGGTGGCATCATGGATACATGGCATAAAAATTACGAGATTCACACTTAGCAGAAATTTAACATCATGATGACATGTTAACAAGTTTGTTGCACTCATTTCAAGACATATCATGGCATGGAAAATAATCTATCATGTAGAGCACATTCCCAAGAACAAAACTCATGTTGACACCTAGCTCATCTAACACAAGGATAAATAAGCACAAGCAAGACAAAACATTATCTCATAACAAGTTCAGAAACTTATCAGCCAAATGCACTTTTGCAACAGAGATAAACATGACAATATGACACCTAATGTCAGGACCCCGATCCTTAGTCACACCGATCTAGCTGTAACACGTCATATCACTTTGCGGCCTCACGCACGGTAACCCCACGGGCGCCACCTTACCTGGCCCGGGACCGTTTGCGCATTTCGGCACACGTATATGACAGTGTCGCTAGCATCCATATGACAGAGAACCCGGGCCGACATGGCTAGTTATAAACCAAAAGTGGCACTAAATTACAGAGACAGGCATCCATGACCCAGCAACGAACGTGTCGGTCATCAACGTATGAACCCAAGTCGTAGCAAGCTACATGGACTTAAGGAACAACGCGTGACATTTCCCCTAAGGGACAGACACAGGAACGAAGAAGGACACATGCCGGCCAGCCTACGTGTTCCGAGCAGTAGCAAGCTACCAAGGCTCATTGGAGACACTAGGAGGCATTTCCCTGTAAGATAGGCTACCAAAGGAAAACAACTAGGTGTCGGATCCCACACATACCAAGCATTTCAATCATACACACAATATGCTCAATATGTGCAAATACAACATTGCATCACAACAGAACTCTATGACTCAAAGTACTTTATTTAACCGGCTCCAAGAGCCATACATAACATATCCATACAGGTAGGGGTCACATGACCCAACACTCAAGTCATACAGTCATACAAGCCCAAGCGGAAGCTACATGTCTGAGTACAGACAACTTAGAAAATAAAACAGGCTTGGTGTAGCCTGACTATCTACAAGGCCCTTCACAAGCTCCAGATCTCCGTCTGGGTGTCAAGCTACTCGTCGACGTCAACGTCTATGTAGAACCCATCAGCAGGGGCAGGGTTCTCCTCTGCAACAGTTATTAAGCAAACATGAGTACAAAGGTACTCAGCAAGTCTTACCACAGAACCTATCATACATGCAACATTATCAAAAGGGGGGTAGTGGAGTTCATAGCAGAATGCCAGCTTTGACCTTGGCTAACCTATACTACAACTCTCAACAGATTGCAAGATGTTATTACGAACACGAGTCCTCTACTCACCACATCAATACACTACCGAGGATCCTCTTCCGTCATCCTACGGAAGGGCCATCCACGGCACTCACACTTATCTTGAGGCTTTTAGTAGTATCCATCAACTTGTCTATGAACTGTAAGAGTAATCAAGTAGTCCGTACCGCGAACAACGACTATTCGAATAGATTGATAACCCTACAGGGGTGTACTTCTTCACACATGTTTTCACCACTTAGCGTCTGCACATGACATGTGCTCGGCAGACTTCAAGCGAAAGCCGACGTGGGTGTAGACCACGACCTAACCAACCACTCAAGTCTCTCGTCCAGGTTTATCGCCTATTTGGGTTCCATCCGTGGGGAGATCCGGCCGGGGTGTCGCTCACGGCCCCAAACGATGTGTACAGGGTTCCCGAGTCACCAAACGGGCAACCGGTACACCGTGCCACGTACCTGTCGCATCACAGCCCACCACGAGGGTCAGCGCTGTGCACGACCTCCAATAAGCTATAAACACCAGAAACTAGTTGCAACTCCTGGACAGAGTACAAGGGCAGTCAATAAGTCGAGCGAGGTCATATTTCAGGGCCCAATGTGTGGTAGTAACTGTAACTTGAATCACACACACAGATCTCGGGTCCTATGGACGATTCCAATGAAACAACCCACCATGTACTCCTACATGGCCTTTCATCGATACCTTTACCAAGCGTATTCCACACTTCCCTCTCTTTATCGGTATGATCATTTCACTCTGATCCATCACCCAGATGAACCAGACCAGACACAACTCTAAGCATAGCAGGCAACATAAACAAATAGCATGGTGGATCACACATCACATGGCTCAATCAACTCCTACACATGCTAGTGGGTTTCAACTATTTACTGTGGCAATGACAGGTCATGCAAGGGATAGGGTTCAACTACCGCAGCAAGTAGCAGTTCACACGCTGTTGCCTTAATGCAGTAAAAGAGAGCAGGAGCGAGAAGATTCGGTTTGTATCGGAATGATCAATGATTGCTTGCCTGACAAAGTGGTTGTCGGGTACTCCTCTTCAACTGGATACGCAGCGGTATCCTCGGGAGCAGAACCTAACACAGAGAATACCGGTGATACAATCATTAACAAACAAATGCAACAATATGATGCATGCTCATGACATGGCAAGATGCATGTGTGTTGGTTAATGCAGCTAAAAACCAGAAGGGTTTGAGCCTATTTGAATCAAAGATTCAAATTGGCATTTTAAATATTATTTAAATAAATGCATTATCATGTTTTAAGGTATACAGCAAGGTTAAATTGCTCGAACATGCATGAAACGAGCGCCATTGGAAAGATTGGATTTTTCTGGTCATTTTTCATATATAAATCTTTTCCATCTGAGCTATGGTTGATTTTATATGAATTTTAGAAGTTTTGGGTATTTTCTGGAATTTCCTGAATTATTTTTAAATCTAAAATCCCAGAAAATCCTTTACTGCGTCAGCATGACATCATGCTAACGTCAGGCAGTCAACAGGGCCAGTCCAAGTCAAACCAGACCAGTGGGACCCACTGGTCATTGTCACAGTTAACTAATTAACTAATTAGAATTAAATTAACACCTAAACTAGGTTTGACTTGCGGGCAGGGCCCACATGTCACTGACCCACGGGGTCAAACCCGTGGTCAAACAGGTCCATCTCGCCGGCATTTAGCCGCCGGCGAGGCCAAACACGGCGGTGGGGTGCGGGTTTCGTGCTCCGGCTGCCAAATCGACGGCGGAGCACACCTACGGGTAGCTGGAAGCAAACCGCATCGAGTGGAGGTGGTGGCTGGCCTCGGGGTTGCCAGAGATGACGCCGGCGACGAGTCCAGCGGCGGCCAGAGTTCGGCGAAGTCGAAAACGACAGTGCGGTGCTCGTAGAGGAGCGTGAAGTGGTCCTACAACATCTACGTGTGATGGTGAAACTGATAGGCAAGGTGGCCGGACCAATGGATGGCCGGAGCCTCGTCGGCGACGAGCTCCGCGGCGGTGCGTGCAGGTGAGCTTCGTGCGGTGCGTTCCAGGGCAGAAGAGAGCCAACGGAGAGGGGGAGGATGAAGCTGGGCTCACAGGGGTTGCAGCAGGCGCCGAAGCTAGCTCGGGGGTGGTCGGAGCTGAGCGGGACGGCGAGGGGGATCTCCGCGGCCGGAGTTGGGGAAGAAGAGGTCGGGGCCGTCTCTAGGGCGGGCGAGCGCTCGAGGCTCGGCCTGTTCGAAGTAGCCGAGGACGGCGGAGACGACGGACACCAAGGCGGGGCTCAGGGACGACGGTGGGCGCGGCTTCTACGACGGTGCGAGTACGACGGCGTCGGCCATGGCGCGGGGAGGGCGAGAGAGGGTAGCTGGGGAGAGGGGGAGGTGTCTGCGAGGTCGGGGACGATGTGTACGACCGATCCAGGCTTCCAGGGCGGCGAGGGGGGGAGCAGGGCGGCGGGCAGCTGCGTGGCGCGCGGTGCGGTCGCCGTCGAGCACCTGCCTGCCTGCCTGGCCGAGCCAAGCAGCTCGCTGGAGCGGCAGCTGGGCTGGGCCGGCAGGTGGGCCGGGTGGGGCGCCAGGTAAACTTCTTCTCTCTCTCTTTTTTCCTATTTCTTTTATGTTTCATTTGTTTTTGCAACTTTGTTTAATTAAATAAAATGCCAGAGCATTTTTATAATTCATAACACTTGTCATGCCTACTGTACATAATATGAACAGTAGGAAACATTATAGTTTATGATTATTTGAGCATTTAAAATATTTTATAGCATTTAAATGCCCAAATTCAAATACCATATGATTTAATCGAGTGACCTTGGATGTCCTAGAAAATTGTGCACCATTTTTAGCAAAGGTTTGAGACCAAGGCAGAAATGATGAACATTTTTGAAGGGCATTTTGGGTACATTGGAAAATATTTTATCAAACCCTAGTTGTTAGAAGAGGGGTGCTGGGGTTTCTGTCATTCCCATTTCAAATTTCTTTGAAAAGTAAACATGATGCACACACCAACTAACCCTAATGCAAGTGCTAACTAGGGATGTGACAACTCACCCCCACTTAAAAGAATCGCGTCCCGAGATTCGGGTTCCTCCGGAAAGAGGGTGGGGTACTCATGTCGAAGACAATCCTCCCTTTCCCAAGTTGCTTCACTCTCGGAATGATGTGACCATTGAACCTTGAGAAATTTGATATTGTGGCGTCGAGTGGTGCGCTCGGTTTGATCAAGAATACGAACGGAGTATTCTCGATATGTGAGATTGTCCTGGAGATCAAGCGTTTTGTGGTCCACTCCGCGGATAGGATCCGAGATGCAACGCCTGAGTTGAGAAACGTGGAACACATCATGAACTCTGGATAGGTGCGGAGGTAGTTCCAGTTGGTAGGCAACTTCTCCTCGTTTGGCAAGAATGCGAAAAGGACCGATATAACAAGGGTCCAATTTGCCTTTGATACCGAAGCGATGGGTTCCCTTAAGAGGAGTAACCCGAAGGTAAGCCTTATCGCCGACTTCAAAAGTCACAGCCTTATGATGACTATCATATTGACTCTTCTGGCGAGACTGGGCTGTTTTCAATCTCTCACGAACGATGCGAACTTGTTCTTCTGCTTCCTGAATCATATCCGGGCCAAAGAATTGTCTTTCCCCGGTCTCTGACCAGTTAAGAGGTGTTCGACACCTTCGTCCATATAGAACTTCGAAGGGAGCTTTGCCCAAGCTGGCTTGATAACTATTGTTATAAGCGAATTCGGCAAATGGAAGACATTTTCCCACTCCATACCGAAAGAAATGACAGAGGCTCGAAGCATGTCTTCCAGGATTTGATTGACTCGTTCCACTTGACCACTTGACTGCGGATGGAAGGCAGTACTAAAAGAGAGATGAGTTCCCATAGCATTCTGGAAACTTTCCCAAAATCGTGAAGTGAAAAGACTTCCACGGTCTAAGTTAATCTCCAACGGCACACCATGAAGTGATACTATCCGAGAGACATACAAATCTGCTAGCTGGCTAGCGGTAATACTCTCTCGAACAGGCAGGAAATGAGCTACTTTAGAGAGGCGGTGGATAACGACGAAGATAGAATTATTCCCTTTCCTGGTCCTAGGAAACCCGGTAATGAAGTCCATACCGACTTTGTCCCATTTCCATTCAGGAATAGCTAAAGGTTGAAGGGTGCCAGCAGACCGTTGATGCTCTGCTTTGACTCGACGACAAACGTCGCAGTTAGCAATGAATTGAGCGATTTCTCTCTTCATCCTAGTCCACCAGAATCTCTGGCGTAGATCCTGATACATTTTGGTACTACCGGGATGAATCGTGAGAGGAGATTCATGAGCCTCCTTAAGGATTAACTGCCGTAGATGGTGGTTCTTGGGAACCACTACACGGTTCTCAAAGAAAACAACACCTCGATCATCCATAGAGAAACTTTTAGCGAGTCCGCTAGCAATGTTCTCTTGGAGTCGGGATATACCTTTATCACGCTTCTGGGCAGCTATAACTTGATCCATAAGGGTAGGTTTTGCCACCAAGGTGGAAAGGAATCCTCGAGGAACAATGTGAAGGTTAAGCTTACGAAATTCCTCGTGGAGAAGTGGTTGACCTTGTTGTAACATTAAGTTGTTACAATATGACTTACGACTTAGTGCATCAGCCATGACATTGGCCTTTCCAGGGGTATAAGTGATTCCTAAGTCGTAGTCGGAGAGCAACTCAACCCAACGTCTTTGCCTGAGATTCAAATCCGGTTGGGTGAAGATATACTTCAAACTTTGATGATCAGTGAAGATTTCACAGCGATTATCAAGGAGGTAATGTCGCCATGTTTTGAGTGCATGGACTACAGCTGCAAGCTCTAAATCATGAGTAGGATAGTTATCCTCGTGTGGACGCAACTGTCGAGATGCGTATGCAATCACTTGACGATCTTGCATGAGTATGCAACCTAGTCCTTGTCGCGAGGCGTCGCAATAGATTATAAAATCCTTGGAAAAATCTGGTGGTACCAGTACAGGTGCAGATGTCAGGCGTCTTTTTAGTTCCTGAAAACTGGACTCGCACTGTGGGGTCCACTCAAACTTTTTATCTTTCTTGAGGAGTTCAGTTAGAGGTTTGGCAACCTTGGAGAAATTCTCGACGAAGCGTCGGCAATAGCTCGCTAAGCCAAGAAAGCTCCTAACTTGCTTGACCGATTCAGGAGGAGTCCAATCAAGTACGGCTTGAACTCGCTCGGGATTGACAGCAATACCCTTGCCAGAGATCACATGACCTAGATAGGTTACTTCTGGCAACCAAAATTCACATTTAGAGAACTTGGCATAAAGGCGGTGCTCTCGAAGTTTCGTCAATACCAGCCTTAAATGCTCGGCATGATCTTCCTTGTTCTTGGAATAGATGAGTATATCATCGAGGTATACCACGATGAATTTATCCAAATACTCCATGAATATAGAATTCATTAACCGAGAAAAGGTAGCTGGGGCATTGGTTAATTCGAAGGACATAATGGTGTACTCATATTGGCCATAACGAGTAACAAAAGCTGTTTTAGGAATGTCCCCGTTCTTGATTTTGATTTGATGGTAGCCCAACCTCAAATCCATCTTAGAGAAGACTGAGGATCCAGCGAGCTGATCATACAGGTCGTTGATCCTGGGGAGCGGATACTTATTCTTTATGGTGACCAGATTGACAGGTCGGTAATCTACAACCATCCGCTCTGTTCCATCCTTCTTCTTGACGAAGAGGACGGGGCAAGCCCAAGGGGAAGAGCTAGGACGGATGAAACCTTTTTGCAAGGACTCATCGAGTTGTTTCTTTAGCTCAGCTAATTCTAGTGGTGCCATCTTATAAGGTCTCCTACAGATTGGGACAGTTCCAGGGATAAGATCTATCACGAACTCGACATCTCTGTCAGGTGGAATTCCTGGCAGTTCTTCTGGAAAAACATCTGGGAAGTCACGGACTACCGGGATATCTTCGAGTTCTGGTAGAGGGCTGGCATTAAGAGAGTAGAGCTGACGCTCAGCCATTCGAGTCAAGACATTGACTATCTTGCCGGATGGATGTGTAAGTTGAACGGTCCTAGTAAAGCAATCAATTTTGGCGTAATGAGTTGTCATCCAATCCATACCCAAAATGATGTTTATGTCCGAGGACTTGAGGGAGATTAAAGATGCTAGGAAAACAAGTCTATCGACAAGGATTTCATTTCCATGGCTTACCCTAGAGGTTTGCCACTTTGAACCAGGAGTTTGAATAACCATGGAAGTAGGCATGTCACAAAAAGTCATGTTGTGCAATCGAGCATAGCTCTCATATATGAACGAATGGGATGCTCCAGTATCGAAAAGAACAGATGCCGGATGGCAGTTTACGAGAAGCGTACCAAGGACGACGTTAGGATCCTCATAAGCTTCCTCAGCAGAGACATAGTTGACATGACCACGTGTAGTGGGGATTGGCTTGACATAATTCACCTTGCCGGTTGGTTTACCACGGCCAACGGGTTTTCCTGGTTGGTTCTGAGGACACTCACGCATGTAGTGCCCCGGTTCTCCACACTTGAAACATGTCACAGTGGTGGTGCGTGGAGCAAAGTTGGAAGGTGGTCCTCCATAGGTCTTAGCAGGTGCAAACTGTTGAGTTGGGCGAGGCGCCTCATAGGATGGCCTCGGTGTGTACTTGGGTGGCAGAGCAGTGTTAGGAACCCACACACGGCGCTTGTGAGAGCCAGAGCCGGATGAGGAACCAAAGTCTCGAGTATGCTTGCGGGTGGCCTCGAAGTCGGTCTGGCCTGTTTCAGCACTGATAGCCTTCTTTACCAACTTCTGGAAGGAAGTGCACTCGTGCAAACGTAGATCTCTGCGGAGTTCAGGGCTGAGTCCCTTGCGGAACCTCGCCTGCTTCTTGGCATCGGTGGATACTTCCTCAGGTGCATAGCGTGCCAAGTTGCCAAACTCGCGACTATAGCCATCCACAGTTAAACGGCCCTGGGTGAAATTGCAGAATTCCTCCCGCTTGCGATCCATGAGACCTTCCGGAATGTGATGTTCACGGAATGCCTCGCTGAACTCAACCCAGGTAGTGACTTGGCCAGCAGGACGCATAGCTTCAAAGTTTTCCCACCAAAGACTGGCAGGGCCCTCAAGATGGTAGGCGGCGTAGATAACCTTGTTAGCTTCGGCCACACGGGCAGAGTGTAGCTTGTGGGTGATACTACGTAGCCAGTCATCAGCATCCAGAGGTTCAGTGGAGTGATGGAACTTCGGTGGACACATCTTGATAAAATCGTGGATTGACACCACGTCATTCCTCTGACGGAACCCAGTGTTCTGCTCTATGCGTTCCAGCAGACGGTTGGTCTCTCTCTTGTTCCGTTCTGCTTCAAACGAACCACTTTGTGAGGGATGCGGCCAGACATCTGAAACACGGAATAATGCAAAGGCATTAGTGTTTCTGGAAGAAATCGGGCAGCATAACAACTGTAAATGCTCAAACTAAGATTTGAGACATCATACAAATGATAGCATAGCCACTCAACAATCCAAATCAAGGTTCCGGGTCCAACAATCATCATACTAAAAGGATAGAAACTGAACTGAGGCTTGACCAACAATCCTAAGAGTCTACGGATTAGTAACACGTGAACCTAATAAGGATAAGAGGCCTAGTCCTAATTCCCCATAGAAAGAATAGACTGACTCAGATCAGAGGGGCATAATGTAAAGGAGTAAAAAGAGCCTTACGTTCCCTTCCACAATCAATTCCCCTACATATAACTAAAAAAATTTCTAGACTCAACATCGACCAGTTTGGCTTGAGAAACCTACAGGCAGTCCAGCTCTGATACCAACGCTGTCAGGACCCCGATCCTAAGTCACACCGATCTAGCTGTAACACGTCATATCACTTTGCGGCCTCACGCACGGTAACCCCACGGGTGCCACCTTACCTGGCCCGGGACCGTTTGCGCATTTTGGCACACGTATATGACAGTGTTGCTAGCATCCATATGACAGAGAACCCGGGCCGACATGGCTAGTTATAAATCAAAAGTGGCACTAAATTACAGAGACAGGCATCCATGACCCAGCAACGAACGTGTCGGTCATCAACGTATGAACCCAAGTCGTAGCAAGCTACATGGACTTAAGGAACAACGCGTGACATTTCCCCCAAGGGACAGACACAGGAACGAAGAAGGACACATGCCGGCCAGCCTACGTGTTCCGAGCAGTAGCAAGCTACCAAGGCTCATTGGAGACACTAGGAGGCATTTCCCTGTAAGATAGGCTACCAAAGGAAAACAACTAGGTGTCGGATCCCACACATACCAAGCATTTCAATCATACACACAATATGCTCAATATGTGCAAATACAACATTGCATCACAACAGAACTCTACGACTCAAAGTACTTTATTTAACCGGCTCCAAGAGCCATACATAACATATCCATACAGGTAGGGGTCACATGACCCAACACTCAAGTCATACAGTCATACAAGCCCAAGCGGAAGCTACATGTCTGAGTACAGACAACTTAGAAAATAAAACAGGCTTGGTGTAGCCTGACTATCTACAAGGCCCTTCACAAGCTCCAGATCTCCGTCTGGGTGTCAAGCTACTCGTCGACGTCAACGTCTATGTAGAACCCATCAGCAGGGGCAGGGTTCTCCTCTGCAACAGTTATTAAGCAAACATGAGTACAAAGGTACTCAGCATGTCTTACCACAGAACCTATCATACATGCAACATTATCAAAAGGGGGGTAGTGGAGTTCATAGCAGAATGCCAGCTTTGACCTTGGCTAACCTATACTACAACTCTCAACAGATTGCAAGATGTTATTACGAACACGAGTCCTCTACTCACCACATCAATACACTATCGAGGATCCTCTTCCGTCATCCTACGGAAGGGCCATCCACGGCACTCACACTTATCTTGAGGCTTTTAGTAGTATCCATCAACTTGTCTATGAACTGTAAGAGTAATCAAGTAGTCCGTACCGCGAACAACGGCTATTCGAATAGATTGAAAACCCTGCAGGGGTGTACTTCTTCACACATGATTTCACCACTTAGCGTCTGCACACGACATGTGCTCGGCAGACTTCAAGCGAAAGCCGACGTGGGTGTAGACCACGACCTAACCAACCACTCAAGTCTCTCGTCCAGGTTTATCGCCTATTTGGGTTCCATCCGTGGGGAGATCCGGCCGGGGTGTCGCTCACGGCCCCAAACGATGTGTACAGGGTTCCCGAGTCACCAAACAGGCAACCGGTACACCGTGCCACGTACCTGTCGCATCACAGCCCACCCCGAGGGTCAGCGCTGTGCACGACCTCCAGTAAGCTATAAACACTAGAAACTAGTTGCAACTCCTGGACAGAGTACAAGGGCAGTCAATAAGTCGAGTGGGGTCATATTTCAGGGCCCAATGTGTGGTAGTAACTGTAACTTGAATCACACACACAGATCTCGGGTCCTATGGATGATTCCAATGAAACAACCCACCATGTACTCCTACGTGGCCTTTCATCGATACCTTTACCAAGCGTATTCCACACTTCCCTCTCTTTATCGATATGTTCATTTCACTCTGATCCATCACCCAGATGAACCAGACCAGACACAACTCTAAGCATAGCAGGCAACATAAACAAATATCATGGTGGATCACACATCACATGGCTCAATCAACTCCTACACATGCTAGTGGGTTTCAACTATTTACTGTGGCAATGACAGGTCATGCAAGGGATAGGGTTCAACTACCGCAGCAAGTAGCAGTTAACACGCTGTTGCCTTAATGCAGTAAAAGAGAGCAGGAGCGAGAAGATTCGGTTTGTATCGGAATGATCAATGATTGCTTGCATGACAAAGTGGTTGTCGGGTACTGCTCTTCAACTGGATACGCAGCGGTATCCTCGGGAGCAGAACCTAACACAGAGAATACCGGCGATACAATCATTAACAAACAAATGCAACAATATGATGCATGCTCATGACATGGCAAGATGCATGTGTGTTGGTTAATGGAGATAAAAACCAGAAGGGTTTGAGCCTATTTGAATCAAAGATTCAAATTGGCATTTTAACTATTATTTAAATAAATGCATTATCATGTTTTAAGGTATACACCAAGGTTAACTTGCTCAAACATGCATGAAACCAGTGCCATTGGAAAGATTGGATTTTTATGATCATTTTTCATATATAAATCTTTTCCATCTGAGCTATGGTTGATTTTATATGAATTTTATAAGTTTTGGGTATTTTCTGGAATTTCCTGAATTATTTTTAAATCTAAAATCCCAGAAAATCCTTTACTGCGTCAGCATGACATCATGCTGACGTCAGGCAGTCAACAGGGCCAGTCCAAGTCAAATCTGACCAGTGGGACCCACTGGTCAGTGTCACAGCTAACTAATTAACTAATTAGAATTAAATTAACACCTAAACTAGGTTTGACTTGCGGGCAGGGCCCACATGTCAGTGACACAGGGGGTCAAACCCGTGGTCAAACAGGTCCATCTCGCCGGCGTTTAGCTGCCGGCGAGGCCAAACACGGCGGTGGGGTGCGGGTTTCGTGCTCCGGCTGCCAAATCGACGGCGGAGCACACCTACGGATAGCTGGAAGCAAACCGCATCGAGTGTAGGTGGTGGCTGGCCTCCGGGTCGCCGGAGATGACGCCGGCGATGAGTCCAGCGGCAACCGGAGTTCGGCGAAGTCGAAAACGACAGTGCGGTGCTCGTAGAGGAGCGTGAAGTGGTCCTACAGCATCTACTTGTGATGGTGAAACTGATAGGCACGGTGGCCGGACCAATGGATGGCCGGAGCCTCGTCGGCGACGAGCTCCGCGGCGGTGCGTGCAGGTGAGCTTCGTGCGGTGCGTTCCAGGGCAGAAGAGAGCCAACGGAGAGGGGGAGGACGAAGCTGGGCTCACAGGGGTTGCAGCAGGCGCCGGAGCGAGCTCGGGGGTGGTCGGAGCTGAGCGGGACGGCGAGGGGGATCTCCGCGGCCGGAGTTGGGGAAGAAGAGGTCGGGGGCGTCTCCAGGGCGGGCGAGCGCTCGGGGCTCGGCCTGTTCGAAGTAGTCGAGGACGGCCGAGACGATGGACACCAAGGCGGGGCTCAGGGACGACGGTGGGCGCGGCTTCTACGAGGGTGTGAACACGACGGCGTCGGCCATGGCGCGGGGAGGGCGAGAGAGGGTAGCTGGGGAGAGGGGGAGGTGTCTGCGAGGTCGGGGACGACGTGTACGACCGATCCAGGCTTCCAGGGCGGCGAGGGGAGGAAGCAGGGCGGCGGGCAGCTGCGTGGCGCGCGGTGCGGTCGCCGTCGAGCACCTGCCTGCCTGCCTGGCCGAGCCAAGCAGCTCGCTGGAGCGGCAGCTGGGCTGGGCCGGCAGGTGGGCCGGGTGGGGCGCCAGGTAAACTTCTTCTCTCTTTCTTTTTCTATTTCTTTTCTGTTTCATTTGTTTTGCAACTTTGTTTAATTAAATAAAATGCCAGAGCATTTTTATAATTCATAACACTTGTCATGCCTACTGTACATAATATGAACAGTAGGAAACATTATAGTTTATGATTATTTGAGCATTTAAAATATTTAATAGCATTTAAATTCCCAAATTCAAATACCATATGATTTAATCCAGTGACCTTGTATGTCCTAGAAAATTGTGCACCAATTTTAGCAAAGGTTTGAGACCAAGGCAGAAATGACGAACATTTTTTAAGGGCGTTTTGGGTACATTGGAAAATATTTTATCAAACCCTAGTTGTTATAAGAGGGGTGCTGGGGTTTCTGTCATTCCCATTTCAAATTTCTTTGAAAAGTAAACATGATGCACACACCAACTAACCCTAATGCAAGTGCTAACTAGGGATGTGACACCTAACATGAATGCTACAACAACTATCATGTAGAGCACTTCACAATGAACATCCGGACATATCATTCACTCCAATCGGACCAACATGCACAAAGCTACTAGCTCACGAACATGCCAACAAATTTACACAGACAACTAGTGCTGAAATAGTTTCATCACGAAGCACTCTTGCCACTAAGATTAAGTTAACTAGATGAACTCTAACATGCATGAAACTGATACTAACATGTAGAGCACGACGAGACGAACATTTCAACATATCATACGCGCAAAAGGGAGCATCGAGCACAAAGTTATCACATGGTGAAGGAGGCAACAAATTTACTCAGATCCTGGACTTAGTGGGATTATACCTCTGAAAAGTCAACTTGGGATGAGAATATCCCGGGATGGGACGAGGCCGTTTGGCTCAGATCCTGGTGGATCTGATCCACCTTCTTCGGATCCGGCGAGGAGGAGCTCCGGCGAGGCGGCGGCGGCTGGGCCGGCCGGAGTTGGAGGCGGACTGGCGGCACGGAGTGACCGGCGGCCGGTGCGACGGCGTGGAGCGGGTTGCGGAGGAGGCGATGGTAGGGAACGGCGAGGCGGCGGAGGTCCGCCTATGAGGGGCGTCCGGCGCGGCAGGCGCGGAGCGCGCCTGCGCTGCAGGCGGAGGCGCGAAGCGCTCGGGCGACGGCGGAGGCGCTGTGGGCCGGGAGGGCCCGACCCGGGCCTCGGCGGGCCGGCGGCGCGGGGAGGGTGGCGCGGTGGCTGGGCTGCCACGTGGAAGGCGCGGAGTGGCCGCGGGGCAGCGGCGGACGCGTCCGGCATCGGCGGACGTGTCCTACGCGCGGAGGAGCTGCGGGGCACAGGGAAAAGGAAAAAAATAGGAAGAACTAGGGTTTCGCCCGAAAGTGGAGGGGATGGGGCCTTTTATAGGCATAGGGAGCTAGGAAGGTCCAAATGCGGGTAGTTTTCGCCCACACGATCACGATCCGACGACCGAGAGGACGGGAGTGGTTGTGCTGGGTTAGTCGGCTATCGTGGAGGGGGTCTTGGGCCAAAAGGAAGAGGAGCTTTTAGCCCACGAGGTTAACTGTTGGAGTATCAAACGATCTTCAAACGCGATGAAACTTGACAGGCAGCCTACACGTACTAAACAACAAAGTACGACAAGTCTCACCTCATACCGAGAACGTTCTACGGCTACACACGTAAGAAGGACTCGGGGGTGCCACGGACATGTGTGTGAGTGTCGGAACTCAAAACGGACAACGGGAAGAGACGAGCATGACCGGGTGCAAGTGACAACACGAATGCAATGCAATGCACAAAAATGACATGACATGGATGAAATGCACACACGCACACGACAAAAAACGAAGAAACTCGAAATGAAGGAAGATCCCAGAATGGAATTTACGAAGTCAACATTGCATATATTGCCATAAATGGAAGGTATCACATATGGGGTGTTACAGTAAGTCTACTTCAGAAAACACAACCGAGCCACTGAGTTCATCAAGCATGTCATCTAATCTAGGAATAGGATGACGATATCGAATTGTAATAGTATTGATGGCTCTACAATCAACACACATACGTGAAGTACCATTTTTTAGGAACAAGTAAAATTGGTACATCACATGGACTTAGGGATTCACGAATGTAACCTTTTTCGAGTAGTTCTCGAACTTGTCGCTGAATCTCCTTGGTTTCCTCTGTATTAGTCCGGTACGGCGCACGGTTGGGAAGTGAGGTGCCAGGTATTAAGTCAATTTGGTGTTCAGTTCCTCTCATAGGTGGCAGCCCCGGTGGTACTTCCTTTGGGAAAACACCATGATACTCCTGCAAAAGGTTAGCGACAACAGGAGGCAAAGAAGGAGGCATATCCTCAAAGGAAAACAAAACTTCTTTGCATATAAGAGCATAAAATTCATCCGTTTGAGAATCTAACTCAAAAATTTCAGCACGTGTAGCTAAGAAAGAAGTACCTTTCAATTTAATTTCTTTAGATGTGCTAGGATCAGATTTGTGCATCTTATTAAATTGTTCTAACTCATCAACAACTTTTTGATTTTCAGATTTAGTACGCTCAATATTTGTGTTTCTACTAGCCCTAGCAAGATCATCTTTTAAAATTTGCTCAGGAGACATAGGGTGTAGAATGATTTTCTTTTCTTTATGTGTGAGAGTGTACTGATTGGTTATACCATCATGGAAACATTGTTTATCATACTGCCATGGCCTTCCTAGTAAGATAGAACAAACTTGCATAGGTACAATATCGCAATCAATAGTATCATGGTATGAACCTAAAGAAAAAGGAACTCTCACCATGTGTGTTACCTTTACCTTTCCACCATCATTAATCAATTTAATGTAGTAAGGTTGTGGATGTTTTCCGGAAGGTAGGGAGAGCTTCTCCACCATGTCAATGCTTGCTAAATTGTTACAACTCCCTCCATCAATGATTATGCGAACGGAACACTCCTTGACGACTCCTTTGATGTGGAAGAGGTTGTGATGTTGATCCTTCTTTGCTTTGACAATTTGAGCACTAAGTACACGATGTGATATAAGACTCGTGTACTTATCGACGTCATCAGCGGTCACATGTTCTTCCTCTTGCGCCGGTCTTGTGTCATCATCTTCATGTGCAGCAAGCAAGGCATATGTGTCTTCATCAAAATCACTAGCGGAGTCGTACTCACCGTCTTCACGAATGATCAATACACGCTTATTAGGACACTCCTTCATGACATGGACAAATCCCTTACAAGTGTGGCACTAGATATCCTTTGTTAGTTTGGAGGAAGCGGATGATGATGACAAACATTTTGTTGGAGTTGGTTGAGTACTTTTCATTGGTGCCGAAGTGTGTGATGCCGAAGTTGATGAAGTAGGCCCTGGTCGAGAGGTTGTAGGTGTTGTTGTAGAGATGCGAGTGGATGGGGCGGCAGGGGTGCGCGGCGCCCATGTGGAAGTACGGCATGCGGAAAAATTAGAACGCATTCTCGAACGACCCTGCACTTCATGTTCAGCCTGTATAGCTAGATGGAATAAACGGGTCATTGAATGATAATCCTTATAAGCAAGTATGTCATAAATTTCTCCATTCAATCCACCCAAGAACCTAGCCATAGAGGCTTCCTCAGTCTCAACTAAACCACAATGTAACAAGCCCATTTGCAATTTTTGGTAATAGTCTTCCATAGATTTAGATCCTTGGTTCAAGCGTTGTAGTTTATTTAGCAAGTCACGTTCATAATATCCAGGAACAAAACGGTGACGCATTATTAATTTCAAAGTTTCCCAAGTGGCAGGAATATTATTAGGATGTTTATGACAATGTTCTCTCCACCAAACAGAAGCAAAATCACTAAACTCACTAGTTGCACCCCTAACTCTTTTGTCATTAGGAAAATCATGGCAAGCAAAATTTTGATCAACTAATAATTCCCTGTCAAGATAAACATCTGGATGATATTTCCCATCAAAAGGAGGCATGACAAATTTAATTCTACCCAAAGAGTCGTCATGACCATGTACCTGTGGAGGTTGGTGTCGTCCCGTACCTTGTTGATTATTGTGTAGTCGACGATGATCATGATCATTGTTAGCATGAACTACATCAGGATCCTCGGAATCACCATCATAGTTGTCATCTTGGATGACCTCATGCGGGCCTGCTATCGAGTTGGCGTTGCGAGGATGGGGCTGGTCGACGACATCTGTGTAGGAAAGAGGGTGCCTCGGGTCTCCAGGGGGCACCCGATAAGCTCGTTGTAGACCTGTGTTGGTGGCGGAAAGACACGGAGCGGCGGTGGAGGCGGCACCCAGACGCGCATCCTGGGCATCGAGACGTTTCATAATAGCTGCAAGTGTTTGAGTGAACGTCGCATTGCCATCCTCGATCGACTTGAGACACTTATCAAGTGCTCCCTCGAACGCTGTGAAATGATCGGTGTGTGCATGCACATCCTCCTCAAGTCGTGCCACCATGGCTTTCATGTTGTCTTCGTCATCTCCCATGGTTAGGATGAAAAAAGAACAAAATCACAAGTATATTGCTCCTATAGTAACTATGGTGGGGCGGTGGAAAATGTCTCTCAACTCTCAAGCAATTACCAATCTCTTACTTGTTCTTACCATGCTGCAGTGGTTGTCGGCCGTTGGCGATGTCAAAGTTATCAAAAGATTGATATAGCGATTACCAAGTGACCAGACAATGTCCAATATAGAAAGTGGAGCTTGGTGAAGGTTTTGTCAACTCACAATATGTGGCACAATTAAGCAAAAAGTAATGCAAGCTGAATAATTCCTCAAACTCCTAACTAGTGCTGGAGTCGACTAGTAAGAGATAAAAAAATCTAAGCCTAGATACCGAATCAAGGGAGGAAACCGATAAAAATATGATAGCTCTAAATAGCTAGATATAAGTGAGGTATAAACGCAGTGTGGGCGCAACCAAGAACAGAAAATGTCCAGCAATTATTACTTATATGAGTAGAGTAAAAGTTCAGGACAATAAAAGATAGTATCCAAAGATTGTAACCGGCCTGAACTTTCCAAATCCTCTCTCTCTCTCTCTCTCTCTCTTTGCTCTCTTTTTTTCTTTCTTTTTTTTCTTTTTTCTCTCTTTTTTCTCTTTTTTCTCTTTTTTTTTCTTTCAGGCCGGTCGCTAGCAGAAGTCAGGGACACAAATTATGCAACACAAGAGAGAAAAAGAAAAAGAAAGCCTACTGGACAAGGTGCTACGTGAGCTAGCTAGCTATAAGTGCTTCACTGTTGAAATTGGCTAGGACTAGTACTAATGTACAGGCAGCGGGCGGAGATTTTTTTGTGTGTGGCGCGCGTAGAGGCAGACTAACAATACAGGATGTCTGGCAGCGTGCGTCTTGCCGTGTGGTGTATACCGCACGGGGGCAGACACAGACTACAAGACGTCTGACGTCTTGCATCGGTGTATGGTGCGCGGCGCGGAGCAAGAGGCACGGTGTGTATGGACGTCTGGTGTCGCACGAAATGCAAAGCGCGGAGGGATGGGACATGCAGAATATTTGATGCGGTCGAAACAACACCAGAGAAATATTGTAGCAAAGGAAAACCAAGAAGTCCGGAGTCAACAAAAATCGGAAACTACCGACCAGACTCTTGCTTTTTTTCAAACGATATATGAGCTTATGGCAGAAAATATGATGGACAAAACAAGTTCGATCTAGTAGATTTTGTTTTTCCAAACGAATCTAAACCAGCGCTAATACTAGGATGAATGCAACCAAAAATTCAACTACACAAATACTAGATGGTAAAATTGCTAAAGGCTAAAAAGGTAGGTGTAATTGATGAACTAACCTCATTTTTTTGGCTTTTACATAGGTTATAGGACATAAAATAACTAATCTAATAAAACTGTAAATCTCTCACCGATGAACCTGAAGACTGATACCACTTGATGTGACGGCGGCCCGATCTTTCGATGAGAGTGGGGATAACCATCGATTTGGTGGATTTTGACCTTGACGATCCGGCTATACCATACCCGATGATACGCCTCGACAATCACTAAACCAATCTCCGATGCTTATTGACCCTGCCATAGGCACGATCAACCTGAACAACGAGGTTCGAGTTCCTGCAAGCAACCGAAGAACCGGCAAGAACAAAGAATTGCAATCTGAAATTGCGGATGAAAAAGTGAGCACACGAACTAGATGAAAAGTTGAGGTTCCACTGTGGATCTAACAAGGCGGTAGTCCTACACGTCTCGTAGATGCGAATTGTAGCAACGGCTAGACAATACAATAAAACCCGAATCTAAACCCTAACTTAGACTAGCTATTTATTAAAGCAGATTCTACCTGGGGCTGATCAATGGGACACCGGTCCGTATGGTGACCGAGTGCTGCACGTAAGTGTCAAATCGTGTTGGCCCACCATAGCTCAAACGTGGTGTCTCTTGGTCCATGCAACAAGAATTAATTGGATTGGGTCTTGTAGCATTTGCTTCCTATACCATGGCATGCACTATGGATGGGATGGATGGTGGCATGGTGCAGTGTGTGCATGCATGCAAGGACGGTTGAGAGCATCCATGCAAAGAGTGTTGTTCCATTTGGTTTAAAGGCTCCCCTGCAATTGATTGTTTGATCCCTTTGTTTCTGAGTACAATTAAATCAGAACATGAGTGTAACATCATATTCTCGTTAGTTAACTCATATGTACAAAGAAGCGATAGTACCTGGCCATTTATTTGTCTCGCACGCGCTCTAGTTATAGGTCCGGATGGAATAACTGATGTAGGATTGGCGGCATGTGTAAGTGTGCCGGAGATGTCCTCATCATCATCACCGTCGACTCCTAGTTCGCCAGCAAAGGCAGTCATCGTCTGGAGCTCTTGTTCAAGATTTCAGGTTCATACTCCTTGAGATTCAGACTAAGTTTACTGTCAAAACGGTCAAAAATGAGCATTTTTAAAATGTCAAAACTGTCAATTTACTCCTTGTTAGTTCCATTGCTATGCATTGATTTCAGCTCAAGTTCTATTGCTTGTTCACTAGAACACGCGGCGGGCTGCCACACTAAGGGATTTCATCAAGACTGGCTGTAGGTCGCATCTGCCTTCTGTACCCGCTCACATCTTCTATTTTATTTTCTGCAAATAACTATAGATTGCCGAGTCATTATTGATTTTTTTATTTTGCTGTGAGGATAGATTTTCATTGGGAATAGTTGCCGTGTGGTGCAAATTCCTCTTGTTTTGCAAAATATTTAGCCTAGAGCTTGTTACTAGCACTAGCATTCAAATGGATTTATATGAAAAAAATTATTGAGCATATGAGCAACATGCATTGTTGTACTACCACACACAGACTGATTCCACAGCTGATGGGGTCATTTTTAGACCATGCCACAGTTGTATGCTCCAGAGAAAAGAATAGAGATCACATGACTTATCAGAAAACTTCCAGATCGGTCTTGTTTTATCGTAGTAATTGATGTATTTTTCAAACAGGGCACCAACTGAATTCAGTCAACAGCAATCATTATAATGGTGTACACAGGAACCAGTAGTTATCTGATTTTTGACAGTAGAGTGGATCTTGTTTGAACTACTCTGAATTCTGTCAAGATGACAAGATGAGAATGCATCCCCCTTTCCTAGAGCAGCCTTCATTTAGTTTCATTCAGTTTGAGCATGGGACCTCTACATTTTCTTTTTATTGGACTTCCACATACTAATGGTTGTATTCTCACTGATTGATCATGAAATGTGGGGGAATCATTCATCAAAGCCATGGCATGAAAAAGCTTAGACTTACTCTTAGTGGATCAGAACATGCTGTTAGGAAGTCTGGAACCAACATGGTGTAGGAAAACTGAATTTTGACCATTTCTTATTCCTTTCTTGCTTGCTTGCTTCTTTTGGTGGTGGATTTTACTCAAGGTGGGCTATATTATTCAAATAAATCCAAATATTTAAAATTCATTCAAATAACTAAAATTAATCCAAATCAATTGAAATAATACAAATAAATCCAAAAAACCAAATTAATGCAAAAAAAAATTTCAATTAATCTAAATAACCCAGATAATTTAATTAATCCAAATAACCCAAATTCCAATAAATTCCAACAAGGAGTTGGTATACAAGGATTAGACAAGGCATACACAAGGACATGACATAAGGGCCGTTTTGTCCCCTCCTAACACAAAATTACACAAGAAACACACAAGGACCACTTGGTATCACCAACTACCTGACTACATGGCATATGGGCCTTCCCATCCCTTCCCTTTGCTTTTCTTTCTTTTCCCTTCTGTTGCTACTTCTACCCTTCCCTTTACTTTTCTTTCTTTTCCCTTCTATAGCTAATTATTTCCTTCCATTTTCTTTTCCTATTGCAATCTCCATTTCTTCTATAATGGCCCTGGTATCAGCAACTACCTGATTGTCGCAATATAAACTAATTATTTCCCGGCCAGCATTCTGAATACAATCCATGTGCAAGTGTGGCAACTTATATTGATTTCCTCCTTTGTCTTTCATAACTTCAAACATAACTGCTTCTAATGTGATAAAGCTTCTATGCAACTTGTGGGGATCATAGTTCTCGAATTCCTCTTCCACACCCTGTACCAGTTCCTGGACGTTTGTAATTGGCATGTAGTCAGTTATAGACTGGAGAGAGTTATGCAAGCAAAGGTCTAAACAATTGAACTCAGGGCTATTTGGGGGTTGTTGTAGCAATCGGATGTCAAGATCAGTTTCTTCCACAGCTTCTCGAAAAGCTACATCATTGGGAAGGATATGAGGCTTTGCATTATCCTATTGGACGAATATTCTTGCTCCCTCATCATCGCCAGGCCACGTATCCTGAATTGCACGGATAACCTTATTGATGAGATAATCTCTGCACACAGGCCTGGTTACTTTCACTGATGTCAACCCTTTTGTTCCCTTTGCTCTGTACTGACTTGTCCGCACCGCATTAGTCTCTTCGATGAATGCCCAAGTGTCGATCTTCCCGTCGAATGTTAGCTCCCCCTCATTGTTATATTGAGGCCTGGCCACGGCTGTTAGGAACATTACCTTCCCAATGCTGTGAGTGTTTGACACGATGCGCTTGGGTTCAGGTTCTCCTGGAAGTACATAGTAACTATTCTTCACTCTTGTCATGTCAAACCACTTTTCATCGATGTGAACTATATTGGTCATTGGCTTGAACATAGCCCGGGAAGTTGAGATCGAATTGTCATCAAGCATGGACATGCAAAATTTCAATCTTGCAAGCTTGTTATCTGGCTTGAGGTGAGGCTTCACAGTGCTTGTGATGCGGTTAAGCTCATTCAACTGGAACCTCTTATGCAAGTTCGATCAGACCACACCTAGAGACTGTTCCAGAGATTGAATTGTCCTTCTTCTATTCAGTGGGATTGTTGAGGTCCTTGCAAGATCCAACTCTTTTATCTTTCTGCCAGCTCTTCCTGGCTTCTTGCTTGAGACATCTACTTCTTTGCCCTCAGCAATCTGATTTTCGGCGTCTTCCCAGATTCTTTCAACGGATCATACACTTATGTTCAACAAGGTTGAGACTAGTAGCTTGTCGTGTGGTTGAACAGATCCATCTCTAAGCTCAATTACTAGCAAGACGAAGTAAACATCATGCGTCTCCTTATCTAACAATGCTCTTATTTTCTATTTACCTTCTCGAAGTATCCAATTCATAACTTCATCCTCTTCCTCTTGAGCTTCATCCTCTTCATCTTCATCTTCTTGAGGCATCTAGTTCATAGCTTCATCTTCATCTTCTTGAGGCATCAAGTTCAAATCCATAGCTCCATTCTCTGCCTCTTGAGGTTCTTCTTCTTCAGGGATCCAATTCAAAATAATACCTTCATACTCTTCCTCTTGAGGCATCATGTTCAAATCCACACTCCTGCTATGAATGACAAAATGTGTAGTTAGTCAGAGTGGTTTAACTGAATTTTACTCTAGTTAGAGTAGTTTAACTGAATTTTACAAAATCTAACCAAATGTGTAGTTAGTCAGTGAGCTACGGATCATTTGCACTTGACAATGTTCGTGGCCATTTGCTTTTACAAAATCTGAACCAATGTGGCTCCACAAATCATAGCAGGAAGTACTCTGGCTCTACTTAAAATTGTTTGAAATGGGAAAATGGATCATAATTGTTCTGAATTTTGTTGAACTCTTGTTGACCAGATTTACCAAGTGTTAATGTTCAGTTTTCAATTTACTGGAAACTTTAGACTTTCTGTTAGTGGATCAGAACATGCTGTTAGCAATTCTAAATTTACTCAAGGCCTTGGTATTAATGCATCTTTAACTGAATTTACTCAAGTCCTTTGTATAACTGAAAGCTTTTGTTTTCACAAAGTTACAATAGTTTAACTGAAATTTAACCCTATGTCAACACATTAAGCAAGCAACATTAGCTGATTAAGCAAGCAACATCACTTATAGTTTAACTGAAATTAGTAGTAGTTTAACTAAAATTAGTAGTAGTTTAACTGAAATTAACAGCAGATTAAGCAAGCAAGCAGCATTAGCACATCAGCAGTTTTGCAAGCAACACGAGTACTCCATGATCAGCATCAGTTTCTTCAATAATTTTCAGTGAACAACCATCCATGATTCTGTTTATAATGATTAGCAGCATTTAATGTATAATGAATGTACTCCGTGAATTTTAAGTTAACAACTGAATTTACTCCATGATTGGCATTGTCATGATTCAGTTAACAGTAAACCATTTCACTAATTTTCAGGTAGCAGTATTCTAATGGACTACCTTCTTCAGAGTGCAGACGAGCACGACACGGCTTCACTTGGATCAGCAGCAGTAGCACAGGCAGAGGAACCCAGTTGTGCAAATGGAGGAGCATGGGCAGAAGATCAGGTTCGACGCAGATCAGGTTCGACGCAGAGGAACCCACGGGCAGAAGATCAACAGAAGATCAGGTGCGACACACAAGTTCAATTTCAACCCAGTTGTGCGCTTGGGTTCAGGTTCAGGTTCTCCCATGGTGTAGAAGATCAGCAGCAGCACGTCATAGGAGCAACAATAGCAACACGTAGAGCTCCACCGGTGGCAGGGAAGAAGTAGCTACGTGGGCGAAGCAGGTCCTAGGCGACGCACGGGAGCTCGAGGAGGACTGACGGGATATAGTGAAGGATGTGTGTGAGCTCCTGGTCCATCGAATCATGGAGGCAGGTTCCGGCGATGCCCATAGGGGATTGCAGCGTGAGGGATCACAGCGGCTCACGCGCGGGAGCTCAAGGAGGAGACGCGGGAGCTCGAGGAGGATGCACGGGAGCTCGAGGAGGACGAGTAGGAGCTCCTGGTCCCTCAGATGGTGCCGGGAAGTTCTCGCGATGCCACAGGTAAGCGCGGCGGGAGGGGATCGCGGTGGCACAGGTTTGGGCGGTGGCGAAGCAGGTACTTGGCGACGGCGACGGCGGCGCAGGTACGTAGTGACGGCGGCAGATGACTTCCTAGTGGACGACGAATCGCGCAGCTGGGCGGCGCCGGCCCCTGGCGACACGCGCGTGACGGTAGAGGAAGAAGACGATGGCGGAGGGATTTGTTTGAGATGGTTTTGAAACTATGAGGTCTTTTTTGCAAAAATACCAGTGAACTGCGCGTGCGACAATAATTTCAGGACGCAGGGAGTACATCAATCATCAAAACATAGGCATTGCAACTGGTATTGGTAAGATTGAACTGATCAGTGCATACTTGGTAAGTCCCGAGGGGTAGTTTTTGCGGCACTTCATCTTGGCCAGAGCCCAGCCCAAGTCAGCGGCGGCGGAGGCGAGGTGTTCCTTCGAGTCGAAGCGTGGATCAGTGCTGCTGACATGTGTACCTATAGGAAACCAGTAAATGTTAGAAGTTAAACTACAATTGCACAAATGATGTAGAATATTGTAAGACATAGGGTGCATCTAACCTCGAGGGCAAACAACAACACCGCCCGTTATGACCTTGCGTAAGTACATGGAAAGGCATGTTAAGTACTACAGGGTTAGCATCCACCAGAAATAGTAAATGGAAATTAAACGACATCATCTCTAGTGATATCTTCATTGCGGAGAGTAGCATGGTAGCGAAGGGACAAATTAAAAATGGATACAACTGTTAATTACAACAGGCTTGAAGCATCCTAAGTCATGTATTGTAAGTTTGTTGCTGGTATTGGTGAAATTAAGTTAGGCCATTAATACTTGAACATCACACAGTGTCCAGTATTGTAATAAATAAGGCACCAACATCCTTAGTACATCAACCGTACAAAACATAGCCATTACAACTGGTATTGGTAAGATTGAGCTGGTCAGATCATACTTGGTAAGTCCTGGGGGCTAGTTGCTCGGTCACTTCATCTGAGCCATGTCTGCACCAAGTCGGGGGCAGCGGAGGCGAGGTGTTCCTCCGGGTCGACATGCATAGCGGTCATCGCGCCATCGACTGCCATCAGATCCTCAACCTCCACGTGATATGTGGTTGGGCTTGCGCGGCGATGCTCTCGAGTAGGGGTGGTGGGGATTTGGAGGCATGAGGATGTTTCGCAGGCGCCATTTAAGCAATCAGGTCGGGGCCATGATAGAGATCAGTTGGTTACCTGACAAGATCAACGATGCTCAGACAAAACGCAGATGTGGTTGAAGTTGTGGTTCCAGCGCCGGCAGTTTGAGCTGCACGGGGTGGGGGCAGGGTGGCGAGATAATGCGGAAATGTGATGGGTGGGTCGTGGTGGGAGGAATAAATTCTGAAATCGCGCGCCCAATGAAATTTTCGTTGCGAAACTTGAAACTTGGGCGGGGGGAACACACAACGTAGACGAAGCACCTAAAATACTCGTGTGCGAGAAAAGGGAAAATTGGCGGATCTCACCTCCAAAAAAATCTACACATGTAGTTGATTAAATCAGTCAATGGTACACTTGTTTAATTAGAAAACATCGCACTGGTAACTGACTTCGGAATCATTAACGCAAAAAAATGGGTATGCCATAGAAACCGTGTGTTTTGTGTTATGCTAATAATTCTTATATCTAACAGCATTTACGGTCGCACTTGTAAATTTAAAATCCCTTTCATTGTAGCAAGTGTCGGTGCAGAACGACACCTACGGGGTCACGTGGATCCCTTCTACGGTTTGGCAGGGAAGAGGAGTAGAGCAAAGAGCGGATCGAACGATCAACACCGTGGACCAGGTTCGGGCCACTGAGCAGCGTAAAACCCTAGTCCTGCTTGAGTGTATATTCTGTGTTCTCGAGCTTCGGCTCGCTGCTATGCATGCAAGCTGGGCTGAGAGGTTCAAAAGATCGAATCCTCCTCCAGTACACTGTGGGCTTCCTTTTATATGTCCAAGGGGCTGCCACAGTGGCATAGAAGAGGTGTAAAGTAGCTACAATGTTTATGTTTATCATCGGCGTCTTAGGATAAACGCAATAAATGTGTTGCTTACGTGCCCCTCAGTTTTATCGGGGACGGGAGTGGAACTCATCCCATCATTCGCCGCCCCGCTCCATCTCGACACGCGTCTATGCCGACGAGGCATGCAGTGCCAAGTTGGCTGGCCAGCTGCTGCGCTGGAGAGGTGGCAGGATCTTCGCGAAGATTTGCATGCCACCATGCAGGCCGGCTACTATGCTGGAGTGGTGATAGGGTGGCGGAGCCTTGCTGCGGTCTTGGCTACGTCCCCAGCAAGGATCTTGCCGGGGCCTCACAGACGTCTCCAGCAAGGATCTTGCTAGGTATCTCATCTTCTGGCCTTCACAAAGATCTGCATGCCACTACGCGCGCGCCCTTGGGTCTTGGCCTTGACATTGTCGATGGCGTCAAAGCTCTCAACCCTGAGAGTGGTGCTCTTGTTAGTGATCGGCAAGTTGCTCTGGCAAGGATCTTGTCGGGGTCTCGCAAGCCATCCCATCAAGGATCTTGCCGGGGGTCCAGCTCGCCCTCTGCTCTCTGGCTTGGTCGCTCCTCTTTCCCTTGCATCTGTCCTTGATTGCCCCAGTCAGTTCTTGTCGCGCGTGTGTCTACGACCGCCCATGCACAAGTATGGGGTGCTAAAGGGCCCAAACTTTAGTACACCGACAGGAGCCCCCGGGCCTGGGCCATACACGAGTGCGAAGCGTCGTTGGGCCAGGCCCAAAGACTGCGCGGGAACGCGTGGCAGGGGACGACTACTGTAATCTTCTCGTATGTCGCGCTTGCAGTGGCCCGTGAATAGCCTTCATTTCATGAGATGGTAATCGTTGTCTCACGCTTCCCACTATGCCAGCCTTTTTCACCATGTACGTCGCATGCATGGCGCGGGGTAGGTGGCAGATGCACAGGATATGGGGAGGTGCGCCATGGCACATACCCATGTGTCAGATTTTGGGCTCCCCAAACCCTAGAGAGGTTCGAACTCCGGGGTGCGCATGAAGAACACTCTCTACCCAGCGCGCTCACCTTATGATCCCATGGCCTAGCTCGACGAACTCAAGGAACAAGAGACACAGAAGTTTATACTAGTTCGGGCCACCTTGCGGTGTAATACCCTACTCTAGTGTGTGTGGTGGATTGCCTCGTGGGGATGAGGATGAACTAGTACAATGGATGAACAACCTCAGTAGGCGAGGTGTTCTTGGGCTCGATGAGCTAGTGAGGGTGAGGGTGATCTCCTCTGTGTGGTAGGATCTCTCTGTGGTCGAATCCCTCTATGGTCGAATCCCCTCTCTATGGTGGTGGCCAGGTCTAGTGAGGGTGAGGGTGATCTCCTCTGTGTGGTAGGATCTCTCTGTGGTCGAATCCCTCTATGGTCGAATCCCCTCTCTATGGTGGTGGCCAGGTCCTATTTATAGTGGCCTTGGTCCTCTTCCCAAATTTAGGCGGGAAGGGATCCCACAACGGCCAAATTTGAAGGGGAACAACTAGTACAAGCTATCTTGACAAAAGCGGTCTTCGCCTGCCAAAAACTCTGGTCATGACAGTGCGCCGAGCTCCACGGTGACCTTCGTCATGCCGTCCTGGCGGTCCTTCGTCTTGTTGAACCGATATGGAAACCTTTGCTTGATTCCGCGGGACTCTGCGCCTGCGCTTGGCCCCTTAGCACCAAAGGGGAAACCGGTACACTGCGCCCGCTGGCGTCCGCCTGGCCTTGGTCGTCATGGCTCAGGTCACGTGAACCTCGCGAGGTGCACCTTGCATAGATATCTCCGCTCCTCAGGAGCCAGCCTAGAGAGGCTGCCCCCAGGGAGGTCTTGCTGTCGTGCGCCTCGCGAGGCTTGGCCCCTCGCGAGGGTCTTGAGCTGTGGTTGCTAAAGTTGGGACGTACCAAGCCGTCGATGGAGCCACATCATGGGCCACAGGCAGGCAAGTCTGGGTACCCCCATTCCCAGGACGTCGACAGTAGCCCCCGGGCCCAAGGAGCGCTCGAACTTGACTTTGAGGCGAAGCCAAAGGGCAAGTGCGGAGCACCGAGGGCCCCAATCGCCAGTGGCCTTGATCACACGTGGTGACTGATTGGACATAGCATCTCTACTTCCCCTCGCTGCCTCGGCAACTGCCCGACTTGATGAGACCCTGGTGCATCATAGAAAAAACCATCATTACATGTGATCGTGGAGGCCGGCGGTTGGCCTCCTCCTGGCTATAAATGTGGAGAGGGCGAAGCCCCCGTTGCTCATCTCTTTCTTCTCGCCGCCTGCCCTTTCTTGTTCTTCCTTGCTTCGCCTTTTCGTTGCAGCCTCCATGGCGCCACCGAAGAGGTTCTCCACCACTGAGAAGGGGCCTGGCCTGCCGCCGCTCAAGAGAGGGCGAGGCCGCCCTCATAAGCATGCCGCTACCCCTGCAGTGTTGCTTCAGGGGCGTGGGCGCACTCCTTTTGGGACCGACACCATCCTTGGCAGCCGTGACGGCACCTCTTCAAGCGGTGGAAGCCGCCTCCGGTGAGGCAGCCCCCTGCCCGCAGAAAGGTGCGCCGTGGTTACCCGGCCTCCCCGGCCGCACGTTCATTTGTCCGAGGTGCTCCGGGAGTTCATTGAGTGGTCGGAGAGTCCGGCCGGCGCCTGGCTCTAGCTTCTTTCCCTGTGAACTGCCGGCCGGGGGTCTTGACGGCCTCTGGTTACAGGCCGATGGTTGCTGCAGCGAGGCCCCGTGGGTCGTGGTGGAGGTCTCTGCCACGGGCAACGTGGCCCTGGCCCGCGGCTGGCAGATGTTCGCCAGCGCGCGTGGCTTGAGCAGGCCATGCACCCTCCACTTCAAGTAAGACAGCGCCGCAACCCTCTTCGTGAGGCTGTTTGGGGCAGATGGTCGCCGCACAGGGTGTTTCCCCGAAGACAGCGGCGACAACGACGGGCACGGCCTTAGCGACGGTCGTGACGAGGCTGAGGGCGAACTTGTCCTTGGCGACGGTCGTGACGAGGCTGAGGGCGAACTTGTCCTGGGCGACGGTCGCGACTCGTCCAGCAGCGGAGCTCCTCGGCCAGCAAGAGCACTAGCAATGGCGGCTACGACCAACCACCTCGCCGCCGGGCTCGCTTTGAGGGCGGTGCGGGTCGTCCTATCGCCACACGACGGTGAACCGCGAGGAGGGCTCAGACTGAGCTGAGTCCGGGAGGCCCTTGCAGCCGAGTCTCGCGAGCTGCTGCGGCTGTGTGATACGTCTCCAACGTATCTATAATTTTTTATTGTTCCATGCTACTATTTATGATGTTTTGGATGATTAATGGGCTTTGTATACACTTTTATATTATTTTTGGGACTAACCTACTAACCCAAAGGCCCAGTCTAGATTGCTGGTTTTTTGCCTGTTTCAGGGTTTTACAGAAAAGGAATATCAAACGCAGTCCAGACGGAATGAAACCTTCGGGAAAGATATTCTAGGAGAAAATCACGCATGAGAGACTTGAGAACCACAGAAAAGGGCTGAGGTGGCATCCACGAGGGTGGGAGGCGCCCCCCTACAGGGTGCGCCCCCTGCCTCGTGGGCACCCTTCTGCCCCCCGGTGCCCTCCTTCCTCATATATACCTATGTACCCCCAAAGTATCAGAACAAGAGAGAAAAGCCTAGTTACACCGATGTAACCTTCTGTTCCCATGAGATCCCATTTTGGGGCCTGTTCTGAAGCTCCGCCGGTGGGGGATCTGCCACGGAGTGCTTCTACATCATCATCATCGCCTCACCATGAGTCGTGAGTAGTTTACCACATACCTTCGGGTCCATAGCTAGTATCTAGATCGCTTCTTCTCTCTCTTTGGATCTCAATACAAAGTTCTCCTCGGTCTTCGAGGAGATCTAATCGATGTAATCTCTTTTTGAGGTGTGTTTGTTGAGATCCGATGAATTGTGGGTTTATGATCAAGATTATGTATGAGAAATATTTGGTTCTTCTCTGAACTCTTTATGTATGATTATAATATCCTTGCAAGTCTCTTCGAATTATTGGTTTGGTTGGTCCTACTAGATCTATAGTTCTTGCAATGGGAGAAGTGCTTGGCTTTGGGTTCAATCTTACGGTGTCCTTTCCCAGTGACAGTAGGGGCAGCAAGGCACTTATTGTATTGTTGCCATTGAGGATAAAAATATGGGGTTTATATCACTAAGTTTGAGTTTATCCCTCTACATCATGTCATCTTGCTTAAGGCGTTACTCTGTTCTTATGAACTCAATACGCTAGATGCATGTTGGATAGCAGTCGATGTGTGGAGTAATAGTAGTAGATGCAGAATCATTTCGGTCTACTTGTCGCGGACGTGATGCCTATATATAATGATCATGCCTAGATAGTCTCATAATTATTCACTTTTCTATCAATTTCTCGATAGTAATTTGTTTACCCGCCGTAGAATATCGCTATCATGAGAGAAGCCACTAGAGAACACTATTGCCCCAGGGTCTATTCTCAACATATCAATCTACAATCTATTTTACTTTCCGCTTTTACTTTCTGTTCTTATAATCAAAAGTACAAAAAATATCAAACTATCATCTCTATCAGATCTCACTTTCATAAGTGACAGTAAAGGGATTGACAACCCCTTATCACGTTGGCTACGAAGTTCTTATTTGTTTGTGCAGGTGCGAGGGACTCGCGCGTGGTCTCCTACTGGATTGATACCTTGGTTCTCAAAAACTGAGGGAAATACTTACGCTATTGTGCTGCATCACCCTTTTCTCTTCGATGGAATTCAACGCAAGCTCGAGAAGTAGCAAGAAGAATTTCTGGTGCCGTTGTTGGGGAGGCTTACACAAAAGTCATATACCAAGTACCTATCAGAAACCCTTATCCTTCGCATTACATTTTTTGCCTCTCGTTTTCCTCTCCCCCACTTCACCCTTGCCTTTTTATTTGCCCTTCTTCTGCCGTGTGTTTATCGTTCGCTTGCTTCTTGTCTGCTTGTGTGTTGCTTGCTTGCTTGTCATCATGTCTAGCACACCTATCATTATCAACACTCCCGAGAGTGAGGTCCTCAACTTTAAACAAAGGGAGGAAGAAAACTTAGAAGATCCTGGTATAGAATTTGCAATGCTCAAAATAGATCTACTAGGAAGCTTTCCACTTCCATGCTTCTTCGCAATTTTTATATTGGCATAACCCCTTGGAATAGGTTTGTTCTTGATACCATTACCGAAGGAAATATCTTGGGGAATCATACCCTTAATTCTTACAATGTCTTGATAGATTTATTCGGGCAACCTTCTACCCAGGAAGAGACTGAAGTTTTTGAGAAAATATGCGAAGTAACAAAGATATTACAAAAGTCTCTTGAACCTCTTAAGAATGTTAGTGGAAATATCCACCGCATGAATATGTTGATTACCCTTTGCAATAAGCAGTTGGATTCGTTAGATCTAAAGATTTCTGAATATGAAGGGAAACGTAAAGAACCCCTTGGATTCGAACTTGATATCACCAAAAAGGTAAAAACCCAAGATAGAATTCCCTAGATCTATCCATGTATCGTGCCTAGCTAGGGGCATAAAACGATAACGCTTGTTGGGAGGCAACCCAATATTTTTTTTATTTTTTTGCTTCTGTTTAGGAATAAATATTGCATCTAGCTTCTGTTTAGATGTGGTTTTGTGTTTTTTTAGTGTTTGTGCCAAGTAGAACCTTTGGGAAGACTTGTGTGAAGTTTATGTGATCTTGCTGTGAAAAACAGAATTGTTAGCGCTCGCTAGAATGGTCATCATATTTTACTGGAGCGCGCTATTTAGTTGATTCTTTTTGAAGATGATTAATAGGCAAATTCCTCACATTTACCAGTTTAGTTTGAATTTTTTGGAGTTACATAAGTATGCGAAACCTGCAGATTACTACAGACTGTTCAGTTTTTGACAGATTCTGTTTTTCGTGTGTTATTTGCTTATTTCAATGCATCTATGAGTAGTATTGGGAAGTATGAACCATAGAGAAGTTGGAATACAGTAGGTTTAACACCAATATAAACAAAGAATGAATTCATTGCAATACCTTTGAGTAGTGTTTGCTTTCTTATACTAACGGAGCTCACGAGATTTTTGTCTAAGTTTTGTGTTGTGAAGTTTTCAAGTTTTGAGTATTGCTTTGATGGACTATGGAACAAAGGGTGGCAAGAGCCTAAGCTTGTGGATGGACATGGCACCCCAAGGTAAAATTCAAGGACAACCAAAAGCCTAAGCTTGGGGATGCCCCGGGAAGTCATCCTCTCTTTCGTCTTCATCCATCGGTAACTATACACGAAGCTATATTTTTATTCACCACATGTTATGTGTTTTACTTGGAGCGTCTTGTATAATTTGAGTCTTTGCTTGTTAGTTTGCCACAATCATCCTTGCTGGACACACCTATTTGAGAGAGTTAAATATGGCCTTGGAATTGATAGAACACTCTATGTGCTTCACTTATATCTTTTGAGTTGAATAGTTTTTGCTCTAGTGCTTCACTTATATCTTTTAGAGCACGGTGGTGATAATATTTTGAAGAAATTGTTGAACTCTCATGCTTCACTTATATCCTTTTGAGAGTCTATTAAAACAGCATGGTAATATGCTTAGGCTATAAAACTAGTCTTCACATGATAGACATCCAATATGAATGTAGTAAAAACTTTCACACTAAGTACATTGAATATGATGAGAAGTTGGATGCTTGATAATTGTTTTGAGATATGAGGATAGTGATATTAGAGTCATTCTAGTGGAGTTATTATAAAATTGAGAAATGCTTGTGTTAAGGTTAGTGATTCCCGTAGCATGCACGTATGGTGAACTGCTATGTGACGAAGTTAGAGCATGAGGTATTTGTGAAGTGTCAACCTTTGTGTGGAGGTCGGGGGTGCGCGATGGTTAACTCCTACCATCCTCCCCCCTAGGAGCATGCGTTGATTGCTTTGTTTCGATGACCCGTAAATTTTTGCAATAAGTATATGAGTTCTTATGACTAATGTCGAGTCCATGGATTATACACACTCTCACCCTTCCACCATTGCTAGCCTTTCTTGTACCGCGCAACTTTCGCCGGTACCATACACCCACTATATATCCTTCCTCAAAACAGCCACCATATATATTCCTCAAAACAGCCACCATACCTACCTATCATGGCATTTCCATAGCCATTCCGAGATATATTGTCATGCAAATTTGCACCACATCCGTTCATATGACACACATCATATCGTAATATTGTCATGCATGATCATGTAGTTGACATCGTATTTGTGGCAAAGCCACCATGCATAATTTTTCATACATGTCTGTAATGCCCAATATGAGATTATACCTCCTACGTGTCGAGGCACGACTTAAAGGTATAGGCTCATACTAGAATGATCTCAAGTATGGTATCTTTGCACGACTCATGTAAAAGAGGGATGAAATTGCAAAAGAGTAGTTGGCTTACACTCGCCACGTCACACAATAAATTACATAAACAAACATCATCCAAATAACATCACAGTCCGACTACGGACGAAGATCCAAATGAAAGATATGAAATAAATAAAGCCACAAGGTCCAAATCGCCCCTAGTAGAAGCCACTACTGATCCTCTGGGTAAGACACGTAGTATCGCCCATGTTCTTCATCGAACTCCCAGTACAGCTCTGTCCCATCTCCTGTGTAGTTCACCATAGTACCTGCATCTGGTGTTGTGTAGAATCTGTGAGCCACGGAGGACTCAGCAATCCCGTTCCCGGGTAGCAAAACTATCTAAGCCTTGGGTGTGGAACAAGGCTGAAGAACAGGTTGCAGCTGCACTAGCACTAGATTACGTGCTTAGAGCGAGGAGAGAAGTGCCTCGAGCGTCAAAGTGATCACGAAGTGATCCTATCTAAGCATGTCAATCATAACCCCACCGTGTTCACTTACCGAACCCCTTTCGGAAAATGACCATCACGGTTACTCACGCTGGTAGTGTATTATGAACATGGTGTCAAGTTATCTACAACCGGATATTAAAAAATTCCCATCTGCCACATAACTGCGGGCACGGCTTTCAAAAAATCAAACCCTGCAGGGGTGTCCCAACTTAGCCCATCACAAGCTCACGATCTGCGGAGTCGCAACTCCAAGGTGGGAAGACCCGAGTATTCTCGGAATCCCGTGCTCAAGATATTCCGACTAAGGTAAAACTAATCCAGCAAGACCTCCCGGTGTGCCGACACCCTGATAGTAGCCGCGCATATCTCGTCTCAGGCCACGACTGGATGGGACAAGCTTCAGGTTTTTACCAGCCCTTGAGTTTCCTCGAGGTGGCCCCGCAGCACGCCAAGTTTGGACCAACACTCATGTGGAGCATTGGCCCGGGTTGTTGATTAAGAAAATGGTTTATAACTCCATATGCAAGTTTTAATTGTTAGGTAAATGTAGAACCAATGTTGGGCCTTGCTGGAAAAGCTTTAGCGCTAAGCGGGTTATCGAGGGGGCCCATAAACCCCAACCGTGTTAGGGACGCATAATCAAGGAACATAGCACCGGTTTAAACGGTTCCTAGGGAGGCATGAGTAGAACAAAACACCAAGCAAGAGGCTTAGCATTCCACCCATTACCAATATATAGATGATTTAGTTGACATATTAAAATAGTGTGATATCCCAACAATAACTTCAACATGGAGCAAGAATCTTCAAATCTTCTCCTGCAACTAGCAATGCTATAAGAGGGGCTGAGCGAAGCTTACGTAGCCAAACAAAGGTTTGCTAGGTTGGGTGGTTCGAGAGATTCATGGCTACAATAGGAGGCTGACAAACAAACATCGGCATTGAGGCAATAAGCTAAAATGCAAGACATCTAGTAATAGGCAGAGATAGTAATGATATCTGGTTCAGGTCATCTTGCCTGTCGAGTCGTCGATGGGATCGTAAGACGGCTCCTCGTACTCAACCTCCGTAGGACCCTCGTTCTCGGTCTCGACTCCCGGCTCGACTCAACACAAGAACACAACATGGCACAAAATCAAACACGGTGCAATGCACAATCAACATGATGCAAGACAAGTCTATATGATGCATTTCATGGCAAGGGATGAAGCACACAAGAACAACACAAAACAACAAGTTTAAATGAGGCCGGAATCAACATATAGCAATCCGGTAAGTCCTCATATGCATATTTTGAAATTGTTCTAGATCATATAAAGTTTGTTTAATTCGGAGCTACGGTCTCGAAGATATGAGCAAAACAAGACAAGCAAGGCAACGGTGCAAGATGCATCCAGACATCAAGCACACACTCCAAACATGTAAACAACATGATAGTATGATTCTACATGCAAAATCACACAAGTTTCATATAGGGCATGCTCAAAACGGAGCAACGGTTCAACACATACACACGAAACAAGATACAATGCAAAGCTGAAGTTAACAGCCACATAGCAACTTTGGAGCAAGGTAAATATAAGCTAAATCACCCAAACATGATGACAAGAAGCATGGATGTGAAGTAGACATGTTACTTAAAAATCATGAACTTAGAACACACCCAAAAACCTACTGGAACACAATTAACCAAGCATGGCAAGTTGCAATAAAAATATCCAGACTTAGCCAAAATCTGGGAAGGCAAAAACATCATCACGATGCTGCCTTCGGAGGCACAAGACAACATGCATATCAAATCCACTAAGATTATAAAGATCATGGACATGTAGTAGACATATCCTACAGCAAACAACTCCATTGGAGCAACTGCATAGGAGGCATGGATCAATAGCAACATGCTACACCAAATTGACCATGCTGTTAAAAACCTGACAGGCATAATTTATAGCAACTTGAGAGCAAGAAATAAATAGGCTACAACAGGCCATATGTGCAAGTAAGGTCATGAATTGATAGACAAAATCATGGACAACAAGGAATGATCATTGGCCACTCCAAAACAAGCATGGAATTGAGTGGGGCATCAAGCAAACATAGCATCAGGTTAAAACAGATTCCAGACTTGGCAGTTTTTTCACTAAGTAAAAAACAGTAACATTGGCATGGCATGTTTACAAGCTTGTTTAAGTCACCTCAAGGCATATCCTGGAAAGTGGTTTGCACCACAGCAAATACCATATGATGGTGCTTCTAAAACATATTGACATGTGACATGGAGAGAAACACATCAATAGCAAAGAGCACTTCAAATCAGCATCTCATAACAAGTTTTAGCACTTAACAGCCACATGCACTTTTGCAACAGAGATTAACATGGCAATATGACACCTAACATGAATGCTACAGCAACCATCATGTAGAGCACTTCACAATGAATATTTTGACATATCATATGCTCCATTTGGATAAACATGCACCAAGTTATCACATTTGAAACATGGCATCAAATTAACAAGTAGCAACAGTTCATAACAAGTAGCAATCTTAAAACAGAGATTAGGGCATCTAGATGAACTCAAACAAGCATGCCACAATGGAACAAAATGAAGAGCACATCACCATGATCATTTTGACATATTATATGCACAATTTGGATATACACACAAAAAGTTACCGCCACATGAACATGCACCGAAAACTACAACTTTCTGGGACTTAGCCAAAAATCTCACATCTCGAACGGGCGTAGGATAGCTATCAGACGCTCGGGCGGAACGGGGTGTGCTCACCAGAGTGGGCTCGGCCCAGGAGCGGAGTAGGCGAACTGGGCCGGGGCTCTCGGGTCGGAGTGAGGCCCACGTGGCCTGGCGGCTGGACCGGGCCGGCGGGGCGAGGAGGATCCGGCCCAGGAGCACAACGCCGCTAGGGTTTGACCAGCGCGGCCCTCGTCCAAGCGACGTCCGCCGGCGGCGAGGGAGGGGCGGCAACGGCCGGCAGGCGGCGGGGCGAAGCGTTGAGGAAGGAGCGGCGAGGAGCTCGGGGCGGTCGGCGGAGATCCCGCGGCTACGAGGAGATCGGGGGCGCTCCGGGGAGCCCGGAGTGGCGAGGTTGCGGGGGCGCCGGTGCGCGAGCTCGCCGGCGCTGGAGGCGGGGCGAGGAAGATGGGCGGTGAGGCACGGGCCCGGCGCGCCTGGTGCGGCCCGGGGCGGGCCGGATCTTGGCCGGCGGCGCGGGGAAGTGGGCGCGGCGGCGGAGCGAATCAGGGGGCGCCACGTGGCAGCCCTGCTGAAGTGGCTGCGCGCGATTCGTCCGAAGGACGTGGCTGAGGCGGAGCGGACGTGTCCGGCCGTCGGCGGACGTGTCCGGCGGCGCGGAGGGGCTCGGATCTAGGGCTTTTACCCGAAAAATGGACGTGGGGGGTTTTATAGGCATAGGGAGCTAGGAGACTCCAAATGGGGTGCGGTTTTCGGCCACATGTTCGTGATCCGACGACTAGGATGATGGAAGTGGTTGTGCTGGGTTAGTGGGCTGTTGTGGACGGAGTCTTGGGCCAAAAGGAAAGGGTACTTTTAGCCCACTAGGTTAACCGTTGGAGTACCAAACGAACTTCAAATGCGATGAAACTTGACATGCGGCCTACACGTACCAAAACAACAACGCACGACAAGTCTCACCTAATTCCAGAAACGTTACACGGCCTCACACGAAATAAGTACTCGGGGGTGCGACGGGCACGTGTGTGAGTGTCGGAACTCGAAATGGACAACGGGAAGAGACGAGTGGGACCGGGTGCAAGTGACAACACGAATGCAATGCAATGCACATGACTACATGACCTGGATGAAATGCACACGCACACGACAAAATGAAGAAACACGCAATGAAAGAAGAGCCCAGAATGAAATTGATGAAGTCAAAGTTTCATATATTGCCATAATTGGAAAGTGTTACATCTGGGGCATTACAAACTCTCCTCTACTATGAAAAGATCTCGTCTCGAGATCTAGGACTGGAAGAAGGAAGGATACTCGAAACGAAGGTGATCTTCTCATTCCCACGTAGCTTCTCGGTCGGTATGGTGTGACCACTTAACTTTCAAGAACTAGATTGACTTGTTGTGTGTCTTGCGCTCAGTTTCTTCAAGAATAGCAACATGGCTCATGGTAAGACAAGTCTTGTTGAAGATCAATCTCCTCGAACGGAATGGTGCGTTCAGGTGTCTTGAAGCACTTGCGGAGTTGAGACACGTGAAACACATCATGAACATTTGCAAAGTTGTAGGGGAGCTCAAGTTGATAGGCTAGATCGCCTCTTTTGCCAAGAATCTTGAAAGGGCCCACGTATCTAGGAGCAAGCTTTCCTTTGATACCGAATCTTTGGGTTCCTTTCATAGGATAAACACGGAGAAAGACATGATCCCCAATGTCGAAAGCCAAATCACGATGCTTGCCGTCATAGTAAAAAATTTGACGCGACTGAGCAGCCTTGAGATTCTCACGTATGACTTTGCATATTTCTTCGGCTTCTGAGATTAAGTCATGGCCAAGAAGTTGATGTTCACCAGTCTCGGACCAGTTGAGAGGGGTACGGCACTTTCTTCCATAGAGGATTTCAAACGGAGCTTTGCCGGCACTTGCTTGGAAACTGTTGTTGTAAGAGAACTCGGCAAACGGGGGACAATCTTCCCACTTCATGCCAAAAGAGATGACACAAGCTCTGAGCATGTCTTCGAGGATCTGGTTCACTCTTTCGACTTGACCACTAGTCTGAGTGTGAAACGCAGTGCTAAAACAGATCTTAGTGCCCATGGCTGACTGAAAGGAGTCCCAGAACTTGGATGTGAACAAACTTCCACGATCTGAGGAGATAACTTGAGGAATGCCATGTAATGACACAACTCTGGAAGTGTACAACTCTGCCAACTGAGCTGCATTGATGGATTCTTTGACGAGAAGGAAGTGAGCTCCTTTGGTTAGCTTGTCAATCACAACAAAGATAGCATCATTCCCCTTCTTAGACTTGGGAAACCCAGTGACGAAATCCATTTCAATGTGGTCGAATTTCCACTCGGGAATAGGAAGAGGTTGGAGGAGACCGGCTGGACTTTGATGCTCTTCCTTCAATCTTCTGCAGACATCACATTCATTCACGAATTGGGCAATCTCCCTTTTCATGCAAGTCCACCAGTAAGATTGCTTGAGGTCTTGGTACATTTTGGAACTTCCGGGATGAATCGAGAGGAGGGAGTCATGTGCTTTGTTCATTATGAGCTTCCTGAGATCACCCTTGGGAACCACAATTCCGTCCTCAAAGAACAAGGTGTCTTTCTCATCAACACGATAGCACTTGCATTTGGGAGTACCCATTGCAATACCATGTTTCACTTTCTACACCATAGCATCACTGAGTTGGGCCTCACGGATCTGATCTTCCAAGGTAGGAGCAACTTGAAGGTTTGCAAGAAAGCCTTGCGAAACAACTTGGAGGTTGAGCTTCCTGAAAGACTCACAAAGCTCAGGCTGAAACGGCTCGAGAAGGAGACTGTTGCAATATGCCTTTCTGATCAAGGCATCTCCAATGACATTGGCCTTGCCAGGTGTGTATTCGATGCTTGGATCATACTCTTGGATCATCTCAACCCAACGAGTCTGGCGAAGGTTCAGGTTCGGCTGTGTGAAGATGTGCTTCAGGCTCTTGTGATCGGTGAAGATGTCCACTTTTCTGCCCAACAGAAGGTGTCTCCATGTGATCAAGGCATGTACCACTGCTGCTAGCTCGAGATCATGTGTGGGGTAGTTCTTCTCATTTGGCTTCAACGCACGAGAAGTGTATGCCACAATCTTCTTGTCTTGCATGAGAACACCACCAAGTCCTTGTAGAGAAGCATCACAGAATACTTCATAGGGCTTGGACTCATCCGAAGGAGTAAGAACCGGAGCAGAGACGAGCTTTTCTTTGAGTGTTTTGAATGCAACATCACAATCAGGAGACCAGTTGTACTTGACATTCTTCTCCAGCAAGTTGGAGAGAGGCTTGGCAATCTTGGAGAAGTTCTCAACGAACCTTCTGCAATAGCTAGCGAGACCAAGGAAGCTTCAGAGTTGCTTGACGTTCTGCGGGGGTTCCTAGTCCACAATAGCTTCAACTTTCTCGGGGTTGACAGAAATACCCTCAACAGAGATGATATGGCCAAGATATAAGACCTTATCCAGCCAAAATCACATTTGGAGAACTTCGCATAGAACTTGTGTTAACGGAGCCTGTCCAGAACCAAAAGGAGGTGCTTGGCATGGTCTTCTTCATTCTTAGAGAATACCAAGATGTCATCCAGATAGACAAGAACAAATTCATTGGTGTAAGGGTTGAATATGAAGTGCATCATCCTTGAGAAGGTGGGTGGGGCATTTGCGAGGCCAAAAGACATGACCGTGTATTCATAGGAGCTGTAGCTTGTTCTGAATGCGGTCTTGTGAATATCTTCTTCACGGATACGGATCTGGTGATAACCCATCCGGAGATCGAGCTTTGAGAACACCTTTGCTCCTTTGAGTTGCTCGAACAATTCATTGATATTGGGGAGCGGATACTTGTTATTTATTGTCTTCTTGTTCAATGGCCGGTAATCAACGCAAAGGCGCTCCGTGCCATCCTTCTTCTTGACAAATAGAACACCAGAGCCCCAAGGAGAAGTGCTAGGCCTGATTAGACCCATACGCTCTTGCTCATCGAGTTGTTTCTTCAGCTCCTTCAACTCATCAGGGGAAAGCTTGTACGAACGCCGACATGCTGGCTCGGTACCGGGCTCGAGTTCAATAATAAATTCAACTTGACGATGCAGAGGCATGCCTGGAAGCTCTTCAGGGAAAACATCTTCATATTCATTCACCACTGGAATCTGAGAGATGGCATTAATCTCGCCCTTGTCATTGAGAGAGAATAACATGATTGTGTTATCTCGAGAGGCGAAGATAATCACGTCTTCGTCAGGATGAGTAAGCTTGACTTCCTTATTTGCACAATCAATGTGAGCATCATGCTTGGAAAGCCAATCCATCCCAAGAATAAGATCAATGTCGGAGTTGCGGAGAATAACCGGAGAAACCAGAAAGAGGTAATCACCCATATAAATAGATATATCCGGAGCATACAAGCTAGAATTCATTTTTTTTCGGAGAAGTAATTGATAACTCCCTTGGTAAAACCACTGTGCCCACATTGTGCTTGAATGCAAATGGATATGACATGAAAGAATGTGATGCACTAGAATCAAACAAAACTTTAGCAGGTTTAAGATTGACTGGAAGGTTACCAAGTATCACATCTGAAGAGTTCTCTGCTTGAGCTGCAATCATCAGATTCACTCTTGCAACCTTTGGATTGTGCTTGACAATAGCAGTGCTGACAGGTGGAGGAGGCGGAAGGCGCCTTGGGTTGGGACACTTGTTAGCATAATGAACCTTCTGAGTGCACTTGTTGCAAACCACTTATGAGAGAGGATGGTGATAAGGAGCACTTGACTTCGAAGCTTGAAAGTGATTCTTTGACTGATTGCTTGGGTTGGGTGGGTGGGAGAAACCACGACCACTAGAATGCTTGTTGTTGTTGTTGGGAGGGCGGAGCACTGGAGGAGGTGGAAGCCAAAACTTCTGCTGCTTTGCGACCACTTGGGAAGAAGAGGAGGAGTTGACAGCATCTCGGATCCTCTTTTTGGAAGCTTCAACCTTGAGCTGGGCTGCCTCTTGCTTAAGTGCCATATTATAGAATTGATCAAATTCATCCGGCTCAAACAAGGTGAGAGCTAGCTGGAGTTCATCCTTCAGACCACCACGGAACTGATAAATCTTGCTCTTGGAATCTGGGATGTCTTGCTTAGCATAGCGGGCAAGGTTCTGGAACTTGACATTGTATTGATAAACGGACATGGTGCCTTGCTTGAGGTTGCGGAATTGCTCACGCATACCTTCGATGACACTAGTTGGAATGTGGTGAGAGCGGAAATCCTTGCAGAAGTCAGTCCACGAGATTTCACGTCCTACTCTGGAATCTTTGTGCTGCTGCCACCAATCAGCGGCTTGGTCCTTGAGTTGGAAGGCGGCAAACTTGACATTACTGCATTCAAAGTGCTTCTTGATGTCTGTTATCCAGTCTTCAACATCTAGCGGATCCAAACAGTAACTGAATGCCTTTGGTTGGTTTGCCAGGAACTGGTTGAGTGTAGCAAAGTGAGGTTGGTTGAACAAATTGCCTTGGCCTTGGTTCCCATGACCACCTTGATTTTCTTGGTTGGCTTGAAAGTTCTGCATCATTTGCATAAGCATCTGGGTGTTCTGATTCGTCGCTTGCATAATTGCTCTCCATGCCTCAGACGGAGGAGGAGGGGAAGGAGGACGATCAGGAACTTCTTCACCCTCTGGGTTAGCGTTGGGAACCCTTTTAGGAGCCATCCTGAATGAGATGACAACTATTAGCCATTGATTGAAAATATATAATCTGAATCAACGGCTAGAATTGCAACATAAGTCTTCATAAGAACATTCGAACAACATGAACAAATGTAATCCACAGTTCTATGGTACAACAATCTTTTCGAGAAGCCACTTGGCAGAACAAAAGGTAAATAAAAACAACAAGGAGCAGATAGCACAAATACAAGATAGAAGCTTCGTTCGACATATTCATGCTGAAAGCTTATGGAACGTGTTACAAAAGGGTTTTGCAATCCCCGGATCAGCATAGCCAAGGACCCTTTAAGATGCAACTGCCAATCGGAACAACGCCCATAAAACTACTTCACTAAATGTAGAACCCCGAACTCCCTATCATTCATTCATTGGAAGAATGCCTACGAGCTACTAGATGAACCCACCTATTAATTTCCGAAAGTTTCCAGTTATGCAATCAGGTGTTGGGGATACAGGGGAAGCATCACGCACTCAACTCTAATCCTACATCCAGCTGTATCCATCCTTCAACACATAACCAGTTATTTGCGGAAACCGTTTACCTCGGACCTTCGAAACGCATCTGCTATACAAGCTATGGCAATACTCCCGAACTACCTCCCCAGTACTGGGTGACATCGGAGTTATCTCACCACTAACCGCATAGAACAGTTTTCGATGTTGGCCGTCTTAAGTATTCTAGAACCGCTACGATACATTTGTGACGAAAACACCTCGGATCTCAACTCCCCGGGACACTGCCACAACCCCTAAATGAGAGGAGGCATCGAGAACAATGTCCTCGTCACAAAGACATTGGAACAATCCAAACAATACTCGCGTGATCCTAAAAAAATTAGTGAATTTTTGACAGTGGAAGAGATAAGTAATCGTCAGGAGTCCTCACCAGAGTGAAAAGGGACGAGGAGTAAAAAGAAATCCTACTCTCCGATATATATATTGGACTCAAAACATTTTCAAGTGTGTGTCTAGACTCAACCGTCAACGATTCGATCAATCAGTAGGGGCTTCTAGGTCGGAGAAGGCTCTGAATACCAACTTGTAATGCCCAGTATGAGATTATACCTCCTACGTGTCGAGGCACGACTTAAAGGTATAAGCTCATACTAGAATGATCTCAAGTATGGTATCTTTGCACGACTCATGTAAAAGAGGGATGAAATTGCAAAAGAGTAGTTGGCTTACACTCGCCACGTCACACAATACATTACATAAACAAACATCATCCAAATAACATCACAGTCCGACTACGGGCGAAGATCCAAATGAAAGATACCAAATAAATAAAGCCACAAGGTCTGAATTGCCCCTAGTAGAAGCCACTACTGATCCTCTGGGTAAGACACGTAGGGCCAGTTCTTTTGAGCGGCTTAAAAAATAAGCTGCATCTTCCTAGCTTAAAAAATAAGCCGCCTCCGAATATTTTCGAGACTTCTAAATTAGTTATCCCTTAACTAGTTTAGAAGCCCCAAGAAATAGAAGCGACGGCTTATGGAAAAAGCTGGGGAGAAGGCGGCTTATTTTTTAAACTGCCAAAAGAACTGGCCCGTAGTATCGCCCACGTTCTTCGTCGAACTCCCAGTACAGCTCTGTTCCATCTCATGTGTAGTTCACCATAGTACCTGCATCTGGTGTTGTGTAGAATCTGTGAGCCACCGAGGACTCAGCAATCCCGTTCCCGGGTAGCAAAACTACCTAAGCCTTGGGTGTGGAACAAGGCTGAAGAACAGGTTGCAGCTGCACTAGCACTAGCTTACGTGTCTAGAGCGAGGAGAGAAGTTCCTCGAGCGTCAAAGTGATCACGAAGTGATCCTATCTAAGCACGTCAAACATAACCCCACCGTGTTCACTTCCCAAACCCCTTTCGGAAAATGACCGTCACGGTTACTCACGCTGGTAGTGTATTATGAACATGGTGTCAAGTTATCTACAACCGGATATTAACAAATTCCCATCTGCCACATAACCACGGGCACGGCTTTCGAAAGATCAAACCCTGCAGGGGTGTCCCAACTTAGCCCATCACAAGCTCACGATCTGTGGAGTCGCAACTCCAAGGTGGGAAGACCCGAGTATTCTCGGAATCCCGTGCTCAAAATATTCGGACTAAGGTAAAACTAATCCAGCAAGACCTCCTGGTGTGCCGACACCCTGATAGTAGCCGCGCGTATCTCGTCTCAGGCCACGACCGGATGGGACAAGCTACAGGTTTTTACCAGCCCTTGAGTTTCCTCGAGGTGGCCCCGCAGCACGCCCAGTTTGGACCAACACTCATGTGGAGCACTGGCCCGGGTTGTTTATTAAGAAAAGGGTTTATAACTCCCTATGCAAGTTTTAGTTGTTAGGAAAATGTAGAACCAATGTTGGGCCTTGCTGGAAAAGCTTTAACACTAAGCGGGTTATCGAGGGGGGCCCATAAACCCCAACCGCATTAGGGACGCATAATCAAGGAACATAACACCGGTTTAAACGGTTCCTAGGGAGGCATGAGTGGAACAAAACACCAAGCAAGAGGCTTAGCCTTCCACCCATTACCAATATATAGATGATTTAGTTGACATATTAAAATAGTGTGATATCCCAACAATAACTTCAACATGGAGCAAAAATCTTCAAATCTTCTCCTGCAACTAGCAATGCTATAAGAGGGGCTGAGCGAAGCTTATGTAGCCAAACAAAGATTTGCTAGGTTGGGTGGTTAGAGATATTCATGGCTACAATAGGAGGCTGACAAACAAACATGGGCATCGAGGAAATAAGCTAAAGAGCAAGACATCTAGCAATAGGCAAAGATAGTAATGATATCTGGGTCAGTTCATCTTGCCTGTCGAGTCGTCGATGGGATCATAAGACGGCTCCTCGTACTCAACCTCGATAGGACCCTCGTTCTCGGTCTCGGCTCCAGGCTCTACTCAACACAAGAACACAACATGGCACAAAACCAAACACGGTGCAATGCACAATCAACATGATGCAAGACAAGTCTATATGATGCATTTCATGGCAAGGGATGAAGCACACAAGACCAACACAAAACAACAAGTTTACATGAGGCCGGAATCAACATATAGCAATCCGGTAAGTCCTCATATGCATATTTTGAAATTGGTCCAGATCTGAACAAACCTTAAGTTAAAGTTGTTAAACAGCAAGTTAACATGCACCATGAGGATCTACACGAAAATCTAGTCAAGTTTCATATAAAGTTTGTTTAATTCGGAGCTACGGTCTCGAAGATATGAGCAAAACAAGACAAGCAAGGCAACGGTGCAAGATGCATCCAAACATCAAGCAAGCACACTCCAAACATGTAAACAACATGATATTATGATTCTACATGAAAAATCACGCAAGTTTCATATAGGGCACTTTCAAAACGGAGCAACAGTTCAACACATACACACGAAACAAGATACAATGCAAAGCTGAAGTTAACAGCCACATAACAACTTTGGAGCAAGGTAAATATAAGCAACATCACCCAAACATGATGACTAGAAGCATGGATGTGAAGTAGACATGTTACTTAACAAGCATGAACATAGAACACACCCAAAAACCTACTGGAACACAACTAACCAAGCATGGCAAGTTACAATAAAATTATCCAGACTTAGCCAAAATCTGGGAAGGCAAAAACATCATCACGATGCTGCCTTCGGAGGCACAAAACAACATGCATATCAAATCCAATAAGATTATAAAGAACATGGACATTTAGTAGACATATCCTACAGCAAACAACTCCATTGGAGCAACTCCATAGGACGCATGGATCAATAGCAACAAGCTACACCAAATTGATCATGCTGTTAAAAACCTGAAAAGACATAATTTATAGCAACTTGAGAGCAAGAAATAAATAGGCTACAACAGGCCATATGTGCAAGTAAGGGCATGAATGGATAGAAAAAAAACATGGACAACAAGGAATGATCATTGGCCACTCCAAAACAAGCATGGAATTGAGTGGGGCATCAAGCAAACATAGCATCAGGTTAAACCAGATTCCAGACTTAGCAGTTTTTTCACTAAGTAAAAAACAGTAACATTGGCATGGCATGTTTACAAGCTTGTTTAAGTCACCTCAAGGCATATCATGGAAAGTGGTTTGCACCACAGGAAATACCATATGATGGTGCTTCTAAAACATATTGACATGTGACATGGGGACAAACACATCAATAGCAAAGAGCACTTCAAATCAACATCTCATAACAAGTTTCAGCACTTAACAGCCACATGCACTTTTGCAACAGAGATTAACATGGCACTATTACACCTAACATGAATGCTACAGCAACCATCATGTAGAGCATTTCACAATGAACATTTTGACATATCATATGCTCCATTTGGATAAACATGCACCAAGTTATCACATTTCAAACATGGCATCAAATTAACAAGTAGGAGCAGTTTATAACAAGTAGCACTCTTGCAACAGAGATTAGGGCCTCTAGATAAACTCAAACAAGCTTGCCACAATGGAACAATATGAAGAGCATATCACCACGATCATTTTGACATATTATATGCACAATTTGGATATACACACAAAAAGTTGCCGCCACATGAACATGCACCTAAAACTACAACTTTCTGGGACTTAGCCAAAAATCTCACAGCTCGAACGGGCGAAGGATAGCTATCAGATGCTTGGGCGGAACGGGGTGTGCTCACCAGAGTGGGCTCGGCCCAGGAGCGCAGTAGGCGAACTGGGCCGGGGCTCTCGGGCCGGAGTGAGGCCTTAGTGGCCTGGCGGCTGGACCGGGCCAGTGCGGCGAGGAGGACCCGGCCCAGGAGCGCGATGCCGCTAGGTTTTGACTAGCGCGGCCCTCGTCCGAGCGACGTCCGCCGGCGGTGAGGGAAGGGCGGCAACAGCCGGCCGGCGGCGGGGCGAGACGTTGAGGCGGGAGCAACGAGGAGCTCGGGGCGGCCGGCGGAGATCCCGCGGCTGCGAGGAGCTCGGGGGCGCTGCGGGGAACCCGGAGTGGCGAGGTTGCAGGGGCGCCGGTGCGCGAGCTCGCCGGCGGCGGGCGGAGCTCGCTGGCGCTGGAGGTGGGGCGAGGAAGACGGGCGGTGAGGCGGAGGCCCGGCGCGCCCGGTTCGGCCCGGGGCGGGCCGGATCTGGGCCGGCGGCGTGGGGAAGTTGGCGCGGCGGCGGAGCGAATCAGGGGGTTCCATGTGGCGGCCCTGCTGAGGTGGAGGCATAGGATTCGTCTGAAGGACGTGGCTGAGGCGGAGCGGACGTGTCCGGCCGTCGGCGGACGTGTCCGGCGGCGTGGAAGGGCTCGGATCTAGGGTTTTTACCCGAAAAAATGGACGTGGGGGGCTGTTTTATAGGCATAGGGAGCTAGGAGACTCCAAATGGGGTGCGGTTTTCGGCCACACGTTCATGATCCGACGACCGAGATGATGGAAGTGGTTGTGCTGGGTTAGTGGGCTGTTGTGGAGGGGGTCTTGGGCCAAAAGGAAAGGGTACTTTTAGCCCACTAGGTTAACCGTTGGAGTACCAAACGAACTCCAAACGCGATGAAACTTGACAGGCGGCCTACACGTACCAAAACAACAATGCACGACCAGTCTCACCTCATTACGGAAACGTTACACGGCCTCACACGAAATAAGTACTCGGGGGTGCCACGGGCACGTGTGTGAGTGTCGGAACTCGAAACGGACAACGTGAAGAGACGAGTGGGACCGGGTGCAAGTGACAAAACGAATGCAATGCAATGCACATGACAACATGACATGGATGAAATGCACACGCACACGACAAAACGAAGAAACCCGAAATGAAAGAAGAGCCCAGAATGAAATTGATGAAGTCAAAGTTTCATATATTGCCATAATTGGAAAGTGTTACATCTGGGGCATTACAATGTCACTCTTGATTCATTGCACATCTCGGTACACCGCCGGAGGCATTCATATAGAGTCATACTTGTTCTAGTATCGAGTTGTAATATCGAGTTGTAAATCAATAAAAGTGTGATGATCATCATTATTAGAGCATTGTCCCATGTGAGGAAAGGCCAATAAAAAAAGAGATGGCCCAAAAACATAGATAGGGGCTAAATAAAAAAAAAGAGAGAAAGCCCCTCCAAATAAAAAATGAGAGAAAAGAGAGAAGGGACAATTGCTACTATCCTTTTCCACACTTGTGCTTCAAAGTAGCGCCATGTTTTTCATGATAGAGAGTCTCATGTTTAGCCACTTTCATATACTAGTGGGAATTTTCATTATAGAACTTGGCTTGTATATTCCAACGATGGGTTTCCTCAAATTTCCTAGGTCTTCATGAGCAAGCAAGTCGGATGCACACCCACTAGTTTCTTTTGTTGAGCTTTCATACATTTTTTAGCTCTAGTGCATCGGTTGCATGGCAATCCCTACTCACTCACATTGATATCTATTGATGGGCATCTCCATAGCCCGTTGATACGCCTAGTCTATGTGAGACTATCTCCCTCTTTTTGTCTTCTCCACAACCACCTCTCTATTCCACCCATAGTTCTATGTCAATGGCTCACGCTCATGTATTGCGTGAAAGTTGAAAGGTTTGAAAGAATAGAGTATGAAAACAAGTGCTTGGCTGAAATCGGGGTTGTGTATGATATGAATATTTTGTGGGATGAAGAGGGAGCATAGCCAGACCATATGATTTTGTAGGGATAACTTTCTTTAGCCATCGTATTTTGAGAAGACATGATTGCTTTGTTAGTATGCTTGAAGTATTACTATCTCTTATGTCAATATAGACTTTTGTCTTGAATCTTTCAGATCTGAACATTCATGCCACAATTAAGAGAATTCCATTGAAAAACTATGTTGGTTAGCATTCCACATCCAAAATTCTGTTTTTATCATTTACCTACTCGAGGACGAGCAGGAATTAAGCTTGGGGATGCTTGATACGTCTCCAACGTATCTATAATTTTTTATTGTTCCATGCTATTATTTATGATGTTTTGGATGTTTAATGGGCTTTGTTATACACTTTTATATTATTTTTGGGACAAACCTACTAACCCAAAGGCCTAGTCCAGATTGCTGTTTTTTTGCCTGTTTCAGGGTTTTACAGGAAAGGAATATCAAACGGAGTCCTAACGGAATGAAACCTTTGGGAAAGATATTTTTGGAGAAAATCACGCACGGGAGACATGAGAACCACAGAATAGGGCTGAGCTGGCGTCCACGAGGGTGGGGGCGCCCACCCCCTACAAGGCGCGCCCCCTGCCTCGTGGGCACCCCTGGCCCCCGGTGCCATCCTTCCTCCTATATATACCTACGTACCCCAAAACTATCAGAATAACAGAGAAAACCCTAGTTCCACCACCGTAACCTTCTGTTCCCGTGAGATCCCATCTTGGGGCCTGTTCCGGAGGTCCGCCGAAGGGGGATCTACCACGGAGTGCTTCTACATCATTATCATCACCTCACCATGAGTTGTGAGTAGTTTACCACAGACCTTCGGGTCCATAGCTAGTATCTAGATGGCTTCTTCTCTCTCTTTGGATCTCAATACAAAGTTCTCCTCGGTCTTCGAGGGGATCTATTCAATGTAATCTCTTTTTGAGGTGTGTTTGTCGAGATCCAATGAATTGTGGGTTTATAATCAAGATTATCTATGAGAAATATTTGGTTCTTCTCTGAACTCTTTATGTATGATTATACTATACTTGCAAGTCTCTTCAAATTATTGGTTTGGTTTGGCCTACTAGATCTATAGTTCTTGCAATGGGAGAAGTGCTTGGCTTTGGGTTCAATCTTGCGGTGTCCTTTCCTAGTAAAAGTAGGGGCAGCAAGGCAAGTATTGTATTGTTGCCATCGAGGATAAAAAGATGGGGTTTATATCACTAAGTTTGAGTTTATCCCTCTACATCATGTCATCTTGCTTAAGGCGTTACTCTGTTCTTATGAACTCAATACACTAGATGCATGCTGGATAGCGGTCGATGTGTGGAGTAATAGTAGTAGATGCAGAATCGTTTCGGTCTACTTGTCTCGGACGTGATGCCTATATATAATGATCATGCATAGATAGTCTCATAATTATTCGCTTTTCTATTATTTGCTCGATAGTAATTTGTTTACCCGCCGTAGAATATCGCTATCATGAGAGAAGCCACTAGAGAACACTATGGCCCCCCGGGTCTATTCTCAACATATCAATCTACAATCTATTTTACTTTTGCGCTTTTACTTTCTGTTCTTATAATCAAAAATAGCAAAAATAGCAAACTATCATCTCTATCAGATCTCACTTTCGTAAGTGACAGTAAAGGGATTGACAACCCCTTATCGCGTTGGCTGCAAAGATCCTATTTTTTTGTGCAGGTGCGAGGGACTCGCGCGTGGTCTCCTACTGGATTGATACCTTGGTTCTCAAAAACTGAGGGAAATACTTACGCTACTATGCTACACCACCCTTTCCTCTTTGAGGGAATACAACGCAAGCTCGAGAAGTAGCACTGTGCGGGCCGCTTTTGTTGAGCCTTTCCTTTTTCCCTGCATTTGAAAAAAGTAGACAGCCCCGCTGGGGCGTGTAATGAACTGTGACGCTTATGTTGCTATGCAATTTTATTGCTTTTGTGCTATGTTATTATATTCATGCTCCTCGTGAGTGTAGAGGGATAACTTAGCTTGATACGCTTGGGGGTGGCCACTCGCCTCATGAGGACGCGCATTTTGGTACCTGGGAAGGCCTCATTTATGTCGACTCAGGAGCCACTGACCTTGGGTGTCATCATAAAGATGCAGAATTTGTTAGGGAATCCGCCGGGTACCCTGTACCTCCTTGTGCGAGCCCTCAGGCGTGGGCTAATCATGGATTAATGCACCACATCGCGGTACCCGGGGGGCACGAACTTAAGGGGGTTCCCCAATCACGAGCTCATGCGAGGGCGCCTCGCGAAGATCAAGGAAGCCGAAGCTCTGGGGCGATAGGGCTTTGGCAAGGTGTGCCTGCGGCATGGGTTGTCTGTAATGCCCAGGATGGGACTATATCTCCTACGTGTCGAGGCACGACTTAGAGATATAAGCCCATGCTGGAATGATCGCAAGTTTGGTATCTTTGCACAACTCATGTAAAAATGGGGATGGAAAACATAAAATAGTTGGCTTACACTCGCCACGTCACACAAATACACTACATGTTTCAATCATCATTCAATAAAACATCACTTCCCATCTAAGGGTAAAAATCCAAATGACAAGATACCAAACATAATTTAAATCCACAGGTGTGAATCGAATCCTAGTAGAAGAACCACTACTGATCAGTCGGATAGTTCACGTAGTAACGGCTACGCTCCTCGTCGTACTCCCAGTCTAGCTCAGTGCCATCACCAGTGTAACTCACCATCATACCTGCATCTGGTGTTTTGAAGTAACTGTGAGCCACAGAGGACTCAGCAATCCCGTTCCCGGGTAACATGACTATTTAAGCCTTGGGTGTGGAACAAGGCTGAAGAAAGAATAAGAATAAGTGGTTGCAGCAGCACTAGCCTAGCTTACGTAAACGAGAGTGACAAGAGAAGGTGCCTCGGTCGAGAGATGATCACGAAGTGATCCTAGACTAATCAAGTCAAACATAACCCCACCGTGTTCATCTCCCGAAACCCCTTTCGGAAAATGACAGTCACGGTACTCACGCTGGTAGTGTATTGGACATGGTGTTAAGTTTTCTACAACCGGATATTAACAAGCTCCCATCTGCCACGTAACCGCGGGCACGGCTTTCGAAAGTTCATAACCCTGCAGGGGTGTTCCAACTTGGCCCATGACAAGCCCACGATCCGCGGGGTCGCAACTTCAAAGGTGGGAAGACCCGAGTATTCTCGGAATCCCGTGCTCAAGATACTCCGAACTAAGGTAAGGCTAATCCAGCAAATCCTCCCGGCGTGCCGACACCCTGATAGTAGCTGCGTGTATCTAGTCTCAAGCCACGACCAAATGAGACATCCTACGGGTTTTTACCAGACCTCAAGTTTCCTTGAGGTGGCCCCGCAGTCTGCTCATTTCGGACCAACACTCATGTGCAGCACTGGCCCGGGGTTGTTGATTAAGAAAGAGGGTTAATTACTCCCTATGCAAGTTTATTTAGTTATTAGGCAAATAGTACCAATGTCGGGACTTGCTGGAAAAGACTTAGTACTTAGCGGTTTATCAAGGGGGCCCCATAACCCCAACCGTGTGAGGATCGCATAATCAAGGAACATAACACCGGTTTATACGGTTCCTAACGGCATGAGTGGAACAAAACACCAAGCAAAAGGCTTAGCCTTCCACCCATTGCCAATATATAGATGATTTCATTTAAGCATTTATATAGTGTGATATAACCCAAAAAAACTTCAACATGAAGCAAGCATCTTCAATCTTCACCTGCAACTAACAATGCTATAAGAGGGGCTGAGCGAAGCGTACTTATAGCCAATCAATGGTTTGCATAGGTGGGGTGGTTAGACATGATCATGGTTACAAGTAGGAGGCTGACATGAAAGACATGGCCATCGAGGCAAAACTATAGATCGAGACTACTAGCAGGCAAAGATAGTAATGTTATCGGGGTTCGGTCATCTTTCCTGAAGAGTTGTCGAAAGGATCGTAAGAGGGGTCCTCGTGCTCAACCTCGGTAGTAACCTCGTGCTCGTACTCGTACTCGGTCTCAGCCTCCGGCTCTAATCAACACAACCACACAAGGCACGAATCAACAAGATGCAATGCGCACACAAAAATGATGGATGCATGACTTATGCACTATGGGAGCACAAGGAGCATGGAAAATTGCACTCAAGCAAAATACTTCAAAACATGATAACAATAGGATATTATGAATCTACATGAAAAATCAACCAAGTTTCATATAAGACTTGCTGAAAACGGAGCTACGGGCCAAAAGTTATGCCGAAACAAAAAATATGCACAAGCTGAAAATTACAGCCACATAGCAACTTCGGAGCACTAGATAAATAAGCTACAACACTCAAACATCATGGCAAAGAGCATGAACATAAACTAGACATATCCTACAGCAAATAAGTCCATTGGTGCACCCCTAAAGGAGCCACGGATCAATAGCAACAAGCTATGACATATTGAACTTGACAACAAAATCCTGACAGCAGTAATTTATTGCAACTTGGGAGCAAAAAATAAATATGCTACAGCCACTCAAATAAGCATGTGAGATCATGAATGGATAGCCAACAATATATACTACAAGGAAACATCAAGAGACACCCCAAAACTATCATTGATTGGCCTAGAACAGCAAGCAAACATGGCATCTGGAAATTACAGATTACAGACTTGGTGAAATTTCACTAAGTGTTAAAACAACAGTTTCATCATGGCATCTTTGTGAGCAAGTTTAAGTCACCTCAAAGCTAAACATGGCAAGTGGTAAGCACCACAGCAAAGTACACATAATGGTGAATCCAAAACACCTAAGCATTCATCATGGGGACAATCACAATGATAGCAATGAGCTCCTCAAAATGACATCTCATAACAAGTTTAACACCATAACAGCCACATAGCACTTTGCATCGGCGATAAACATGGCAAGATTAATTCTAACATGCAAGACTAAGCATTCAACATGTAGAGCATGACAAGACGAACACGTGGACATGTCATTTGCATCATTCGGATAAACGAGCACCAAGTAATCACTATGCAAAGATGGCATGAAAACATCTACTAACAGCAGTTTTTATCACGATGCACTCTTGCACCAGATATTTAAGCATCTAGATGAACTCAAACATGCATGGCACAATGGGACGAAATGTAGTACAAGTCTCCACGAACGTCTGGACATCTCATTCACTCAAAATGAAGCATCACACACAAAGTTATCACCATTTGAATATAGCATCAGACAATAAAATATCACAGGGACTTAGAGAAAAAAACAACCTCCCAGATCTGGAAAGTCAACGCGGGCTCTGGGCTTCGGGCGGAGCGGGTCGGAGAAGCGGATCGGGCCCGCTAGGCGGAACCGGATCGGGCGGAGGCCTATCGGGCCGGGTCCTCGCGGCTATCGGGCCCCGCCCGCTAGGGCCCAGCAGGATCTGGATCGGACCGAGGGGATCCTCCCGATCCCCTTCGGTCGGTGGCGGCGGCTGGCCTCGAGGGCGATGGGGCGCTGGATGGGCCGGCTGAAGCGGGCCGGCGGAGGCGGACGCGGCCCACCTGGCGCCGGAGGAACGGGCCGCGCGGGGGG
>LR738710.1:280995069-281042875 GCA_902687465.1 Secale cereale
GGGGGGGCGCTAGGGTTGGCCCAGGAGGCGAACCGGATCGGATCGAGGAGCCTCTGGCTCCCTCGATCGAGGACGCGGCGGCGGCTTCGAGCGCCTAGCGGCGGCGCGGCGAGTGGGGAACCGGGGCGGCGAGGAGCGCCCGGCGGAAGGGGGCCGAGGGGAGGAGAGGCCGGCGGCTGGAGGGGCGGCGGGGCGCGCCGGCCCGGAGCGACGGCGGCGCGGAGGAGAAGCTCCGGCGAGCTTGGAGGTGCGGTGGCCGGCGGGAGGCGCGGATTCCGGCCGGCGAGCTCCGGCGAGCCCCCGATCTGGAGGTTGAAGATGACACCTTGGGGAAGAAGGCACCTAGGGTTTATTTTGGGGCAAAATTTGAGGAAGGTGGACAAATATATAGGCACAAGGAGCTAGGGTTGTCCAAATGGGGTGTGATTTTCGGCCACACGATCAGAATTGGATGGCCTAGATGAAGGGAGGGGTTTGGGTTGGTTTGGTGGACTGTTGGAGGGGTGTCTTGGGCCTCAAAGTGGAGGCACTTTTAGCCCACGAGAATAACTGTTGGGGTAGCAAACGGACTCCAAACGCGACGAGATTTGACAGGCGGGTTACACACACCAAAACAACAACACACGACAAGTCTCGCGCCAAACCGCTAATGTTACATGGCCAAACACCCAAGTAGGCCTACGGGACGCCAGGGACACGTGAGTGAGCTCCGGAACGCGAAACGGACAACGGGAAGGAACGCGTGGGACCGGATGCAAACAACAACACAAATGCAATGCGATGCACATGACTACATGATATGAATGAAAGCCACACACGCACACAACAAAACGACGAAAACCCGAAAGACAAAGAACCCGGAATGGAATAGATGAAGCCAGAGATATATTATATGCCCAAAAGGGAAAGTATTACATCTGGGGCATTACATTGTCCCAGCACGCGGACGCACCTGCCTAGGCCCCCGCGCGAGGCATGCGAGCGAGAGCCTCAAGAAACTGCCGTCCTCCTTGATGCAAGAAAAAAGGGGTGAGCAAAGTAGAAGAGGGAAAACTCAACTAAGCAATCGAGAAACACCAGAGCTCCAAATTCATTAAAAGTTCGCAACCAGCTACAGAAAGCAAATGAACAGCCGCATCCTAGTCTAGTATTCTCACCAGCGCGGAGCTAAGTGTTGGCACTAAGACGTGCGAGGGAGCCCCCGAGGCCCGAGGGCGGCACTCCGGAGACTCCGGGGCGTGTACAGCCACACTCATTATTACATGAGAGTGTCACGAGCAAAGACCTTCACAGGCACTGGGCCTTGCTTCATGGGTAGAACTTCTGGAGGTGCTGGATGTTCCAGACATTCCTGATGGGGATCCCGTCGCCCGTCTCCAGGCATACGGCGCCAGGCCTGAAGACGTGGGCGATCCTAAATGGGCCCTCCCACATGGGTGAGAGCTTATTCAGCCCTTTCCTAGAGAGCACCCACCTCAGGACAAGGTCGCCCACCTTAAGCGTCCTGGAGCGAACGCTGCAGCAGTGATACTGCCGCAGCGCCTGCTGGTACCTTGCAGCTCGGAGCGAGGCTTGGCGGCGGCGTTCCTCCCCCAGCACGAGATCCATCCCCCGCAAGGCATCTTGGTGTGCTTCGTCAAACGCCAAGACCCGCATGGAGCAATGTTTGACCTCGTGAGAGAGAACCGTTTCGGCTCCGTAGATGAGGACGAACGGGGTCTCGCCTATTGGCTTTGTGGCGGTGGTGCGGATGGACCACATCACGGATTGGAGCTCCTCGTGCCAGCCCCTGCCCACAGGCCTCAAGCTTATTCTTGAAGGTCCTTGTCTTGAGGCCTCGCAAGACCTTCGCGTTGGCGCGCTCAGCTTGACCGTTACTTCTGGGGTGTGCCATTGAGGCATAGCATATCTGCATTCCAAGATTAGCACAATATGTTTTGAAGAGATTGCTAGTGAACTGTGAGCCATTGTCGGTGATGATGCGATTAGGGACCCCAAACCGGCTCACGAGGACCTTGATGAATTTGACCGCCGAGTCGGCGGGGATGGTGCACACTGGCTCCACCTCCGCCCACTTGGTGAACTTGTTGACGGCAACATAGAGGTAGCGGTAGCCCCTGGGCGCCCGAGGGAATGGTCCCAAAATGTCCATCCCCCAGACCACGAATGGCCACGAGAGCGGGATAGTCTGAATGCCCTGAGCAGGCTGGTGGATTTGTTTGGCATGGAACTAGCAGGCTTCACAGGATCTCACCAGCTCGGCTGCGTCGCTGAGTGTCGTTGGCCAGTAGAATCCGTTGCGGAACGCCTTGCCTACCAAGGTGCACGATGATGAGTAATGCCCGCAGTCACCGCCATGTATGTCGGTCAGCGGCTCGCACCCCTGCTCCCTGGAGATGCACCGCAAGGAAACATCGTTGGGTCATTTTCGTTATAACTCACAATCCTGAAGGCAGTAGGCCGTGGCCTGCCGAGCCACGCTCCGCGTCTTCCTCCTTGTCCGTCAGGATTCACCGTAGCAGGTAGGCCTTGAACTCTTTGGTCTAGCACCCCTCCTGAGGCTTGAGTGCGAGGAGCAAGAGCGCTCCTGAGGTTGGGCCATAGGAGGGAGCTCCGAGGTTGGTGGAGGGGGTAGCTCCTCCTGAGGCAGTGTTTGCTCTACAGTCGGAGGGGCTGTCGAGGGCTTGAAGAGGCGCTCCTCAAAGACGTCGGGCTCCTGTGGGTGGCGCTTGGATGCCCTCTTGGCGATGTTGTCGGCCTCCTTGTTTGTGCCGCGTGGTACGTGCTGCAGCTCCAGGCCCACGAATTGTTTCTCCATTTTGTGTACCTCCGCTAGGTATGCCTCCATGTGCTCATCCTTCAGCTCGTGCACCTTGTTGGAGAAGTTGACGAGGAGCTGGGAGTCGCCCTTGATGGTGAGGCATTTCACGCCCAAAGCGGATGTGGCCTTCAGGCCGACGATTAGGCCTTCGTACTCCGAGATGTTGTTGGAGACCTTCTCTCTGTGCTGGAAGCAGAGCTGCACGGTGTAGTAGAGCTTGTCTTGGGTGAGACGGATGAGCATGGCTCCAGCCCCCACACCCTGACGTGCGAAGATGCCGTCAAAGTACATGACCCAGCCGTACGACGCTTCACTCCTTGGCGAGAGGGACCGATCCTCGCCTGCTTCAGTCCCTGGGGTGTCGGTCCACTCTACCACGAAGTCGGCAAGCGCGGCACCCTTGACGACCCTACTAGTGCTGAACTCCAGCTGGAATGCTTGCAGCTTGATGTTCCATTCGGCGACCCTTCCCGCAGCATTGGGGCACCGCAGCACCCTCTCCAGCGGGTAAGATGATACGACCTTGATGGGGAGGCCTTGGAAGTAGTGGCGTAGCTTGCGCGAAGGAACGAGGACTGCGAGTAGAAGTTTCTATCGCATGGGGTAACGCGCCCGCGCATTGCAAAGTACCCTGCTGATGAAGTACACCGGGTGATCGACGACGGTGGAAGTGTTGGTGGAGTCCGAGATCTCCTGGGGCCGAGGTGCCACCTGGGGCTGGGAGGCCTTTGGAGCTTGGTCGCCGGCCAGGGCAACTGCAGCTTCTGGAATGCCATCTCGTGGAACCTGATCAACAGTTGACTCCGCCAGGGCCTCGGGAGTATTATCACGGGGTTGTGATGTCTTGTCCTGGTGCTCCTCCCGGACCGCCACAATGCTGCGCTGGCGGAGTGTGGTGTGGCGGCCAGGTAAAGCACCAAGGGCTCTTGAGGTTTGGGCGCCACCATTACTGGTGGGCTGGTGAGGTATCTCTGGAGGTCTACAAAAGATGCGTCAGCCTCTGTAATCCACTCGAATGGGCCTTTCCTTTTCACCGGCTTGAAGAAGGGGAGGGCGCGCTCCCCTAGCTTGGAGATGAAACGCCCGAGTGATGTTACGCAGCCTGCTAGTTTCTGCATCTCTTTGAGGGTCTTCGATGGACTCATCTTCTCTATGGCCTTGACCTTCTCGGGGTTAGCTTCAATTCCTGTGTGCGACACCAGGAAACCTAGCAGCTTGCTCGATGGGACGCCAAACACAGACTTTTTTGGGTTGATCCGCAGGTCTACCTTGCGCAGGCTGGTGAAGGTTTCTTCCAAATCATCAATGAGAGTCTTGGCCTCCCGAGATTTTACCATGATGTTGTCAACATAGACCTCAACGTTCCTCCTGAGCTGTCAGCCCAGAGCAATGTGCATCAGCCACTGAAAGGTTGCCCCAGCATTACGCAACCCGAATGGCATGCAAGTGTAGTAGTACACCCGACATGGGGTCAAGAAGGTTGTCTTCTTGATATCTTGCACCGCCATCTTGATCTAGTGATAGCCCGAGAAGGCATCCAGAAAACACAACAGGTCAAACTCGACGGTGGAGTTGACGATGTGATCGATGCACGACAGTGGAAACGTGTCTCGTGGGCAGGCCTTGTTGAGGTTGGTGAAGTTGACACACATGCGCTCCTTCTCGCCTTTCTTGGGCACCACTACCGGGTTCGCCAGCCATTCCAGGTACCACACTTCCTGGATGACACCAGCTTCTTGTAGCTTGCGAATCTCCTGTATGATGAAGGATTTCTTCTCTGTGGACTGCCGCCGTGCCTTCTGCTATATTGGGCGTACATTGGGGTACACATTTAGGTGATGCTCGATCACCCCCTTGGAACTCCCGCCAGGTCCTTGGGCTCCCACGCGAACACCTCCTTGTTCGTGCGCAAGAAACCGACCAGTGCCTTTTCTTGATCTGGGGGGGGGGGGTCGGCGCCTATGGTGAAGGTGGCTGCCGACGCCCCATCCTCGTTAAACGGCACATGCTTCGTCTTGGCGCAGTATTGCGAGAAATGTGGTTTCTTTTTTACTGGCGCAGCCCCCGAGGCCTCTGGAGCTGCTTCATCGGTCGGGCGTGCCGCCGGCGCGGCCCTGAAGGCGAGCTTGAGGGCCTCCTTGGTGTCTCCAGCCACAGTGAGGACACCGTTGCTCCCCGGCATCTTCATGAGGTTGTAGGCTGGGTAAGTCACTGCCATGAACTTGGCGAGAGTTGGGTACCCGAGGATGGCATTGTATGGGAGGCCGTTGTGGGCGATGTCGAAGTCGATAAGCTCGGTGCGGTAGTTTTCGCAGGTGCCGAAGGTGACGGGGAGGCGGATCTGCCCTAGGGGGCTGGTGGAGTCGTCGACGACCCCAGAGAACGGCCTGGTAGGGCGGAGTCGCTCGTGTGACAAATGGAGCAAGCCGAAGGCTTTCGTGGAGAGCATGTTGAGCCCGGCCCCGCCGTTGGTGAGGGTCTTGGTTACCGCCACATTACAGATGGTGGGGGTGCAAAGCATCGGGAGCGCACCTGCACCTGCGGCGGTCGACGGGTGGTCTCTTGAGTCTAAAGTGAGGTCGGCCTTTGGAGCCGCCATCCTGGGGGAACTCCCTGCGAGATTCGGGTGGTGCCCACTTGGTGGAAGAACTGCTTGACGTGGTGATCTGAGGGCGGAGCCTGAGAGCCGCTAAGGACGGCCGCGATGGCATGGGGCGCCGGTGCCGCGAAGTGTGCGGTGAAGATGTCGTGCAACTCCTCCTAGGAGGCCACAGACGACTTTGGCAGGTTGAGAAACCAGGTGCGTGGTAGGCCGGTGAGGGACATGGGGAACCAGTTGGCCATGACCTTGTTGTCGCCGCCGGCCGCCCAAACGGCCACCTCGTAGGCTCGAAGGAAACCAGTCGGGTCTGTTGCGCCGTCGTAGTGAGGCGACATCTCGTAGGCCCGGAGGAAACCAGGTCTGCTGCACCGTCGTATAGAGGTTTATACTGGTTCGGGCCACCTTGCGGTGTAATACCCTACTCCAATGTGTGTGGTGGATTTCCTCGTGGGGCTGAGAATGAACTAGTACAATGGATGAACAACCTCAGTAGGCGAGGTGTTCTTGGGCTCGATGAACTAGTGAGGGTGAGGGTGATCTCCTCTGTGTGGTGGGATCTCTCTGTGGTCGAATCCCTCGGTGGTCGAATCCCCTCTCTATGGTGGTGGCTAGGTCCTATTTATAGTGGCCTTGCTCCTCTTCCCAAATGTAGGCAGGATGGGATCCCACAATAGCCAAATTTGAAGGGGGACAACTAGTACAAGCTATCCTGACAAAAGTGGTCTTCACCTGCCAAAGACTCTGGTGGTGAAGCCGCGCCGGGCTCCACGGTTACCTTCGTCCTGCCGTCCTGACAGTCCTTAGTCTTGTTGCACTGATATAGAAACCTTTGCTTGATTCCTCGGGACTCCGCGCCTGCGCTTGCCCCCTTGGCACCAAAGGGGAAACTGGTACACTGGGCCCGCTGGCGCCCGCCTGGCCTTGGTCGTCATGGCTCACGTCATGTGAACCTCGCAAGGTGCACCTTGCATAGATATCTCTGCTCCTCGGCAGCCAGCCTAGAGAGGCTGCCCCTAAGGAGGTCTTGTTGTTGTCCGCCTCGCAAGGCTCAGCCACTCGTGAGGGTCTTGAGCTGTGGTTGCTGACGCTGGGTCATACCAGGCCGTCGTTGGAGCCACGTCATGGGCCACAGGCAGGCAAGTATGGGTACCCCCGTTCCTAGGACGCTGACACCATGCACCTTTGATTGGCGCGGGGAGGGTGGTCGATGACCTCGCTCGTTGCCAATGGCTTTAATGAGCTGGACTCGAAAGGGCCCTTCACAGAAGTCATAGAGTCAGCCCCTAGTCCTTCTTGCTTGGCTATAAAAGGAAGGTCGGTAGGAGAAAAGAAGGGGCATCTCCTTGCATCTTCTATTCTTCTCCTTTCTCCATCCACCACCATGCCGAAGGGCGCGGTCGTGGCCGACCCTCTGCGGAGGCTACTAGATCTTCCTCTCGCCAGAGAGCTGCGGTGGTTAAGGAAGAGCCAAGCGCCCACGGGGAAGAGCCGAGCGCCCAAGGCAGAGGTGCTGGATGAGGTCGCGATCGGCGAGGTGGTCGAGGTAGAAGGGGACGTGGAAGTGGGGCACCTGCGGCGCCGCCGTCTCCTCCCGCTTCGCCAAGCGGCCATGTCAGAGACACGACGCTGGAGTTTATCTTGCTGCTACGTGAACTGCCGCGTAGCCACCTGCACCTTCCCGAGCCGTTCGCGAGGGTGCTGGAGGTTGACCAACCATCAAGGTTGAGGCTTCACATGAAGGGATGTTGCAATGGTGATATGTGGGCGAACGTGAAGTTCCCCGTCCCTCATGTAATGCTTCTTCGCCGTGGTTGGAAAACCTTCGCACGCGCCCTCGGCTTGATGAAGGGGCACATCCTCTGCTTCAAATTGTTCGAGGCCGACCTGCTCTCCATCAAGGTCTGTGGGCGCTCGGGAATCCGGTTAGGGTGCTGCGCGAAGAGCTCGACCGAAGACGAAAGCTCCTCCTCGAGCGATAGCGATGAGGAGGAGACCAGTAGGGAGGACGACGGGGCAGGTTCGACTAGACGTCGGACCCCCCGTCACTAGGCGACGCCGGAAGCACCACCATCTCCTCCTGGCCCTCTCCTCGGTAGAGCAATTTGCTGGGGGTTAGTTCTTAGTGGCGGCCCCTCGAGCCAGCTCCTTGACCTTCCCGGGGATGTCGCTTCTAGCGGAAGTGCTGGAAGGCCGGAGAAGATGAAGAAGGTGGTTGGCCGGACGTCATGTCAGAGTACGATGGCGCCGACGCCTTCGTCTCATATTGCCGGAAAGCTCCCTCATCTTTCGGCTTCTCTCCTGGCACCGTCATCACCAGCCCTCTTCTGGACAGTCACCGGGATGGTCCCTTGGTGTCTTCTACCGCGGGCACCTTGTCTCGGCAGTCTTTTTGCCCTCCTGCTATCTTGACCCGCTTCCTAAGGAGAGGGACAAGAAAGGGATTACGGGCATCTTATCTATTTTTTTAGATCTTAAGCCCACAGGCACTCGTCGAATTTAAACTTTGTAACCCCTTGCTTATGCTCATATTTCGTATGAATCATACTTATTAATCAACGTATTAATGAAGAAAAAGGATGTTTGTCGGGTTCTTTTGTGTGTGAGCGAGGCTCACACCAAGGAACGAGTCCTCGTGATTTTTCAAGTAAACAACGTAACCCGGCAATAGGCCTTGCCGTCTTCCCGCTTCATACCCCGTCTATGCCCACGCTCATAGCGGAGGTAGGGGCAAAGCAGGATTAGGCCTTTCGCCCGTCTCTCTTCCATTGCAACTACAACCAAATTCCAGCCCAAAAAAGGGGTTTTGGGCATAGGAAGGAGGGAGCACGGTGGCATGGGATCAAGCGAAGTTTGACGCATTCAAGCTTCATACAGAAGTACGCAATGGGGGGAAGAAAGGACTTATCTGAATCTACTGCCCCCGGCAGCATTGGCTTGCCAGGGTTAGGGCGCCAGTTCGTATCCTTTCTTCCCAAAAGTTCTGTTGAAGCGCTCGTGCGGCCTGCGGACCAAAAAGGACTGGAAGGGACACAAAGACACATACTCAACCTCTATGCTAGGGTTTAGCTGCCGCTAAGCACTATCAACCCTACCAGAGAGAGACTCAACCTAGCATTCATGCTAATTCTTAGGGCGCTAGAGCTTCATTTATTTATCTGATGCTCAGGATATGTGCCTGGCTTTTGTACAAAGGGTCACATGCCTTGTCGGCAAGGCTTGTACAAAAGGTGGTTTGCCGGGGGGCCCGGCAACCGCGCCTCATGGGTAAAACATGCGAAGATGTTTGATGTTCTAGGAGTTGCTCACTGGGATACCATCTTCGGTCTCCAGGCAGACTCCACCAGGCCTGGTGACTTGTATTAGCCAATAAGGGACTTCCCACTTTGGCGTCAAGTTGTTGGAATTCTTGGCCGACTGAACGCGTCGAAGAACAAGGTCACCTTCCTCAAAGCTTCGGGCATGAACCTTGCGGCTATGGTAGCGGCGCAAGGCTTGCTGGTAGCATGCAACTCACACAGCAGCCTAAAGACGATCTTCCTCAAGGAGCATTGTGTCATCTTGCCGCAACTGCTCTTGCTCAAGCTCATCATAAGCGAGAACTTGAGGTGACTCGTATGTGAGTTCCGTGGGGAGAACTTCTTCTGCCCCAATAGCACGGGGAAAGGGGCCCAGTATGTCGAGCCCCCAGACCGAGAATGGCCAGGAAAGAGGGATTGTCTGAAGAGCTTGGGCTGGTTGATGGAGTTTCTTCGAATGGAACTGGCACGCTTCACACCTGGTTACTAGTGCAGTTGCATCCTGGAGAGCAGTGGGCCAAAAGAAACCTTGCCGGAATGTCTTGCTAGCAAGGGCTCTTGATCCTATGTGAGAGCCACATATGCCTCAATGTATCTCTGCCAACAGCTCCAGTCCGTCTTCCCAGGGAATGCACTTCAGTTTCACACTGTTCGGTCTTTTCTTGTACAGGACGTTGTCCACAAACTGGTACATGGCAGACCGATGGGATACTTTCTCCGCTTCTCCTTGTTCCTCAGGGAGTTGCCCTGTTTGGAGGAACTGAATGGTGCGTTGCGCCCATGCCGGAGCCCAAGGCTCGACGGCAAGGACTAGAGGCATGTCTTCTGCCGTGGGAGCGGTCGTCTCTACGGCAAGGGCTTGGGGCCCTACCGGAGCGTGTCATTCCCCGGCAAGTTCGGCGTCCATGGCAACATCCTTGCCAATGGCTCCTAGGAGCTCGGCGGGAAAGTACTTGTCGGGGCCCGATTTTCTTTTTTATTCTATCCTACTGACGGTTCAACGGATGGCTAAGTCAGTTGGAGCACAAAGGTCCCTAGTTCCACACGTAACTTGAGGTCAGCACATTTTGATAGGTCGTCGGCAATGTTGTTCTCCGCTCGAGGAACATGCTCTGCTTGTAGACTGTCAAAATGCTCTTCCAACTTCCTCACTTCATCCACATAAGCTTGCATCAGCGGGCTCTGATAATCCTTGTTCACCTGCTTCACTACGAGTTGCAAATCCCCACGGACGATCAACTTTCTGATCCCAAGTTTTGTCGCGATCTTGAGACCGGCAAGCAACCCCTCATACTCCACGGTATTGTTCGTCGATCTCTCCCGGGGAAAATGCATTTGGACTACATACTAGAGGTGCTCTCCGGTGGGCGCGACAAGCAGCACGCCGGCCCTGGCTCCTTGCAGCGAGAAAGCCCCATCAAATTACATAATCCAGTTGCGGCTTGTTTCCTTGCCGGGGAGAGTGGTCTCTCGTATTTCTTCGTCAGGCATTGAGGTCCATTCTGCAATGAAATCCACCAAAACCCTACTCTGGATTGTCAAAGTGCTTTCAAACCTAAGACCAAAGCTTGACAGTTCCAACGCCCATTCCACAATCCTTCTGATCGCATCTGGGTTGTGCAAGATCTGTTGCAACGGGAAGAAAGTGATGACGGCGATCTCATGTGCTTGAAAATAATGGCGCAGCTTCCTCGAGACCATAAGGAGGACGAAGAGCAGCTTCTACACACCAGAGTATCTTGATCTAGCCCCCTTCAAGAGGGAGGTGACAAAGTAAACTGGGTGCTGGATCATCTTCTTCCTCTGTATCACTTTGTTTGCTTGTGCAGATCCTTCCTTGTCGGCGCCAGAATCTGTCAGAGCTCCTGCCTTGCCGATGCTGGACTCTGTCGGGGGTCCTGCCTTGTCGGCACGAGACCCTGCCTGGGAGAACTTTGACTCGTCATCCGACAGTCTTGCCACTGCTACCGCTTTTTCGTCAACCTCCCTCTCTACCACTAGTGCAGCACTGACCACTTGATTCGTTGCCGCTAGATATAGTAGCAATGGCTCTTGTGCTTTAGGCGCAACTAGTATTGGCGTAGAGGAGAGGTACGTCTTCAAATCCTGCAGTGTTGCCTCAGCCTCCAGGGTCCATTTCATGGGCCCTGCTTTCTTAAAAATCTTGAAGAAGGGGAGGGCGCGCTCAGTAGATTTGGAGATGAATCTACTTAAAGATGCAGCGCAGCCAGCAAGCCGACGCACATCTTTGACTCACCTTGGTGCTTCAATCTTCTCAATTGCCTTGATCTTGTCGGGGTTCACTTCGATCCCACGCTGAGACACAAAGAACCCGAGAAGTTTGCCGAATGGAACACCGAACACACACTTCTCAGGGTTGAGCTTGAGATTGATCTTGCGCAAATTTGCAAATGTTTCTTCAAAAATTTGCACAAGTGTTGCCTTGTCCTTGGTTTTGACCACTATGGCATCCATGTAGGCCTCCGTATTTCTATGGAGCTGGGGCTCAAAACCAATCTAAACCGCTCTTGCAAATGTCGAACCAACACTCTTCAACCCAAAAGGCATTCGTATAAAACAATATGTACCACATGGGGTGATAAAGGCGGTCTTCTCTTCGTCTTCCTTCATAATGAAGATTTGGTGGTATCTCCAATAGGCGTGATGACCCACAAGTGTAGGGGATCTATAGTAGTCCTTTCGATAAGTAAGAGTGTCTTACCCAACGAGGAGCAGAAGGAAATGATAGGCAGTTTTCAGTAAGGTATTTTCTGCAAGCGCTGAAATTATCGGTAACAGATAGTTTTGTGATAAGGTAATTGGTAGCAAGTGACAAATGGTAAAAGTAAATAAGATGCAGCAATATGGCCCAATCCTTTTTGTAGCAAAGTACAAGCCTGGACAAACTCTTATATGAAGGAAAACACTCCCGACGACACATGGGAATTATCATTAAGCTAGTTTTCATCACGATCATCTGATTCGCGTTCGGTACTTTGATAATTTGGTATGTGGGTAGACCAGTGCTTGGGTGATGTCCTTACTTGGACAAGCCTCCCACTTATGATTCACCTCTAATGCAAGCATCCGCAACTACAAAATAAGTATTAAGGTAAACCTAACAATAGCATGAAACAAGTGGATCCAAATCAGACCCTTACGAAGCAACACATAAACTAGGGTTTAAGCTTCTGTCAGTCTAGCAACCCATCATCTACTTATTACTTCCCAATTCCTACCTCTAGGCCCAAATAATGGTGAAGTGTCATGTAGTCAACGTTCACATGACGCCACTACAGGAGAGACAACATACGTCTCATCAAAATATCGAACGAATACCAAATTCACATGACTACTTATAGCAAGACTTCTTCCATGTCCTGAGGAACAAAAGTAACTACTCACAAGATATAATATTGTTCATGATCAGAGGCGTATTAATATGCATAATGGATCTGAAGATATGATCTTCCACCAAGTTAACCAACTAGCATCAACTACAAGGAGTAATCAACACTACTAGGAACCCACAGGTACCTATCTGAGGTTTGGATACAAAGATTGTATACAAGAGATGAACTAGGGTTTGAGAGGAGATGGTGCTGGTGAAGATGTTGATGAAGATAACCCTCCCCAAGATGGGAGAGTTGTTGGTGATGACGGCGGTGATGATTTCCCCCTCCCGGAGGGAAGTATCCCCGGCAGAACAGCTCCGCCGGAACCCTAGGTTGGTTCCTCCAACGTTCTGCCTCGAGACAACGGCGTCTAGTCCCAAAAGCCTCATTATGATTTTTTCCATGTCAAAACGCCTCATATAGGAGAAGATGGGCATCAGGGGGTCACCGGGTGGCCCACGAGGCAGGGGGCACGCCCAGGGAGGGGGGCGCGCCCCCTACCTTCGTGGATAGGTGGTCGCCTCCTGATTAATCTCTTTCGCCAGATATTTTTTATATTTTCTGAAACAGTGTCCCGTGGAGTTTCGGAGCTTTTTGAGTTGTGCAGAATAGGTTTCCAATGTTTGCTCCTTTTCCAGCCCAGAATTCCAGCTGCCGGCATTCTCCCTCTTCACGTAAACCTTGTAAAATAAGAGAGAAAAGGCATAAGTATTGTGACATAATGTGTAATAACTGCCCAAAGTGCAATAAATATCAACATAAAAGCATGATGCAAAATGGATGTATCAACTCCCACAAGCTTATACCTTGCTTGTCCTCAAGCGAAAGCCGATATCAAAAAATATGTCCACATGTTTAGAGATAGAGGTGTCGATAAAAATAAAATATAGACATGAGGGCATCATGATCACTCTTATAACAGCAACACATCTATATTGTCATATGATTCTTATACTAAAGTAACAATTCATTCACAATGTCAAGTATGAATCAGAAACTTCATTCAAAACCAACAAACTATGATCTCGTTCATTGAAGCAATTGCAATTTATCGTAACATCGGAAAGAGTCAATATAAGAGCTTTTCAGCGAGCCCACATACTCAACTATCATATAGTCTTTCACAATTTCTCACACTCACGCAATACTTATGGTTATGGAGTTTTAATTGGACACAGAGAAAGATAGGGGCTTATGGTATTGCCTCCCAACCTTTTACCTCAAGGGTAATGTCAACAGTAATAGACCATGATAACTTACATCCAATTGGATATATATGTCAGGATCTTTCCAACACAATGTGCTTGCAAAAGGATAAAATGTAAAAAGGAAAGGTGATTTTCACCTTGACTCTTATAAGGCAAGAACAATAGATAGGCCCTTCGCAGAGGGAAGTAGAGGTTGTCATGTGCTTTTATGGTTGGATGAAAAAAATCTTAGCGCAAAAGAACGCCACTTTATATTGCCACTTGTGATAAGGACCTTTATTATGCAGTCCGTCGCTTTTATTACTTCCATATCACAAGATCATATAAAGCTTATTTCCTCCACACTAATAAATCATACTTATTATAGAGAGTTTTCAAACATGAAAACTTACTTGAAGGATCTTACTCAATCCATAGGTAGGTATGGTGGACTCTCATGGCAAAACTGGGTTTAAGGATGTACGGAAGCACAAGTAGTATCTCTACTTGGTGCAAGGAGTTTTGGCTAGCATGAGGGGGAAAGGCAAGCTCAACATGTTGGATGATCCATGACAATATAGTTTATTTCGAATATAAGAAACCATAACCCGTTATGTTATCTTCCTTGTCCAACATCAACTCTTTAGCATGTCATATTTTAATGAGTGCTCACAATCATAAAAATGTCCAAGATAGTATATTTGTATGTGAAACATCTCTTTCTTTATTACTTCATATTAATTGCAACGATGATCAAAAATATGTTTGTAAACTCTCAACAACTTTTATTCATCATACTCTTTATATGTGAAGTCATTACTTCCCATAAGATCAATATGATCTCTTTGATACTTTTTATATTTTCTTTTATTCTATCATGATCAAAGTGAGGAAATCAAGCCCTTGACTCAACACTAATCTTTATTATATAGCTCACGGACTCGATTACAAAGGTAAAGATCATAAAGCAAAAGCTCACGACTAGATCATACTAACTTTATTCTACTAGATCAAGATACTACCAAAAGGATCGAACTAAGAAAAATGGTAAAGATATGAGTGTGATGGTGATACGATACCGGGGCACCTCCCCCAAGCTTGGCAGTTGCCAAGGGGAGTGCCCATACCCATATGATTATGTTTCCTTCTTCGAAGTTGGTGATGATGGAGTTGATTTGTTCCTTAACTTGCGCTTGAGGATATAATTTTGCTCCTTTAGGTCATTAATTTCCTGCTCAAGGTTTAATATCTTCTTGCACAATTCCTGCTTGTTTTCCTGCAAGAGGCGAAAAGGGATAAAGTCGATCTTAGGTTTTGTGACGCCCCAAGACTGATGCTCGAGAAGACTTCCAGCTATTCCGGTTTATCGTCGTGTGTTTCTTTTGCCTGCTTCATTTTATTTGTGTTTGCATCATGTCATCATGCCATCATATCATTTTAATATATTTTGTAAAACTCAATTAAATAAATTGTGTGGATCTTCGGTCCATTTAAATCGAGGGAAGAGTGACTTCTCTTTATAACATATTCTCCTGATGTTTATGGAGCTATTACAATAATTATTCCATTAATTTGGAATAACCAAAACATACTTGCAAATATTCCCCATGTCCTTTCTACTTCGGGTTTGACCTTCAAATCTTGTCGACAATTCTTATCCCTTATTTCGAGGTTCCCCCAAAAATCCGAGCATTTTTGGACACTTCTAAATCATAGTCTTTGTTCACACCACTTGAAATAAATTCAAAGGAATTTGAATTTATTTTTCAATCATGCCCTTTTCTATTTTTCTTGGAACCAGCGCATTTTTGCGAGTCCAGAGAAATTACCCTCAGGCCCAAATTCTTTCCCTAAGTTCCCTTTTCTTTTTCCTCTCTCTTTGACTTCACTGTTTTGTTTTTATTTTAGTGAGAGAGAGGCCCAGCCGCAGCCAGGCCCAGCCACGGCCTCCGTGGCCTATCATCCACCTAGGCCCAGCTGCCCCTTAAGCTAACCCTAGTCGCCAGGAGCCCGTTCCCCATCTCTTCCTCGCTCGATCCCTCTCCCTCCCGAGCGCCGCCAGCCTCCACATATCCCTCTCGATCTCTCCTCTCCCTCTCGTCAGCTCCCTCGAGCGCCTCCCCGACGACTCCTCCATGCGCCTCCTCCATGGCCTCGCATCGCTAGGGCCGCTGCGGGCGCCCTGCAGCCGCCGCCGCTGCGGCCCTTCTTGACGTCGCCGATCCCGGCGTTGTTCACCTTCGCGCCTCGGCCTTGCCAAGGCCATCCGCGCCCGCCGGCGCGCTGTGGTTTGCCACCCTCCTGCCGCGGGTCAGCGTTGTCATTCCACCGTTGGAGCCGCGCCCGTCCTTGCCACCCTGCGCCCTTGGGCCTTGCCGCAGCGCGGCCGAGCCCCAGCCGTCCTCCTTCCCTTCCCCGAGCCTCTGCGACCCGTTGGACCCCACAAGCCCCGAGCACCACCGCCGCGTCGACCTCTCCTACCTCGCCACCTCGACCTCGCCAAGGCTGACGCCGGCCACTTCGACCCCGCCGCCGGTCTGCAACCTCTCCGCCCTCGCGCGCCGGTGACCATGGTCGCCTCGTTATCAAGCTCCGCCCAAGTCTCTGCCTGGGCCGCCGCCAGCTTCCTCCACCGGGCACTTGCTCAAGCCGACCAGCCACCGCATCCACGCAGTCCACCAAGTTCTCTTACCGCTAAAACGAGGCCTTCTGTACTGCTGCGATTTGGGTTACGCCAAGTCCAGCTTCAACGACTTTGACCGCGTACAAGGACCTCGTATCTGTCAAGTTTGTCTAGCGCCGTTTCTGAAGCGCCAAGTACCTCTACGACGACCCGAACATCTACAGAAAACGAGTACAACTATCGTCGCCCTGAAGACGTTGGATACGTCAAGTACCTCTACCGCCGTCTCCGGAAATCACCAAGACGCCAAGTACCTCGACCATCGATGCCGAACGACTACCGTCGCCGTGACCGAAACAAATACGGAAACTTGAACGGCTACGAAATGTGTACCACTACCACCGCGAGTACAATTACTACCTTCGGAAGAACGACAACTTCCACTACTTCCCTCGACGACTTGTTACACCCCGAAACCCACGCTTCAAAGGTATAACTCCGAGACGACGCCCGTGGAACAAATGCATGTTGTATGAGATGTATCACTTGTTTGCACCGTGTCCGGGTTATCCTTGCACGTTCCTTGTTGCCATGCCGTTGTCACGTGGGAACTGGGTAACCGGGAGCACCCACTATCTTGCATGACATGCTCACACCGCCATTCATCTTTTGCACCGGTCTCTCAACGAGTTACCGGAACCGATATGTTGCCGTGGAATCATTTTCGGATTCGTCGCCGTAGAACCATCCCTTTCCACCAAGGTGACAATTGCTTCCTAACATGTTCATGTTAACTTTTAATAAAAATTGCATAAACTTGCAAATGCCATCCACATCATGATTACAACATTTAAATGGTTAAAATTGTTGTTTGCTTTAATAATTTCTAAATATGCACATGGGGATTTTCCGGAATTGTTGTTGTTATTTCCGGCCTCATTTAAAATGCCTAGATAGCTAGTTTACTTGTGCTTCACCTCTTGCCATGCTAAAAACAATTTAATCTTGCCTTGTAAATAAACGAGAGTCAACTAAATAAAAGGAATGTGGTGTTTGTCAATATGCAACTCGTTCCATATTGACCTCCACATAAATTGAAGTGATGTTTGTTGCACTTTGCCATGACATGCATATTTAAACCGGACATGCATCATACTTGCTTGTGAATCATATGCCATGTTTATGCTTGTGTGTTTATCATGTTGTTTGCTTCTTTCCGGTTGCTTCTCTCGTTAGCTTCGGTTTCGTTCCGGAGTTGTGAGGATTTGTTCGACTGCTTCATGGACTCGTTCTTCTTCCTTGCGGAATCCCAGGCAAGATGACTGTTCCCCGATATCACCTCTATATTTGCCTTGCTAGTTGTCTCGCTCTATAGTTATGCCTCGATGCCTATTATTGTCTTGTCAGCCTCCTATGTTGCCATGAAACACTTTAACTGCCTTCCTAGCAAACCGTTGATTGGCTAAGTATGCTTTTGCTCAGCCCCTCTTATAGCGTTGTTAGTTGCGGGTGAAGTTATTCGAAGATTGATCCATGTTCGAACTTGTTATTGGCATAACACAATATTTATATCTTACTTAAATTAATGCACATATATATTGGTAATGGGTGGAAGGCTTGGCCTTCTGCTTGGTGTTTTGTTCCACTCATGCCACCTTAGGACCCGATAAACCGGTGTTATGTTCCTGATTTTGCCTTCCTAACACGGTTGGGGTTTATGGGCTCCCCTTGATAATTCGCACTGCTTAAAGCTTTTCCAGCAAGGCCCAACTTTGGTTTTACTATTTGCCTAACAACTTAAAACTTGCATAGGGAGTAATTAACCCGAGTTCTTAATCTACAAACCGGGCCAGTGCTCCTCATGAGTGTTGGTCCAAACTGGGGGTCTTGCGGGGCCACCTTGGGGAAACCCGAGGGCTGGTATATACCTGTAGCATTACCCATCCGGTCATGGCCTGAGACGAGATACGCGCGGCTACTATCAGGGCATCGGCACGCCGGGAGGTCTTGCTGGATTAGTTTTACCTTTGTCGAAATATCTTGAGCACAAGATTCCGAGAATACTCGGGTCTTCCCAGTTTGGAGTTGCGACTCCACAGATCGTGAGCTTGTGATGGGCTAAGTTGGGACACCCCTGTAGGGTTTTGAACATTTGAAAGCCGTGCCCGCGGTTATGTGGCAGATGGGAATTTTTTAATATCCGGTTGTAGATAACTTGACAGCATATCCTTAAGAATACACTACATGTGTGAGTAACCGTGATGGTCTCTTTCGAAGGGCTTCGGGAAGTGAACACGGTGGGGTTATGTATGAACGTGAATAGCTAGGATCACTTATTGATCAACTTGGCGACCGTTGGTACATATTCTCATCTCGCTCTGAACTCGTAAGCTAGTTTCTTAGTGCTTGCTGCAAACACTTTATTACCCTTCCACACCTAAGGCTTTGTTAGTTTTGATACCCGGGAATGGGATTGCTAAGTCCTTGTGGCTCACAGATTACTACACACACCAGATGCAGGTACAGCCGAGAACAATGCAGGAGCTGGATCAGAACTTTAGTGGGAGTTCGATGAAGAGCGTGGTTGTTTCTATGTTACGTATCCCGACAATCAATAGTGGTTCCTACTAGGAGTGATCCGGGCTTGTGGTTGTGGTATCTTTTCTCGTTTGGATTTCGTCCGTAGTCGGACCCTGTGTTATTTGGATGAATGTATGCTATTGTATTAATTGCGTGACGTGGCGAGTGTAAGCCAACTATTTTACTCTTTCATCCCTTAACTTTTACATGAGGTTTGCAAAGATACCACACTTGCGATCATTCCAGAATGCGCTTATGTCTCTAAGTCGTGCCTCGACACGTAGGAGATATAGTCGCATCCTGGGCATTACAAGTTGGTATTCAGAGCCTTCTCCGACCTAGGAGCCCCCTGATTGATCGAACCGCTGACGGTTGAGTCTAGGCACACACACAAAATGATTTGAGTCATATATATATCGGAGAGTAGGATTTATTTTTACTCCTCATCCCCTTCGTCGCGCTGGTGAGGACTCCTGACGTTGTTTTAACTGCACTATTCTCAAAATTTCACCAAAATTTTCTATAGGATCACACGGGTATTGTTTGGATTGCTCCGATATCTTTGTGACGAGAACATTGTTCTTGGTGCCTCCTGTCATTTAGGGATTGTGGAAGTGTCCCAGGGAGTTGAGCTCCGAGGTGTTGTCGTCACAAACGTATCTTTGCAGTTCTAGAATACCAGAGGCGGCTGACATCTAAAACTCTTCTATGCGGTTAGTGGTGAGATAACCCTGACGTCACCCAGTACTGGGGGGTAGTTCGGGAGTATTGCCACAGCTAGTATAGCGGATGCGTTTCGAAGGTCCGAGGTAAATGGTTTCCGAAGATGACTAGTTATGTGTTGACGGATGGATACAGCTGGATGTAGGTTTACAGTTGAGTGCGCGGTGCTTCCCCTGTATCCCCGACACTAGATTGCATAACCGGAAAGCTTCGGGAATTAATAGGTGGGATTCAAGTAGCTCTTAGGTAATCTTCCAACGGGTGCATGATATGAGGTTGGGGTTCAACATCTAGTGGAGAGGCTATCATGGGCGTTGTTGCACTAGGGTTTCGCATCTTAAAGGATCCTTGGCTGTGCTGATCCGGGGATTGCAATGCCCTTTGTAACACGTGCCATGGGGCATTCAGCGCCAACATGTGGGAAGAAACCTCTATTATGTATTTGTTGCATCTATTACCTTGTTGTTTATTCTATCCTTCTCTCAAGTGGCTTCTTGACAAGTTGATGTATCATTAAGCTATGGAGTTCATTCGTTAAATTCTCTGTTCGAATGATATTGTGAAGATTATGTTGCAACATACCTATCCTTTGTTTTTGTTTTCAGTTGTGGTATTCGAGTTTCTTCGAAGTCAAGTGTAGATTCCATACCTTTCCTAATCGGTGTTCTCATATTTCTATGGGAGTGCTAGTCCTTCTTGATTATCAAGATTGTGATGAAAATTCTTCTCAGCCGGCGTGCTTCTTTTCAAGTTAACCCGATCTTTTCAATATGTGCAAGACCAATTCTTATTTCTTTTCTCAACGGTGTCTATTTCATTCATCCCAAGTTGTCTTTGTTTTTCACCACCCTCCCACCCCTTTTCTTTATGGAGCCAAAATTATTAGCCAAGTATCCATTTTATTCATGTGAAGTCTCTTCATTCTTTTTCGGCTATGTTCTTATCCGGTGATTCTCATGAAGATGCTAAGGAAGCTTCAAGTTTCATCCCAACTTGGCAAGTTCATGTTAAATACCTTCTATTCTTAGTCGGAATGTTGTCCAAATTCTTTCGTTCTTATTCCTTCTCTAGCTTTATTCAACCGGAGTGGTTTAAATTCTTCCTTGATCCGTGAGCTCGTGTTTCATGTCCTTGCAACCTTCAAATTCTCGTGGTGTCCCTTGTTCCTTCTTTTTATGGGAGTGCTCTTAACTTCGTTCATCTCCGTTGTATTCTTTCTTTCAAGATTGTTCAACCTCTCAAGGTTCGTGGTTTCACTCGTTTGTCGAAGAAGCAACTTTGTTTTACCTCTTCCTTTTTCGTTTTATCCGGTGCCATCTTCAGGATCTCGGGTCGAGATCCTCTGTTAGTGTGGGAGAGTTGTGACGCCCCAAGACCGATGCTCGAGAAGACTTCCAGCTATTCCGGTTTATCGTCGTGTGTTTCTTTTGCTTGCTTCATTTTATTTGTGTTTGCATCATGTCATCATGCCATCATGTCATTTTAATTTTATTTTTTCAACTCAACTAAATAAATTGTGTGGATCTTTGGTCCATTTAAATCGAGGGAAGAATGACTTCTATTTATAACATATTCTCCTAATATTTATGTAGCTATTATAATAATTATTCCTTTAATTTGGAATAACCAAAACATACTTGCAAATATTCCCCATGTCTTTTCTACTTTGGGTTTGACCTTCAAATCTTGTCCACAATTCTTATCCCTTATTTCGAGGTTCCTCCAAAAAATCCAAGCATTTTTGGACACTTCTAAATGATAGTCTTTGTTCACACCATTCGAAATAAATTCAAAGGAATTTGAATTTATTTTCCAATCATGCCCTTTTCTATTTTTCTTGGAACCAGTGCATTTTTGCGAGTCCAGAGAAATTACCATCAGGCCCAAATTCTTTCCCTAAGTGCCCTTTTCTTTTTCCTCTCTCTTTTACTTCTCTGTTTTGTATTTATTTTAGTGAGAGAGAGAGAGGCCCAGCCGCAGCCAGGCCCAGCCGCGGCCTCCCTGGCCCATCATCCACCTAGGCCCAGCCGCCCCTTAAGCTAACCCTAGCCGCCAGGAGCCTATTCACCATATCTTCCTCGCTCGATCCCTCTCCCTCCCGACCGCCGCCAGCCTCCCCATCTCCCTCTCGATCTCTCCCTCTTCCTCTCGTCAGCTCCCTCGAGCGCCTCCCCGACGACTCCTCCCCGTGCCTCATACATGGCCTCGCATCGCAAGGGCCGCCGCCGGCGCCCTGCAGCCGCCGTCGTCTCGCCTGCGCCACCGCCGCCGCCCTTCCCGACATCGTCGATCCCGGCGTCCTTCACCTCCGTGCCTCGGCCTTGCCAAGGCCATCCGCGCCCGCCGTCGTGTCGTGGTCTGCCGCCCTCCAGCCGCGGGTCAGCATCGTCGTTCCACCATCAGAGTTGCGCCCATCCTTGCCGCCCTGCGCCCTCGGGCCTTGCCGCAGCACCGCCGAGCCTCGGTCGTCCTCCTTCGCTGCCCCGAGCCTCTACGACCCGCTGGACCCCGCAAGCCCCGAACACCGCCGCCACGTCGACCTCTCCTACCTCGCTGCCTCGACCTCGCCAAGGAGGACGCCGGCCACTTCGACCCCGCCGCCGTTCTGCAACCTCTCCGCCCTCGCGCGCCGGTGACCATGGTCGCCTCGTCATCAAGCTCCGCCCAAGTCTGTGCCTGGGCCGCCGCCAGCATCCTCCACTGGGCTCTTTCTCAAGACGACCAGCCACCGCATCCACACAGTCCACCAAGTTCTCTTACCGCTAAAATGAGGCCTTCTGTACTGCCGTGATTTGGGTTACGGCAAGTCCACCTTCAACGACTACGACCGCGTATAAGGACCTCAGATCTGTCAAGTTCGTCTACCGCCGTTTCTGAAGTGCCAAGTACATCTACGATGACCCGAACATCTACAGAAAACGAGTACAACTACCGTCGCCCTGAAGACGTTGGATACATCAAGTACCTCTTCCGCCGTCTCCGGAAATCGCCAAGACGCCCAGTACCTCGACCACCGATGCCGAACGACTACGGTCGCGTGACCCGAACATCTATGGAAACTTGGACGGCTACGAAACGTGTACCACTACCACCACGAGTACCACTACTACCGTCGCGAGAACGACTACTTCCACTACTTCCCTCGACGACTTGTTCCACCCCGAAACCCACGCTTCAAAGGTAGAACTCCGAGACGACGCCCGTGGAACGAATGCATGTTGTATGAGATGTATCACTTGTTTGCATCGTGTCCGAGTTATCCTTGCACATTCCTTGTTGTCATGCCGTTGTCACGTGTGAATCGGGTAACCGGGAGCACCCACCATCTTGCCTGACACGCTCACACCGCCCTTCATCTTTTGCACCGGTCTCTCAACGAGTTACCGAAACCGATATGTTGTCGTGGCATCATTTTCGGATTCGTCGCCGTAGCACCATCTATTTCCACCACGGTGACAATTGCTTCCTAACATGTTCATGTTAACTTTTAATAAAAATTGCATAAAACTTGCAAATGCCATCCGCATCATGATAACAACATTTAAATGGTTAAAATTGTTGTTTGCTTTAATAATCGCTAAATATGCACATGGGGATTTTCCGGAATTGTTGTTGTTATTTCCGGCCTCATATAAAATGCCTAGATAGCTAGTTTACTTCTGCTTCACCTCTAGCCATGCTAAAAACAATTTAATCTTGTCTTGTAAATAAACGAGAGTCAACTAAATAAATGGAATCTGGTGTTTGTCAATATGCAACTCGTTGCATATTGATCTCCACATAAATTGAAGTGATGTTTGTTGAACTTTGCCATGACATGCATATTTAAACCGGACATGCATCATACTTGTTTGTGCATCATATGCCATGTTTATGCTTGTGTGTTTATCATGTTGTTTGCTTCTTTCCGGTTGCTTCTCTCGTTAGCTTCGGTTTCGTTCCGGAGTTGTGAGGATTTGTTCGACTGCTTCATGGACTCGTTCTTCTTCCTTGCGGAATCCCAAGAAAGATGACCGTTCCCCGATATCACCTCTATCTTTGCCTTGCTAGTTGTCTCGCTCTATAGTTATGCCTCGATGTCTATTCTTGTCTTGTCAGCCTCCTAAGTTGCCATGAACACTCTAACCGCCTTCTTAGCAAACCGTTGACTGGCTAACTACGCTTTTGCTTAGCCCCTCTTATAGCGTTGTTAGTTGCAGGTGAATTTATTCGAAGCTTGCTCCATGTTCGTACTTGTTATTGGGATAACAAAATATTTATATCTTAATTAAATTAATGCACATATATATTGGTAATGGCTGGAAGGCTTGGCCTTCTGCTTGGTGTTTTGTTCCACTCATGCCACCTTAGGACCCGATAAACCGGTGTTATGTTCCTTGATTTTGCGTTCCTAACACGGTTGGGATTTATGGCCCCCCCTTGATAATTCGCACTGCGTAAAGCTTTTCCAGCAAGGCCCAACATTGATTTTACCATTTCCCTAACAACTAAAAACTTGCATAGGGAGTAATTAACCCGAGTTCTTAATCAACAACCCGGGCCAGTGCTCCTCATGAGTGTTGGTCCAAACTGAGGTTCTTGTGGGGCCACCTTGGGGCAACCCGAGGGCTAGTATATAACTGTAGCATCACCCATCCGGTCGTGGCCTGAGATGAGATACGCGCGGCTACTATCAGGGTGTCGGCACGCTAGGAGGTCTTGCTGGATTAGTTTTACCTTTCTCGAAATATCTTGAGCACGGGATTCCGACAATACTCGGGTCTTCCCAATTTGGAGTTGCGACTCCGCAGATCGTGAGCTTGTGATGGGCTAAGTTGGGACACCCTTGCAGGGTTTTGAACTTTCGAAAGCCGTGCCCGCGGTTATGTGATAGATGGGAATTTGTTAATATCCGGTTGTAGATAAGTTGACACCATATCCTTAAGAATACACTACATGTGTGAGTAACCATGATGGTCTCTTTCCGAAGGGCTGTGGGAAATGAACACAATGGGGTTATGTATGAACGTGAGTAGCTAGGATCACTTATTGATCAACTTGGCGACCGTTGGCACATATTCTCATCTCGCTCTGAACTCGTAAGCTAGTTGCTTAGTGCTTGCTGCAAACACTTTATTACCCTTCCACACCTAAGGCTTTGTTAGTTTTGATACCCGGGAATGGGATTGCTGAGTCCTTGTGGCTCACAGATTACTACACACACCAAATGCAGGTACAGCCGAGAAAAATGCAGGAGCTGGATCAGAACTTCAGTGGGAGTTCGATGAAGAGCGTGGTCGTTTCTATGTTACGTATCCCGACAATCAGTAGTGGTTCCTACTAGGAGTGATCCGGGCTTGTGGTTGTGGTATCTTTTCTCGTTTGGATTTCGTCTGTAGTCGGACCCTGTGTTATTTGGATGAATGTATGGTATTGTATTAATTGTGTGACGTGGCGAGTGTAAGCCGACTATTTTACTCTTTCATCCCTGAACTTTTACATGAGTTGTGCAAAGATACCACGCTTGCGATCATTCCAGAATGCGCTTATGTCTCTAAGTCATGCCTCGACACATAGGAGATATAGTCGCATCCTTGGCATTACAGGTTTCTTTGCTCTGTTGGCAAGGCTTGACTTTTTGAACTCCACATGCATGTCCCGAGGCTGAGGTAGTGGGACTTCGTCTTCGTCTGACATGGTCCAATCCTTTTCCTTGGGATCATGGTTTTCTTCTTCCTCCGTGGCCCAACCATAATGCTCCCAGTCCCCATAGACCTTGGGGTCAGCAAGGAGATCAGCCACATGGCTTTCTCCCTCCGAATTCTGGGATGACATATTGCTCTTATCTGCGACAAAAACAGCTCGAAACAAAAATAGAGGATTTGTGCGTGATACGATGGTCAAATCCTTCGGGAGAATATATAATGAATTTTTACCGGCCAAAAGGAGTAACATACAAGAAATCGGAGTCCGGGAGGCTTAGGAGGTTCCCACGAGGCAGGGGGCGCGCCTAGGGGAAGGGGGCGCGCCCTCCACACTCGTGGACACCTCGTGTCTCTTCTGGACTGCCACTTATTTTCTATTTTTCTAAATATTCTGAAACGGTGAAAAATTGCCATTATAACTGTTTTGGAGTCGGTTTACTTACCGTACCACAAACCTCTTCCTTTTCGGGGTCTGAATCATTCTGGAAAGTGTCCCTTATGTATTCCTCCGGGGTTATGGTTTCAATAACATTGGTTTCAACATTTATAGGATTACCTGAGATATAATGTTTTATTCTTTGACCGTTCACCACCTTTGGATTTGTGTCTTCGAAGTTGTTGATTTTTATGGCACAGGAATGATAGACCTCCTCGATAACGTAAGGACCTTCCCATTTAGAGAAAAGTTTTCCTGCAAAAAATCTTAAATGAGAGTTGTATAGCAAGACATAATCACCTACATTAAACTCACGCTTTTCTATCCTTTTGTCATGCCATCTTTTAACTTTTTCTTTAAACTGCTTGGCATTCTCATAGGCCTGGGTTCTCCATTCATCAAGAGAGATAATATCAAATAACCTCTTCTCACCAGCAAGTTTGAAATCATAATTGAGCTCTTTAATAGCCCAATATGCCTTATGTTCTAGCTCAAGAGGTAAGTGACAAGCTTTTCCATAAACCATCTTATATGGAACATACCCATAGGATTTTTGTATGCAGTTCTATAGGCCCATAATGCATCATCAAGTTTCTTGGACCAATTCTTTCTAGACCTATTAACTGTATTTTGCAAAATTATTCTCAGCTCTCTATTACTTAGTTCTACTTGACCGCTAGTCTATGGGTGATAAGGGGATGCAATTCTATGGTTAACATCATACTTAGCAAGAATTTTCCAGAAAGCACCATGAATAAAGTGTGAACCACCATCAATCATTAAGTATCTAGGGACTCCAAACCTCAGAAAAATAACTTCTTTAAGCATCTTAATAGAGGTGTTGTGATCGGCACTACTAGTTGGAATAACTTCTACCCACTTAGTAACGTAATCAACAGCAACTAAAATATGTGTATACCCATTAGAGGAAGGAAACGGTCCCATATAATCAAAGCCCCAAACATCAAATGGTTCAATAACAAGTGAATAATTCATAGGCATTTCTTGACGTCTACTGATATTACCAATTCTTTGACATTCATCACAAGATAGAACAAACTTACGAGCATCCTTGAAGAGAGTAGGCCAATAAAAACCAGATTGCAATACCTTATGTGCAGTTCTATATCCAGCATGGTGTCCTCCATAAGCTTCGGAGTGACACTTGCGTAGGATCGGTTCCTGTTCATGCTCAGGTACACAACGTCTAATAATACCATCTACTCTTTCTTTATAAAGATGTGGGTCATCCCAAAAGTAATGTCTCAAATCATAGAAGAATATTTTCTTTTGCTGGTATGTGAAACTAGGTGGTATAAACTTAGCAACAATGTAATTAGCATAATCAGCATACCATGGAGCAGTACGAGAAGTATTTATGATAGCTAATTGTTCATCAGGAAAGCTATCATCAATAGGTTGTGGGTCATCAAGAATATTCTCTAGCCTAGACAAGTTGTCTGCAACGGGGTTCTCAGCTCCCTTTCTATCAATAATATGCAAATCAAATTCTTGCAGGAAGAGAACCCATCTAATAAGTCTAGGTTTAGCATCTTTATTTTCCATAAGGTATTTGATAGCAGCATGATCAGTGTGAATAGTTACTTTAGAATCAACAATATAAGGTCTAAACTTATCACAAGCAAATACAACTGCTAAAAATTCCTTCTCAGTAGTAGCATAATTTCTCTGGGCACTGTCTAGAGTTTTACTAGCATATTGGATAACATTCAACTTCTTATCAACTCTTTGTCCTCGAACAGCACCTACAAGATAATCACTGGCATCACACATAATCTCAAAGGGTAAACTCCAGTCAGAAGGCTGGATAATAGGTGCAGAGATCAATGCTTTCTTAAGTATTTCAAACGCTTCTAAACAATCATCATCAAAGACAAAAGGAATATCTTTTTGTAAGAGATTAGTCAGAGGCCTGGAGATTTTGGAGAAGTCCTTAATGAACCTCCTATAAAACCCGGCATGACCAAGGAAACTTCGTATACCTTTGGTGTCCTTGGGACACGGCATCTTTTCAATAGCATCAACTTTAGCTTTTTCAACTTCAATACCTCTTTCAGAAATTTTATGTCCCAAGACGATGCCTTCATTAACCATAAAGTGGCACTTCTCTCAATTCAAGACAAGATTAGTGTCTTCACATCTCTGCAAAACTCGATCAAGGTTGCTCAAGCAATCATCAAAAGAAGTTACGTAAACGGAGAAATCATCCATGAAAACCTCAACAATATTTTCACAAAAATCAGAGAATATAGCCATAGTGCATCTTTCAAAGGTAGCGGGTGCACTACATAAACCAAAAGGCATACGTCTATAAGCAAAGGTACCGAAAGGACAAGTAAAAGTGGTCTTTTCTTGATCCCCTTCTGACACGTGTATTTAAGAGAAACCAAAATAACCATCTAGAAAGCAAAAATGAGTATGTTTGGATAACCTTTGTAGCATTTGATCAATAAAAGGCAAGGGGTAATGATCTTTCTTAGTAGCTTTATTTAATTTGCGGAAATCAATTACCATCCTATAACCTGTAACAATTCTTTGCGGGATCAATTCATCTTTATCATTCGGAACAACAGTCATACCTCCCTTCTTAGGGACACAATGGACAGGACTTACCCACTGGCTATCAGCAAATGGATTGATAATACCTGCCTCTAGAAGCTTTAGTATTTCCTTCCTTACCACTTCTTTCATCTTAGGATTTAACCGTCGTTGATGATCAATAACCGATTTAGTGTCTTCTTCCAATTTTATCTTTTGTTGGCATAAAGTGGGACTAATGCCCTTAAGATCATCCAGAGTATATCCAATAGCAGCACGGTGCTTCTTTAGAGTTCTCAATAATTTTCCTTCTTCCTGCTCTGAAAGGTTAGCACTAATAATAACAGGATATATCTTCTTTTCATGAAGATAAACATACTTAAGATTATCAGGTAAAGGTTTAAGTTCAAACATGGTATCACCCTTGGGTGGAGGAGGATCCCCTAGGATTTCAACAGGCAAGTTGTATTTCAATACGGGTCCCCGCTTAAAGAATATTTCATCTATTTCCCTTCTCTCATTCATATACATGTCATTGTCATGGTCTAGCAGATATTGTTCTAAGGGATCGTTAGGAGGCACAACAATAGAAGCAAGACCAATAATTTCATCCTTACTAGGTAATTCTTTATCATGGGGTTGTCTACGGAATTTACCAAAGAGACATATCCCCTAAACTAACAGTAACAATATCTTTCACACAGTCTATCTTAGCATTAACAGTTTTCAAGAAGGGTCTACCAAATATAATGCGACAAAAATCATCTTGTGTGGAACTAGGAATAAGAAAATCAGCAGGGTATTTAACCTTCCCACACAAGACTTCAACATCTCTAACAATCCCAATTGGCAAAATAGCCTAATAGTAACATCAATCCCTTCTAACTCAACAGGTGCAATATCATGCATAATTTCTTTATATAAGGAATGAGGGATTATACTTGCACTAGCACCTACGTCACATAAACCATGATAAAATTGATCTCCTATTTTAACAGAAATAACAGGCAAGCCTATAACTGGTCTATGTTTATTCCTAGCATCGGGTTTAGCTATTCTAGCAGCTTCCTCTTGGAGGTAAATAACATGTCCATCTAAATTCTCAACCAAGAGATCTTTAACCATAGCAACACTAGGATCAACTTTAATTTGCTCAGAGGGTGTAGGTGTTCTAGTACTACTCGTACGAACCATAGTTGAAGCTTTAGCATGATCCTTTATTCTAACAGGGAAAGGTGGTTTCTCAATATAAGCAGTAGGAACAATAGGATCAACATTATAAGTGATAGTCTTTTCTTCAACTTTAACAGGTTCAACTACTTTTACTTCAATGGGAGGATGGTATTTAAACCACTTCTCCTTGGGAAGATCAACATGAGTAGCAAATGATTCACAGAAAGAAGCTACTATCTCAGAGTCAAGTCCAGATTTAGTGCTAAACTCAGGGAAAACATAGGTATCCATAAAAGCTTTACCAGAATCAAACTTAGGGGTCATACTTGACTCCTTACCTTCGTCAAGATACCAATCTTCAGAGTTGCGTTTAATTATTTCCAATAAATCCCATTTGAATTCAACAGTCTTCATCATAAGAACCAAAATAAGAATTATCGAGCATGGTGCGATTATTGAGAGAAAGCCGAGCATAAAAAATTTGAATGATCATTTTTCTTGAGAGCTCATGCTTGGGGCATGAATATAACATTGACTTAAGCCTCCCCCAAGCTTGAGCGATGATTTCTCCTTCGCGAGGCCAAAAATTATATATATAATTACGATCACGATGAACCTGATGCATAGGGTAGAACTTCTGATGAAATTCCAACTTCAGCCGATTATAGTTCCATGATCCAATATCATCGCATAGCCTAAACCATGTAAATGCATCTCCCTTCAAAGATAAAGGGAAGACCTTCTTCTTGATAACATCCTCGGGCATACCTGCAAGCTTAAATAATCCACAAACTTCATCCACATAGATTAGATGCAAATCGGGATGCAGTGTTCCGTCTCCTGTAAAGGGATTATCTAGCAGTTTCTCTATCTTACCTGAAGGAATTTCAAAGCAAACATTTTTAGTAGGTGCAGCAGGTTGAGGAGCAACTCTTTGCTCTTCTGGTCAGGGTGAAGATACCCCGAACAAGCCCCTCAAAGGATGATGAGCCATAGTAACAAGTGACAGTAAATTTCAGCACACTATATAAATTTTTCCTTACCAAAGGCGCTTCACTCCCCGGCAACGTCGCCAGAAAAGAGTCTTGGTGACCCACAAGTGTAGGGGATCTATTGTAGTCCTTTTGATAAATAAGAGTGTCGAACCCAACGAGGAGCAGAAACAAATGATAGGCAGTTTTTAGTAAGGTATTTTCTGCAAGCACTGAAATTATCGGTAACAGATAGTTTTGTGATAAGGTAACTGGTAGCAAGTGACAAATAGTAAAAGTAAATAAGGTGCAGCAAGATGGACCAATCCTTTTTGTAGAAAAGGACAAGCCTGGACAAACTCTTATATTAAGGAAAACGCTCCCGAGGACACATGGGAATTATCGTCAAGCTTGTTTTCATCACGATCATCTGATTCGCGTTCGGTACTTTGATAATTTGGTATGTGGGTGGACCGGTGCTTGGGTGATATCCTTACTTGGACAAGCCTCCCACTTATGATTAACCTCTAATGCAAGCATCCGCAACTACAAAAGAAGTATTAAGGTAAACCTAACCATAGCATGAAACAAGTGGATCCAAATCAACCCCTTACGAAGCAACGCATAAACTAGGGTTTAAGCTTCTGTCACTCTAGCAACCCATCATCTACTTATTACTTCCCAATGCCTTCCTATAGGCCCAAATAATGGTGAAGTGTCATGTAGTCGACGTTCACATGACAACACTAGAGGAGAGACAACATACATCTTATCAAAATATCGAACGAATACCAAATTCACATGACTACTTATAGCAAGACTTCTCCCATGTCCTCAGGAACAAAAGTAACTACTCACAAGACATAATATTGTTCATCATCAGAGGGGTATTAATATGCATAATGGATCTGAACATATGATCTTCCACCAAGTAAACCAACTAGCATCAACTACAAGGAGTAATCAACACAACTAGCAACCCACAGGTACCAATCTGAGGTTTGGATACAAAGATTGGATACAAGAGATGAACTAGCGTTTTAGAGGAGATGGTGCTGGTGAAGAGGTTGATGATGATAACCCTCGACAAGATGGGAGAGTTGTTGGTGATGACGGCGATGATGATTTTCCCCTCCCGAAGGGAAGTATCCCCAGCAGAACAGTTCCGCGGGAGCCCTAGATTGGTTCCGCCAAGGTTCCGCCTCGAGACAGCGGCGTCTAGTCCCGAAAGCCTCCTTATGATTTTTTCCAGGTCAAAACACCTCATATAGGAGAAGATGGGCATCGGGGGGTCACCGGGTAGCCCACGAGGCAGGGGGCGCGCCCAGGGAGGGGGGGGCGCCCCCCACCCTCGTGGACAGGTGGTGGCCCCCTTGGTGAATCTCTTTCGCGAGATATTTTTTATATTTTCTGAAATAGTGTCTCGTGGAGTTTCGGAGCTTTTTGAGTTGTGCAGAATAGGTTTCCAATGTTTGCTCCTTTTCCAGCCCAGAATTCCAGCTGCCGGCATTCTCCCTCTGCATGTAAACCTTGTAAAATAAGGGAGAAAAGGCATAAGTATTTTGACATAATGTGTAATAACAGCGCAAAGTGCAATAAATATCAACATAAAAGCATGAGGCAAAATGGACGTATCAAGGCGTAAAGGAACGACAACAGGTCTCACCCGGCAGTGGAGTCAATGATCTGGTCAATGTGCGGCAAAGGGAAAGGATCCTTTGGGTAGGCTTTACGGATATCTGTATAATCAATGCACAGCCTCCATTTCCCATTTTCCTTGCGCACCACCACCGGATTGGCCAACAATGTTGGGTGGAGCACTACTCTGACCAAGCCTAATCTCCTTGATGATGAACTCTTGCCGCTCCAAACCTTCCTTCCTGACCTTCTGCTTGACGGGCCGCGCAAGAGGATAGATAGTAAGGTGGTGCTCAATCACCACCATGGGAACACCAGGGATGTCGGATGCTTGCCATGCAAATACATCAACATTCACCCGCGGGAAGGCGACGAGCGCGCTTTCCTATTTGATGTTGAGGGTGGAGCTTATAGTGAAAGCCATGCCCGTGTCGTCCTCCTTGACGGGCACCTTCTTGGTCACTGGTGGTGCAGCCTTGGATTTCTTGCTCTTGCCGGTGGAGCTCTCTGCCACATCCTCAACGGGAACGTGGCACTCCGAAGAGGCGCGCTTGCCGGAGTGGGTGCAAGAGGCTTGGCGGGGCAAGAAACCTTGTCGGCGACTGAGGTCTTGCCGGTCTTCTTCCCCTCGGGGGCTCCAGTGGCAGGATCAAGTGCCTTGGCAGCAGGTGCTACCACCACTTCCCGGTAGAGCTGGTCGGCACAAATGAGTGTGTCCTTCTTGTTAGAGATGATAGTGATGATGCTCATCGGGCCGGGCATCTTCAGCATGTTGTAGGTGTAGTGTGATGTTGCCATAAACTTGGCCAGTGTTGGGCGGCCAAGGATCCCCTTATATGGCAACGGGATCTTGGCTACATCAGAAACGATCTTCTCTGTCATGTAGTTCATCTCGCCACCAAATGTAACTGGTAGTGTGATCTTACCCTTTGGCTGGCTTCCCCCCGGATTGATCCCTTGAAATGTGCCCGTCTCTTCGAGATCCCCCTTGGGGATTTGCAACTTCTTGATTACTTGGGGTGAGATCAAGTTCAAACCGGCCCCATCGTCAACTAGCATTTTCTTCACCTTGAGGTTGTGAATTGTTTGTGAAACCAACAATGACAAGCACCCGACCGCAGTTGTGCAATCAGGGTGGTCCTCGGCATCAAAAATGATACGCGTGCTGGACCATTTCAATGGCTTCTGGGCGTCGATCGACGGCTCCGCCGCATTGACCTCGTGCGCCCACTATTTAAGCTGGCGACCAGAAGAATGCAACGAGGCACCGCCATCAATGCACATGGCTTATGTGTCCTTTTGAAATTCTGAGTCACTGGACTCGTCATCCTCTTCGTGGTCATCATCCCCCTTTCTTGTTGCGGCCTCGAGAAGGGTTCTCTTGTTGCTTCTCCTTGCTGCGGCACCCCCCTCGGCCACCGCACTTCTTGCTGGACCCCTCGGCACCATCCTGGCCCTTCTCCTTGTCTCGTCTCTCATACTTAGCTTTCTGCCTCTCCACAAGCTGTTCAACTTGTCGGTAGTTCTGGAGGTCATGGCCTTTGGTGCGATGGATCTTGAAATATTGCTTGTCGGAGGCCTCCGACTTGTCAGCAACTGCCAAGTCCTGGCAGGCGGCACACCCGGCAACTTCCTTGCTGGGGATGTCAACCATAGCCTTCTTGGCGGTGCTGGGGTCGCCGGATTCCTCGACGGCAAGCATGGTCATGCCCCCGCGCTTCCTATTGTGTCGTCGGCCTTTCTTTGCCGGGGCGGCGGCGTCTTCGTCTCCAGAATCGCTTTCCGCATCGGCATCTTCGCCGAGGTACTTCCTCCCTTCTTTAGCACAGGCACATCTGTCGGCCAGAACATATAGTTCGGCAACGTCCCTAACCTCGTTCATGGCTAGCTCCTCACGCATCTTGCGGTTGCGCATGTTCTGATGGAACACGCTAATGTCAGCGGCCTGATGAACATCTGGGATGTTGTATTGCACAAGGCTGAATCTCTGTATGTACTTGCGCAGGAATTCGCCATACTTCTGGAGAATGAGATGCAAATCACTTGTCTGGCCAGGAGCTTGATGGCCTCCGGTAAAGGCGCCAACAAACTCATGGCACAGGTCCAACCAAGAGGAGATGGAGTCTATCGGCAGGTGCATCAGCCACGACCTGACGTTGGGTTTGAGAACCAACGGGAAGTAGTTGGTGAGCACCTTGCTGTCCCAAGCCCCGGCAGCTTGCATCGCAATGGTGTATATGCTCAAGAACTCGGACGGATGGGTCTTGCCGTCGTACTTCTCTGGGACCTCAGGTTTAAATGTGCGGGTAGTGGGCCACTGGAACTACCACAGCTCACGGGTAAAAGCTGGACAACCTACCTCATAAGGTAGGTCACCAGAATCCCCTAGCGCAGGCCTGTACGAAGTGGGCCCTGCACACCTATCGGATTGATGGCATGCTTCCCGTCGCCGCTCGATGGTAGTTTGAGCGTCCTCTTTAACCCGCTCCCGAAGAACTTGACGTTGGTCGTGACGAGTTCATGGATCAGACGAACCCATGGATCCATCATCACGGGCGTCGACCCGCCGAGCTAGCGACCGTTACAGCCGTGGTGGAGGGGAGTGCACTGTGGTTTCGGCGCCTCCGACCCTTCCACCATCGGCGCGCGCCGGCTCGGTGGACCGACGCCGCGAGGGACCTGCCTCCTGGTATCGATCTTTATCCGCGTGGCCAATAAGGCTCTCGATAGCAGCCCTCTGCTCTTCTTGCTTCTCCGCATCAGGAGGGAAGTCGAGGAGCAGCTGGACTCGCGCCAATGCTTCCGCTGGCGTAGGTGGCAGCGACAAGCGCGAGGAACGAGAGGTGCTTAGACTTCTAACCATGTTAGAAGGAGCGCCGTCATGGTTCCGTGGCCGCGTGCCTTCTTGACCAGCACCTTGGCGTGCATGCCGGCCTTGTGCATCTCGAGAATGATGCAGGGGGCTCTTCCCACGGCGGCGCTTGGGGTCACTAGCGTCACGGTGTTGTTCGCCACGCATGACTTGGGAGGAACGTGGTGCAGGTGATGGCGGGGGTGTCTTTGAGGTCGTCGCGCTGCCTGTAAGAAGCATGGCTCAGCCCTTGGAGGTCCCCGCGCCGTCCGTGGATGGCACGTCTCCGTTCTTGGACATGGTGGCGCGCGGCTCGTCGTCTTGGGCGCGAACGATGCCTATCGCTTGGCTTCGATTGTCGTAGTGTCGTGGATGCTTACGAGCCACACCTCCGCCACCATCTGTGACTACCCCGTCGCCCGTACGCGCTGGCACGGGCGGATCGGCTCCAGACGAATTGATCGCCGTGATCGCCTTCTTCTTGGGAGCCATGGTGATCGAGGAAATGACGCGCTAACCGGTAGACCGAGTTTGTAGAACTCTTCTCCCCCTACCTGGTGTGCCAAATATGTCGGTGCAGAACGACACCTATGGGGTCATGTGGATCCCTTCTATAGTTTGGTAGGGAAGAGGGGTAGAGCAAAGCGGATCTAACGATCAACATGACGGATTTATACCCAGGTTCGGGCCGCTGAGCAGCGTAAAACCCTAGTCCTGCTTGAGTGTATATTCTGTGTTCTTGAGCTTTGGCTCGCTGCTATGCATGCAAGCTGGGCCGAGAGGATCAAAAGATCGAATCCTCCTCAAGTACGCTGTGGGCCTCCTTTTATATGTCCAAGGGGCTGCCACAGTGGCATATAGGAGGTGTAAAGTAGCTACAGTGTTTACGTTTATCATCGGCGTCTTAGGACAAATGCAATAAATGTGTTGCTTACGCGCCCCTCAGCTTTATCGGGGATGGGAGTGGAACCCGTCCCGTCCGTCGCCGCCCTGCTCTGTCTTGATACGCGTCTATGCAAACGAGGCATGCAGTGCCAAGTTGGCTGGCCAGCTGCTGCGCTGAAGAGGTGGCAGGATCTTCGTGAAGATTTGCATGCCACCACAAAGGCGCTTGCCAGGCTGGCAGGCCGGCTACTGTGCTGGAGTGGTGACGGGTTGGCGGAGCCTTGCCGCGGTCCTGCCGACGTCCCCGACAAGGATCTTGCCGGGGCCTCACAGACGTCTTTGGCAAGGATCTTTCTAGGTACCTCGTCTTCTGGCCTTCACAAAGATCTGCAAGCCACTACGCGTGTGCCCCTGGGTCTTGGCCTTGACGTTGTCTATGGCGTCAGAGCTCTCAACCCTGAGAGTGGTGCTCTTATTAGTGCTCGGCAAGTTGCTCCGGCAAGGATCTTGCCGGGGTCTTGCAAGCCATCCCGGAAAGGATCTTGCCAGGGGTCCAGCTCGCCCTCTGCTGTCTGGCTTGGTTGCTCTTCTTTACCTTGCATCTGTCCGATTGCCCCCGTTAGGCCTTGCCACAGGTGTGCCTAAGACCGCCCGTGCACAAGTATGGGGTGCTAAAGGGCCCAAACTTTAGTACACCGGCAACAGGGTTATTCAATGTACATCAACGAGGTAAAGGTGACACTCGATGAACAAATGCAATCAAGGGTCAACCCGCGTTGCTCACATAGCCAGAATTGATCCTATGCAACAAATGAGAAGCTTGCTGTCATCCGCCGGCGACACACACGATAACTACTTCTCAAATGCTGTCATTGGGGCATGCTGGCGAGACGTCGTCGTTCTCCTTCCCGGCCTTGTCGTCGGCAGCCCACCGTGCTTGGTTCTCCGCCAAGCTCTCCTCAGCATGGTGTGTGGCATCTTCTTTCTTGCGGCGGTGGGACTCTCTTGTCTTGATGCTTTCTGCCTTTTCTGCTCCTTTTGTGCATCTTCGGCCGCCTCTTGATCTACCGCCCATTCGGCCATGGCAGCATCAAAGTCCTCCCATGTTGTGCGGCCCGTGGGCGGTGATGAACTCGGCACGGTGGGATGCCATCGCTTCCTTACCATGTGTGCGGTCGCGGGCAACGAGGAGCTCGGCGTGGCGGGATGCCATCGCTTCCTTACAAGTCACTGGGCGGCGTAGTGGCATGAACGATGCTTCGAGAGAGCTCTGGGGCGTACTGGCCGGACAGCCGTACAGTGCGGTGGTTTTCAAGTGCTCAAGGACAACGATGAAGGAAATTTGGCTTCCCTTACAATCTTGTTCATTCATTATCGCACATGGTTCATCTCCGTCGCCTAAGGAAACAGTGTGCGATGTGCCTATTTTGTGTTGCGTTATGATTGGCCGGAACCCCGGCCACGCGGATCGCACGTGTGCACCGCAGGATGCACCGCGGTCGAACGACAATCCACGTCCCTCTCATCTGACTCACGCAACTATAGTTGGATTGGATTTATCTGCCCTAAATTCCTAGAAAATACACATGATCGCCTAAATGTGGTAAATGAGCCCGGAAAAAGTGCCAAAATTGAACATAGTGATTTGCAGGGTGTACGTTCATCGTAGAAAAAAACCTCAAGGACAAAGGATGAAGGAAATTTTGATTCCCCTTCAATCTTGGTGATTTCCCTCTCGAAACCATGAAACTTCCTTGATGATGGTTCGATTTATGAAGGGTGTGCATGACGACATAAGCCAAGTCTTCTCAATTTTTTACCAGGGCATGGCGAGGCCATACCATGGCACCATGCTAGGTGTCATGTTTTTCAAGCACGTATTTCATTTCTCTATAGTGGAAAACAATTAAAAAACGCGTTTGTGGTTGACTCAAGCCACATATATCCTCGAAATCTCTGCCTATTTCATGTAAAAGGCATGAGAATTTACTAAATAGAACGAGCATGGTTTTCCAGACCATTTTTTTGCACCTTCTCAGGCACCGATTGTTTGAATTTGAATTATGCGCTAAATGCCTAGAAAATGCATATAGTCGCCTAAATACGGTAAATGAGTCCAGAAATGTGCCAAAATTGAACACGGCGGTTTGCAGCGTGTATGTTCATCGTGGAAAAAAACTCAAGGACAAAGGATGAAGGAAATTTGGATTCCCCTTCAATAGCATATTCATCTTCTTCAAAATCTTTATCATGCACTATTTCTGCGAAGGGATTGCTATGTCTCCAACGTATCTATAATTTTTTATTGTTCCATGCTATTATTTATGAAGTATTGGATGTTTAATGGGCTTTATCATTCACTTTTATATCATTTTTCGGACTAACCAACTAACCCAAAGGCCCAGTACGGATTGCTGTTTCTTTTGCCTATTTCAGGGTTTTGGAGAAAAGGAATATCAAACGGAGTCCAAACGGAATGAAACCCTCGCGAGAGATATTTTTGGAGAAAATCACGCATAGTAAACTTCAGGACCAAGTCAGGAGACAGAGGGGCTGCCCTCGAGGGTGGTGGGTGATACGTCTCCAACGAATCTATAATTTTGTATTGTTCCATGCTATTATTTATGAAGTCTTAGATGTTTAATGGGCTTTATCATTCACTTTTATATCATTTTTGGGACTAACCTACTAACCCAAAGGCCCAGTCCAGATTGTTGTTTTTGCCTATTTCAGGTTTTTGTAGAAAAGGAATATCAAACGGAGTCCAAACGGAATGAAACCTTCGCAAGAGATATTTTTGTAGGAAATAACGCGAGATAAACTTCGGAGCCAAGCCAGAGGATAGGGGGCCCACCCTCGAGGGTGAGGGCGCGCCCCCTGCCTCGAGGGCAGGCCCCGTGGCCCCTGGTGCCCCTCTTCCTCCTATATATGCCTACGTACAACCGAAACTCCAAACGAAGAGAGAAAACCCTAATTCCACCGCCATAGCTGCTGTTCCTGTGGAGATCTCATCTTGGAGCCTGTTCCGGGAGGGGGATCCATCACACAGGACTTCTTCATCATCATCATCGCCCTCACCATGAGTTGTGAGTAGTTTACCACAGATCTTTGGGTCCATAGCTAGTATCTAGATGGCTTCTTCTCTCTCTTCGGATCTCAATACAAAGTTCTCCTCGGTCTTCGAGGAGATCTATTCGATGTAATCTCTTTTTGCGGTGTGTTTGTTGAGATCCGATGAATTGTGAGTTTATGATCAAGGTTATGTATGAAAGATATTTGGTTCTTCTCTCAACTTTTTATGTGTACTCATAATATCCTTGCAAGTCTCTTCGAATTATTGGTTTGGTTTGGCCTACTAGATATATAGTTCTTGCAATGGGAGAAGTGCTTGGCTTTGGGTTCAATCTTGCGGTGTCCTTTCCCAGTGACAGTAGGGGAAGCAAGGCACGTATTGTATTGTTGCCATCGAGGATAAAAAGATGGGGTTTTCATCATATTGCTTGAGTTTATCCCTCTACATCATGTCATCGTGCTTAAGGCATTACTCTGTTCGTATGAACTCAATACACTAGATGCATGCTGGATATCGGTCGATGTGTGGAGTAATAGTAGTAGATGCAGGCAGGAGTCGGTCTACTTGTCTCGGACGTGATGCCTATATACAATGATCATGCCTAGATAGTATCATAATTATTCGCTTTTCTATCAAATGCTCGACAGTAATTGGTTTACCCGCCGTAGAATATCGCTATCATGAGAGAAGCCACTAGAGAAAACTATGGACCCCGGGTCTATCTTTATCATATTACTTTCCCATTAATTTCTTTTGCTGTTTTTTATTTGCTATTTTATTAAATCAAAAATACCAAAAATATAATCTATCATCTCTATCAGATCTCACTCTCGTAAGTGAACGTAAAGGGATTGACAACCCCTTATCGTGTTGGCTGCGAAGTTCTTATTTGTTTGTGCAGGTGCGAGGGACTGGCGCGTGGTCTCCTACTGGATTGATACCTTGGTTCTCAAAAACTAAGGGAAATACTTACGCTATTGTGCTGCATCATCCTTTCCTCTTCGAGGGAATACAACGCAAGCTCAAGAGGTAGCAAGAAGAATTTCTGAAGTCGTTGCCGGGGAGGCTTACGCAAAAGTCATATACCAAGTACCTATCGCAAACCCTTATCCTTCGCATTACATTTATTTGCCTCTCGTTCTCCTCTTCCCCACTTCACCCTTGTCATTTTATTCTCCCTTCTTCCGTCGTGTGTTTATCGTCGTTTGCTTCTTGTTTGCTTGTGTGTGTTGGATTGCTTGCTTGTCACTATGGCTCAGAACAATACCAAATTGTCTGACTTCTCCAATACCAACAACAATGACTTTATTAGCACTCCGATTGCTCCTACTACCGATGCTGAATCTTGTGAGATCGATGCTGCTTTGCTGAATCTTGTCATGAAAGATCAAGTATCCGGCCTTCCTAGTGAAGATGCGGCTACCCATCTAAACAACTTTGTTGATTTGTGTGATATGCAAAAGAAAAGGGATACGGATAACGATATTGTTAAATTGAAGTTATTTCCGTTTTCACTTGGAGATCGTGCTAAAACTTGGTTCTCCTCTTTGCCTAGAAATAGTATTGATACATGGAATAAGTGCAAAGATGCTTTTATCTCTAAGTATTTCCCTCCTGCTAAGATCATCTCTCTTAGAAACGATATAATGAATTTTAAGCAACTAGATAATGAGCATGTTGCACAAGCTTGGGAGAGGATGAAATTGATGTTACGTAATTCCCATACACATGGTTTGAATATTTGGATGATTATTCAGAACTTTGATGCCGGCTTGAATTTTGCTTCTAGAAATCTTTTAGATTCGGCCGTCGGAGGCACTTTCGTGGAAACCACCTTAGGAGAAGCTACCAAACTCCTAGATAATATTATGGTTAATTATTCTCAATGGAACATCGAAAGATCTACTAGTAAAAAAGTGCATGCTATCGAAGAAATTAGTGTTATGAGTGGAAAGATGGATGAACTTATGAAATTGTTTGCTGCTAAGAGTGCTTCTTCTGATCCTAATGATATGCCCTTGTCCACTTTGATTGAGAATAACAATGAATCTTTGGATGTGAATTTTGTTGGTAGGAATAATTTTGGTAACAATGCTTATAGAGGTAATTTTAATCCTAGGCCTTTTCCTAGTAATTCCTTTAATAATTATGATAATTCGTACACCAACTCTTATGGAAAGATGCCTTATGAATTTGAAACTAGTGTTAAAGGGTTTATGGTCTCGCAAAAGAATTTCAATGCTTTGCTTGAAGAGAAACTGCTTAAGGTCGGTGGATTGGCTAGAAGTGTGGATAGAATTACTCTTAATGTTGATTCTTTGAAACTTAGATCTATCCCACCTAAGCATGATATCAATGAGTCTCTCAAAGCCATGAGAATTTCCATTGATGAATGCAAAGAAAGAATCGCTAGGATGCGTGCTAAAAGAGAAGATTATATTAAATCGTGTTCTTCTAGTTATCATGAAAATAAAGATGAAGATCTGAAAGTTATTGATGTGTCTCCTATTAAATCCTTGTTTTCTAGTATTAATCTTGATGAGAACAGTATTGGAGATGATTCTGCTTTAAGGTGTCCCAATGATTCGGAGTTTTTATATCTCGATGCTAAAATTGCTAAAAGTGGGAGTGAAGAGATTAAAACATTGCATAGTTATGAACCCACTACCTTGGATTTCAAGGGTTTCAATTATGATAATTGCTCTTTGATTGATTGTATTTCCTTGTTGCAATCCGTGCTAAATTGTCCGCATGCTTATAGTCAAAATAAAGCTTTCACTAAACATATAGTTGATGCTTTGATGCAATCTTATGAAGAAAAACTTGAGTTAAAGTTTCTATACCTAGAAAGCTTTATGATGAATGGGAACCTAATATAAAAATAAAAATAAAAGATCATGAATGCTATGCTTTGTGTGATTTGGGTGCTAGTGTCTCCACTATCCCAAAAACTTTGTGTGATTTGCTAGGGTTCCATGAGCTTGATGATTGTTCTTTAAATTTGCACCTTGCGTATTCCACTATTAAGAAACCTATGGGAAGAATTAATGATGTTCTTATTGTTGCCAATAGGAATTATGTGCCCGTAGATTTCGTTGTTCTTGATATAGATTGCAATCCTTCATGTCCTATTATTATTGGTAGACCTTTCCTTAGAACGATTGGTGCAATTATTGATATGAAGGAAGGAAATATTAGATTCCAATTTCCATTAAGGAAAGTCATGGAGCACTTTCCAAGAAAGAAAATCAAATTACCATATGAATCTATCATGAGAGCCACTTATGGATTGCCCTCAAAGGATGGCAATACCTAGATCTATCTTGTATCGTGCCTAGCTAGGGGCATAAAACGACAGCGCTTGTTGGGAGGCAACCCAATTTTATGTTTTTTTGTTTTTGTTGCTGTTAGGGATTAAATATTGCATCTAGCCTCTGATTAGATGTGGTTTCATGTTTTGTTTAGTGTTTGTGCCAAGTAGAACCTTTGGGAAGTCTTGTGTGAAGTTTATATGATCTTGATGTGAAAAACAGAATCGTTAGCGTTCGCTAAAGTAGTCGTGGGATTTTACTGGAGCGTGCTTTTTAGTTGATTCTTTTTGCTGCTGATTTCTAGAACAATTGCGCAAATTTAACAATTTAGTTTTAATTTTTTGGAGTTCCATAAGTAGGCGAACCTTGCAGATTACTACAGACTGTTCTGTCTTTGACAGATTCTGTTTTTCGTGTGTTGTTTGCTTATTCCGATGCATCTATTAGTAATATTGGAGGATATGAACCATAGAGAAGTTGGAGAACAGTAGGTTTAACACCAATATAAACAAATAATGAATTAGTTGCTGTACCTTTGAGTAGTGGTTTGCTTTCTCATACTAACGGAGCTCACGAGAATTTTTGTCTAAGTTTTGTGTTGTGAAGTTTTCAAGTTTTGAGTATTGCTTTGATGGACTATGGAACAAGGAGTAGCAAAGAACTAAGCTTGGGGATGCCCATGGAAACCCAAGTAAATTCAAGATAATCAAAAGCCTAAGCTTGGGGATGCCCCGGGAAGGCATCCCCTCTTTCGTCTTCATCCATCGGTAACTATACTTGGGGCTATATTTTTATTCGCAACATGATATGTGTTTTGCTTGGAGCGTCTTGTATAATTTGAGTATTTGTTTGTTAGTTTGCCATAATCATCCTTGCTGGACACACCTATTTTAGAGAGTTAAAAATATCCTAGGAATTGTTAGAACACTCTATGTGCTTCACTTATATCTTTTGAGTTGAATAGTTTTTGCTCTAGTGCTTCACTTATATCTTTTAGAGCATGGTGGTGGTAATATTTTGTAGAAATTGTTGAACTCTCATGCTCCACTTATATCTATTTGATAGTCTATTAAAACAGCATGGTAATGTGGTTAGGCTAAATAAACTAGTCTTCACATGATAAACATTCAATGTCAATGTAGTAAAACAAATCACATCAAGTGCATTGAATAGAATGAGATGTTGGATGCTTGATAATTGTTTTGAGACATGAGGATAGTGATATTAGAGTCATGCTACTGGAGTTATTATGAAATTGAGAAATAATTGTGTTAAGGTTAGTGATTCTCGTATCATGCACGTATGGTGAACCTCTATGTGACGAAGTTAGAGCTTGAGGTATTTGTAGAGTGCTAACCTTTGTGTGGAGGTCGGGGGCGCGCGATGGTTAACTCCTACCAACCTCCCCCTAGGAGCATGCGTTGATTGATTTTTTTATGACTCGTAGATTTTTGCAATAAGTATATGAGTTCTTATGACTAATGTTGAGTCCATGGATTATACGCACTCTCACCTTCCACCATTGCTAGCCTCTCTTGTACCGCGCAACTTTCGTCGGTGTCATAAACCCACTATATATCCTTCCACAAAACAGCCACCATATTGTTCGTCAAAACAGCCACCATACCTACCTATCATGGCATTTCCATAGTCATTCCGAGATATATTGCCATGCAACTTTCCATCGTTCCGTTCATATGACACGCATCATATTGTCATAGTGCCATGCATGATCATGTAGTTGACATCGTAGTTGTGGCAAAGCCACCATGCATAATTTTTCATATATGTCGCTCTTGATTCGTTGCTCATGCTGGTACACCGCCGGAGGCATTCATGTAGAGTCATACTTGTTGTAGTATCGAGTTGTAACAAAAAGTGTGATGATCATCATTATTAGAGCATTGTCCCATGTGAGGAAAGGCCAATAAAAAAAGAGATGGCCAAAAAAAATAGAGATGGGCTAATAAAAAAAGAGAAGAAGCCCCTCCAAAAAAATGAGAGAAAAGAGAGAAGGGACAATTGCTACTATCTTTTTCCACACTTGTGCTTCAAAGTAGCACCATGTTCTTCATTGTAGAGAGTCTCATGCTTAGTCACTTTCATACTAGTGGGAACTTTCATTATAGAACTTGGCTTGTATATTCCAATGATGGGCTTCCTCAAATGCCCTAGGTCTTCATGAGCAAGCAAGTTGATGCACACCCACTAGTTTTCTTTTGAGATTTCATACACGTATAGCTCTAGTGCATCCGTTACATGGCAATCCCTACTCACTCACATTGATATCTATTGATGGGAATCTCCATACCCCGTTGATACGCCTAGTCGATGTGAGACTATCTCCCTCTTTTTTGTCTTCTCCACAACCACCTCTATTCCACTCATAGTGCTATGTGTCAAAATATTCATTGTGAAGTGCTCTACATGTTGGTTGCTGTAGAATTCATGTAGGTGCCATCTTGCCATGTTTATCTCTGTTGCAAAAGTGCATGTGGTTGTTAAGTGCTGAAACTTGTTATGAGATGTTGATTTGACTTGCTCATTGCTATTGGTGTATTTGTTTTCATGACACATGTCTATATGTTTTTGAAGCACAATCATATGGTCTTTGCTGTGGTGTAATTAATTTTCCATGATATGCCTTGAGGTGACTTAAACAAGATTGTAAACATGCCATGCCAATGTTGATGTTTTATACTTAGTGAAAAAACTGCTAAGTCTAGAATCTGTTAAACCTGATGCTATGTTTGCTTGATGCCCCACTCAAAGCCATGCTTGTTTTGGAGTGGCCAATGATCATGTCTTGTTTTCCATGTTATTGTCTATCCATTCATGCCCTTGTTTGCATATATGGCCTGTTGTAGCTTATTTATTTCTTGCTCTCAAGTTGCTATAAATTTACCTGTCAAATTTTATCAGCATGATCAATTTGTTGAAGCTTGTTGTTATTGATCCATGCCTCCTATGGAGTTGCTCCAATGGAGTTGTTGGATGTATGATATGTCTACTACATGTCCATGATCTTTATATAATTAGTGGAGTTTATATGCTTGTTGTTTTGTGCCTCCGAAGGCAGCATCATCATGATGTTTTCGCCTTCCCAGATTTTGACTAAATCTGGATAAATTTATTGCAACTTGCCATGCTTGTTTAATTGTGTTCCAGCAAGTTTTTGGGAGTGTTATAAGTTCATGCTTGTAAAGTATAATGTTTATTTCACATCCATGCCTCTAGTTATCATGTTTGGGTGATGTCGTATATATTTACCTTGCTCCAAAGTTGCTATGTGGCTGATTGTGGACAGCTTGTTGTATATCTTGTTTCGTGTGTAGGTGTCGAACCGTTGCTCCGTTTTGAGTGTGTCATATATAAAACTTGTGTGGTTTTGCATGTAGAAGCATAATATCATGTTGTTTACATGTTTGGAGTGTGTTTGCTTGTTGGTTGGATGAATCTTGCATATTTGACATGCTTGTCTTGTTTTGCTCATATCTTCTAGGCCGTAGTTCCGAATTAAACAAACTTTATATGAAACATGACTAGAATTTCGTGTAGATCATCATGGTGCATTTTAACCTGTTGTTTAACAAATTTAACTTAAGGTTTGCTCAGACCGGACCAATTTCAAAATGTGCATATGAGGACTTACCGGAATGGTTATATGTTGATTCCGGCCTCATTTAAACTTGTTGTTTTGTATTGTTCAAGTGTGCTTCATCCCTTGCCATGTTTTGCATCATATAGACTTGTCTTGCATCATACTTGGTTGAGCATCTTGTCATGTTCTTGTGTTGTGTGTTTACCTTGTTGTGTGTTGTCTTCTCGCTAGTTCTTTTCCGTTGCGATCGTGAGGATTCCTTCAACTTCATGTGGTTCGTCTTCAAGGCTTCTTCTTTGTCTTCTTCATGGACTCATTCTTCTTCCTTGCAGGATCTCGGGCAAGATGACCATCACCTTGGATACCTTTACTATCATTGCCATTGCTAGTTGTCCCGATGCTATCGTTATATGTCGCACTAGCCATCTTTATTGTCAGCCCCTCTCCTTGTCGCCATGAAACCTCTAACCTTGACACCTTCCTAGCAAACCGTTGTTTGGCTATGTTACCCGCTTGCTCAGCCCCTCTTATAGCGTTGCTAATTGCAGGTGAAGATGAAGATCGTTCCATGTTGGAACTTGTTGTTGGAATATCACAATATCTATTATTATTATTAAAACACCTATATACTTAGCAATGGGTGGAAGGCTTGGCCTTTTGCTCGGTGTTTTGTTCCACTCATGCCGCCTTAGGAGCCGATAAACCGGCGTTATGTTCCTTGATTTTGCGTTCCTTACACGGTTGGGTATATGGGGACCCCTTGACAGTTCGTCTTTGAATAAAACTCCTCCAGCAAGGCCCAACTTTGGTTTTAATTTGCTCATAATAAAACTTAATTAATTAATTAATTGCATAGGGAGTTAGCGCTACCCGAGGATTCTTTCTACATAGCAGGGGGGCCAGTGTTGATGGTATTGGTCCCAAACGGGGAGCCTGTAGGGCCACCTTGGGGAAACTCGAGGGCTGGTTTTACCTATAGCATCACCCATCCGATTGTGGCCTGAGACGAGATACGCGCGGCTACTATCAGGGTGTCGACACACCGGGAGGTCTTGCTGGACTTGTTTTACCATTGTCGAAATGTCTTGTGCACCGGGAATTCCGAGTCTGATCGGGCCTTCCCTAAGATAAGGGGTAATATTATTATTATCTTTGCTGATCGTGAGAGCTTGTGATGGGCTAAGTTGGGACACCCCTGCAGGGTTATGATCTTTCGAAAGTCGTGCCCGCGGTTATGTGGCAGATTGGAATTTGTTAATGTCCGGTTGTAGAAAACTTGACAGAGGATCCGAGATAAAACACACAACTGCGTGAGTAACCTTGACTATCTCTTTTCACTTTGAGAAGAGAACACGATGGGGTTATGTTTGACTCGTAGGTAGTTCAGGATCTTTAGCGATCATTACTAGTTTGCGATCGCTTGCGTAGATGCTCATCTAATTCTTGTACTCATAAATTAGCCACCATACTTTTGCTTAGCCGCTGCTGCAACCTCACCACTTTACCTCTTCCTACCCATGTAAGCTTTGCTAGTCTTGATACCCATGGTTATGGGATTGCTGAGTCCACGTAGCTCACATATACTACAACAATAGTTGCAGGTGCAGGTTTCCGATGACTTGACGTGAGAGCGATATCCATTGTGTTGGAGTTCTTTCTTCTTCTTCGTCAGTCTTGGGTTAGGTTTCGGATCGGCAGCCTGGGTTAGCAGATGGATGTCGTTGTGCTTTTCATGTTTGCATCCGTAGTCGGATGTCTTGTGTTGATGTTGTTGTATTCATGTGACTTGTATGAATTGTTGTGTAACGCCCGAATAATTTGGCTACAGTGAAACTTCGCTAATGATGCCACGTCACTTCAATTACTGCTATGTTAATTATAGTAAAGAAAACATAATTTTACAAAGTGCCTAAGTGCTTTAAACTAAATAAAACAGAAAAGAGAAATAAAGAAAAGAAAAAGAAATACAAATAGAAAAAAGGGCAAAGGCCTGTGGCCAATTGGGCCAGACGACCCAGCCGGCCAGCCCACCCCCTGGCCTATATGGCCCTTCCCCCCCAGACCCCGATCCCACCGACACTTCTCTCCCTCCCCAAAATATCTCTCCCCCTCTCCCCGATTGGATCGGGATCGAGAGGAAGCCGCCGCCCGGATCGCCGTCGCCGTCCATCGCCTCGCCGGACCTGCCCCGTCGGTCTGCCTCCCCTACTTCGTCCACGCCGTCGCCTCGTCCTCGACGGCTTCCTCGAACCTCGCCGCCCAATTCCCATGAACGTCGGTGAGGCCAACGGCCTCGGCCTCCACTCCTCCTCTTCCCATAGACCTCGCTGCCCCGACTCGGCCGCTCCGTGCGCACTGTCGCCCGCTCCTCCGCGTGCACCGCCACGGCCAAGCCCC
>LR738710.1:281052398-281117398 GCA_902687465.1 Secale cereale
CTCACTCACGGCGCTGGCCATCCAAGTGCTCGCCCGCGCGCTACTGCCTTGCCTTGCCCGCGCCGCGCGCGCCAACCGCCGCATCCGCCGTGCTGCTATGCTGCTGCCGCCGCTTCAGACAGCCACCGCCGCCGCGCCTGCCCTGCTCGTCGCCGCGCCTAACCCACCGCCAACGCGCCTACCCTACCCGCCCTGCGCCTCGCCTCCGCCCGCCCCTGCCGACGCGCCGCCCGCCGCCGCCGTGACCGCGCTCGCCCGCGCAGCTGCCGCCCCTCGTGCGGCCCCGCTGCTCACCGCCGTCCCATTTTGCCCCGGCGGTCGGCGCCCCGTCGCGGCCACGCCCCGCGCAGCCCCTGACCGCTCGCCTGCCGGCGCCATGGCCGCCGGCGCCCCGCAGCGCGGTGCTGGGCTGCCCCCGTTGCGGCTGCGCCCGCATGCCCAACACCCGCTAAGCACCCGCCCCGCTAAGGACCCCTATGGCCCTATGATAAAGGGGGCCCGCCCACAGAACGTTTAAAAAAGGAACAAAAACAACAATAATTCAAATATAATTAATTAAAAGATTAATTAAGTTAATTAACTATAATTAGCTTAACTAAATTATAATTAACCTAATTAAGTTGTTACTTAATTAGGCTGTTAATGACACGCCGGACCCACGCGTCAGTTTGACCCAGTCAACTCCCTGTTGACTGGTGACGTCATGATGATGTCAGCATACACTATTCTGGATAATGTTGATTTATTTAATAATTTAATAAATTAGAAAATGATTTAAAACTTTCAAAATTAATATAAAATAATCCGTAACTCGGATGAAAATACTTTATATATGAAAGTTGCTCAGAATTTCGAGACGAATCCGAATACGCAGACCGTTCGTCAACCACACGTCCCTAGCATACCGAACCTGCAACTTTCCCCCTCCGTTTCATCCGCCCGAAAACGCGAAACACCGGGAATACTTTCCCGGATGTTTCCCCCCTTTGCCAGTATCACCCAGTACTGCGTTAGGGCACACCTAGCACCGTTACATGTCATGTCATGCATCGTCATGCATCTGTTTGCATTGTATTCACTGTTTCTTCCCCCTCTTCTCTCTGGTAGACTACGAGACCGACACTGCTGCTGCCCCGATCGACTGTGTTGACGACCCCACCTTGTTTGCCGAGCTTCCAGGCAAGCCCCCCCCCCCCTTGATCAACCTGATATCGCCTATTCTTCTCTCTACTGCTTGCATTAGAGTAGTGTAGCATGTTACTGCTTTCGATACTCCTATTCTGCTGCATAGCCTGTCATTGTTGCTACATCTGTTGATACTTTACCTGCAATCCTAAATGCTTAGTATCGGATGCTAGTATTCCATCAGTGGCCCTACACCCTTGTCCGTCTGCCCTGCTATTCTATCGGGCCGTGATCACTTGGGGGTGATCACGGGTATATACTACATACACATATACATGATACATGTTGTGACTAAAGTCGGGTCGGCTCGTTGAGTACCCGCGGTTGATTCACGGATTGGGGGCTGAAAGGACATACTTTCCCAATGGCCCTCTGTGTGGATCTTGGTGGCGGAGCGACATGGCAGGTTGAGACACCCAGTCGAGAGGTGGCGTGGCCCTGGTTGTTGTCCGCGGTTATTTCTTAATAACACGCTTAACGAGTTTGGATATTTGATCTGAGTCTGGCCGTTGGCCTATACGCACTAACCAGCTGCGTGGGAACAGTTATGGGCACTCGACGTCGTGGTATCAGCCGAAGCCTTCTTGACGTCAGTGACTGAGCGGCGCGCGCCGGGTTGGACCGCATAACGTAACTTCCTTAGTAATGGTGGTTGCTAGGTCTGCTCATCGTCCGCCCTCGCAACGTGCAGGTGTGCATGGGGCGATGGGCCCAGACCCCTGTGTGCTTAGGACTTAGACCGGCGTGCTGACCTCTCTGTTGTGCTTAGGTAGGGCTGCGACGTGTTGATCTTCCGAGGCCGGGCATGACCCTGGAAAGTATGTCCGTCCAAATGGGATCAAGCGTGCTGGGTTATGTGGTGCACCCCTGCAGGGAAGTTAATCTATTCGAATAGCCGTTCCCTCGGTAAAAGGACGACCCGGAGTTGTATTCTGACCTCATGACAACTAGAACCGGACACTTGATAAAACACACCCAGATGAGTTCCAAATATAACTCGGTGGTTGCTCTCTCGCAGGGTGATGTGCGGGAGGATCATCGAGTAGGATTATGCTACTCGATGTTACTTGGTGAACTTACCATATGTTCTCTTCTACTGCTGCAAGATGGAGGCTGCCAGAAGCGTAGTCTTCGTTTGGATTAGCTATCCCCCCTCTTATTCTAGCTTGCTGCAGTTCAGTCCACCGATATTACCCATATCATTGTTACCATTGCATATGTAGTATAGATCCTTGCTTGCGAGTACTTTGGATGAGTACTCGCGGTTGGTTTGCTCCCCCTTTTCCCCCTTCTGTTCCATATTCTCGGATGATACAACCAGATGGTGGAGCCCAGGAGCCAGACGCAACCTACGACGACTCCTTCTACACCGGAGGCGCCTACTACTACGTGCAGTCTGACGACGACGACCAGGAGTAGTTTAGGAGGATCCCAGGCAGGAGGCCTGGTCCTCTTTCGATCTGTATCCCAGTTTGTGCTAGCCATCTTATGGCACCTTGTTTTACTTTATATCTATACCCAGATATTTGTTGCTTCCGCTGACTTTTCTATGATCGAGCACTTGTATTCGAGCCCTCGAGGCCCCTGGCTTGTAATATGAAGCTTGTATGACTTATTTTACTTTTAGAGTTGTGTTGTGATATCTACCAGTGAGTCCATGCTCTTGGCCGTACACATTTGCGTGCATGATTAGTGTACAGACAAATCGGGGGCGTCACATGTTGTATCCCCCATGTCTGTATGTATTGGTACGATGTAATGATATCCATTTTGCTAAGTGCCCCAAAAGCGGTTGTGCCCCAATCACGTAAGTGTCACGTGATCGCGATAGAATCACATTTTGGGCCTGACAAGTTGGTATCAGAGCCTCGACCGACCATAGGAGCCCCCTTGATTGACCATAGTCTGGCCGTTGTTGAGTCTAGAAGAAAACTTTTTCGGAGTCTAGTTATATCAGAGAGTAGGAATTATTTTTACTCCTCAGTCCCTTCGTCGCTCTGGTGAGGAATCTGACGTATGTGTTTTGAATTACTCCTCTTCCCCTTCAAATTTTTTTTAGGATCACGCGGTTAGTTCCGTTGTTGCGTTGTCAGTTCTTTCATCTGGTGCATCTCTCGTCAATTCGAACTGACCTCCTCGTCTTTCGCTTAAATCCTCGGTTCTTTCCAACCGATGTTGTTTCCCCTTCCGATGCTGTCTTTCTTTTTCCCACCCGCCCACCCTTTTGCTTCTCGGACCGGAGTCCTTAATCGAGTATCCATCTTACTCGTGTGAAGTCTTTGCTTTCTTTTATCAATTGTTTCAACTGGTAAATTCTCATCTCATTCGTCCTTCTTCATCTCTTTCTTTTCTGGTGGATTCAATTCAAGTTTTCAGTGTTGTTCATATTCTTTTTCCTAAGCTCAATTGCTTCACCTTGCTTGTTTGTATCTCGCCATTTAATTATTCCGGAGTTCCGAAGACATCTCAGGAGATTCGTGTGTATTTCAATTAATTCGAGGTTGTCACCTCATTCGAGTTTTCAATCGTTCCGGTGCATTATCTCCTTTTCAATCCTTTCAACGGTGTTTTCTTTCGGTGGGCTCATAACCCACAGGTCTTTTCCCAGGATCTTACCTGACTCTTTTATTTCCCGGAGTGTTCAAAAAATTCTTTTCAAGTGTGACATAAATATGGATTTCATCAGTCATATGCCTTCTCCAAGATCGCTTTCAATTCTTTTCATCGTTGGTTCAACCTTTCTTCTTTTCATTCTTCCAGAGTATTTCGTGAATTCTTTCTATGTGTTCCTCTGAAGGCCATCATTTCAGAAGATTTCTTCGTTCCTAGTTTTCAACTTCGTCCTCCAAATATTCTTCATCGATGCATCTTCGTTCGTCTCACATTCGTCTGGTTCTTCATTCAAGTATTCTTTAATCAGTTTGCGATCTCTTCGTTCTCTTGTATCTAATTCCCAAAGTGCTTTATTCTTCCCGGCGATTCATCGTATTCACTCAATTTCAATTCGTTACGGTGGTTTGTTCTTTTTCATCACTCAATTTAGTTCTTCCCAGTGGTTTGTTCTTTTCTTCACTTGGTTTCAATTCTCATGGTGGTTTGATCAAGAGTTCTTTTCCGGTGTTATCATATCAATCCATTCATTTTTTAATCCAATCCTACCGATGTTTCATGAACATTTTCGAAAGTTCGCGATATATCCCTCTTTAATCATTTCAACGCGAATAAGTGGTATGCAATCCATTGTTTCTCATCAATTTAATTGATGGAGGAGAAGCATAACATAATTCTTATTCTCTTTCATCAAGTTGTTTAATCCTTTCCCTCGGAATTTGTTCTTGATGAATAAATTTTAGTTCCAAGTGACTTAATCTTTTCTTTCTGGAGTACAATATTTTTCTCTGCTATCTCGTCGGAACCCTCGTCTAAATCATTGCAAGGCTTTAATCTTATTCTTTCCGCCCGTCATTTCTATATCATCATCCTTTTGTGACCGGAGTTCTATGGTGGTCCCTAATGTTTTAAATCATTCTTCGAGTGTTTATCAAATTCATTTGGATCAAGCTCAAGCATTATTCTTTTGCCTCTCGAGTGCAAATAATTCTTTGTATTTGTCACGACCCGGATTTGACAAAATCCAAGTCTCTGTGCTTACTATGCTATCCCTGGATCGTAGCTAGCACACACAGTAACAAAAATGTGTATCAGTAAAACATACATTATTTTACTACAACGGTAGATCCAGAATTAACAAATACATACCATTGATACAACTCAATGCTGGCGCATAATACAGCGGAATAATACGTAGTCGCTAAGTCAGGGCTCCATCAACGCCACTTGGCTCGTTGAGTGTAGACCATAACCCTATCGTCTCTTAATCTGTCGAGATCTGCACATGATAGGTGCAGATGAGTACGTGGAATGTACTCGCAAGTTGCAAAGAAAAGTATAACAGAATATACATGCAGGGTAAATATTGGTGGGGGTTTACTTTGCATAAAGCCAATTTTCGCCTATACTAAATTTTGTAAACTTCTTTTGAAAGAAAATAATTTTTAGTATAAAAGGTTGGAGTGAGACTTTGGATATACGCACCAAAGTTCATTCTCCGATTTTAGTAAAACATTTATATAGTTGAAGTGAAACACAATCACTGTGCTCAATCCTCAACCAACCCTTAAAACAGATTTTTAGAAAAGAGAGGGGAGATTCTTCTTCAGTCCAAGTCTTCAGTTGCTCAAAATTGCCCATAACCGGGGGCACGGCTAATCGATTAGGTTTAACCCTCTGCAGAGGTCGTACACGTTCCCCACATGACACAACCAACCCCGTTTATCATTACACACTTGGGTGTATGACTAGGAGAAGATTGTGACAAAGCCTTTCCGTAACAGCCCCCTATACCTGACCAAGCCGCCCGCAACTTAGGCAATGAAAGCCCCTCTCCGATGGCGGTCCTGAGGTAAGGGTTTCCCGTTAGTACTAAGCTAAGCCAGAGCCCATAGTAGCATGTGGCTGTACTGGAAGCCACATCAAACTGCACTTGGAAGATCTCATTTCCCTGGACGGCGGTCCCCACCAAAAACCTGTGTGCAAGACCCCAGTCGGGCGCATTCACTGCAAGACCCCGATGGGCGCAATCACTTGTAGACGCTCCCGTCAATACCATTTCGCCCAGAGAGAAGAAATAAAATAATATATATAATTTTGTTTTAAAAAAAAATTACAACACGTTGCCCCAAAGAGGGCAAGTTTATTCTTTTAAAACTTGTTTGATTCCCATCGCTTTTCTTTCTTTGCAAGCATGGCTAAGCAAGTTCCTAGGGCTTTAGCTAGCAATAATACTTTGCAAAACTTCTTTGTAAAACATGCATACTAGTAAATTTTAAAGAGATCATGCATATTTCAAAAGCTTAGGACAAAGTATGATCAAGTTGCAACTTGCCTGGGTCTCTTGGAGATGAAATATTCTACTCTTAGCCGTCTCTCCTTCACCATACGATTTATCTAACGATACAAGGAAATAATTCAACACACAACAAAATCCAAATGAAGATCCAAATAAAATATAGAAATTAACAAAACAAACTATATGGTTATTACGATTACTAAGCTAGTTACTATGGCGAGGTAGGGTTGAGATAGGATTAACTTGGCTTGATTGGAAATATGTCATAAATCATATTTCGGCAGCTGGATCAAATTGATACAAGTTAGGATGAAGCTCGACTATAAAATCGGTTGGGTCGAGAGTATGTGAAACGTCACTGGGTTTGACCATATGGATATTTAATAGATATTCCCCGCTTGGGTTGGATACTAAATTAACCAATAAGATTCATGATGATCGCCTTGAGAAGATTGAAGTATTCCATGGCTAAATTAATAAGGGAAAGGAATATGACTAAATGAAACCGAAACTAAGATTTGAAGTCAAAGTAAGGTCTTAACACGGTGGTAAAAATATGGTAAGTGTCCCAACAGAAAGGTATGGTCCTATGGATACTTTTTGATGAAGGGTTCATCTCCAGATAAATTGTAAAATAAGAGGTATACTAAATATACTCAAATTCACATAATAAATTTGAGTTGAATTTGAATTTACCAAAACTGAAATATTTTGCTTTTATAAAAAACTACATGTTCCAACGAGTCCGGGGATATAAAATTTGTCGAATTCGGACATACGGTTTGAGAGATACGATTTTCCGAAGTATGGGTATTCTGCTGAAAATGTATTACGGGAATTACAGTAGATTGCCACGTGTCGGTTTCTTAATGGCTGCTACCTATTTGTTTTTTTCTTAACCGAACAGATAGAGGGATCGGTTGCATCGATCAGTGGAAGGAAGAGGACTCACCTGCGAGAGGTGGTCCGGTCGCCGGAGTGCGGCGGCGGCGGCTCTGGTTTGCCGGGATCCGGCGTTGGAGTTGGTTCCGGGGAGAGGCGAGTGCGGGACGGGGTAGACGGCGCTGGGGCGAATCCAAGCCACAAGGCGGGGCTCCCAACTTCTTCCTGTAGCAACCGTGAGAAGCCGCCGGAGTTGGGTAGCTCCGGCGAGCAATTGCTCATAGGAGAGATCGAATTGGAGAGGTCTTTTGAGAGTGAAGACGTAGTGCTTCGTGGCGCTCCTGACGAGCCTACTTATAGGTGGTAGGGATGCCGATTCGCTCAGATCCAAGGCGAGTTATATGCGCCCGTTAATGGTGCCGGTGGAGGAGTTTCCGGGAAATTAATACGTTAAAGTGAGGTTTTAATACTCTGAATGGATCCGACGTTTCATGGAGAATAATTTATGTCTTGAAGACAAATTGAAACGGCGAAAGATTGATGGAGCAAGAGAAGAAAATGGCAGCCATGTTTGTGTGTTCTGTGCGTGTATGTTTGTGTGCCCGTACAAGAGCTCGAAGTGGAAGACGAGCGGCTGGGCTAGGCCTAAGAAAAGGATAGATGGGCCTTAGTGGAAAATAAGGCCCAATAGGAAGAAGGAGGTGGGCTGTGATGTGCTGTGGCGTAGAGAAAAATAAAACGCACATGGATGCCCAAAAGTAAACAGAAACATGTTTGAAGAAAAAAAACAAATTGAAATAAACATTAAATAAAATATTGAAATAGAAAGTCCGTAAGTATGGGAATATTATTTCAACTCGCATAAAAACCGTTTTATCCTAGAATATGTATTTATAGCGCACATTGTTTTTTTCTAAATGTGCTATGGTCATAATTAAATTACTCACAAAACCAATTTTAGAGTTTTGCAACATCACAAAATGATAATCGGGCATCATTAAATATTTCCATTTTTTTTGGAGAAGTCATATTATCTCCTCTCATTAAATTTAATTGAATAATTTGGGAATATTTAAATGGCACTAAAAGGTCCCATATAAATTCCAAAAAAAATACAAATAACAAATAAATCTTCTATGAAATATTTATCCATCATATTTGAGAAAGTCATCTTATTCTCACTCCATAGTTTCGAGCGTGGTTTCAAAATATTTCAAAAGAAGGAGAATTCTTGTTTTTAAATTTTGGAATAAACTTTTCAACCAAGATTATTTATTGGATAAAAGATTATCCAACTTTTATAACATGGTTTGAAAAGGTTTTAAACAAGGACTCAAAAAGTTTTAATTTCTCTAGAAAATCAAAGCAATTCAGTCAATATTACTTATTTATTAACATTCCAAAATTTGGAAAATTTTGGGATGTTACAGTATTGTTTTGAAGTGGAGTTTTGCATTTCTTCATTCTCAGCTAATCCATCTTTTCGTTGCAGCGGTATATCACCTCTAGTTCTGGATGATCTCCATAAGTCCACAACAAGCTCATTCTTTTGTTGTTGATTTTCTCAACAACTCAGTTAAAGCTTTTCTTTAAAAGATGCTCTTTCAATTCATTCGCGCTCGAAGTGTTCTTCTCTTATCCGTTCTTCTCATTCCACTCTTTCAATTCTTCAGGAGTCATTGTTTCTCTCATCATATATCATTCCATATTCTTAAGTTCATATCCATTCCTTCCATTTCAGCCGGAGTGCTGCCCGAATTCCTTCATTTCAGTTCCTTTTTCTATCTTGTTTAACCGGAGTGGTTGCAATGTTTCTCTTGTCATTATGATCTTGGTTCTCGTCGTATGCCTTGGTTCCTCTTTTACCGGAGCTTCTCAACTCGTTCATCTTCATTGCATTCTTTCGTTCAAATGGATCAACCTCTCAAGGTTCTTTGGTTTCACTCTTTTGTCCTCGAAGAACTTTGTTCTTCCTTTTTCCTTCCGTCTCGTTCCTAAGATCTCGGGACGAGATCTCTTGTTAATAGGGGAGTGTTGTGACACCCCGAGACCGATGTGCCAGGTGTCAGCCAGTTATTCATCGTCGTTGACATGTCATCTGCTTGCGTGTTGCATCTTGTCATGTCATCATGTGTGTTGCATCAGCATGTTTTCAAAACTTGCATCCGCCTGAGTCAGCCCGTCCTTTCCGTTGTCCGTTTTGAGCCCAGACACACTCGCACGCGCCCGCGGCACCTCCGAATATTTATTTTATGAGTGGCCGGAAAATGTTCTCGGAATGGGTTGAAACTTGGCGTGTGGTCTTATTATAGTGTAGACAGGCGCCTGCCAAGTTTCATCGCATTCGGAGCTCGTTTGATAGCCCAACCGTTAAACTATAGCGGCACTATAGCCGGATAAAACGTCGGACGTTTTCGGTCTCCGAAAACCTCCGCGGGCCTCTCTCTCTCTCTCTCTTCTCTCCACATAGCCTAGTCCATCTACATAGCCCGCTAGGCCCAGCCTACTCCCCCCTCCGCTCCGTTGCCGTTGGATCGTGATCCGATGGCTCTGAAACGGCCTAAAACTACCCCAAACCCTAATCCCTAGACCCCCTGCCTATTTAAGCACCTCCCCCATGCCAAAAATGGCCTTCACCAACCTCCCCCTCGTTTTTAGCGCCAGGCCTCCTCTGAGCCGCCACTTGTCGCCGGCCAAGCTCCCAGCGCCGCCGACACCTCAGCGCGGGGCCACCCGTCAGCCTCCCTGGCCTCTCCCCACCGCCTGGGCCTGGAGCAGGCCCGCTCGGGGCCCGCCAGGCCTGTCCGCGCCACCGCCGTGGGTCGCGCCCCGCTTCCCGAGCCGCGAGGGCTGCGCGCCTCCGTGCCGTCGTCGCCCCACCAACCTCCGCCGCCCGGAGCTCTGCGCCGCCACCGCCGCCGCATGCCTCAATGACCGCCGCCGCCGGATCCCGCGACCCCACCGCCTCGAGCTCCTCCGAGTACGCCGCCGCTTCCGCTGAGCTCCGCCTACCTCCGGCCTCCCGCCGCCGGCCGAGCCCTGCCTCAGGAGGTCGCCGTCGGCCTCCTCCTCCCCGGAGCTCGCTGGCCGCCGCTCCCCTCGCCACCGTTCCCTCAGCGCCGGGATCCGGCCGGATCCGGCGAGATCCGGCCCGGATCCACCCTCTGCGCCCGCTCCGGCCGCCTCTGGGCCACTGCCAAGTGGGCCCCGCGCCCGACGCCGCCGACGGACATGTCCGCCTGGTGCCGGACATGTCCACCTCCTCCTCGCTCATGTCACTTCCAAGTGGGCCCCGTGCGTCAGCACCGATGGACGTGTCCGACCTGGTCCGTACAATGTCCACCCCGAGAGGTTGCTTTTTCTTCTAAGTCCCCAGGAACTTTAAAAATGTTGCATACTTTGCATGCCTGTAAATTATATGTCAAAATGATCGTGGTGATATGCTCTTCATTTTGTTCCATTGTGGCATGCTTGTTTGAGTTCATCTTGATGCCCTAATCATCATTGCAAGAGTGCTACTTGTTTAAAACTGTTGTTATCTGTAATTTTGTTGCCCACTTGTGATGCTTGTAACTTGCTGCATGTTGGTCCAAATGGAGCATATGATATGTCAAAATGTTCATTGTGAAGTGCTCTACATGTTGGTTTCTGTAGCATTCATGTTAGGTGCCATCTTGCCATGTTCATCTCTGTTGCAAAAGTGCATGTGGCTGTTAAGTGCTGAAACTTGTTATGAGATGCTGATTTGACTTGCTCATTGCTATTGGTGTGTTTGTTTTCATGCCACATGTTTATATGTTTTATAAGCACAATCATATGGTCTTTTCTGTGGTGCATTTCATTTTCCATGATATGCCTTGAGGTGACTTAAAAAATCTTGTAAACATGCCATGCCAATGTTGTTGTTTTATACTTAGTGAAAAAACTGCTAAGTCTAGAATCTGTTAAACCTGATGCTATGTTTGCTTGATGCCCCACTCAAATCCATGCTTGTTTTGGAGTGGCCAATGATCATGTCTTGTTGTCCATGTTATTGTCTATCTATTCATGCCCTTGTTTGCATATATGGCCTGCTGTAGCATATTTATTTCTTGCTCTCAAGTTGCTATAAATTTACCTGTCAGATTTTTATCAGCATGATCAATTTGGTGAAGCTTGTTGTTATTGATCCGTGCCTCCTATGGAGTTGCTCCAATGGAGTTGTTGGATGTATGATATGTCTACTACATGTCCATGATCTTTATATACTTAGTGGAGTTGATATGCTTGTTGCTTTGTGCCTCCGAAAGCAGCATCGTGATGATGTTTTTGCCTTCCCAGATTTTGACTAAGTCTGGATAAATTTATTGCAACTTGCCATGCTTGTTTAATTGTGTTCCAGCAAGTTGTTGGGAGTCTTCTAAGTTCATGCTTGTTAAGTATAATGTCTATTTCACATCCATGCCTCTGGTTATCATGTTTGGGTGCTGTAGCATATATTTACCTTGCTCCAAAGTTGCTATGTGGCTGATTGTGGACAGCTTGTTGTATATCTTGTTTCGTGTGTATGTGTGGAACCGTTGCTCCGTTTTGAGTGTGTCCTATATTAAACTTGTGTGGTTTTGCATGTAGAAGCAGAATATCATGTTTTTTTTACATGTTTGGAGTGTGTTTTCTTGTTGGTTGGATGCATCTTGCATATTTGACATGCTTGTCTTGTTTTGCTCATATCTTCTAGGCCGTAGTTCCGAATTAAACAAAGTTTATATGAAATTTGACTAGAATTTCATGTAGATCATCATGGTGCATGTTAACCTGCTGTTTAACAACTTTAACTTAAGGTTTGTTCAGATCTGGACCAATTTCAAAATGTGCATATGAGGACTTACCAGAATGGTTATATGTTGATTCCGGCCTCATTTAAACTTGTTGTTTTGTGTTGTTCTTGTGTGCTTCATCCCTTGGCATGGTTTGCATCATATAGACTTGTCTTGCATCATACTTGGTTGAGCATCTTGTCATGTTCTTGTGTTGTGTGTTTACCTTGTTGTGTGCATTCTTCTCGCTAGTTCTTTTCCTTTGCGATCGTGAGGATTCGTTCAACTTCACGTGGTTCGTCTTCGAGGCTTATTCTTCGTCTTCTTCATGGACTCATTCTTCTTCCTTGCGGGATCTCAGGCAAGATGGCCATCACCTTGGATACCTTTACTATCATTGCCATTGCTAGTTGTCTCGATGCTATCGTTATATGTCGCGCTACCCATCTTTATTGTCAGCCCCTCTCCTTGTTGCCATGAAACCTCTAACCTTGACACCTTCCTAGCAAACCGTTGTTTGGCTATGTTACCTGCTTGCTCAGCCCCTCTTATAGCGTTGCTAGTTGCAGGTGAAGATGAAGATCGTTCCATGTTGGAACTTGTTGTTGGAATATCACAATATCTATTATTATTATTAACACACCTATATACTTGGCAATGGGTGGAAGGCTTGGCCTTTTGCTCGGTGTTTTGTTCCACTCATGCCGCCTTAGGAGCCGATAAACCGGCGTTATGTTCCTTGATTTTGCGTTCCTTGCACGGTTGGGTATATGGGGACCCCTTGACAGTTCATCTTTGAATAAAACTCCTCTAGCAAGGCCCAACTTTGGTTTTAATTTGCTAATAATAAAAACTTAATTAATTAATTAATTGCATAGGGAGTTAGCGCTACCCGAGGATTCTTTCTACATAGCAGGGGGGCCAGTGCTGATGGTGTTGGTCCCAAACAGGGAGCCTGCAGGGCCACCTTGGGGAAACTCGAGGGCTGGTTTTACCTGTAGCATCACCCATCCGGTTGTGGCCTAAGACGAGATACGCGCGGCTACTATCAGGGTGTCGACACAGCGGGAGGTCTTGCTGACTTGTTTTACCATTGTCTAAATGTCTTCTGCACCGGGAATTCCGAGTCTGATCGGGCCTTCCCTAAGAAAAGGGGTAATATTATTATTATCTCTGCTGATCGTGAGAGCTTGTGATGGGCTAAGTTGGGACACCCCTGTAGGGTTATGATCTTTCGAAAGCCGTGCCCGCGGTTATGTGGCAGATTGGAATTTGTTAATGTCCGGTTGTAGAAAACTTGACAGAGGATCCGAGATAAAACACACAACTGCGTGAGTAACTGTGACTGTCTCTTTTGACTTTGAGAAGAGAACACGGTGGGGTTATGTTTGACTCGTAGGTAGTTCAGGATCTTTAGTGATCATTACTAGTTTGCGACCGCTTGCGTAGATGCTCATCTTATTCTTGTACTCGTAAATTAGCCACCATACTTTTGGTTAGCCGCTGCTGCAACCTCACCACTTTACCTCTTCCTACCCATGTAAGCTTTGCTAGTCTTGATACCCATGGTTATGGGATTGCTGAGTCCTCGTGGCTCACAGATACTACAACAACAGTTGCAGGTGCAGGTTTCTGATGACTTGACGTGAGAGCGATGTCCGTTGTGTTGGAGTTCTTTCTTCTTCTTCTTCGTAAGTCTTGGGTTAGGTTCCGGGTCCGCAGCCTGGGATAGCAGATGGATGTCGTTGTGCTTTTCATGTTTGCATCCGTAGTCGGATGTCTTGTATTGATGTTGTTTTATTCATGTGACTTGTATGAATTGTTGTATCCCCCATGTATGTATGTATGTATTGGTACGATGTAATGATATCCATCTTGCTAAGCGCCCGAAATGCGGTTGTGCCCCAATCACGTAAGTGTCACGTGATCGAGATAGAATCGCATTTTGGGCCTGACAAGTTTATCCCTCTACATCATGTTATCTTGCTTATAGTGTTACTCCGTTCTTCTGAACTCAATACACTAGATGCATGCTGGATAGCGGTCGATGTGTGGAGTAATAGTAGTAGATGTAGGCAGGAGTTGCTCTACTTGTCTCGGACGTGATGCCTATATACAATGATCATGCCTAGATAGTCTCATAATTATTCGCTTTTCTATCAATTGCTCGACAGTAATTTGTTTACCCGCCGTAGAATATCGCTACCATGAGAGAAGCCACTAGAGAAAACTATGGCCCTCGGGTCTATTCTCAACATATCAATCTACATCTACTTTACTTTTAGCGCTTTTATTTGCTGTTTTATTAAACCAAAAATACAAAAAAATAAACTATCATCTCTATCAGATCTCACTCTCGTAAGTGACCGTAAAGGGATTGACAACCCCATATCGCGTTGGCTGCGAAGTTCTTATTTGTTTGTGCAGGTGCGAGGGACTCGCGCGTGGTCTCCTACTGGATTGATACCTTGGTTCTCAAAAACTGAGGGAAATACTTACGCTACTGTGCTGCATCTCCCTTTCCTCTTCGAGGGAATACAACGCAAGCTCAAGAGGTAGCAGGGATCAGCCACCGAGAAGTCATGTATCAACTTGATAAAATGACTTTCAAATGACCTGTCATTTGAATTTCCAAAATGAAATTCAGCTTGTGCAGAGCCTTTTCTATTCAGCTGAACACACCTGCGCTGATGAGCAAACCATTCATTTCTTCGCACTAAATATATGTCAAACATAATTACCTTAAGCACACTTGCTTTCTGAACAAAGCACTTGGCGAATTTAATCTCTTATGTGGTGCCTCGGTACTCGTTCAAAGTGATTTATGTCATATGGATATCAAGGCATTCAATGTGACTGTTATATTGCGCCACATTTTCCACTTTCGGGTATGCTTGTATCTGCAAATGAAGACAACACATTGGTGCCTAGATGCAAACGAATTGAGTGACATGCCATCTTCAGTAGTTAATGAGTAACATCTAAAAAAATTATTGAAATGCTCCAACATTCCTTTAGAAATCATAGTACATTTTCCATTGTAAGCATGAGTAAAAGTAACTCCATTATGGTTGTCAATTAACAGGAAAGGAGCATCACCTCGGTGTATAGCGTCTCCATGCACGGAAAGCATATGAGGAATCTAACAACTTGATCCAGATTGGAGCTGATAGATTGTAGTGCCAAGATCTTCATTGTGCGCGGAGAAGGGGTCATGCTTGTGGGGATCATTTTCTGGACGACAGCCGAACAAATATCAACAAAATTAGATATAATGTGATGTATAATAAGAAGGAGGAGAAGAAGACTGTTGTACATGAATGGAGATGGATCCAGTTATAAGTTCGGTGAATTCAGCACACGAATAGCACAACATTGTCAATTTCGGTGCGTCAATGACCATGATTCTTGTTGGACCTTCTTTATTAACCACAAATAATCTCTCAAGGAAAGGCGCATTCTCAACGACCATATCGTGAAACACCTCAACTAACTGCATGTTGCGGAACCATCAATGCACACAAATCATACGGACATTCATCGAGGCAACATGGAGGCTACTGAACCCATCCATCACTTGAAGACGAAGGAACTCAAGTGTTGTACAGCCGAGGAGTAGGCGCTTCATATCCGCCTTTGAGATGTCGACGACCAGGAGCTTGAGGTGCTTCAGTTTAGGGAGATGGAGAGCTGGCTCTACATTAATCTAGGGTCAAAAGCACTATGTGAACCTAGCGTAGTGCAACATGGGCTCGAGGTGGAGCGCGGACGGCAACAATGGGCGTAGATGCCCAGCTTGAAAGGTTCTATTCAAGGAATTATCCAAATATTTGTCATGTAGAAGACATGATACAAGGTTGATGAAGACTAAGTCAAAGAGTGAATGAAGTTGATCAACACACAAAGCATAGAAGATGTACCTAGAGGGATCAGGTGATCCCATGGTATGGTAAGCAGTATCCATTACGCTTTGTGTACTAACCTGCTACTTCTCGAGCTTGCATTGTATTCCCTCGAAGAGGAAAGGGTGATGCAGCACAGTAGCGTAAGTATTTCCCTCAGTTTTTGAGAACCAAGGTATCAATCCAGTAGGAGACCACGCGCGAGTCCCTCGCACCTGCACAAACAAATAAGAACCTCGCAGCCAACGCGATAAGGGGTTGTCAATCCCTTCACAGTCACTTACGAGAGTGAGATCTGATAAATATGGTAAGATAATATTTTTGGTATTTTTGGTATAGAAATAGAAAGTAAATAAAGCAAAGTAAAGTAGATGGAAGATTAATATGATGAGAATAGACCCGGGGGCCATAGGTTTCACTAGTGGCTTCTCTCATGATAGCAAAATTCTATGGTGGGTGAACAAATTATTGTCGAGCAATTGATAGAAAAGCGCATAGTTATGAGAATATCTAGGCATGATCATTGTATATAGGCATCACGTCCGTGACAAGTAGACCGACTCCTGCCTGCATCTACAACTATTACTCCACACATCGGCCGCTATCCAGCATGTATCTAGAGTATTAAGTTCATAAGAACAGAGTAACGCCTTAAGCAAGACGTCATGATGTAGAGAGATAAACTCAAGCAATATGATATAAACACCATCTTTTTATCCTCGATGGCAACAATACTATGCGTGCCTTGCTGCTCCTACTGTCACTTGGAAAGGACACCGCAAGATTGAACCCAAAGCCAAGCACTTCTCCCACTGCAAGAACTATAGATCTAGTAGGCCAAACCAAACCAATAATTCGAAGAGACTTGCAAAGATATTATAATCATACATAAAAGATTTCAGAAAAGAATCCAATATTGTTCATAGATAATATTGATCATAAACCCACAATTCATCGGATCTCGACAAACACACCGCAAAAAGATTACATCGAATATATCTCCTCGAAGATCGAGGAGAACTTTGTATTGAGATCCAAAGAGAGAGAAGAAGCCATCTAGCTAATAACTATGGACCCGAAGGTCTGTGGTAAACTACTCACAACTCATCGGAGAAGCTATGGTGTTGATGTAGAAGCCCTCCATGATCGATGCCCCCTCCGGCGGAGCTCCGGAATAGGCCCCAAGATGGGATCTCACGGGAACAGAAGGTTACGGCGGTGGAATTAGGGTTTCTTCATGCTCCTCGATGTTTTCAGGGTATATGGGTATATATAGGAGGAAAAAGTATGTCGATGGAGCAACATGGGGCCCACGAGGGTGGGGGCGCGCCTACCCCCCTGGGCGTGCCCTGCCCCCTCGTGGGCACCTCGTTTCTTCTCTGACTTGTACTCCAAGTCTCTCGTGAAGATATCGTTCCAAAAATAACTCTCCTGAAGGTTTCATTCCGTTTGGACTCCGTTTGATATTCCTTTTCTGCGAAACACTGAAATAGCCAAAAAAACAACAATTTGCACTGGGCCTTGGGTTAGTTGGTTAGTCCCAAAAATAATATAAAAGCATATAATAAAGCCCATTTAACATCCAAAACAGAATATATAATAGCATGGAACAATCAAAAATTATAGATACATTGAAGACGTATCAAGCATCCCCAAGCTTAATTCCTGCTCGTCCTCGAGTAGGTAAATGATAAAAACAGAATTTTTGATGTGGAATGCTAATCAACATAATTATTAATGTAATTCTCTTTATTGTGGCATGAATGTTCAGATCCGAAAGATTCAAGACAAAAGTCTATATTGACATAAGAATGATAATACTTCAAGCATACTAACAAAGCAATCGTGTCTTCTCAAAATAACATGGCCAAAGAAAGTTATCCCTACAAAATCATATAGTCTGGCTATGCTCTATCTTCATCACACAAAATATTCAAATCATGCACAACCCCGGTTTCAGTCAAGCAATTGTTTCACACTTTAATTCTTTCAAACCATTCAACTTTCACGCAATACATGAGCGTGAGCCATGGATATAGCACTATGTGGAATAGAGTGGTGGTTGTGGAGAAGACAAAAAGAAGAAGATAGTCTCACATCAACTAGGCATATCAATGGGCTATGGAGATGCCCATCAATAGATATCAATGTGACTGAGTAGGGATTGCCATGCAACGGATGCACTAGAGCTATAAGTGTATGAAAGCTCAACAAAATAAACTAAGTGGGTGTGCATCCAACTTGCTTGCTCATGAAGACCTAGGGCATTTGAGGAAGCCCATCGTTGGAATATACAAGCCAAGTTCTATAATGAAAATTCCTACTAGTATATGAAAGTGACAAAACAAGAGACTCTATCATGAAGATTATGGTGCTACTTTGAAGCACAAGTGTGGAAAGTGATAGTAGCATTGTCCCTTCTCTTTTTTTGGAGGGGCTTCTCTTTTTTTAGTCCCCCACTCTTTTTTTGGGCCATCTCTTTTTTTTGGCCTTTCTCTCCCTTTTTTTTGTTTCCTCACACGGGACGATGCTCTAATAATGAAGATCATCACACTTTTATGTACTTACAACTCAAAGATTACAACTCGAAGCAAGAACAAAATATGACTCTATGTGAATGATGATGATGAAGCATATCATATGAACGGAATGGTGGAAAGTTGCATGCCAATATATCCCGGAATGGCTATGGAAATGCCATGATAGGTAGGTATGGTGGCTGTTTTGAGGAAGGTATATGGTGGGTGTATGATGCCGGCGAAAGTTGTGCGGTACAAGAGAGGCTAGCAACGGAGGAAGGGTGAGAGTGCATATAATCCATGGACTCAACATTAGTCATAAAGAACTCATATACTTATTGCAAAAATCTATGAGTTATCAAAACAAAGTATTCAACGCATGCTCCTAGGGGCAGGGTTGGTAGGAGTTAACCATTGAGCGATCCTAACCTCCACACAAAGGATGACACTCAATAAATAAATCATGCTCCAACTTCATCACATAACGGTTCACCATACGTGTATGCTACGGGAATCACAAACTTTAACACAAGTATTTCTCAAATTCACAATTACTCCACTAGCATGACTCTAATATCACCATCCTCATATCTCAAAACAATCATCAAGTATCAAACTTCTCATAGTATTCAATGCACTTGTATGAAAGTTTTTACTATACTCATCTTGGATGCCTATCATATTAGGACTAATTTTATAACCAAAGCACATTACCATGCTGTTCTAAGAGACTCTCAAATATATATAAGTGAAGCATGAGAGATCAATAATTTCTACAAAATAAAACCACCACAGAGCTCTAAAAGATATAAGTGAAGCACTGGAGCGAAACTATCTAGCTCAAAAGATATAAGTGAAGCACATAGAGTTTTCTAATAAATATAAAAATCATATTTATCTCTCTCAAAAGGTGTGTCCAGCGAGGATGATTGTGGAAAACTAAAAAGCAAAGACTCAAATCATACATGACGCTCCAAGCAAAACACATATCATGTGGTGAATAAAAATATAGTCTCAAGTAAAGTTACCGATAGACGAAGACGAAAGAGGGGATGCCTTCCCGGGGCATCCCCAAGCTTAGGCTTTTGGTTGTCCTTGAATTTTACCTTGGGGTTCCTTGGGAATCCCCAAGCTTAGGATTTTTCCACTCTTTGTTCCATTGTCCATCAAATCCATACTCAAAACTTGAAAACTTCACAACACAAAACTTAGCCAAAAATCTCGTGAGCTCCGTTAGTATAAGAAAACAAACCACCATTCAAAGGTACTGTAATGAACTCATTATTTGTTTATATTGGTGTTAAACCTACTGTATTCCAACTTCTCTATGATTCATACCCCCCGATACTACTCGTAGATTCATCAAAATAAGCAAACAACACACGAAAAACAAAAACTGTCAAAAACAGAATAGTTTGTAGTAATCTGCAGGTTTCGCATACTTCTGTAACCCTAAAAAATTGAAATAAATTGGTGGACGTGAGGAATTTTTCTATTAATCATCTTCAAAAAGAATCAACTAAAAAGCACCGTCCAACAAAAAATTATAGTCAATCTCGTGAGCGCCAAAGTTTCTGTTTTTTACAGCATGATCACATAAACTTCACACAAGTCTTCCTAAAGGTTCTACTTGGCACAAACACTAACTAAAACACAAAACCACATCTAAATAGAAGCTAGATGCAATATTTATACCTAAACAGAAGCAAAAACAAAGAAAATAAAATTGGGTTGCCTCCCAACAAGCGCTATCGTTTAATGCCCCTAGCTAGGCACGATACAAGAATAGATCTAGGTATTGCCATCTTTGGTAGGCAATCCATAAGTGGCTCTCATAATAGATTCATAAGGTGATTTGATTTTCTTTCTAGGAAAGTGTTCCATGCATGTCTTTAACGGAAATTGGAATCTAATATTTCCTTCCTTCATATCAATAATTGCACCAATCGTTCTAAGGAAAGGTCTACCAACAATAATAGGACATGAAGGATTGCAATCTATATCAAGAACAATGAAATCTACGGGCACATAATTCTTATTGGCAACAATAAGAACATCATTAATCCTTCCCATAGGTTTCTTAATGGTAGAATCCGCAAGATGCAAATTTAAAGAACAATCATCAAGTTCATGGAAACCTAACATATAACCCAATTTTTTTGGAATAGTGGAAACACTTGCACCCAAATCACACAAAGCAAAGCATTCATGATCTTTAATCTTAATTTTTATAGTATGCTCCCACTCATCATAAAGCTTTCTAGGGATAGAAACTTCTAATTCAAGTTTTTCTTCATAAGATTGCATTAAAGCATCAACTATGTGTTTGGTAAAAGCCTTATTTTGACTATAAGCATGTGGAGAATTTTGCACGGATTGCAACAAGGAAATAAAATCTATTAAAGAGCAATTATCATAATTAAATCCCTTGAAATCCAAGATAGTGGGTTCATCGCTATGCAAAGTTTTGATCTCTTCAATCCCACTTTTAACAATTTTAGCATCAAAATCTAAAAACTTTGAATCATTGGGACGCGTTTTAACTAAAGTAGACTCATCTCTAGTCCCATCTTTATCAAGATTCATACTAGAAAAAAAGGAATTAATAGGAGACACATCAATCACTTTTAGATCTTCATCTTTATTCTCATGATAACTAGAAGAACACGCTTTCATAAAGCAATCTCTTTTAGCACGCATCCTAGCGGTTCTTTCTTTGCACTCATCAATGGAAATTCTCATGGCTTTGAGAGACTCATTGATATCATGCTTAGGTGGAATAGATCTAAGTTTCAAAGAATCAACATCAAGGGTAATTCTATCCATGTTTCTAGCCAACTCATCAATCTTAAGCAATTTTTCTTCAAGCAAAGCATTGAAATTCTTTTGCAAATTCATAAACTCTTTAACCCTAGTCTCAAATTCAGAGGGCATCTTACCAAAATTTCCATAAGAGTTATTATAGGAATTACCATAATTATTAGAGGAATTACTAGGAAAAGGCCTAGGATTAAAGTTTCCTCTATAAGCATTGTTACCAAAATTATTCCTACCAACAAAATTCACATCCAAAGATTCATTATTATTTTCAATGAACGTTGATAAAGGCATATCATTAGGATCAGAAGAAGCACTCTTAGTAGTAAAATAATTTCATAAGTTCATCCATATTTCCACTCAAAACACTAATCTCTTCAATATCATTCACTTTTTTACTAGTAGATCTTTCGGTGTTCCATTGAGAGTAGTTAACAATAATATTATCTAGGAGTTTGGTAGCATCTCCTAAAGTGATTTCCATAAAAGTGCCCCCCGCGGCCGAATCTAAAAGATTTCTAGAAACAAAATTCAAGCCAGCATAAAAGTTTTGTATAATCATCCATAAGTTCAAACCATGTGTAGGGCAATTACGTATCATTAATTTCATTCTCTCCCAAGCTTGGGCAACATGCTCATGATCTAGTTTCTTAAAATTCATAATATCGTTTCTATGAGAGATAATCTTAGCAGGAGGAAAATATTTAGAGATAAAGGCATCTTTGCACTTATTCCATGAATCAATACTATTTCTAGGCAAAGAGGAAAACCAAGTTTTAGCACTATATCTAAGTGAAAACGGAAATAGCTTCAATTTAACAATATCATTATCCGTATCCATCTTCTTTTGCATATCACACAAATCAATAAAGTTATTCAGATGGGTAGCGGCATCGTCACTAGGAAGGCCAGAAAATTGATCTTTCATGACAAGATTCAACAGGGCAGCATTGATCTCACAAGATTCAGCATCTAAGATAGGAGCAATCGGCATGCTAATAAAATCATTATTGTTGGTATTGGAGAAGTCACACAATTTGGTGTTGTCTTGAGCCATAGTGACAAGGAAGGAATCCAACACACAAGCAAGCAAGAGGCAAACAAACGGTAAAACACACGGAAAAAGAAGGGTGAATAAAACGGCAAGGGTGAAGTGGGGGAGAGGAAAACGATAGGAAAATAATGTAGTGCGAGGGATAAGGGTTTGTTATAGGTACTTGGTATATGACTTTTGCGTAGATCTACCCGGCAATGGCGCCAGAAATTCTTCTTGCTACTTCTCGAGCTTGCGTTGTATTCCCTCGAAGATGAAAGGGTGATGTAGCACAGTAGCGTAAGTATTTCCCTTAGTTTTTGAGAACCAATGAATCAATCCAGTAGGAGACCACGCGCGAGTCCCTCGCACCTGCACAAACAAATAAGAACCTCGCAGCCAACGCGATAAGGGGTTGTCAATCCCTTCACGGTCACTTACGAGAGTGAGATCTGATAGATATGATAAGATAATATTTTTGGTATTTCTGGTATAGAAACAGAAAGTAAATAAATCAAAGTAAAGTAGATGGAAGATTAATATGATGAGAATAGACCCCGGGGCCATAGGTTTCACTAGTGGCTTCTCTCATGATAGTCAAATTCTACGGTGGGTGAACAAATTACTGTCAAGCAATTGATAGAAAAGCGCATAGTTATGAGAATATCTAGGCATGATCGTTGTATATAGGCATCACGTCCGTGACAAGTAGACCAAAACGATTCTCCATCTACTACTATTACTCCACACATCGATCGCTATTCAGCATGCATCTAGAGTATTAAGTTCATAAGAACATAGTAACGCCTTAAGCAAGATGACATGATGTAGAGAGATAAACTCAAGCAATATGATATAAACCCCATATTTTTATCCTCGATGGCAACAATACTATGTGTGCCTTGCTGCCCCTACTGTCACTGGGAAAGGACACCGCAAGATTGAACCCAAAGCCAAGCACTTCTCCCATTGCAAGAACTATAGATCTAGTAGGCCAAACCAAACCAATAATTCGAAGAGACTTACAAGGATATTATAATTATACATAAAAGATTTCTGAAAAGAATCCAATATTGTTCATAGATAATCTTGATCATAAACCCACAATTCATCGGATCTCGACAAACACACCGCAAAAAGATTACATCGAATAGGTCTCCTCGAAGATCGAGGAGAACTTTGTATTGAGATCCAAAGAGAGAGAAGAAGCCATCTAGCTAATAACTATGGACCGCAAAGGTCTGTGGTAAACTACTCACAACTCATCGGAGAGGCTATGGTGTAGATGTAGAAGCCCTCCATGATCGATGCCCCTGCCGGCGGAGCTCCGGAATAGGCCCCAAGATGGGATATCACGGGAACAGAAGGTTACGGTGGTGGAATGAGGGTTTCTTCATGCTCCTTGATGTTTTCAGGTTATATGGGTATCTATAGGAGGAAAAAGTACGTCGGTGGAGCAACATGGGGCCCATGAGGGTGGGGGGCGCGCATATCCCCCTGGGCGCGCCCTGACCCCTTGTGGGCACCTCGTTTCTTCTCTGACTTGTACTCCAAGTCTTTCGTGAAGATATCGTTCCAAAAATAACTCTCCCAAAGGTTTCATTCCGTTTGGACTCTGTATGATATTCCTTTTCTGTGAAACACTGAAATAGGCAAAAACAGCAATTTGCACTAGGCCTTGGGTTAGTAGGTTAGTCCCTAAAATAACATAAAAGTGTATAATAAATCCCATTAAACATCCAAAACATAATATATAATAGCATGGAACAATAAAAATCTATAGATACGTTGGAGACATATCATAACCCATGGTCTACTTGAGAGTTTTATGTGGGGTTAGGTTGTGGTGTGCAAGTTCAAGAGCATCATGAAAAGATCATGCTTGAAGGTTGTCGTCCTTTGTGGTGAAATGGACTTATGAAGATGTGTGGAAGAGTGGCTCCCCCATAGTGGAGTATGGGGGAGCAATCTAGTTGTCTTCATTGAGTGTGCACAATCAAGAAAGGTGGTCCAACTTGAGAAGGTCAAGATCGTCATCATCCAGCTCAAGTGGATTATGTGCAAGGCAAAGGTTTGCCCTTGAAAGGTTTTCTATTTTATCAGTCCCATGGTGTTAATTGGGAGACTGGGTTATATGATCGATTGACATACTATCAAGGGGGCTCTCGAGTGAGTAGATTGATCGCATCGTTCATAGAGAGGTCAAACCATTGCATCCTTGCATATTCTTTCTTGGTTCTTGTTTGGTGTTTCTCCTTGTGAGATTTGGAGCTTAGGGTCATCTTCATGACAAGCTCGAGTTCATCAAAAACGGAGTTTACATGCATCTTCTATGATGTTTTTGATGTTTTTTTGGTTCTTCGCCGATGGAGGTTTCTCACCTCTATATCATTAGGCAATTTTCTACTATTTGGATAGTAGTTGTCGTCATCTATACAACAAGCTTTTAGTTTACTAAATTCGGAGCTCATTTGTAGAAGTTACAGCATTTATGATTTTCTTGCATCCATTTGTTTTGCGTGGGCTATTATGAAGCTCTATAGCGGTAGTACCGCTCCGGGAAGTGGTAGTACCGCGTGGTACTTCCACGATTTCAGTGTCGTGGGCACTTCCGCTTATTCTTAGGATTTTGGATACTTTATCAACTCAGCGATACTACCGCATGCGTGGTACTTCCGGCCTTCTACTATTGTAGGAACCTCCGCTTATATGCTTGCTTCTTATCCTTTTTCACTCAATGGAAGTGAAGCGGTAGTAGGGCGTGGTTGTATTGCTTAAGGCGGAACTGCCGTCCTACTCACCACTACACACCTTTAGTATTGCAACCTCGGCGCTAGTACTGCTCCGGCGGCACTACCGCCTCGATGTTTTTTGCTATTTCACTACTACTACTGGAACTACTGCACTAAGCAATAGTACCGCTCCCCAAAGCGGTAGTACCGCTAGTGTGCGGGCTGTGGGCAACTTTTGGATTTGTCCCATCTAAAAAAAGGGGTCTTCTTACCTAATGGACTATATCTTTTGAGCTCGTGTTTTGCCCCCATTGTTGACCTTCTTCGAGCTTGCTATCTCTCAATCCCTTCAATGATTCTTGCTAGTTCTTGTGGGAAAAGACAGAGGATATCTAGATCCACATTTCCACCAATCACTTTCTCCTATGTGTGAGGGGGGGCCTTGGATCTAGATCTTGGAGTTATTTGTGTTCTTCCTCTCATTTTTCACCATAGCTTTTGTTGCTTTGGTGGAATTTGAGATTGAGGGACTTGTGCACTCTTTGTGCCCTTGCCATTGCATTTGGGGCATCGGTTTGAGTTCTCCATTTTGATATGTGGAAGTGAAAGTTGAGTAGCTTATTACTCTTGGATGAATGGTACCTTTGAGCTTGTTCCTCTTGGGTGCTTGGGCGCCTAGGCGGTTGGCGGTGCTTCAGAGCTCAATCATTGTGGTGTAAAGCTCCGGGCAAGCGTCGGGGTCTCCAATTAGGTTGTAAAGATTGCCCCGAGCAATTTTTATGCGTTCCGGTGACTGCCCCAAGGGTTACCAAAATGTATGAGTTTGGTGGCCGCCCCAAGGGTTGCCATTTGTATGGGTTCGGTGACCGCCCTCAAGGGTCCTTTAGCGAAATCACAACATCTTGCATTGTGCGAGGGTGTGAGAAGATTACGGTGGCCCTAGTGGCTTCTTGGTAGCATTGTGCATTGTGCCTCCACACTTCTCCAAACGAAGATTAGCATCCGCAAGGGTGTGAACTTCGAGATACATCATCGTCTCCGCGTGCCTCGGTTATCTCTTACCTGAGCCCTTTACTAATGCACATTACTTTGTGATAGCCATAGTGTTTCATGATATACATCTTGCTATCACTTAGTTGTTTATGTTACTTAACATAAGTTGTTGGTGCGCATAGGTAAGCATAAGCGATTTAGGTTATGTGTTTGACAAATTAAATGCTACTTTTATTTCTCATTTGTTCAAGCCTAAGTCGTAATTATTTTAAAGCATGGCAGTGGGAGGCTTGCTCGTCGACCCGAGGCCGGCGTTCCGCACGGGCGAGCTCGCGGCGGTGGACGGTGGCTGTTGGGGAATGTTGCATGGGAAAAAAAATCCTACGCTCACCAAGACCAATCTAGGAGATGCACATCTACGAGCGGAGAGTTGGATCCCCATACCCTTGTAGATCGCTAAGCGGAAGCGACGCGGTTGATGTAGTCGTACGTCTTCGCGATCTAATCACGAACCGTCCCGCGAACTCCGATCTAGTGCCGAACGAACGGCACCTCCGCGTTCAGCACACGTACGGCTTGATGACGCCTTCGCCTCCTCGATCCAGCGAGCGAAGGTGAAATAGTAGCTTGAGTCCTCCGGCAGCACGACGGCGTGGTGGCGGTGGTGGTGGAGGAATTGCGGCAGAGCTTCGCTAAGCACTACGCATATGAGGAGAAGAGCTACGGGAGAGGAGGGGCAGCGCCAAGGCATGTAGATGTGTTCTCTAGCGTGCGGCTTCCCTCTCTCTACCTCTCTATATATAGGGGAAGGGGGAGGAGGAGGCTCCCTAGGGTTTCCCTAGGGGAGGGGCGGTGGCCACAGGGGAAACCCTAGATGGGTTTTGGGTGCCCCCACCCCAAGGAGACTTGGCCCCCAAGCCGGGAGGGGGCGGCTTCCCTAGGGGAGGCGCCCCACCTCTCCAAGTTACGTGAGATGGGGTGGGAGTGGCGCACAGCCCCTTAGTGGGCTGGTGTGCCCCCTCCACTTGGCCCATTAGGCCCCCCAACGCTTGCCAGGGACTCTGAAACCCCTTTCGGTCACGCTGGTCATCACCCGGTACCCCCGAAACAATTTTGGACTCCAATACCCTTCGTCCAATATATCGATCTTCACCTCCAGACCATTTCGGAGTTCCTCATCACGTCTGAGATTTCATCCGGGACTCCGAACAACCTTCGGTAACCACCATAATGACTCAATTATACTAATACCGTCACCAAACGTTAAGTGTGTAGACCCGGCAGGTTTGAGAACTATGCAGACATGACCGAGACACCTCTACGGCCAATAACCAATAGCGGGACTTGGATGCCCATATTGGTTCCCACATATTCTACAAAGATCTTATCGGTTGAACCTCGATGTCAAGGATTCAGACAATCTCGTATGTAGTTCCCTTTGTCTATCGGTATGTTACTTGCCCGAGATTCGATCGTCGGTATCTCCATACCTAGTTCAATATCATTACCGGCAAGTCTCTTTACTCGTTCCGTAATACAAGATCCTGCAACAAACTCCTTAGTCACATTGCTTGCAAGATTCTTGAGATGTTGTATTACCGAGAGGGCCCAGAGATACCTCTCTGTCATACTGAGTGACAAATCCCAGTCTTGATCCATGCCAACTCAACAGACACCTTCGGAGATACCTTTAGAGCACTTTTATAGTCACCCAGTTATGTTGCAACGTTTGTTACACACAAGGTATTCTTCCAGTGTTAGTGAGTTGCATGATCTCATGGTCATAGGAACATATATACTTGACATGCAGAAAACGATAGCAATAAACTTGACATGATCATATGCTATGTTCATAGTTTGGGTCTCGTCCATCACATCATTCTCCTAATTATGTGACCTTGTTATCAAATGACAACTCATGTCAATGGCTAGGAAACCATGGCCATCTTTGATCAACAAGCTAGTCCGGTAGAGGCTGACTAGGGACATATTGTTGTCTATGCATACACACATGTATTTGAGTTTCCGATCAATACAATTCTAGCATGGATAATAAACGATTATCATGAACAAATAAATATGATAATAACTAATTTATTATTGCCTCTAGGGCATATTTCCAACAGTTCCCACTTGCACTAGAGTCAATAATGTAGTATTACATGGTAATGAATCTAACACCCATGCAGTCCTAGTGTCGATCATGTTTTGCCCGTGGAAGAGGTTTAGTCAATGGATCTACAACATTCATATTTGTGTGTACTTTGCAAATGTTTATGTCCTCCTCCTTGATCGAATTGCGGATGGAATTGAAGCGTCGATTTATGTGTCTGGTCCTCTTGTGAAACCTTGGGTCCTTGGCTAGACCAATGGCACCAGTGTTGTCACAGAATAAAGTCACTGGGTCCAGTGCACTAGGCACAACTCTAAGATCTTTCATGAACTGCTTCATCCAGACAGCTTCCTTCGCCGCCTCCGAGGCAGCTATGTACTCCGCTTCGCATGTAGAATCAGCTACCACGCTTTGCTTGGAACTGCACCAACTTACCACTCCCCCATTTAGAATATATACGTATCCGGTTTGAGACTTAGAGTCATCCAGATCAGTGTCAAAGCTTACATCGACGTAACCCTTTACGACGAGCTCTTGATCACCTCCATAAATAAGAAACATTTCCTTAGTCATTTTCAGGTACTTCTGAATATTCTTGACTGCTGTCAAGTGTTCCATTCCAGGATTACTTTGAAACCTTCCGGCCATACTTATGGCAAGACTGATGATAACCCACAAGTGTAGGGGATCAGTTGTAGCCTCTTTTGATAAGTAAGAGTGTCGAACCCAACGAGGAGCTAAAGGCAGACCAAATATTCCCTCAAATTCTATCGACCACCGATACAACTCTACGCACGCTTGACGTTTACTTTACCTAGAACAAGTATGAAACTAGAAGTACTTTGTAGGTGTTTTTGTAATAGGTTTGCAAGAATATAAAGAACACGTAAATAAAACTAGGGACTATTAAGATAAAGAAGCAACTAAATTAGTTTTAGCGAGTGTGGAAAAGTGGTGGTAGGAGTTGCGAAATTGCCCCTAAGCAATTGACTACGTTACTAGACTGATAGCAAGTTTTCTGTGGGAGAGGCCACTACTAACATGTCATCCCTTACTTGGAATTATATGCACTTATGATTGGAACTATTAGCAACCATCCGCAACTACTAATGTTCATTAAGGTAAAACCCAACCATAGCATTATGATATATTGGTCCCCCTTCAATCCCGTATGCATCAATTTCTACGCTAGGTTGAAGCTTCTATCACTCTTGCCCTCCCATACGTAGTCCTATCAAGATACAACTAACCCTATGGTGTGATCCACGCGCGCTCTCATATGATGGGCACCAAAGGACAGCAACATAACCACAAGAAAACTAAATCAATCATAGCAATTCACCAATCACTGATAGGACAACGAAAATCTACTCAAACATCATAGGATGGCAACACATCATTGGATAATAATATGAAGCATAAAGCACCATGTTCAAGTAGAGGGTACAGCGGGTTGCGGGAGAGTGGACCGCTATAGATAGATGGGGGATGGTGATGGAGATGTTGGTGAAGATGATGGAGGTGTTGGTGTAGATCGCCGTCACACAATGATGGCCCAGGTGGCACTCCGGTGCCACCAGAAGCGAGGGGGAGAGAGCCCCCCTCCTCCTTCTTCCTTGACCTTCTCCCTACGTCAGAGAAGGGTTTCCCCTCGGGTCCATGGCCTCCATGGCGGCGGAGGGGCGAGAGCCCTCCGAGATTGGATCTGTCTCTCTGTCTCTCTCTGTTTCTGTGTTCCCAGATTCTGGCCCTTCACCATTTCTTAAATTCCTGGAGACCCGTAACTCCAATTGGGCTGATTTCTTGACATGATTTTTATCCAGATATTAGCTTTCTTGCGGCGAAAGAAGGGCATCAACCGCCTTACGGTGTGGCCACAAGGGCCCAGGGCGCGCCTGCCCCTGGTGGGCGCGCCCCCTACCTCGTGGCCCATTCGGGCATCGTCTCGTGTTGGTTCCGCTTCCCAAAATTCACATATATTCCAAAAAAAATCCATCCGTTTTTATTCCGTTTGGACTCCGTTTGATATGGATATTCTGCGAAACAAAAAACATGCAACAAATAGGAACTAGCACTGGGCACTGGATCAATATGTTAGTCCCAAAAAATAGTATAAAAAGTTGCCAAAAGTATATGAAAGTTGTAGAATACTGGCATGGAACAATCAAAAATTATAGAAACGAAGGAGACGTATCAACTGACATCTAGTCTTGTGCACAGCATCACATACATGATAGAGCCTATGGCTGAAGCATAGGGGATGACACTCATCTTTTCTCTATCCGATGTAGTCGATAGGCATTGAGTCTTACTCAACTTCACACCTTGCAAAACAGCCATGAACCCCTTCTTGGACTGATCCATTTTGAACTTCTTCAAAATCGTATCAAGGTATGTGCTTTGTGAAAGTCACATTAAGCGTCTCGATCCAGCTCTATAGATTTTGATGCATAATATGAAAGCAGCTTCTCCTAGATCCTTCATTAAAAAACACTTGTTCAAATATTCCTTCACGTTTTCCAAAAGTTCTATATCGTTTCCAATCAGCAATATTTCATCCACATATAATATTAGAAACGCTATAGAGCTCACACTCACTTTCTTGTAAATACAAGCTTCTCTGGATACTTGTATCAACGCAAACGCTTTGATCACCTCATCAAAGCGAAGATTCCAACTCTGAGATGCTTGCACCAGTCCATAAATGGATCGACGGAGTTTGCATACTTTGTCAGCATTCTCTGGATTGATAACACACAAGTATAGGGGATCGCAACAGTTTTCGAGGGTAGAGTATTCAACCCAAATTTATAGATTCGACACAAGCGGGGCCAAATGAAAATTTGTAAGTATTAGTAGTTGAGTTGTCAATTCAAACACACCTGGAGATTAATTATCTGCAGAAAAGTGATCAGTAGCACAGTAATATGATAGTTTTGATAGTAGTGGCAGCAGCAATAGTAACGGTAATAGTGATAGTAATAGTTTTGTAACGAGTGCAACAGTAACGATAGCAATAGTAACTTATCAAGATCAATATAGGATAAATTCGTAGGCCTTGGATCAGTAATTTGTTGGATGATATTCATCATGTGACAGTCATAACCTAGGGCGATGCGGCATTAGCTCCAGTTCATAAATATAATGTAGGCATGTATTCCGTAAATAGTCATACGTGCTTATGTAAAGAACTTGCATGGCATCTTTTGTCCTACCCTCCCGTGGCAGCGGGGTCCATATTGGAAACTAAGGGATATTAAGGCCTCCTTTTAATAAAGAACTAGAACAAAGCATTAACACGCGATGAATACATGAACTCCTCAAACTACGGTCATCACCGGGAGTGGTTCCGGTTATTGTCACTCCGGGGTTGCCGGGTCATAACACGTAGTAGGTGACTACAACTTGCAAGATCGGATCTAAAGCATGAATATAATGGTAATATCATATACGGTTCAGATTTGAAATCATGGCACCCGGGCCCAAAGTGACAAGCATTAAGCATGGCAAAGTCATAGCAACATCAATATCAGAACATAGTGGATACTAGGGATCGGCCCTAACAAAACTAACTAGATTACATGATGAATCTCATCCAACTCCTCACCGACCAGCGAGCCTACGAAGGAATTACTCACTCCCGGTGGGCAGCGTCATGGAATTGGCAATGGAGAAGGGTTGGTGATGACGAAGGACGAAGACCCCCCTCTCCGGAGCCCCAAATGGACTCCAAATCTGGCCTCCCGATGAAGAACATGAGGTGGCAGCTGCTCCGTCTCGTATATCGTGATAATTCTTTCTCCCCAAAAATTTTCTCTGTAAATGTGAATTTTAGTATCAGGGTTGACGTTTGCGGGGCCACCAGGTGGGGACAACCCACCTGGGCACGCCAGGAGGGGGGCACGCCATGGTGGGTCGTGCCCACCCAGGTGCCCCCCTCCGGTGGTTCTTGGCTCCGGTATTTTTCTTTTATTATATAAAAAATCCTCGCAAAGTTTTGTTCCATTCCGAGAACCTTCATTTCTGCACAAAAACAACACCATTGTAGTTCTCCTGAAAACAGCGTCAGTCCGGGGTTAGTTTCATTCAAATCATGCAAATTAGAGTCCAAAACAAGAGGAAAAGCGTTAGGAAAAGTAGATACGTTGGAGACGTATCAACTCCCCCAAGCTTAAACCTTTGCTTGTCCTCAAGCAATTCAGTTGATAAACTGAAAGTGAGAAAGAAAAACTTTTACGAACTCTTTTACTCTTGTTTGCATAAATAAGCTTAAACAGCACCCAGGTTTTCAGCCAACATTATAACCAACCATGTCGACAATAACTCTTAAAAATTATAATAACTCATATCAATGACATAATTAGCTAGTGAGCAATAATAAGATATCTCAAACAGCAACATCTTATCAAAACAACCACGATATAATATGACAATGGTGGCATCTCGCTAGCCCTTTCTAAGACCACAAAACATAAATGCAAGGCACCCCCAAAGTCCGAGCAGCGACTAAACATTGTAATTCATGGTAGAAAAGATCTAGTCATGATAACACACAACATTCACTACACACAATGCATAGGCATGACAACAGTGCTCTCAGATCTGGCACTTATTAGATAAGGTGATGACACAACATAAAAGTAAATAGATAGTCCCTTCACAGAGGGAAGCAGTGATTTGCAGAGGTGCCAGAGATCAAGTTTTTTAAAACAGAGGTAAATGATATTTTGAGAGGTGCACCCTTCTCATTTACTTTGCAACTATCAGTTATCAATATCTCCCATGCTAAACACGCTAGTGGCAGTTCCCAAGCAGAAATGTAAAGGTTTGGACTCCATTGGGAGTTTTTGTTTGTTTATTTATAAGCTATTTTTCTGTTTGCAATTTGGGACTGGGAATCCCTATTACCGCCCTTTTCTCGTGCAATGGCGAGTGAATAAACACTCGACCAGAGAATAACCCACTTAGCATGGAAGATACCGACCACCTCCTATCATTCCATGAATGATCCAGGCACACAAAAAGGATATTTACTTGAAGTTTGTAGAGGTGGCACATGCAAATTTACTTAGGACGGCAGGGTAATACCGCATATAGGTAGGTATGGTGGACTCATCTGGAATAACTTGAGTTTTTAAATATGATGCACAAGTAGTAATACCGCTTAATACAGGCGAAAGCTAGCAAATAGATTGGGAAGTGGCCAGCTAGAGAGCAACAATGGTCATGAACATGCATCATGCATAATAAACATTGGACACCCGCATGAGTAGGATATGGACACCATGAACATAAATTTTATAGAGGCTATGTTGGTTTTGATTCAACTACATGCATAAACATGTGCCAAGTCAAGCCACTCAAACATTTAGAGGAGGATACCATATCATCATACTACATCACGATCATTTTAATGCAATGTTGATATCCAAGATAAATCATTATCAAATCTTAGCTACTTATGCATTGCATGTGAACTATAATCTCTAATTGTCATTGCAAACATGTTTAATCATAATGGGTTGAATCATGGATACTAGGTTAAACCTATTTACAAAAAACAGGACAAGTCGAGTTCATACCAGTTTCTCTCTACCATGGCCAGTTCATCGAATATCGTCATTATGGCCTTTCACTTGCACAACCGAATGATGTGAAATAATAACAATGGTGCAAGAGTGTTGTGGACTAAGCTGGAATCTGCAAACATTTTATTCAACATGAGAAGACAAGGTAAAATGGGGTCTTTATTAGATTAACAATTATGCAAAAGAGAGCCACTCAACATTTTCATGGCGGTCTTCTCCTTAGTACGACTCGGAAATAAAAAAGAAAGAAAATCAGATAATCATACTAAAATATTTTTGGAGTTTTTGGTTTTCCAGAACAAGCAAACGAAAGAGGAAAACAAAAGCGAGAAAAACTATTTACACGGGAAAACTCCCAACAAGCAAAAGAAGAAAAAGGAAATATTTTTGGGTTTTTCTTTTTAATATTACAACTAGGCAGGCATAGAAAGTATACTAACTACAACTAGACATTCTATTTTTGTTTTTCAAATGTTTTTCAAACGTATAAGAATAAAGCAAGAAAATAAATTAAGCATGGTTAATACAATGAAAAAGTGTGAACACCGGCGATTGAAATGTGTGAACATGGATGTAAAGTCGATGAGAAACACGTACTCCCCCAAGCTTAGGCTTTTGGCCTAACTTGGTGCACAGTCAGTAGCCTGGATAGTAGTTGGGGTGCGGAGGAGCAGGCATCCACTCATCCCACTGTTGAGGCTCCTCCTCTCCTACAGCCTGGGCATTCCGATAGGCAATGATATCCGCAGGCATAATCATGTATCCGCCCCTGGCGATAGGATCAAACAAAGCAGGTGCAGGCAGTGGAATGATATCATGAGTAGTCACGTTAAAGACAAGGTTATAAGGAATAGAAATGTTAGGACAATCAATAGTAGTAAACCAGTGGTGATCCATAGCAGTGCGATCTAGGTAAACCTTGGGTAAAGGAAAATCATGGAGGCGTATCTGAACGTTAAAGCGAGTCGCCAAACAAGTGGCGTAAATACCTCCATGTATATTACCCTTAGACTTATTAATGTGGAGGCGGCGTGCCACAATAGCTCCCAAGCTATAAGTGTTGTCGCCCTCTAGTGCACGACGCAAAACAACAAGGTCTGGTGAACTGAGCGCACCCACCTTCTCTCTAGCTAGCAAGCATTTTGTAATGAAAAGAGCAAAATAACGAACAGCGGGAAAATGCAAGCCAGTGGCAGTGATTCCCGCCACCCCTCTCTCATCACCCATTGTAAGAGTATGGTAAAAGCCTTCAAACTCTGCGGGTCTAGGCTCTGCCAAACTACCATCAGTAGGAAGCAAGCATATTTCACAAAATTCAGTAAGCGGTATATGATGGGATTCAGCATATAATTTAAACTGCACCTCAGGGGGATTATTCCTAGGGGGAAATTAAAACTTTGCACAAAGGTATTTTTGAGGAGATGATACTGTTCACATTCAGTCGTAATGAAGTCGGTGAGGTCGGCATTAGCAGCATATTGTGCAAACTCTTGAAGGATTCTGTCATCTTCCATGAACGGAGTATGCGGCCACTCGCATGGCCATATCTCCGCCAATCTCTGGATGTGGAGATCACTATCAGATGACTCCCCAATCACTCCTTTAGAGTTCTTCTTGGAAGCAAACTTCCTAAAGATACTCATGTTTTTCCTATAAACAAAATTCTGAAATTTTTTGTCCACAAAATTTTTCTCAACAAAACTTTAGAAAATTGATAGAAACTACTCATAAGGATACATATAAGCCATAGCAAGCATTCAAACTACTTAGAACCCTAAGAATTCAACATGCAAGCTCATCTACAGCAGCACCAAGAGTGGCTAATTATTCAAAATATAATCCACTAAAACTAAAACTAATTGGACAAACGAAGGAGTCACATACCAAGCAACTATCCCCTGAAACAGTTTCATAAACAGAGCTTCGAGCAAAGAGATCGAAATTCGCGGGTTTGAGAGCAAGAATAAGAGAGAGAGAGAGAGAGAGAGAGAGAGAGAGAGAGAGAGAGAGAGAGAGAGCAAAGGAGATTTTTTTTCTGGAGGTAGGTGAGGAAGTGGTATAAAGAGATAAGGGAGAGGGACCACGTCGGGACCACAACCCACCAGGGCGCGCCTAAGGGTCCTGGTGCGCCCAGGTGGGTTGTGCCCACCTGTTGCGCCTCTCTCTGATATTATTTGCACCAGAAATTCTTAAATATTCGGATAAAATCATGTTAAATTTTTAGGGCATTCCGAGAACTTTTATTTTTGGGCCATTTTTTTATTGCACGGGAAATTCGGAAAACAGACAAAACATGGCATTTTATTTTATTTAACTAATAAAAACAGAAAACAAAAGATAGGGACAGAAGGTAGTGCTTACTAAATTCATCAACTTCGTACCACTCAAAATGATCCATTAATAAGGTTGATCAAGTCTTATTAACAACCACTTTCGATCAGCATGAATCCAAAGAACTTTCATAAATCACTAAGTTACCTCAACGGGGATATGAAAGTTCCCGACAATAAGCATTTCATATTTCTTTTTAACAGTAGGAAGAGGTATTTTAAAACTTCTAATAGTGATCGTCAGAGATTTTTCAATAACATGAACACCATTCACTTGGAATTGTTTCTTCGGAAAGTGCACCGTATGCTCATTACCATTTATATGAAAAGTGACTTTGCTTTTATTGCAATCAATAACAGCCCCTGTAGTATTCGAGAAGGGTCTACGAAGAATAATCGACATGTTGTCCTCCTCGGGCATCTCAAGTATAACAAAGTCAGTCAGAATAGTAACATTAGCAACAACAACGGGCACATCCTTACAGATACCGATAGGGATGGAAGTTGATTTATCAGCCATTTTGAAAGGATCGAGAAGAGGTGTCTAAAGGGGGGTGAATAGACTCCTAGCAAAGAAAAGTGGCTGATTTTAAATTGCTTGATGTTGGAGCGGAATTTTAGCACATGTTTAAACATTCACAATACCTAACGAGCATGTATAACAAGAGTATATAGGTATTGGAAAGTAAAGCATGCAACTTTGACTACTTGACCCCAAAAAAAACCTAGCCTTTTCCCAATTTTAGTTCTTGGCAGATTTTAGCAACTTAGCACAAGTCAAGCAATCAACCTACACATGCAATTCTAAGAGTATAGCAGCGGAATGTAAAACAATTGCATATGAAGGTAAAGGGAGGAGTTTGGAGGGTGCAAACGCAAGTGTAGGCATGGATGTTTTTGTCTTGGTTCCGATAGGTGGTGCTATCGTACATCCAAGTTGATGGAGACTTCAACCGACGAAGGGTAACGGCTGCGCGAGTCCACAGAGGGCTCCACCTACGAAGGGTCCACGAAGAAGATATCTTGTCTATCCCACCATGGCCATCGCCCACTGACGGTTCAATACCCCTCATATCTCGTAGTAGGGGTTCTAAGCTACGTATATTGGAGCGATGGTAACATGGACACGGGGTTTTACCCAGCTTCGGGCTCTCTCGAAGAGATAATACCCTACATGCTGCTTTTGATTGTATTCATATGGGTGTAGTACAAAGTACATGTATCTACCACGAGATTGTAGTAATGAATATGAGATGTAATGTAATGATCTATTGACTAGCCTGGCCTTGGTTTATATATGAACCAGAGGCCTAGGGTTTAGGAGAGTCCTCATCTTGTGCGCCAAGTCTTGTGGAAACCTCCTTGTATGCGGCATGGGCTGCCCGAAGTGGCCCATGAGTAAACTGCCTTGGGGGTCCTCCGCCCGATCCAGCTGGTCGGGAGACGACGTGATGAGTACCCCCTAGTCCATGGCACCGTCAGTAGCCCCTTGAACCGGTCTTCAAGTTGGGGACGCTCCTCGGTTCTTCCAAACTGTTCTTCATCTTCGGTCGTCGGTCTTGAAAAATGGTTCAACAAATCTTCCCATCTTCGATCTTGAGGATTGTCGAGTTGAATCCGAAGAGTTCACACATCGGGCATCTGAGGAGCCTTTTAAGCCGTTGGCCTTTATGAATGCCTTGTTATTTTTATGCCACACCTCGGGTTTGAAGTGTTTCCTGTGCGGCAGTGTCCTCTCGTGTCCGAGCTCCAACGCCGGACTGTATCCGAGCTCCAACGCCGGACTATGTCCAAGCTCCAGCGCCGGACTATGTCCGAGCTCCAACGCCGGACTATGTCCAAGCTCCAACGCCGGACTGTATCCGAGGTGTCATATATCACCTTGGTTCGAAAAAGCTGAAGGAGTTTAGCCGAGCTTAATGCCAGAAATGTCCTTTAAGGAGCCAGCCACTTGCATCCGAGCTATATACCGAACTGCTCCCGAGGTGATTCAACACCTCAGCAATGGGTTTATTGTTTGCGGATTTTATTTCTTATGCGGGTAAATTTATTTGCTGACGAGACGAATTGCCAGTAGCCCTCAAGGTGTCTGTCGGCCTAAAATTCGAGATGCACCTGAAGGAAAATATGAAACTGCTGATCCTAGTAGCTCCTGAAATTTAGGTCGTGGAATCGGCCTGAGGATCAACTCCTAGCTCAGCAGCATACATAGGAATAGAAACACAGTGTAATATATTAGAGGCAATAGTGATCAGCGAACGGGCCCCTAAGAGAGGGTCGTGAGAAGTCACCGTGACATATTAGCTTGACACCGGATAAGTCCCAGATGGTACCTATTGTTGTCCGAAGACGTGCTTGTCCATAGTTCGGTCATGCCGAACACGAAGAACTTGAATTTTCTGCATTGAATAGGCAATGCAGTAGCCCCCGAGCCACTGTTCGGGTGGCAACACCAGATCAGGGGATCGATGTGCCCTTTCAATAAAATAATGAGTGCGAAGCCCAGTAGCCCCTGAGCCTTAATGTGGGCACGGGTGGCCGAATTAAGGATCGATATCCGGAGTAAAATCACAAATTACGTGTAATGATTCTATGTATCTAAGTACTTTACATCATTAATGCTCGGATCCGCATTGTATGAAACTTTGTTGACCAACCATCGGCTTCAACCTCCTCGGCCAATAGCCGGGGAGTGTTTGTCCTTCTTTATTAAGCCTTTATAAGGACAAAAATTTGCGACAAACAAGGCAATCCGGTCATACGGTTTATAAACAAAGGTACGCGGAGAGATATGTTATATTACTTTTTAATGTAAGAAACATCTTCCCTGGAAAATAGTCCCGCTATCGATTCCTTTCCTTGGGTTATCATGCTAATCATGATCATGAAACCTCACCTTCGATCAATGTGGGAGGAAAATATCGAGGATTTAGTTCGGGGAAAGTTTCCGAACTATGTGGTCTAAATGAACCAAAATTTTCACTTCCGTCGTTGCCGACCAATTATATTCTTTAAGATGGCTAGCTTTCGGCTTCTCCCAGTCCGAGGTACTAACACGGATGACCCGGAAGTAACAATCGCGAGGTGCTCCCTTTACCTCCTAGCCGAACAATCAGGAACGTAGGGGTAAGCACAGGAGCCAGGCAACCCAGCTTGGCCAAAACCTTAAGTCAAATTGATGCATATTTATGGCTTTATAATGATAATTTCAAAAGGCAACGCTTGTATAATGAATACAAACGCGTATGATATAAGTTTATTTTGACTCCGTTGCGACCGTTTATCATTTGAAAGTGGTCCATCGTCAGCTTTCACCCCTTTGTAGATACTACACAGGGTGTTTCTGCAATAACAAAACAACCCTTAGCCGACGTCTCGGTGCCCGAAGGCGGTTGTGTTTAGCGGAAACAAGGCAATCAGATATGCGGGCTTTATAACTTTCACTTAGTCATAGGTGCTTAAAGTTGGGAGGCTGGTTACTAGCCCCCGGTTAGTGTTCGGCGACAGCCGAGGTCAAGCCATAAACACTTCGGCCAATCTTATGAGCGGCCCATAATTTAACACAGGGTGACCTCCATCGATCTTATAGTTTAACACGATCATCGGATCGCTGACCAGTTTACGCTAATTGTGACAGTCAGTTTTTTGGCCTTCTCCACTGAGGCGCTTGACCAGTTGAACCGGAAGCACAATCGCAGTGGTTCTCCCTTTACCCTTAGCCGAACAATTAGAAACATAAGGGTAAGCATGGGAGCCGGGCGACCCAACTGTTGACCAAAGACACAATTCGAAACCGATGCATATAAAGCAATATCCGAGAATGTTTTGCCGAAGACTCCTCAGAGTACCTTGGCTTTTTGTGGGTTCGGCTGTAGTGCAGCCCCCCGTTAATATTGCCAATGCTTTAAAGGCGTCTGGCATTGCACCGCTCGGGAACTAGTCCCGATGTGGCATGTATATTTATCAACACCGAGGTATAGTTCGCCGGGAAAGATGCTGAGCTATGGGTCGAAAAAGATCTCCCAAGCTGAATTATTATGCAGGGCACCTCGGTCATGAGGATGTCCCGCTTCTTGAAAGAAAAAATATACAAATAGCTAATAAGTACCATAAGCTCGAAAAGCCAAAAAAAACTTATGTAAAAGCTTGACTTCTGAATTAAATCAAGTTTTTCGTGCCAATCCAAACATTGGTCTTAAAAAATTGTGCTTCTGTCGTGCTTTAACATGACACATCCGATCTCAAGACTTCAAGTGGGTCAGCCTTCGGCTTCAACCTCCCTATCCCGAAGGCAGAGTGTTTCTCAAAGGCCAGTTTAGCGAACTAAACTCGAGCGGCTTTAGAGAGAAACTAGGCTATCTGGCTATTGACCGCACACTCGCGTCGAAAAAGGAGTGATAGAGAAAGACTTTGCAATGACCAAGAAGAAAACACATTTACTATAAAGCGGCTCATATAAAGTTAAGACCCCCCAGTTAATCTTGGGAAAAAGGAAGTGTTTTTAACAAACAACGTATGTGAGCAAGGTCGAACCGAACACAAATTGAAAATTTAAAAATTTGAGCATGAAAGCAACTTATCTGGTTAATGTGCTCGGTATTGATGACGCGGGACAAGGTTCCAGCCCCCAGGCTGGTCCCGAGGAGGCCGAGCGGGGAGCTCGGCACTCGAAAGTGGCGACACGGCATGGATGTTGTGGCGGGGTGAAGCCCTCAGTTCGGCCGAGGTGGTGAAGCAGGTCGTTGGGTGATGTCGGAGCCCCCACGTCAATCGACGCGTCGAAACATATCAGCGTCGATTTACCTGTGCACATGAAACAATGCGAGCCAAAAGTAATGGCGAATAAAGAGAAATGTAATAGTAATTCTACTTAATTAGTTTAAGTGAAGTAAATAATAAAAAATATGGCCTGAGCATCATGGTCGGTCCGGTGGAGTGGCACTGCGGAAAAGCCGATACAGGGACGCGCGTCAAGGCGACGCCATGACTTGGCCGATGCAGGCGGGACGATGACATCGACTTGCCGAGGTTTTAGCGCGGCCCAGCCTAAATAGATTGCATGCACACACAAAGTAGTGCAAGCCAAATAATAATAATAATAATAATAATAATAATAATAATAATAATAATAATAATAATAATAATAATAATTTCTTGCATAATTAATAATTTATGCAAAGTGAGGAAGAAAAGAAATATGGCCCGTACGCCGAACACTCGATGAGGTAGGGCCCTCTCAGCGACGCCGAAGCCCCCGAGGCAACCAAGCATGTCGGTATGGCAATTCAACCAACAAGGTGATCACACGAGCCGATTTATGCCGATTGGGACAATGACGGCGGCTTGCCGAAGTGACCGCGTGATGCAGTCAAAGTCGATTACCTACACACGCAAAATAGTGTAGTCCAAAAATAATAATGTAAATATATAATAAAATCATCGCATAATTAATTTATGCAAAATAATTTATTTAAAGAGATGCGGTCTGGTGCCGAAGTCAGTGTCGATGAAGGGCATGACAAAGTCTGAATTTGCAGGGCGGTCCGAGTTCCAGATGCGGCGTTCGCCGAACTGTGGACGGCAAACTGACCGAACCATCTCTTGCCCGTCGTTAATGCGGCAACGATTTGACAGACCTGTGTACGGAGGAGGTGCAAGCCAGAGCAGTAATTCCTCGGGAAAAATAAACCCATGCTAATGAAAATTACTAGGATTAATAGCACCTGGTTTATTTGGGGTAGCAATCCGAAGAGATACATGTGGGCGTTCATGAATTTGCATGTAGTAAAAGTACTAGTACCAGTGCGCTAGGCTCCATAGCGTCCTTGGGTTGAACGTCGCCGGTCGGACTGCATTTTCTTTTTTCCTTGAGGCTATCTATATATAGCAAATCTAGTTTGTTGTCTGCCGGCTTGCGGAGGCGACGACATGGCGCGACCGCTGTTAATGATAGCATATCGGATCGTCGAGATATGTCAACCACAGTAATCTGTGAACAGAAAACAAAGCACACCAGCAAAAAAAGGTATATTCTGGACGAACGATCCATATAGAATAATTTAACTGGAATAATGAAACCTGATAATTCATCTGCTAATAGGTATAGCAGATTTCGAGCTTGGAGCTGGCAGCGTCACATATGCACACATCAAGTCAAATCGAGCTAGTATACGTGAGAGGTACACATAGAGACAACTACCTAAAAGTGTAGCCTCCCTCCAAGCATATAATTAAATATAGTAAATAACAAAGTAAGGGAAGGATGGAATCTTCCCTGTAGGCCGCCGCCGGTCAGAATCCATGTCGGCCAGCCCACCTTTACGGCTGGTGCCAACGCGGGCGGTAGTGGGGGCGGTACCGCCCGCCCAGAGGCGATAGGCAGGCGAGAGCGAGGCGAGACGGCAGCGCGGGGCGGTGGATCCACCGCCCGGCGGTAGCGCCCGCTACCGCCCGGCTGCCGCCCGCGTTGGGGGCTAGAGGGGGGCGAGAGGGGGGGCGAGAAGGGGGCGGCGCGCTGGAGAGCGGGGGCGAGAGCGGGGGCGAGAGCGAGAGGGTAACGGCTAGCTGACGTGGCGCGCTGTGATTCGTCCACGTCAGCTAGCCGTTGATGTATTCGTCCACGACACCGAAATGAGGGACTCACCGATGTATGCACGGCTCCAGGAGGATTTGATTGAGCATGTGTGGGCAAATAATCATGCCTAGATTATGTAATTTTTTTAATTTTTTATGTAATTTTTTTATTTATTATGTAATTTTTTTATTTATTATGTAATCAGTACAATTTGTAGTTGAATAAAATTATTTTCTTACATTATTTTGAATGTCTAAAGAAATGCGAGTGAAATAACTAAATCTGAGGAGAGAGAAGATGACGTGGCGGTAGTCTGCCACTACAGCCCGTGCACTGGCACCGTGATGTGAGAGTGGGGTGAGAGTGGGGTGAAAGTGAGGGTAAAAGCTGACGTGGCGGGGCGATAGTGGGGCGGTGCGTTGGCACCAGCCTACGTAGCAAACCCTCCAAGACTAGGCTGTTGCGTGGGCGCTTCTTCTGACCCTCCATGGCCGCGTAGGTGTAGTCCGCTGTACCAAGACCAGATTGATTTTGATCTTCTAGGTGGAGTTGTAGTATTCGAACTACTACTAGAATCCGATGACCAAATCAAGGTCCCGGTGCTGTCGGACTAATACTAGTTAATTGGGTTAGTAGCATGTTTAGGATATGCACTGATCAAAGAAAAAAGGTAGCAGCAAACAATGGCCGACTAGGAGCTTGTAGCGACCACGATCTGAATGGACCGAAGTCTCTGTGTTCTGTGTCATCCCTGTATCGGTACTGCTGACACGCATAGTACTTGAAGGATTTATAACAGAGTGGAGATCACACACTTATTACATCAAATGTCTCAAAAGAGAACTTATTACAAAATAATATGGCATAAGGCCATCTAACACGATAACAGCGGAAGGCTTGGAAGATAAGTGAGTCCATCAACTCCAACGGCATAACTGAGTGCATGACAAACGGCCTAGCGCACCTTACTCTTCTTCTGAAAAGTCTGCAACGTAACATGTTGCAGCCCGAAACGGGTCAGCGCATCGAATATGCTAGCAAAATAACACAGTAGAGCAAGTAACAGGATAAAGGCTAACACTACATGCATATATGGCTGGTGGAGGCTTTAAGGTTAAAGTTTTTTCATAAAGCAAATTTTTTTCCTACAACAAAGGAATAAAATTTATTTTAACTATCATGGTAGTAGAAACATCATTGAGAAGGCTCCTCCAACTCAATCCCAATTAAAGTAGTCATCATTAACCAATCAAATTAGTTTTAGAGTGACCAGATCAACCAATAATCCAAGTACACTCTGCAGAGGTTCGCGCACTTTCCCCCACAAGACACGATCTCCTCCATTGGATTTCTCGCACTTCATTAGTCTTTCAGAAGCATTTACTCTTTACCCCGGGTGGACCGGTACACCTACTTTCCCCTACATCTGCTAGTCCGCAACTGAAAGAGCTCACACAACATACTCAACTATGCCAGAGGCCATAATGGCATTGTGGCTGCACACAAAAGTTTCTAGCATGAATAGTCTTATGATCCCTTTGAGCCTGGGTGGCATTCCATAGGATAATCACACGGTTGATTTCCTAGGATAACACTGGATTCTCTAGGTGCCCTACAACCAATCCACCCAGATGTGTATTCAAGTTGCCACCTTAAGTTGAACCATTCATTAACAATCTCACATCTGTCATGGATACTCTCAAACTCAATCCACGTCTAAGAGCATAGCATGGCAACCTAAGCATAACATAGAAGTAACTCCGAGGGGTTTGAAAAATAACGCAGGTAATAGGTTCTACCACAATCTACTTCCCAGACCCACAAGTTAAGAGATCCTACTCATGCAATGTGTGAGGGTTTGATCTAATACATAAAATATGGGTAATAAAGGGTGTGATCAAAGTGTTACTTGCCTTGCTAATGATTCGCAAAACCTAGGGACTCGTAGTTGCATGCTTCGCACTCCGGGAATTCTATCGCAAGCAAACAATAGCATACATAAGCAACCAATCAAAGATGCACAGGTAAAACTCAAATAAGAAGATCTAACCAAAAAGTTCAGCTGAAGAACTCCGGTTTGCAAAAAGAATCAAATCAAATGGAGCAACGAAACTCAAACTACGAAATAAACAGGATCCGTTTACTAGATTGAACTACAGTCAAATTTTACAGTATCAAAACCTTGTTCAAATTGGTTAAAGAGAGAGAGGGCTTCGAGACGAAGATCTAGGTGCTTGAATTGCCTGATTCCGACTTACGAGCAAAAAGAAAAACTAAAAACAATATCAGGGCAGAAATCGCGATCAAAAAATAATCGCGGAAAAACCCTGAAAAGGAAAAACTGACGAACAGGCTAACGAACGAATGGTCGTTGTCTGTGACGAACGGGCGACCAACGTTCGTTACAACGAACGTACAGACAAACGTCCGCTATTTAACTAAACCGAGAAAACCGAACCGATTTAATAAAAAATAGATCTAGGGTTCTTAAAAAAACGAGCGGTTTTCTTTGAAAAGCCGGCGACGGCGGCTACCTCGGTGGCAGGGGCGGCAGCGGGCTCCGGCGAGGCGGAGTCCGGCGGCGGCGGTGCGGCGCGGGTGGCGGAGTGCGGCGGCAGCGGAGGGCGACGGCGCGACAGGCGGCGACTGGCAGCGGTGGCAGCAGCAGGCGGCGGCGGCAGGTGGAGGCGGCGAAAGGGGGGCTCGGCTTTTAAGGAGCCAGGGGCTCGACTTGGGCGAGGGGGCGGTGCTCCCGTTCGGTGGCCGGACTCCGGCCAGTGTCCCGGTCGGACACGGCACGGGCGAGGGAAGGCGGTGGCGCGGCGGGTCGGCTGGGCCTTCGGCCGAGTGCGGTCCGAACACTCTTTTTTTTAACATTTCTACTGTAGAAAAACAACAAGAAAAATACTAAACGAAGACGAAAAATTCCAAAATAAATTTTCACCGTCCTCTAATAATATTTAGGACAAAGTGAACATTTTTCCCGGACCTAAATGCAAATTTTGAAAAACGCGCATTTTTCCTATGCGAAATTTTTTGCAAATAAATCTGAATAAAACACCAAAGTTGATTTTAATATTTTTCCCTCCAATATTTATTTTGTTTTGGAGAAGTCATATCATCTCCGCTCATATATTTTATTATGAAATATTTTTGGAGAGAAAAACTATTAAAATCAAAGTGATCCTCGTACCGGTATTTGAGAAAACTTAAATATGAAAACAGTAAAATCCCAACTATCTTCATGGGTCCTTGAGTTGCTTAGAATTTCGAGGATCGCAACACACGAATGCAATAAAATATGATATGCAATATGACCTATGTATAGCATTCCAAATTGAAAATTTGGGATGTTACAAACCTACCCCCCTTAAGATGAATTTCGTCCTCGAGATTCGGGTTGGCTAGAAAATAGGTGTGGGTGGTCCTTTCGTAGATCATCCTCTCATTCCCAGGTGGCTTCATCCTCGGTATGGTGGCTCCACTAAACTATGCAAAACTTGATAACATTTCTGCGGGTGACTCTGCTCGCATACTCGAGGATCTTGACCGGTTTCTCCTCGTAAGTTAGATCACTATCCAACTGAATTGCTTCCAAGGGCACTGTGTCTCTCAGAGGAATGTCGGCCATCTCAGCATGGCACTTCTTAAGCTGGGAAACGTCAAACACTTCATGAACTCCTGACAATCCTTCGGGTAACTCTAGCTTGTAGGCAACCTCCCCCATGCGTTCCAAAACACGGTATGGCCCTACAAATCTCGGGGCTAACTTTGCCTTAACATCGAATCGTTAACTCCTCGCAGAGGTGACACCCTCACGTACGCTCTATCTCTGATTTCATAGACTACTTCCTTGCGCTTCGAGTCTGCATAACTCTTCTGCCTGGACTGAGCTACCTTCAGTCTATCTCGAATCAGCTTAACCTTCTCTTCTGACTCTTTGATCAGATCTCGTCCAAATAACTGACGGTCTCCGACTTCATCCCACATCAACGGCGTTCGGCATCTTCTCCCGTACAATGCTTCGAACGGTGCCATCTTCAAACTGGCCTGGTAACTATTGATGTATGAAAACTCCGCGTAGGGCAAGTTGTCATCCCAACTAGATCCACAATCTAGTGCGCAAGCTCTCAACATGTCCTCCAGAATCTGATTGACTCTCTCGGTCTATCCATCAGTCTGCTGGTTAAAGGTTGTACTCAACTCAAGCCTGGTTCCCAAAGTCTGGTGCAACTGATGCCAAAACTTTGAAGTAAATTGTGTTCCTCTATCTGATACGATGGTCCTCGGAACTCCGTGCAGACATACGATCCTGGTCATGTATATCTTGGCCAACTTCGCACTGGTATACGTGGTTTTCAGGGGATAAAGTGGGCTACTTTGGTCAAGCGATCCACTACTACCCAGATTGAGTCATATCCCGATCGGGTCCTGGGTAATCCGGTGATAAAGTCCATACCAAGCTTATCCCACTTCCAATCGGGTATAGGCATAGGCTGCAATAATCCTACTGGCTTCTGATGTTCTGCCTTCACTCTCTGACATACATCACATACGGCTACATACTCAGCAATATCCTTCTTCATTCCCATCCACCAGAAATGTTCCTTCAAATCCAAGTAAATCTTAGTGTTTCCGGGATGTATCGAGTATGGTGAATCATGTGCTTCCTGTAGTATCAACTTCCTGATCTCGACGTTGTTGGGCACATAGATTCGGTCGTCAAACCATAAGGTGCCGTGTTTGTCCTCACGAAAACCCTTGGCTTTTCCTTCACTCATCTTCTCCTTTATCTCGACAATATCTTTTCATCCTTCTGAGCTTCTCGTATCTTTCCCAATAATGTTGACTGAACCTCCAAGGTTGCAACAAAACCTCTAGGAACTATCTCCAAACGAAGCTCCCTGAAAACTTCTGCTGAATCCTTTGGCAATCCTCCATTTACTAGGGTATTGGCATAACTCTTCCCGGTCAAAGCGTCTGCAACGACATTGGCCTTGCCTGGATGATAGTGCAGCTTCATATCATAATCCTTTATGAGATCCAACCATCTCCTCTGTTTGAGGTTCAACTCCTTCTAGGTGAAAATGTACTTCAAACTCTTGTGATCTTTGTACACATCACAACGATTCCCAATAAGGAAATGTCTCCAAGTTTTGAGCGCATGCACTACAGCTGCTAGCTCCAAATCATGCGTAGCATAATTCAACTCGTGCGGTCGAAGTTCACGAGATGCATAAGAAACAACTCTTCCGTCCTGCATGAGTACTCCTCCAAGTCCTAAGCGTGAAGCATCGCAATACACTTGGAAATCCTTGCGTATATCTGGCAAGATTAGCACTGGGGTTGTCGTCAAACGTTTCTTCAACTCCTTGAAACTTTATTCGCATTCTTTAGTCCAATAAAACTTGGTGTCCTTCTTCAATAATGTCGGCATAGGCTTTGCAATCTTGAAGAAATTCTCTATGAATCTCCGGTAATATCCCACGAGTCCAAGAAAACTGCGGATTTCTCCAACTAAGGTGGGTGCCAACCACTCAGTGACTACCTGCACCTTGATAGGATCCACTGCTATACCTTCTCCTGATATAACATGTCCTAAGAATCCAACTTCCTTCAACCAAAACTCACATTTGCTGAACTTGGCATATAACTGATGTTCTCTGAGCTTCTCAAGAACCAACCGCAAATGTTCCTTGTGTTCCTCTTCATTCTTCGAATATACCAAAATATCATCAATGAATACCACGACAAACTTATCCAAGAACTCCATGAACACCTTATTCATCATACTCATGAAATAGGCAGGGGCGTTAGTCAATCCAAATGACATAACCGTATACTCATATAGCCCATACCTTGTGGTGAAGGATGTCTTAGGTATATCCTGATCTCGGATCTTCAACTGGTGGTATCTTGATCGTAGATAGATCTTGGAGAATACTTTAGCTCCTTGAAGTTGGTCGAACAAATCATTGATCATTGGCAGTGGGTACTTATTCTTAATCGTCACTTCGTTCAATGCCCGATAATCAATGACCATCCTTAGAGATCCATCCATCTTCTCGACCAAAAGCACTGGGGCTCCCCAAGGTGATGAACTTCGTCGAATGAATCCTTTCTCCTTTCTCCAATAACTCCTTAATCTGCTTCTTGATCTCCTCCAAATCATTTGCTGGCATCCAGTATGGTCTCTTAGATATCGGTCCGGTCCCTGGCAATAGCTCTATCAAAAACTCAATGTCCCGATCAGGCGGTATGCCTGGTAGGTCCTCTAGAAATACATCCGGGTAATCCTTTACTACAGGCACTTCCTCCTGAACAACTCCCGAGAGAGAATTTACTTGTGTCCTCCTAGGCGAATAGCTAGATACATACTTGATCCTCTTTCCCTCCGGGGTGGTAAGTAAAATCGACTTACTGGCATAATTGATGTTCCCTCCATACATCAATAGCCAATCCATACCTAGTATCACATCCAATCCTTGTGACTCGAAAATTATCAGGTCTGAGGGGAAAACATGGCGTCCAATGGTCAATGGCACTTGAAAACGTCCTTGACTTGCCATATACTCTGCTCCTGGGGAACTTACTAACATGGGGGTCTTAAGTACTTGGGTGGGCAACTTATATCTATCCACGAATCCCCTTGAAATGTATGAATGCGATGCACCAGTATCGAAATGAACTATTGCGGTAAATGACTTAACCAAAAACTTACCGACAACTACATCAGGTTGCTCTTCAACCTCCTCCACGTTCACGTGGTTCACTTATCCCCTGTTGAAAGGGTTGGGCTTCTTCCCAGCGCTTCCATTCCCATTCCCATTCTTCGCTTCAGGGCATTCTGTGGCGTAGTGTCCATTCTTCCCGCACTTGAAACAGGTAATGTGACCTAAATCCCTCTTGGCGAGTGTGGATGGAGTAGAGCGGTTCTGATTATTGCTTGCTCCATTCCCACTCCCATTCTTGGAGCCATTGTGGTTGTGAGAACTCCCTCCATTACGGTGTGGCTTCCATGGTTATGGGTGTAACCTCCCGAGTTCGGGGTGAAACGGGGCTTCTGCTGGGCTCCAGAATTTTTCTTTCCTTGTTCGTACTTCCTCTTGCGGCTCTCAATCTGCTGCTGCTTCCCTTCAATCATAAGAGCCTTGTCAACCAACTCCTGGTAGTTGTTGATTGTTTCCACCATCAACTGTATACTCATCTCATCATTCAGCCCTTCCATAAACTTCTCCTGCTTCGCGGCATCTGTGGCCACATCATCAGGGGCATAACGAGATAGAGTACTAAACTCATCTACGTACTAAGACACAGTACGATTTCCTTGGCGCAAGTTGACAAACTCACGTTTCTTCATGCTCATGGCTCTAGTTGAGACATGGGCGGTGCAAAAAGCTTGTTGAAACTGATCCCAAGTGACATTGGCTATAGGAAAAGTGGCTGTGTAATTCTCCCACCATGCTACCGCTGGTCCAGCCAATTGATGTGCGACAAAACGCACATTCTCAGCATCCGTGCAATTTGCGGCGGTCAACTCCCTTCCAATCTTGCGTAGCCAGTCATCAACAACTATTGTCTCAACGCTACTAGAAAACACTGGTGGCTGCAACCTTAGAAAACGGGTTAGGTTGTCCACTGGTGGTGGTGGTGGAGGGTTGTTGTTGTTGTTGTTGTTCTGATTGTTCTAGTTGTTCTGGACAATAATTTGCATCAAAGTGTTCTGCTGCTGGATCAACTGAGTGAGCTCAGGGGGAAACTGAAATCCAGGCTCGCGTCTCGGAGGTATCTGATGGGTGTAGAGGGAAGAGATTAGAATAGAAATGAGGTCTAGGGGAAAATTCACTATCCATATGCACATGAGACAAACACAATCATATCACACCAATCAATTTCAAACAAGGGTATACAAAAGATCTAAACTAACGTCACAAATGTGCTCTAAATTCTACTTTATGGGGGAAAACTACTAGTCATATGGTGGTCATCTAGAAATTTTGATCGACGGAAGATTCCATGATATCTGCTCCAGCTTCATCTTCATAGTCATCATCACTATCATCAGGGTCTGAGTCGGTGTCGTCGATGATGATGTAGTCCTCAGAACGAATCTCCTGGGGTTCTTCTTCTTCTTCTTCTCCTCCTGGCGCTGGATCTCCCATGAATACTCCTAGCTTCCTTGTCAGGTCGTCATTCTTCTCCACAAGTATTGTCATTTCCTCCACGTATCCGTCACGTGTAGACTTGAGTTCCTCCTCTAGCTCCGAGTTCCTGGTTAACGCCTTCTTCAAGTCTATCGTGCCTGCGCACATCTGGTGCTCTTGTCGATGAATGTGTTGGTTTATGTCCTGGATGAAAGCTACAATGGACCTGTCCTTCCGGGTGCTGATCATATCTGATTGCTCATCTCGGCGTCCACATATCTGGTAGATAGTGTCTTTCAGCTCCTACTTGTAGACTTCTCCAATACGTCCCATGGCAATGTGGGCGGCAATACTCTTACCTAGGCTCCAGGTTGGTGCATGAAAGGAAAACTCTATGGGCTCCATGACTAGCATGAAAGTCCTCCCGAGAATTTGTACATGAATACTCCAGCGCTCTTCTTCTGGTAAAGTGGCGGTGTAGGTCCCGGTGAAGCTTGGTATTCCGATGTTTAGGTACCTAGTGACTTCCTTCAAGTGTCGTCCAAAAGGTGTGTCTTCATCCGGTTGAGTGAACTTGTTCCTTGGGTCCACCATCCTAAAGAGTATAAAATGGAGAGGAGTCAGAAATGAGTAGAGAAGAGTGACCTAGGGGTTATCTTAGTGGTCGTGTTCTACATTCAGCGTGTGCTCTGATACCATCTTATAGCGAACACGATCCGAATGGACCGAAGTCTCTGTGTTCTGTGTCACCCCTGGATCGGTAATGCTGACACACACAGTACTTGAAGGATTTGTAACAGAGTGGCAATCACACACTTATTACATCGAATGTCTCAAAAGAGAACTTATTACAAAATAATATGGCATAAGTCCATCTAACACGATAACAGTGGAAGGCTTGGAAGATAAGTGAGTCCATCAACTCCAACGGCATAGCTGAGTGCATGACAAACGACCTAGCGCACCTTACTCTTCTTCCGAAAAGTCTACAACGTAACATGTTGCAGCCCGAAACGGGTCAGCACATGGAATATGCTGGCAAGATAACACAGTAGAGCAAGTAACGGGATAAAGGCTAACACTACATGCATATATGGCTGGTGGAGGCTCTAAGGTTAAAGTTTTTGCATAAAGCCATTTTTTCCTACAACAACGCAATAAATTTTATTTTAACTACCATGGTAGTTGAAACATCATTGAGAAGGTTCCTCCAACTCAATCCCAATTAAAGTAGTCATCATTAACCCAGAAAATTAGTTTTAGAGTGATGAGATCAACCAATAATTCAAGTACCAGATACTCAAGATGTCCATAACCGGGGACACAGCTAATCATGATTAGTTTGTACACTCTGCAGAGGTTTGCGCACTTTTCTCCACAAGACTCGATCTCCTCCGTTGGATTTCTCGCACTTCATGGTGTTTGAGAAACGGATGACCGAGACATAGTCTTTCAGAAGCATTTACTCTTTACCCCGGGTGGACCGGTACACCTACTTTGTCCTACATCTGCTAGTCCACCACTGAAAGAGCTCACACAACATACTAAACTATGCCAGAGCCCATAATGGCATTATGGCTGCACACGGAAGTTTCTAGCATGAATAGTCTTATGATCCCTTTGCGCCTGGGTGGCATTCCATAGGATAATCACACGGTTCCTCCGGGATTTCCTAGGACAACACTGGATTCTCCAGGTGCCCTGCAAATAATCCACCCAGATGTGTATTCAAGTTGCCACCTTAAGTTCAACCATTAACTAACAATCTCACATCTGTCATGGGTACTCTCAAATCCAGTCAACGTCTACGAGCATAGCATGGCAACCTAAGCATAACGTAGAAGTAACTCCCAGGGGTTTGAAAAATAATGTAGGTAATAGGTTCTACCACAATCTACTTCCCAGACCCACAAGTTAAGAGATCCTACTCATGCAATGTGTGAGGGTTTGACCTAATGCATAAAAACTAGGTAATAAAGGGTATGATCAAAGTGTTACTTGTCTTGCTGATGATTCGCAAAACCTAGGGACTCGTAGTAGCACGCTTCGCACTCCGGGAATTCTATCGCAAGCAAACAATAGCATACATAAGCAACCAAGCAAAGATACACAGGTAAAACTCAAATAAGAAGATCTAACTAGAAAGTTCAACTGAAGAACTCTGGTTTGCAAAAAGAATCAAATCAAATGGAGCAACAAAACTCAAACTACGAAAGAAACATGATTTGTTTACTAGATTGAACTAAAGTCAAATTTTACAGTATCAAAGCCTTGTTAAAATTGGTTAACTGGAAAGAGGGCTTCAAGACGAAGATCTAGGCGTTTGAATCGCCTCATTCCGACTTACGAGCGAAAAGAAAAACTAAAAAGAAGATCGATCGAAAAATAATCACGGAACAACCCTGAAAAAGAAAAACTGACGAACAGGCTAACGAACGTATGTTTGCTGTGTGCGACTAATGGGCGAACAACGTTCGTTAAAACGAACGTACGGACGGACAAACGTCCGCTATTTAACTAAACCGAGAAAACCGAACCGATCTAATAAAAAAATAGATCTAGGGTTCTTAAAAACAGATCGGTTTTCTTCGGAAAACCGGCGGCGGGCTCCAGTGAGGCGGCGTCCGGAGGCGGCGGTGTGGCGCGGGCGGCAGAGTGCGGCGGCGGCGGCGGCCGACGGTGCGACAGGCGGCGGTGGCGGCGGCGACTGGCAGCGGCGGCGGCGGCAGGTGGAGGCGGCGAGAGGGGGGCTTGGCTTTTAAGGAGCCGGGGGCTCGACTTGGGCGAGGGGGCGGTGCTCCCGTGCGGCGGCCAGACTCCGGACGGTGTCCCGATCGGACACGGCGTGGGCGAGGGAAGGCGGTGGCGTGGCGGGCCGGCTGGGCCTTCGGCCCAGTGCGGTCCGAACACTCTTTTCTTTTTTAAATAGTTCTACCGCAGAAAAACAACAAAAGAAAAATACTAAACAGAGATAAAAAATTCCGAAATAAATTTTCACCGTCCTCTAATAATATTAGGACAAAGTGAACATTTTTCCCGGACCTAAATGCAAATTTGAAAAATGCGCATTTTTCCTATGCGAATTTTTTTTGCAAATAAATCCGAATAAAATACCAAAGTTGATTTTAATATTTTTCATCCAATTTCTTTTGTTTCAGAGAAGGTATATTATCTCCGCTCATATATTTTATTATGAAATATTTTTGGAGAGAAAAACTATTAAAATCAAAGTGATCCTCGTACCGATATTTGAGAAAACTCAAATATGAAAATGGTAAAATCCCCAACTCTCTTTGTGGGTCCTTAAGTTGCTTAGAATTTCGAGGATTGCAACACACGAATGCAATAAAGTATGATATGCAATATGACCTATGTATAACATTTCAAATTGAAAATGTGGGGTGTTAGAGAGCTTAATTAAAAAAGGGAGGAAAACGAATCTGGCTGATGTGTTGCCGCCTGATCTAAACTCCGGTCGGCTGGCCACACGCACTGTTCTTCCATATATATCTTTTGATTCGGCCTGTACAAGGAATCCGTCAGCTCCAAGCTGCTTTTTGTACGCGCACTTCTCCAGGATCTTTATGGCACGCAGGGTAGCTTGCGTCTGACCTAACGTCAGACAGCGGATACAATGGTCGTCGCTTAAATTTACATGATTCTGATCTGATCGGCCCCCTGCTGACTACGATCTGATCTGCAAACAATACAAAATAGGCAATAGCAAAAATCCTTTGCAAACGAACTAGTTTATACAATACTGATCTAATCGAAAAATTATCACCTGATTATTGGTTTTGATCCCATCGAACCACGACGAACACCTAGCAGGCTCTCAGTGAAACCACCAATGTCGGTTCAATATCCGGCGTATCTCGTAGTAGGGGTCCCAAGTTAGGCGTCTTGGAGCGATGGTAACATGGACACGGAGTTTTACCCAGCTTCGGGCTCTCTCGAAGAGATAATATCCTACATGCTGCTTTCAATTGTATTCATATGGGTGTAGTACAGAGTACATGTATCTACCATGATATTGTAGTGACGAATATGAGATGTAATGTAATGATCTATTGACTAGCCTGGCCTCGGTTTATATATGCACCAGGGGCCTAGGATTTAGGAGAGTCCTCGTCTTGTGTGCCAAGTCTTGTGGAAACCTCCTTGTATGCGGCATGGGCTGCCCGAAGTGGCCCATGAGTAAACCACCTTAGGGGTCCTCGGCCCGATCCAGGTGGTCGGGAGACGACGTGGTGAATACCCCCTAGTCCATGACACCGTCAACCACGAAGGACTTGCCTCACTAGGATAGATCTTCGTGAAGTAGGCAATCTCCTTGCATGTACAAACTCCTTGGTTCAACTCCACAATCTCGTCAGAGGCTCCCAAGTGACACCTAACCAATCTAGGAGACACCACTCTCCAAAAGGTAATAGACGATGTGTTGATGATGAACTCCTCGCTCAAATACTTCAAATGATAGTCTCCACAACACTCAAACAGCTCCTCACATATTTGGATATGGTGGAAGAAAGATTTGAGTGGAAAGCAACTTGGGGAAGGCTAGAGAACAAGATTCATATGGTAGGAATGTAATATCTTGATCTCAACACTTGAGTAGGTGGTTCTTGATATGTATCCAACGTATCTATAATTTTTGATTGTAACATGCTATTATTTAAGATTTTTTGGATGTTTAATGGGCTTTGTCATACACTTTTATATTATTTTTGGGACTAACCAACTAACCCAAAGGCCCAGTCCAGATTATTGTTTTTTGCCTGTTTCAGGGTTTTGCAGAAAAGGAATATCAAACGGAGTCCAAAAGGAATGAAACCTTCGGGAGAGATATTTTTGGAGAAAATCATGCACGGGAGACTTGAGAACCATGGAGTAGGGGCCACGTGGTGCCCACGAGGGTGGGGGCGCGCCCCCTGCCTCGTGGGTCCCACGTAAGGCCTCCGGTGCCCTCCTTCCTCCTATATAAGCCTACGTACCCTGAAACCATCAGAGCAACAGAGAAAACCCTAGTTCCACCGCCATAACCTTCTGTTCCCATGAGATCCCATCTTGGGGCATGTTCCGGAGCTCCACCGGAGGGGGGATTGATACGTCTCCAATGTATCTATAATTTTTGATTGTTCCATGCTATTATTTATGAAGTCTTGGATGTTTAATGGGCTTTATCATTCACTTTTATATCATTTTTGGCACTAACCTATTAACCCAGAGCCCAGTGCCAGTTTTTGTTTTTCTCCTATTTTAGGGTTTTACAGAAAAGGAATATCAAACGGAGTCCAATTGACGAGCCAATTTTTTATGATTTTTTCTGGACCAGAGGAAGCCCCCGAAGCAAAAGAGTTGGGCCAGGAGAGCCACGGGCTACCCTCGAGGGTGGAGGGCGTGCCCTGGGAAGGTGGTTGGGCCCTCCTATCTCGAGGACGGCCCGTAGCTCCCCTTTACTTGGCCCCGACTCCAAAAAATCCTATAAATACTGAAACCTCCAGAAAGAAACCTAGATCAGGAGTTCCGCCACCGAAAGCCTCTGTAGCCACCAAAAAATAATCTACACCCATTCTCGCACCCTGTCGGAGGGGGGAATCCCTCTCTGGTGGCTATCTTCATCATTCTGGCGCTCTCCATGACGAGGAAGGAGTAGTCCACCCTCGGGGCTGAGGGTATGTATCAGTAGCTATGTGTTTGATGTCTCTCTCTCGTGTTCTTGAGATGGCACGATCCTGATGTATCGCGAGCTTTGATATTTTAGTTGGATCTTCTTCTCCCCCTCTACTCTCTTGTAATGGATTGAGATCCCTTTGATGTTATCTTATCGGATTGAGTCTTTAAGGATTTGAGAACACTTAATGTATGTCTTGCGCGTGTTTATCTGTGGTGACAATGGGATATCATGTGATCTACTTGATGTATGTTTTGGTGATCAACTTGCGGGTTCGTGACCTTGGGAACCTATGCATAGGGGTTGGCACGCGTTTTCGTCTTGACTTTCTAGTAGAAACTTTGGGGCACTCTTTGAAGTTCTATGTGTTGGTTGAATAGATGTTTCTGAGATTGTGTGATGCATATCGTATAATCATGCCCACGGATACTTGAGGTGACAATGGAGTATCTAGGTGACATTAGGGTTTTGATTGATTTGTGTCTTAAGGTGTTATTCTAGTACGAACTCTATGATAGTGTGACGCCCGAGACCAACGTCCCAGAAGATTCCAGAAGCTTCCCGAAGATTCCAGATGTTCCGGGTTGCCCGTGTGTTTCAGTTCTGTTTGTGTTATTTATTTTTTCTGCATTGCATCATGTCATCATGCCATCATGTCATATTTTATTTCTTTTATTTTTATTTTTTTGCATCTCAACCTAAATAATCCGTGTGGACCTTCGGTCCATTTAAATCGAGGGAAGATGTCTTCTCTTTATAACATATAAAAGTCTCTCATTATTTTAGGGAGCTATATTATAATATTCCATTTGTTTGGAATTACCCGCAACACACGTGCATTTTTTTCCCCATGCCTTTTTCCTTCTTAATCCCTTGCCAAGACCTCCTCCTCCTTTTTTTCATGTCTTTTGGAAGTGCTTGGTTGGCCTAAAGATTTATGCAAGTTTGAGTTATTTCCGAACTCGCATAAATTTGTAGTCTCTAAAAATTGCCAAAGCACTTTATTAAAATAGCCCACAATTCCAGGGTTGTAGGGATATTTGTTATCTCAGTCAAATCATCTCCAAACTCTCTGGACTTTTCTTTTCCTTTGCTCTTTTTCTTTTAATGAGATAAGAGCTGCAGAAAAAGGAGCAGCCCAGCCTGCCTTCCCCTCGCCAGGCCGCCGGCCCATCTGGACCTCCTCCTTTCCCTCTCTCCCTGGCCCATCTCTCCAGCCCGCAGCCCAACTCCCCATCCAACCCTAGCGGCAGCCCGATCGCTCCTCTCCGCTCCTGTTTTCCCTCAGCGCCGCCGCCAGGCATCGCTCTCACCTCTCGATCTCTCTCCCTCCCCCCGATTCCCTCCTCCTCTCGCGCGCCCCTCACCTTCCTCTTCGTCCAGCGCCGACCCCAAGCCTCTCTCCCTCGAGCGCCTATCCTCTGGCCTCCTCCCCGTCGCCCTCCAGGCCCCACGCGCGCCTCTCCCTCCGTCTCTCCTCCTCGCGCGGAGCGCGTCGCCGCCGCCGGCCACCTCCGGTGAACCGCCGCCGTCCCCGCCCCGTTGCTCCTTCGCCCGAGCCACTGGCTCCGCCCCTCACCGGCCTCGTTCGAATCCCGCAGGAGCCCGCCGCCCCGCCGGGTTTCTTGCTCGCCGCCGTTCTGCCCCGAGCGCCGCGCCTGTCCCTTCGCCCGTCGGCCTCCCTCCGCTCCCTTGAGGCCGCACCCCGGCGCCAGCAGCGGCCAGGAGCCTCGCTCCTCCCGACGACGGCCCCGGCCCCGACGTCCTACCTCCAGGGCCGCGAGGTCCTCTCCAGCAGCGACGCAGGCTGCGCCCTCCCGTCGCCCGGCGACCGAGGCGTCCTCCCTCCGCCTTCCCGTCCTCCAGCAAGGGTCGGCCGCCCCGAGCGCCGCGACCCTCCTCGTCCGCGACCAGCAGGAGTCCGGTCCTCCCCGTTCTGCTGCTGCCGTGGCCTCGTGCAGCCACTTGTCCTGCTGTTGTAGTTTTGTTCTTTTTGTTTTGTTGCTGGTCTTAACCTGAACAGAGAACGACTACCGCTAAAGACCGCAATGACCCGTGTACGACTACCGGCGACCCGACCAAGTACCTCTACACGGCAAAACGACTTGAACATCTACGGAAAACGAGCTCGAGAACGACTACATGTACGAGAACGACGACCCGTGTACCCCTTCGAGTCGCCGATGACCGTCAAGTTCGACTACACGGTCGCCACGAGTACCCCTACGACCAAGTACCACGACGACCGAGTACATCTACGGCCCGAACGTCTACCGTCGCCGAGTACCACTACTTCCTCTACCGTCACCGCGAGTACCACTACCGTCGCCCGGAAACGAGGAATTCGCCAAGTACCACGACACCCCGTGAACGACTTCTTCCTCTACGTTAACGTGTTCCCCGACTCGCGGAACGACTTCTTCCACTACGTCCCTCGACGTCTCGAACCGCCCCGAAACGCACGCTTCGAAGGTATACCGAAACGACCCCGTGGATGACCCGTGAATGCTTGTTGTGTGTTGTATGAAATGTCTCCCGTGTGTGCTTCGTGCCCGTTCCACCTTTTGTCTTGTTCCTCGGTTGCCTCGTCGCCGACCCGTGGGAACCCGGCAACGGGATCACCCCATCATCTTGTTCAACTCGTTCACTCCACCTTTTGTTTTGCACCGGTCCCTCACCGAGGTACCGGTACCGATATGATGCCATTGCCTCATTTCGGATCGTTGCCGTGGCACCCTTTCATTCCACCACGGTGACAATGCTTCATATCTTGTTAATTGTCAACCTTTAATAAAAACTTGCATAAACTTGAGCATCTCATCCGCATCATGTTAACAACATTAATATGTGTTAATTGTTGTTTGCTTATAATTATTAAACATGCTCATGAGGATTTTTCGGATATGTTGTTGTTATTTCCGGCCTCATTTAAAATGTCTAAATAGTGTAGTTTCTTTATGTTTCACCTCTTGCCATGCTAAAACATTTAATCTTGTCTTGTTAATAATGAGAGTCAACTAAATAATTAATATGTGGTGTTTCGTCAATATGCAACTCGTTGCATATTGATCTCCACTTAACTTGTAGTATTTGTTTGTGCACTTTGCCATGTCATGCATATTTAAACCGGACATGCATCATACTTGTTTGTGCATCGTATGCCATGTTTATGATATGTGTGTTTACCGTGTTGTTTGTTTCTTTCCGGTTTGCTTCTCTTGATAGCTTCGGTTTCGTTCCGGAGTTGTGAGGCTTCTTCTTCGTCTACTTCTTGGAACCGTTCTTCTCCTTTGTGGAATTCCAGGCAAGATGACCGAACCCGGATATCATTACTATCTTTGCCTATTGCTAGAGTATCGCTCTATAGTTTTGCCTCGATGCCCATGTCTTCTTGTCAGCCTCCTACTTGTAGCCAATTGCCATGTTTAACCACCCTACCTACGCAAACCGTTGCTTGGCTAAGTACGCTTCGCTCAGCCTTCTTATAGCATTGTTAGTTGCAGGTGAAGATCGAAGATGCTTGCTTCATGTTGAAGTTTGGTTGGGTTATATCACACTATATAAATGCTTACAAAATGAAATCATCTATATACTGGCAAGGGTGGAAGGCTAAGCCTTTTGCTTGGTGTTTTGTTCCACTCATGCCGTTAGGAACCGTATAAACCTGTGTTATGTTCCTTCATTATGCGTTCCTAACACGGTTGGGGTGTATGGGACCCCCTTGATAAACCGCTAAGTGCTAAGTCTTTTCCAGCAAGTCCCAACATTGGTACTATTTGCCTCATAATAACAACTTAATAATTAATTAATTGCATAGGGGGTCATGTCCCCGAGGATTCTTAATTCTACATAACAGGGGGGGCCAGTGCTGATGGTGTTGGTCCCAAACTAGAGTCACTTGCGGTACCACCCAGTTATCTGGGGTCTTTGGTACTGTACGTAGCGCTCATCCGGTCGTGGCCTGAGACGAGATACGCGCGGCTACTATCAGGGTGTCGGCACGCCGGGAGGATTTGCTGGATTAGCCTTACCTTAGTTCGGTTTAACTTGAGCACGGGATTCCGAGAATACTCGGGTCTTCCCACCTATGGAGTTGCGACTTCGCGGATCGTGGGCTTGTGATGGGCCAAGTTGGAACACCCCTGCAGGGTTTGAACTTTCGAAAGCCGTGCCCGCGGTTATGTGGCAGATGGGAGCTTGTTAATTCCGGTTGTAGATAACTTGACACAATGTTTCAATACACTACCAGCGTGTGTTCCGTGACTGTCAATTTCCGAATAGGGATTCGGGAGTTGAACACGGTGGGGTTATGTTTGACCGGCTTTAGTTAGGATCACTTCGTGATCATCTTTCGACCGCTGCTATTCTCTTCTTGCTCTCTTTTACGTAAGTTAGTGCTAGTTGCTGCTGCAGACTCTTGTTGTTCCTTCACCTCATTTCTTTCTTCAGCCTTGTCCTCACCCAAGGCTTAAATAGTCGTGTTACCCGGGAACGGGATTGCTGAGTCCTCTGTGGCTCACAGTTACTTCACCACACCAGATGCAGGTTCAGCCGAGTTTGATGCAGGAGCTGGTTCAGTGCTTCACCAGGAGTGCGATGAAGAGTTTGTGGCCGTTTGCTTGAGACGTTTCGATGTTCAGTAGTGGTTTCTACTAGGATTCGATCCTGACCTGTGGCTTTATGTTGTTTTGGTATCTTTCTTTTGGTTCTTCACCCGTAGTCGGGTTGTGATGTTCTGTATGATGATTGCTTATGTAATGTATTGTGTGAAGTGGCGAGTGTAAGCCAACTATCTCCTTTTGCAATTTAATCCCTCTTTTACATGAGTCGTGCAAAGATACCAAACTTGAGATCATTCTAGGATGGACTTATGCCTTTAAGTCGTGCCTCGACACGTAGGAGGTATAATTCCATCCTGGGCATTACAAGTTGGTATTCAGAGCCTTCTCCGACCTAGAAGCCCCCACTGATTGATCGAATCGTTGACGGTTGAGTCCAGGCACACACTGAAAATGTTTTGAGTCCTATATTTATATCGGAGAGTAGGATTTCTTTGCTTCTCATCCCTTTTCTCTCTGGTGAGGACTCCTGACGATTACTCTTTTCTCTTCTACTTTCAAAAATTGCACCAAATTTTTTTTTAGGATCTCGCGAGTATTCTGGGATTGTTTCGATGTTCTTGTGACAAGGATATTGTTCTCGATGCCTCCTGTTACCGAGGAGTTGAGCTTCGGGGTATCATTGTAACAAGCATATCGCGACAGTACTAAATACTTAAGACGGTCGACATCGAAAATCTCTCCTATACGGCCAGTGGCAAGATAACCCCGACATCACCCAGTACTGGGGAGGTAGTTCAAGAGTATTGCCATAGCTTGTTATAGTGGATGCTTTTCGAAGGTCCGAGGTAAACAGTTTCCGAGAAAGACTGGTTATGTGTTGAAGGATGGATACACCTGGATGTAGGTTTAGAGTTGATTGCGCGGTGCTTCCCGTGTATCCCCAACACCTGATTGCATAACTGGAATCTTTCGGAAAACTATAGGTGGGTTTTATCCAGTAGATCGTAGGCATTCTTCCAACGAATGCAGGTTAGTGAGTTCGGGGTTCGACATTGAGTGAAGGGGTTATATGACCGATGTTACTATCAGGAGTTGCATCTTAAAGGGTCCTTGGCTATGCTGATCCGGGGATTGCAAAACCTTTTCGTAACGCGTTCATATGCTTTCAGCACAAAGATGTTAGAACGAAACTCCTCTCTTGTGTTTGTTCCTTTCCGTACCTTGTTGTTTTTCTTATTATCCTTTTGATCCCTATGTGGCTTCTCGTGAAGACTGATGTTATCATTTAACCAAGGAATTCATCCGTTCAATCCTATGTTCGGATGATATTGTGAAGATTCGAGTTGCTTCGATGTCTGATGTTGATTCCATACCTTTCTTAATCGGTGTTCTCATATTTCTACGAGAGTGCTAGTCCTTCTTCATCATCAAGATGGTCTTGTTAAATTCTTTTTCAACCGGTGTCCATTTTGTTCATCTCAAGTTGTCTTTGATTTTTTTCCCCACCCTCCCACCCTTTTCTTTATGGAGCTAGCAATTCTAAATGAAATATCCATTTTATTCGTGTGATGTTTCTTCATTCTTTTCCTTCAATGTTCTTATCCGGTGATTATCGTGGAGATGCTCAAGAGCTTCAAGTTCATCATTCTTTTGTTCTCGAATTCTTCCGGTGGATGTAATTCAAGATTTCGGTGTTGATCTTATCCTTTTTCCTCTTTTCACAATGCTTTCTTATTCCGGTGCACCAATTAATCATTCTCCTCTTGCTATTCATATCCGGAGTGCTGAAGATTCATAATTCCATTCTTAATCATTTCAAGCTAGTTTGAGGATTATCATCTTATTCCAGCCATTTAATTCAACTGGTGCAATATCTCTCAAGCAATCTTTTCCAACGGTGATTTCGTTGAGTGGGCCCTAACCCACAGGTCTTTTTCCAGGATCTTACCTGACTCTTCTAATTTCTTTCCGGAGTATTCTTAAATTCTTTTTCAAAGTGTGACGTAAGAATGATCTCCATCAGTCACATGCCTTCTCCAAGTTTACTTTCGAATTCTTTTTCATCATTGGTTCAACCTTTTTAATTCTTCATTCCGGAGTGCTCAACAATTCTTCATGGCATTTCTCGTCTTCACTCTCAACATTGGAGACCGGAGAAGTGTTTCTCTTAAATCTTGACCCGTCTTCTTGAAGATTTGTGGTTCTAGCTTCTCGCCATCCTCATTATTGTTCAAATTGTGAGGAATTCCTTTATACCCGTCCGAGGCATTTCATGAATTCTTTCTTTGTGTTCCTCCGAAGGCCATCATTTCAGAAGATTCTTCGTTCTCAGTTTTCAACTTCGTCCTCCAATATTCTTCATTGATGTCTCTTCGTTCGTCTCCTAATTCTTACGGTGGTTCTTTCAAGTTACCCTTCCGTTGTTATCGTTTTAATTCACTCGTTCTTTTCATAATCCTACCGGTGCTTTGTTGAAGTTTTACCCAAGCTTGTGCTAGATCTCTCTTTAATCCTTTCCAACGAGAATAAGTAGTATGCCAAATCTTTTGGTTATCATCAATTTAAATTGGTGAAGGAGATGCATAGCATAATTCTTATTCTTGTTCCTTCAGGTGATTTAATTCTTTTGTCTGGAGCTTGTTCATCATATCATATCCTTGGTTCTAAATTCTTCATCTTGTTTCCGGAGCTTCAAGTTATTTTCAATTATATCATTTCAAAGCTCAATCTATTCATCGCAGTCCTTGATTCATATTCTTTTCATCTTTCACTTCTCATGCTTTCATTACCGGAGTTTTCATGGTGGTTCATCATGTTTTAATTCATCCTCGAAGTCTTCATCAACATTCTTGTTGGAGTTCAAGCTTTCTTCATCATACTTTCTAATTGCAATTCTTTCTACCTTATCTTTTCAGATGGTGTTATGTCATTCTTGTCAATTCATTCATGTTTCATGATTCACAAGTTGTCAAGAATGAGATAATTAAAACCATCATTTCTTTCTCTCTAGGAGATCCTTTCAACCCCTCTTTTTATTCGTTGGAGTTATCTTGGGTTGTATTTCACCTAAAGCTTTCCCTAAGGATTGTTGATATTATGGTGCTTATAATTGACCCAAGTTCTTCATTTTCATTCCGGTGAATAAGTTTATCGTCTCCTTGTTGATCTCAATCCAATCAATTGTTTAAGTTAGTGGCTGGTTGTCACCTCATAATTTTGAGATGTTTTCCATAAGCCCACATCAAGCTTATTCTTCTCGTTGTTGAAATTCCAACAACTCTATTCAACCCTTCTTCATAAGATGCTCTTTCAAATTTAATTTTGGGAGAAGTTGTCATTTTCTTCTCCATTCATTCTTTCATTGAACTATATTCTATTCTTTTGTTCCGGAGGCTTTGTGATTGTGACGCCCGGATAGTTAAGCTACAGTAACCCTCTACTAATGACGACACGTCACCACAATTACTGTTGATAATCTCTCGTTAATCCAAATACTGTTCAAATTCAAATTCAAATTAAAGTCAAAATTTAAATTTGTCAAACATGAAAACAAAAATGGTCCATGTGTGGCAAATATTCTCTGGGTTTTTGTCGTGTTGAAACCACATTTTTAATAAATAAATTAAATACACTATGATATTTAAAACAGCAGCTTGAACGTTTAATTAAATACCTTTTCTAATTAATAAAATGTTAAACTGTTTATTTTAGCTATAAAGTTAAATGTGGCTGTGGGCTAATTATTAAAACTAATTTATAAACTAGTTGTGTGTTTTATAAAACAAAGTTTAAAAGAATCTAAAAACAAAACAGAAAAGAATAAGTTAAAACAAAAACAAAAAAATAAAAAGAAACAAAAACCCCCGGCCTAACTGGGCCTTGGCCCAGCCAACGGGCCCAGCCGGCCGGCCCATTAACTGGCCTACTTAGGCCCCCACACCCCAACCCATCGACACCCCCCGTTCCCCACTTCCCCCCACCCGATCCAAACTGGATCGGGATCGACCCCGTGCCCGACGCCGCCGCCGGCGCATCGCCGGCGCTGCCCCACCGTCGCCGCCCCGTCCTCGTTCCCCCCTCGACGGACCTCCCCGCCGGACCGCCGGCGCCTCCCTATCTTCCTCCCCGCCGACCTCCTTGCCCCACCGTCGCGAACGCCGCAGCGGCCCCGTCGCCGCGCTCCGCCGTCGCCCTTCGGCACCACCGCCGCCCCGCCTCTACCTCGTCGGCGCCACTTCCCCACCGGC
>LR738710.1:281118014-281201134 GCA_902687465.1 Secale cereale
AGGTGGGACCCACCTGACAGGTTGACCAGTCAACCCTGATGACGTCAGAATGACATCATGCTGATGTCATAAATGAATTTTCGAATTAAATTAATTAATATTTAATTCCAGAAATTATTAAAAACTTAATAAAATCATATCTTTTAAACCGTAACTCAGATTAAAATACTTTGTACATGAAAGTTGCTCAGAACGACGAGACGAATCCGAATACGCGGTCCGTTCGTCCGCCACACATCTCTATCATACCGAACACGCAACTTTCCCCCTCCGTTTCATCTGCCCGAAAATGCCTAACACCGGGGATACTTTCCCGGAGGTTATTCCTCTTCGTCTGTATCACCGAGCACTGCGTTAGGTCACACGTAGCACCGCGTATTCCCATGTTATGCTTTGTGATGCTATTGTTTGCTCTGTTATTTATTTGTTTCCCCTTCGTTGCTTATTTTCGGTAGACTCCGATACTGTGATAAAACCCCGAGACCGTTGATGCTTCGGTGTTCGACTACGGCTACGCTTCCGAAGATTCCTTTCGTCTGCCGGCTTCCAGGCAAGCCCCCCCCCTTTGATCACCAGATATCGCCTACTCTTCTCTCTACTGCTTGCATTAGAGTAGTGTAGCATGTTACTGCTTTCGATAATCCTATTCTGCTGCATAGCCTGTCCTTGTTGCTACCACTGTTGATACTTTACCTGCAATCCTAAATGCTTAGTATAGGATGCTAGTATTCCATCAGTGGCCCTACACCCTTGTCCGTCTGCCCTGCTATTCTATCGGGCCGTGATCGCTTGGGGGTGATCACGGGTATATACTATATACATACTTTACATACACATGATGCTGATTCGGAGATGGGGGCTGAAGGGGCAGGTGGTTCCACACAGGTAGTGGTGGGCCTGGGTTCCCGACAGCCCCCTGTTGGTTACTTTGTGGCGGAGCGACAGGGCAGGTTGCGACTACCTAGGAGACAGGTGGGCCTGGCCCTGGTCGTTGTCCGCGGTTATTTCATAATAACACGTTTAACAAGATCTTGGTATTTGATCTGAGTCTGGCCATTTGGTCTATACGCACTAACCAGCTACGTGGGAATAGTTATGGGTACTCGACGTCGTGGTATCAGCCGAAGCCTTCTTGACGTCAGCGGTTTAGCGGCGCGCGCCGGATTGGACTGGAAGCCTGCTCTGGTATTAGGAGAGGCTAGGTCTGCTTACCGGCCGCCCTCGCAACGTGCAGGTGTGCATTGGGCGATGGGCCCAGACCCCTGTGTGCTTAGGACTTAGACCGACGTGCTGACCTCTCTGCTGTGCTTAGGTAGGGCTGCGACGTGTTGATCTTCCGAGGCCGGGCATGACCCTGGAAAGTGTGTCCGGCCAAATGGGATCAAGCGTGCTGGGTTATGTGGTGCACCCCTGCAGGGAAGTTAATCTATTCGAATAGCCGTGTCCCTCGGTAAAAGGACGACCCGGAGTTGTACTCTGACCTCATGACAACTAGAACCGGATACTTAATAAAACACACCCTTACAAGTGCCAGATATAACTCGGTGATTGCTCTCTCACAGGGTGACGAGGGGAGGATCATCGGGTAGGATTATGCTATACGTTGTTACTTGGTGAACTTACCATCTATTCCCCTCTACTGCTTCAAGACGGAGGCTGCCAGAAGCGAGGATACTTGTTACTTCCAGCTACTCTCTTCTTCTGCTGCAAGATGGAGGTTACGAGAAGCGTAGTCTTCGATTGGATTAGCTATCCCCCTCTTATTCTGCTTTCTGCAGTTCAGTCCACATATATTACCTCCTTTACTCAGATACCATTGCATTTGTAGTATAGATCCTTGCTTGCGAGTACTTTGGATGAGTACTCACGGTTGCTTTGCTCCCCCTTTTCCCCCTTCTGTTCCTTCTTCTCGGATGATGCAACCAGGTGATGGAGTCCAGGAGCCAGATGATCCCGATGATGTTTCTTCATGAAGTTCGGCTTCGAGGAGTAGTTAGGAGGTCCCAGGCAGGAGGCCTTGCCTTTTCGATCGTTGTTACTTTTGTGCTAGCCTTCTTAAGGCAAACTTGTTTAACTTATGTCTGTGCTCAGATATTGTTGCTTCCGCTGACTCTTGTGTTTTCGAGCCCTCGAGGCCCCTGGCTTGTAATATAAAGCTTGTATCATTTTAATTTGTGTCTAGAGTTGTGTTGTGATATCTTCCAGTGAGTCCTTGATCTTGGCCGTACACATTTGCGTGCATGATTAGTTTACGGACAAATCGGGGGCGTCACAAGTTGGTATCAGAGCCGACTGCCTGTAGGAATCCCCCTTTCCAACTCCTTGGCCGAAGTTGAGTCTAGTCTTTGAAAAACAAATTTACTAACTTGTTGTGTGGCTTACGGGCCCACAACACCAATGGGTAATATTAGGATCTTTTACTCCTCGTCTATACTATGGGACTCTTATCTCTCTTCTATTCGGGATAAATGAATTTTGCTAAAGCTAACATTAGGATCTCGTTATCACTTTCACCTGGAGAGTGCCCTATGATCGATGATCGTCTGCTGCACCAGAAGACCCTGAAGATAGTCCCCGCTGTTAACCCGAGAACTTGTGCTCATCGCCTTTGCAATTCACTGCCACCGATATATCCCTATGGATATCCGTATGCCCTTATCATTCTCATGATCATTCTTCGTCGCTCTTGTTGTTACAAGATGCCTCGAAATATTCTCCGTTGTCCTGAGAATCCTTTGAGTTTACTGTCTTGCAGTTTTATCTCGCATGAAAACCCTTACGGTTATTTCCTTACAGTTATCGAGGATCCGTTCTTCTCAATTGTTCATATGTCTCACTAAATTCCTCGGAATACTTTTGATCTTTCGGAAATTTTCTGCAGCCAGTTACTCTTGAAATTCTTACCTGCTTGGATTATGGTTAATCCCATAGGACTAGTAATCTTCGTTAATATCCCTTGTCTTAGCCATTTTGAGCCTACTGATTCAATCTGTGCGTATGCACGAAGTCATCAGGTTATCCTTTTGAAAATTATCCTTCCGGCTCAGACGTCATTCCGGACATGAGTTGGTTCTCGGCAATTCAAACCTTTATTGATTGTCCAACTACGTGTTTTCAACTTATCCATCCTTGATCAGAGCGACTGCTTCTGATCCTTCGTTTTAGAAACCATAATTTCTTTCTATTTAAGCATCAGACTAATCAGGTGATTCTTGTATCTGATGCCTCTGCATCCTTTCTTCCTCTGAGTGAGTACCGATACTCACATCAGCTCCGTTGTGGATCGCCCGATCCATTGTTGGATTGTTTTCCGACAGGGTCCATCATATTCAATCACCTTGGGAGTTCTTCCCCTGATACATAATGCCGTTGGTAAATTGTATCCTCTACTTGGCCAGCCATGCTCTGCTTTCGAGCTGGTGTATTTACTTTTGAAACTTGTGGTATATGTTACTAAGATGCCCGATGGGTTGAACCTATGCCTTCCCCTAATCCGTGAGGACCCAAAAGTTTTCACAAGTCATACCCTTCCGGTGTCCTACCGGATAAAATTCCAACACTACAATTTTATCAAAGCAAGAGGTAAATGAAACGTATGCATTGGAGAAATGGGAGTCGACCTTGAGATTTTGTTCATGCCCATGGAAACGATGTAGACCGTCTCGGGACCTTCTTGCAAAATGATTTGTCATCTAAATAATTCTTTCGGTGTCAATAAATTTGATCCCTTGCAGTTACGGTTCCGACCATGCTGTCCTTATTTCAATATATCTGGAATAAATCCATTCCAGGCCTCGTCAATTTTTGACAAGGTTAAAGTATCTACTGTCTTAGGTCAATGACCTAGTTCAACTCCTATCGTGTTCTACCTTCAAGTTTTACCCTCTGATATCTCGAGGATATCATGCCTTTGCACCACACCTTTTGAACTTTTGATGAAGTAATACCTTTGCTTGTCGTAATCACTCTACGGGTTCTAGGTTGCCGTCAACCGAGGACATCGTTTAGTAAATCAAATCTGCACTAAAAATTCAACACCCCTAGTAGATGTTACTGGGAAATTTTTAAACTCAATCTAGTTTATTCCTAGACTATCGGGTACATCCCTTGTCTAGCTATCTTTGGCTGTGCTACCTCATCCTTCTTTGGTGCACGAATTCTTCAGTGTGTGAGCACGACTTACGTAGAGCTCTCAACATCATGTTGCTTGTCGCGAAAGGCAACGTTGGTTCCGATCTTGCATCTTTTATATTGATCCTATAACTTGCCACTTCGGCATTCTCTTGCTTGTTGCCGTTGTTGTTTGATTGCATCCTCTTGAAACCTCCCGACAAATGTGTCGAATCACCTTCAACACTTTGACTTCTTCCGAGATGTCAGTTGTGTTCATGATGAGAAATACCCTCCTTGCCCTCGATGATTTTTATTATCATCGACAACACCCTCGACTTCCTTTCATCGCGAACTTGTCCACTTTAAGAATAGAACTTGCTCTCCAGCTAGTGTTGTGTTCTGCATTGAAGTACTACTGTCTTTTATGTCGAGAATGTTGTGGGAATTGCTTCACCTCTTGGAAATTCTCGGTATGAAGATACATCTCATCATCACCATTCTTCCTTGGTCCCCGTGTTGTTTTCAACCGGAATACCAATATGCTAAAGATGCTACTTGAGTTCTGCACTTCTAGCAACCCTATTGCTTTGAAGTTAACGATCGACAGTTCGTTCGTAGACTGTTGGTTGTTGAATCGTCACCCTAACATTGATCTTGCTGCCTAAGGTCATATTTCGGGCACACCTTTCACCTAATGATTAATGGTGTATGTTTTCCTCGAGCATACAACATTATATCATGCCATCCTCTTGTTCACACTATGGTGGAAATCCATCTGTTTGGAATTCTCGATGAATTGTCGCTGAGCCCATCAGCCACCTCCTCATCCTCTCCTTGGTTTAACGATGAACTATTGCTTCGGGAACCCGCTTCCATAGTTCATTTCCCGAGAATCTTGCAATGCCATTTCGTTGAGTTGTGTTGCACCTTTTCTTCCCTAACATCCTGAGTCTGAGTTATCATGACACCAATCGGATCTGAATCTCGGTCAGATATGATGGTTGGGACAACTTTCCAGGAGTTATAATGTTGGTCCTTTGATGACCCGGTAATATGATGTCATGCCCAGCACCCCTGGCTGGAGGACCTATCATTTTAATCTCTTTTGCAAGGATAAACATTCTTCCAGGAGGACATTGTAAGACTTATCTTATAAGTTGCTCCTGATGGATCATTTGTGTACCCAAAGTCTGACCCTTGATTAAAAAAAAACCCATATCATTGCTACCTCGAAGCATGTCCGTGGTACTCCGATTTTCAACAAGAGCATTTGAAGCCCAATGCTAAATGTTTCTTGGTTAGTTATCCAAACACCGTTGTCTGGGTAACATCTTGATTAATCCTTGCCTCTTTATCTGAATGGTTGGGTACTTGCTCTCCTACCCCATATGCCATGTTCTTCTTGCCCATGGGAAGGATACACTCCTAATAATTGTGTGTAATCACAATTTTCCTTTCCATTTGTTTGTTTAACCTTTCTTTGATCTACATATAATCTAAGCAGTAATATTTTTCTGCTTATGTAAACACCTTGTTGTACAACTCTGTCGGTAAGACCTTGATTCTATTGATGATAATATCCTGGTACTGCCGCTGAACGAGAACTTTGCCTGTTGGTCCGCCTCGTTTCAACGAGCGGGAAGATGGTTCTCTTCGTTCCTCGTCCTAGGTACCGACATTGTTGGCGGCATAGCTGACAAGCTATCCACTGACATGCCTCCCTGTCGAGGCTGTGCAAGGTGTCGCCACCCTTCCTACTCATAACCCACATGGTGGGCCCATAACCCACAGGTCCACTGGATCGAAACCTGACTCTTCTTTACAACCCGGATTTTAATGTATCCTTTGCACCTAGCTTCGTAGGTGATTCACGAGCTAAAATCTATACCGTTATTCGTCCTGGAATCAAACACCGTGTTATTCTCGTTGTTCAAGCCCCCATTCCAGCTTCTGTCTAGGCATCGAATGATTGCCTACCCATTTGAAACTTTGGTACCACCGTATATTGCACTCAACGAATTCACTAACATGCTACTCGTAGGGTACTTCGCTTATCACTTTTTGAATTAGCCGTCGTATGCGGAGACTTCGTGGAGATAAGTTCCTCCAAAGTTTTTCCCCCTGGTCACGTTCGTAGGACGATGGAGATTCCGAAGAAAGGATGATGACCTGATCACGATGACTTGAAGCAGAGAAATGAAGACATCAACGCATGGAGTCAACCTCTTTAAGAAGGGCAACCAAGACCAAGAAGATCCGTTAGAATTTCGTAACCAGAACTCCCCCCTTACTCCCCTCCTAAATCTCGGGACGAGATTTCTTGTAGTGGAGGAGAATTGTGACGCCCGGATAGTTAAGCTACAGTAACCCTCTACTAATGACGACACGTCACCACAATTACTGTTGATAATCTCTCGTTAATCCAAATACTGTTCAAATTCAAATTCAAATTAAAGTCAAAATTTAAATTTGTCAAACATGAAAACAAAAATGTTCCATGTGTGGCAAATATTCTCTGGGTTTTTGTCGTGTTGAAACCACATTTTTAATAAATAAATTAAATACACTATGATATTTAAAACAGCAGCTTGAACGTTTAATTAAATACCTTTTCTAATTAATAAAATGTTAAACTATTTATTTTAGCTATAAAGTTAAATGTGGCTGTGGGCTAATTATTAAAACTAATTTATAAACTAGTTGTGTGTTTTATAAAACAAAGTTTAAAAGAATCTAAAAACAAAACAGAAAAGAATAAGTTAAAACAAAAACAAAAAAATAAAAAGAAACAAAAACCCCCGGCCTAACTGGGCCTTGGCCCAGCCAACGGGCCCAGCCGGCCGGCCCATTAACTGGCCTACTTAGGCCCCCACACCCCAACCCACCGACACCCCCCGTTCCCCACTTCCCCCCACCCGATCCAAACTGGATCGGGATCGACCCCGTGCCCGACGCTGCCGCCGGCGCATCGCCGGCGCTGCCCCACCGTCGCCGCCCCGTCCTCGTTCCCCCCTCGACGGACCTCCCCGCCGGACCGCCGGCGCCTCCCTATCTTCCTCCCCGCCGACCTCCTCGCCCCACCGTCGCGAACGCCGCAGCGGCCCCGTCGCCGCGCTCCGCCGTCGCCCGTCGGCACCACCGCCGCCCCGCCTCTACCTCGTCGGCGCCACTTCCCCACCGGCCCCCTCGGTCCTCGCCGCCCCCTCTCCCCTCCAGCGCCCGTGAGCCTCCTCCTTCGCCTCTCCTCCTCTCAGTCGCCGTGGCCTCCCCTCTCCTCTCCCCTGCTCCGCCGCGCCTGCACCGCGCTCGCCGGCCGCGCCCGCGCCGCGCTGCGCGCGCCCCTACCGCGCTCGGCCTCGCTCGCGCACGCGCTGGCCTCGCCCGCACCGCCACTGCTCGCTGCTGCTGCTCCCCCCCGTGCCGCCCCTCCTCTGCCTCGCCGCGCCGCCGCGCTGACCGCGCCGGCCGGCCGCGCGCGCGTCACCGCCGCGCCCTCGCCGCGCCACCCCCGCGCACAAGCGCGTACGCGCGTGCGCGCTATCGGACCACGGACGTGTCCGGCGCCCAAACGGGCACGCTGCGGACATGTCCGCCCCTGCACACTGACCAGTGGGCCAAAAGCCCCCTGGGCCTATGACACACGGGCCCCACCCCCAGAACGTTTACAAAAAAATAAAATAAATAAAAATAAAATAATAATAATAATATTAATATTAAAATAAATAAATAAAAGTAATAAATAAAATAATTACTTAATTAATTAATTAATTTAATTAACTGAATAGTTAATCTTAATTAATCTGGATTAGTTAAACTCTAATTAAACTAATTAGTTTAATTAATTACTGTTAGGATTAAACTAATTATGATTAATCTAATTAACCATAATTAATTAAATTAATTAGGTTTAATTAATTAAAATTAACCTAATTAGTTACTGTGTCACTGACAGGTGGGACCCACCTGACAGGTTGACCAGTCAACCCTGATGACGTCAGAATGACATCATGCTGATGTCATAAATGAATTTTCGAATTAAATTAATTAATATTTAATTCCAGAAATTATTAAAAACTTAATAAAATCATATCTTTTAAACCGTAACTCAGATTAAAATACTTTGTACATGAAAGTTGCTCAGAACGACGAGACGAATCCGAATACGCGGTCCGTTCGTCCGCCACACATCTCTATCATACCGAACACGCAACTTTCCCCCTCCGTTTCATCTGCCCGAAAATGCCTAACACCGGGGATACTTTCCCGGAGGTTATTCCTCTTCGTCTGTATCACCGAGCACTGCGTTAGGTCACACGTAGCACCGCGTATTCCCATGTTATGCTTTGTGATGCTATTGTTTGCTCTGTTATTTATTTGTTTCCCCTTCGTTGCTTATTTTCGGTAGACTCCGATACTGTGATAAAACCCCGAGACCGTTGATGCTTCGGTGTTCGACTACGGCTACGCTTCCGAAGATTCCTTTCGTCTGCCGGCTTCCAGGCAAGCCCCCCCCCTTTGATCACCAGATATCGCCTACTCTTCTCTCTACTGCTTGCATTAGAGTAGTGTAGCATGTTACTGCTTTCGATAATCCTATTCTGCTGCATAGCCTGTCCTTGTTGCTACCACTGTTGATACTTTACCTGCAATCCTAAATGCTTAGTATAGGATGCTAGTATTCCATCAGTGGCCCTACACCCTTGTTCATCTGCCCTGCTATTCTATCGGGCCGTGATCGCTTGGGGGTGATCACGGGTATATACTATATACATACTTTACATACACATGATGATGATCCGGAGATGGGGGCTGAAGGGGCAGGTGGTTCCACACAGGTAGTGGTGGGCCTGGGTTCCCGACAGCCCCCTGTTGGTTACTTTGTGGCGGAGCGACAGGGCAGGTTGCGACTACCTAGGAGACAGGTGGGCCTGGCCCTGGTCGTTGTCCGCGGTTATTTCATAATAACACGTTTAACGGGATCTTGGTATTTGATCTGAGTCTGGCCATTTGGTCTATACGCACTAACCAGCTACGTGGGAATAGTTATGGGTACTCGACGTCGTGGTATCAGCCGAAGCCTTCTTGACGTCAGCGGTTTAGCGGCGCGCGCCGGATTGGACTGGAAGCCTGCTCTGGTATTAGGAGAGGCTAGGTCTGCTTACCGGCCGCCCTCGCAACGTGCAGGTGTGCATTGGGCGATGGGCCCAGACCCCTGTGTGCTTAGGACTTAGACCGACGTGCTGACCTCTCTGCTGTGCTTAGGTAGGGCTGCGACGTGTTGATCTTCCGAGGCCGGGCATGACCCTGGAAAGTGTGTCCGGCCAAATGGGATCAAGCGTGCTGGGTTATGTGGTGCACCCCTGCAGGGAAGTTAATCTATTCGAATAGCCGTGTCCCTCGGTAAAAGGACGACCCGGAGTTGTACTCTGACCTCATGACAACTAGAACCGGATACTTAATAAAACACACCCTTACAAGTGCCAGATATAACTCGGTGATTGCTCTCTCACAGGGTGACGAGGGGAGGATCATCGGGTAGGATTATGCTATACGTTGTTACTTGGTGAACTTACCATCTATTCCCCTCTACTGCTTCAAGACGGAGGCTGCCAGAAGCGAGGATACTTGTTACTTCCAGCTACTCTCTTCTTCTGCTGCAAGATGGAGGTTACGAGAAGCGTAGTCTTCGATTGGATTAGCTATCCCCCTCTTATTCTGCTTTCTGCAGTTCAGTCCACATATATTACCTCCTTTACTCAGATACCATTGCATTTGTAGTATAGATCCTTGCTTGCGAGAACTTTGGATGAGTACTCACGGTTGCTTTGCTCCCCCTTTTCCCCCTTCTGTTCCTTCTTCTCGGATGATGCAACCAGGTGATGGAGTCGAGGAGCCAGATGATCCCGATGATGTTTCTTCATGAAGTTCGGCTTCGAGGAGTAGTTAGGAGGTCCCAGGTAGGAGGCCTTGCCTTTTCGATCGTTGTTACTTTTGTGCTAGCCTTCTTAAGGCAAACTTGTTTAACTTATGTCTGTGCTCAGATATTGTTGCTTCCGCTGACTCTTGTGTTTTCGAGCTTTTGTATTCGAGCCCTCGAGGCCCCTGGCTTGTAATATAAAGCTTGTATCATTTTAATTTGTGTCTAGAGTTGTGTTGTGATATCTTCCAGTGAGTCCTTGATCTTGGCCGTACACATTTGCGTGCATGATTAGTGTACGGACAAATCGGGGGCGTCACAGTGATATTGCTCTCTTCGACCATCATCTCGTTTTTATAAAGATCATGTTCTTTCCCTTGTTTATCATTTAACCGGAGTGTTGTATTCTTCATTCAAGTTCTCTTATCTTATCAAGTTTGCCTCTCTTTTCAACCGGAGTGCTGTCTGAAATCTTTCTTAACCTTGTGCCATTCTTTTAATTGTTTCGGAGGCAATATGTGTTGTTGTTTTCATCAAGTATCATTCCATCTCCTCAAGTTCATGTTCATTCCTTCCATTTTCAGACGGAGTGCTGTCCAAATTCTGTCATTCTTATTCCTTGGCTATACCATTGAGGTTTCATATTCTTTCCGTCCGTAAGCTCTTGTTTCATGTCTTTCAACCTTCAAGGTTCTCATAATGCTCCTTGTTCCTCTTTTCTAACGGAGTGTTTTCATCTTCGTTCATCTCCGTTGCTTTCTTTCTTTCAACTTGTTCAACCTCTCAAGGTTCTTTGGTTTCACTCGTCTGTCAAAGAAGCAACTTTGTTTTACCTCTTCCTCTTCCGTTTTTACCCGGTGATATCTCTAGGATCTCGGGTCGAGATCCTCTGTTAGTGTGGGAGAGTTGTGACGCCCGAGACCGACGTCCCAGAAGATTCCAGAAGCTTCCCGAAGATTCCAGATGTTCCGGGTTGCCCGTGTGTTTTAGTTCTGTTTGTGTTATTTATTTTTTCTGCATTGCATCATGTCATCATGCCATCATGTCATTTTTTTTTTGCATCTCAACCTAAATAATCCGTGTGGACCTTCGGTCCATTTAAATCGAGGGAAGATGTCTTCTCTTTATAACATATAAAAGTCTCTCATTATCTTAGGGAGCTATATTATAATATTCCATTTGTTTGGAATTACCCGCAACACACGTGCATTTTTTTCCCCATGCCTTTTTCCTTCTTAATCCCTTGCCAAGACCTCCTCCTCCTTTTTTTTTCATGTCTTTTGGAAGTGCTTGGTTGGCCTAAAGATTTATGCAAGTTTGAGTTATTTCCGAACTCGCATAAATTTGTAGTCTCTAAAAATTGCCAAAGCACTTTATTAAAATAGCCCACAATTCCAGGGTTGTAGGGATATTTGTTATCTCAGTCAAATCATCTCCAAACTCTCTGGACTTTTCTTTTCCTTTGCTCTTTTTCTTTTAATGAGATAAGAGCTGCAGAAAAAGGAGCAGCCCAGCCTGCCTTCCCCTCGCCAGGCCGCAGGCCCATCTGGACCTCCTCCTTTCCCTCTCTCCCTGGCCCATCTCTCCAGCCCGCAGCCCAACTCCCCATCCAACCCTAGCGGCAGCCCGATCGCTCCTCTCCGCTCCTGTTTTCCCTCAGCGCCGCCGCCAGGCATCGCTCTCACCTCTCGATCTCTCTCTCTCCCCCCGATTCCCTCCTCCTCTCGCGCGCCCCTCACCCTCCTCTTCGTCCAGCGCCGACCCCAAGCCTCTCTCCCTCGAGCGCCTTTCCTTTGGCCTCCTCCCCGTCGCCCTCCAGGCCCCACGCGCGCCTCTCCCTCCGTCTCTCCTCCTCGCGCGGAGCGCGTCGCCGCCGCCGGCCACCTCCGGTGAACCACCGCCGTCCCCGCCCCGTTGCTCCTTCGCCCGAGCCACTGGCTCCGCCCCTCACCGGCCCCGTTCGAATCCCGCAGGAGCCCGCCGCCCCGCCGGGTTTCTTGCTCGCCGCCGTTCTGCCCCGAGCGCCGCGCCCGTCGCTTCGCCCGTCGGCCTCCCTCCGCTCCCTTGAGGCCGCACCCCGGCGCCAGCAGCGGCCAGGAGCCTCGCTCCTCCCGACGACGGCCCCGGCCCCGACGTCCTACCTCCAGGGCCGCGAGGTCCTCTCCAGCAGCGACGCAGGCTGCGCCCTCCCGTCGCCCGGCGACCGAGGCGTCCTCCCTCCGCCTTCCCGTCCTCCAGCAAGGGTCGGCCGCCCCGAGCGCCGCGACCCTCCTCGTCCGCGACCAGCAGGAGTCCGGTCCTCCCCGTTCTGCTGCTGCCGTGGCCTCGTGCAGCCACTTGTCCTGCTGTTGTAGTTTTGTTCTTTTTGTTTTGTTGCTGGTATTAACCTGAACAGAGAACGACTACCGCTAAAGACCGCAATGACCCGTGTACGACTACCGGCGACCCGACCAAGTACCTCTACACGGCAAAACGACTTGAACATCTACGGAAAACGAGCTCGAGAACGACTACATGTACGAGAACGACGACCCGTGTACCCCTTCGAGTCGCCGATGACCGTCAAGTTCGACTACACGGTCGCCACGAGTACCCCTACGACCAAGTACCACGACGACCGAGTACATCTACGGCCCGAACGTCTACCGTCGCCGAGTACCACTACTTCCTCTACCGTCACCGCGAGTACCACTACCGTCGCCCGGAAACGAGGAATTCGCCAAGTACCACGACACCCCGTGAACGACTTCTTCCTCTACGTTAACGTGTTCCCCGACTCGCGGAACGACTTCTTCCACTACGTCCCTCGACGTCTCGAACCGCCCCGAAACGCACGCTTCGAAGGTATATCGAAACGACCCCGTGGATGACCCGTGAATGCTTGTTGTGTGTTGTATGAAATGTCTCCCGTGTGTGCTTCGTGCCCGTTCCACCTTTTGTCTTGTTCCTCGGTTGCCTCGTCGCCGACCCGTGGGAACCCGGCAACGGGATCACCCCATCATCTTGTTCAACTCGTTCACTCCACCTTTTGTTTTGCACCGGTCCCTCACCGAGGTACCGGTACCGATATGATGCCATTGCCTCATTTCGGATCGTTGCCGTGGCACCCTTTCATTCCACCACGGTGACAATGCTTCATATCTTGTTAATTGTCAACCTTTAATAAAAACTTGCATAAACTTGAGCATCTCATCCGCATCATGTTAACAACATTAATATGTGTTAATTGTTGTTTGCTTATAATTATTAAACATGCTCATGAGGATTTTCCGGATATGTTGTTGTTATTTCCGGCCTCATTTAAAATGTCTAAATAGTGTAGTTTCTTTATGTTTCACCTCTTGCCATGCTAAAACATTTAATCTTGTCTTGTTAATAATGAGAGTCAACTAAATAATTAATATGTGGTGTTTCGTCAATATGCAACTCGTTGCATATTGATCTCCACTTAACTTGTAGTATTTGTTTGTGCACTTTGCCATGTCATGCATATTTAAACCGGACATGCATCATACTTGTTTGTGCATCGTATGCCATGTTTATGATATGTGTGTTTACCGTGTTGTTTGTTTCTTTCCGGTTTGCTTCTCTTGATAGCTTCGGTTTCGTTCCGGAGTTGTGAGGCTTCTTCTTCGTCTACTTCTTGGATCCGTTCTTCTCCTTTGTGGAATTCCAGGCAAGATGACCGAACCCGGATATCATTACTATCTTTGCCTATTGCTAGAGTATCGCTCTATAGTTTTGCCTCGATGCCCATGTCTTCTTGTCAGCCTCCTACTTGTAGCCAATTGCCATGTTTAACCACCCTACCTACGCAAACCGTTGCTTGGCTAAGTACGCTTCGCTCAGCCTTCTTATAGCATTGTTAGTTGCAGGTGAAGATCGAAGATGCTTGCTTCATGTTGAAGTTTGGTTGGGTTATATCACACTATATAAATGCTTACAAAATGAAATCATCTATATACTGGCAAGGGTGGAAGGCTAAGCCTTTTGCTTGGTGTTTTGTTCCACTCATGCCGTTAGGAACCGTATAAACCGGTGTTATGTTCCTTGATTATGCGTTCCTAACACGGTTGGGGTGTATGGGACCCCCTTGATAAACCGCTAAGTGCTAAGTCTTTTCCAGCAAGTCCCAACATTGGTACTATTTGCCTCATAATAACAACTTAATAATTAATTAATTGCATAGGGGGTCATGTCCCCGAGGATTCTTAATTCTACATAGCAGGGGGGGCCAGTGCTGATGGTGTTGGTCCCAAACTAGAGTCACTTGCGGTACCACCCAGTTATCTGGGGTCTTTGGTACTGTACGTAGCGCTCATCCGGTCGTGGCCTGAGACGAGATACGCGCGGCTACTATCAGGGTGTCGGCACGCCGGGAGGATTTGCTGGATTAGCCTTACCTTAGTTCGGTTTAACTTGAGCACGGGATTCCGAGAATACTCGGGTCTTCCCACCTATGGAGTTGCGACTTCGCGGATCGTGGGCTTGTGATGGGCCAAGTTGGAACACCCCTGCAGGGTTTGAACTTTCGAAAGCCGTGCCCGCGGTTATGTGGCAGATGGGAGCTTGTTAATTCCGGTTGTAGATAACTTGACACAATGTTTCAATACACTACCAGCGTGTGTTCCGTGACTGTCAATTTCCGAATAGGGATTCGGGAGTTGAACACGGTGGGGTTATGTTTGACCGGCTTTAGTTAGGATCACTTCGTGATCATCTTTCGACCGCTGCTATTCTCTTCTCGCTCTCTTTTACGTAAGTTAGTGCTAGTTGCTGCTGCAGACTCTTGTTGTTCCTTCACCTCATTTCTTTCTTCAGCCTTGTCCTCACCCAAGGCTTAAATAGTCGTGTTACCCGGGAACGGGATTGCTGAGTCCTCTGTGGCTCACAGTTACTTCACCACACCAGATGCAGGTTCATCCGAGTTTGATGCAGGAGCTGGTTCAGTGCTTCACCAGGAGTGCGATGAAGAGTTTGTGGCCGTTTGCTTGAGACGTTTCGATGTTCAGTAGTGGTTTCTACTAGGATTCGATCCTGACATGTGGCTTTATGTTGTTTTGGTATCTTTCTTTTGGTTCTTCACCCGTAGTCGGGTTGTGATGTTCTGTATGATGATTGCTTATGTAATGTATTGTGTGAAGTGGCGAGTGTAAGCCAACTATCTCCTTTTGCAATTTAATCCCTCTTTTACATGAGTCGTGCAAAGATACCAAACTTGAGATCATTCTAGGATGGACTTATGCCTTTAAGTCGTGCCTCGACACGTAGGAGGTATAATTCCATCCTGGGCATTACAGATAGATTGAACATTACTACAAACTCTTGAATAGATCGATCAGAAAGAATAGCTTTGAGGTTGTTTCGTACCCTACCATAATCTCTTCGTTTGTTCTCCGCTATTAGTGACTTTGGAGTGACTCTTTGTTGCATGTTGAGGGCTAGTAATATGAAGCAATTATGTTATCTGTCAGGCCCAAGATGCGATTCTATCCCGATTACGTGACTCATACGTGATTGGGGCACAACCGCATCTCAGGCGCTTAGCAAGATGGATATCATTACATCGTACCATTACATAACTACATGGGGATACAACAATCATACAATTCACATGAATACATCAACACCAATACAAGGCATCCGACTACGGATGCAAACATGAAAAGCACATCGACATCCATCTTCTATCCCAGGCTACCGACCAGGAACCTTGCCCAAGACTGACGAAGAAGAAGAAGAAAGAACTCCAACAAAAGGTAACATCGCTCTCACGTCAAGTCATCGGAAACCTGCACCTGCAACTAGTGTTGTAGTATCTGTGAGCCACGAGGACTCAGCAATCCCATAACCATGGGTAACAAGACTAGCAAAGCTTTATGGGTAGGAAGAGGTAAAGTGGTGAGGTTGCAGCAGCGGCTAAGCAAAAGTATGGTGGCTAACTTACGAGTACAAGAATAAGATGAGCATCTACGCAGATGGTTGCAAACTAGTAGTGATCACTAAAGATCCTGAACTACCTACGAGTCAAACATAACCCCATCGTGTTCTCTTCTCAAAATGAAAAGACACAGTCACGGTTACTCACACGATTATGTGTTTTATTTCGGATCCTCTGTCAAGTTTTCTACAACCGGACATTAACAAATTCCAATCTGCCACATAACCGCGGGCACGGCTTTCGAAAGATCATAACCCTGCAGGGGTGTCCCAACTTAGCCCATCACAAGCTCTCACGATCAGCAGAAGTAATAGTAATATTACCCCTTATCTTAGGGACAATCCGATTAGGCTCGGAATCCCGGTGCACCAGACATTTCGGCAATGGTAAAGCAAGTCTAGCAAGACCTCCCAGCGTGCCGACACCCTGATAGTAGCCGCGCGTATCTCGTCTCAGGCCATGACCGGATGGGCGATTCTACAGGTTATACCAGATACCTCGAGTTTCCCCATGGCGGCCCCCCAGAACCCCCGTTTGGGACCAATACCATCAGCACTGGCCCCCTTGTTATGTAGAAAAGAATCCTCGGGGACGCGACCCCCTATGCAATTTAGTTAATTAATTAAGTTGTTATTATGAGGCAAATTAAAACCAATGTTGGGCCTTGCTGGAGGAGTTTTATTCAAAGACGAACTGTCAAGGGGTCCCCATATACCCAACCGTGTAAGGAACACAAAATCAAGGAACATAACGCCGGTTTATCAGCTCCTATGGTGGCAAGAGTGGAACAAAACACCGAGCAAAAGGCCAAGCCTTCCACCCATTGCCAAGTATATAGGTGTGTTAATAATAATAATAGATATTGTGATATTCCCAAGGCATCAAGTTCCAACATGGAACATCTTCATCTTCACCTGCAACTAACAATGCTATAAGAGGGGCTGAGCAAGCGGGTAACATAGCCAAACAACGGTTTGCTGGGATGGTGTCAAAGGTTAGAGGTTTCATGGCATCAAGGAAAGGGGCTGACAAATAGATAGGTAGCGCGACATATAACCATAGCATCGAGACATCTAGCATAGCAATGATAGTAAAGGTATCCAAGGTGATGGTCATATTGCCTGAGATCCCGCAAGGAAGAAGAACGGATCCATGAAGAAGACGAAGAAGAAGCCTCGAAGACGAACCACGTGTAGTCGAACGAATCCTCACGATCGCAACGGAAAAAGCACTAACGAGAAGAAGCACGCAACACGGTAAACACACCACACAAGAACACAACATAAAGCTCAACCAAGTATGATGCAAGACAAACCTATATGATGCAAAACATGGCAAGGGATGATGCATACAAGAACAACATCACCCAACAAGTTTAAATGAGGCCAGAACCAACATATAATAATTCCGATAAGTCCTCATATGCACATTTCTAAGTTGGTCCAGATCTGAACAAACCTTATGTTCAAGTTGATAAACAGCAAGTTAACATGCACCATGATGATCTACTCGAAATTCTAGTCAAGTTTCATATAAAGTGTGTTTAATTCGGAGCTACGGCCTAGAAGATATGAGCAAAACAAGACAAGCAAGTCAAATAAGCAAGATGCATCCAAACAACAAGCAAACACACTCCAAACATGAAAAACAACATGATATTATGCTTCTACATGCAAAATCAAACAAGTTTTATATAGAGCACGCTCAAAATGGAGCAACGGTTCAACACATACACATGAAACAAGATTAACAACAAGCTGTCCAAAACAGCAACATAGCAACTTTGGAGCAAGGTATACATATGCTACAGCACCCAAACATGATAACAAGAGGCATGGATGTGAAATAGACATGATACTTAACAAGCATGAACTTAGAGCACTCCCAAAAACTTGCTGGAACACAATTAAACAAGCATGGCAAGTTGCAATAAATTTATCCAGACTTAGTCAAAATCTGGGAAGGCAAAAACATCATCGCGATGCTGCCTTCGGAGGCACAAAACAACAAGCATATCAACTCTACTACGTATATAAAGAACATGGACATGTAATAGACATAGCACACATCAAACAACTCCATTGGATCAACTCCATAGGAGGCATGGATCAATAACAACCCACTTCACCAAATTGATCATGCTGATAAAAGTTTGACAAGTACATTTATAGCAACTTGAGAGCAAGAAATAAATAAGCTACAGTAGGCCACATATGCAAATAAGGGCATGGATGGATAGAGCATAACATGGACAACAAGACATGATCATTTGACATACTAAAACATGCATGGATTTGAGTGAGGCATTAAGCAAACATAGCATCAGGTTTAACAGATTCCAGACTTAGCAGTTTTTTCACTAAGTATAAAATAGCAACATTGGCATGGCATGTTTATAAGCTTGTTTAAGTCACCTCAAGGCATATCATGAAAAGTGGATTGCACCGCAGCAAAGATTACATCATTGTGCTTCTAAAACATATAGACATGTGGCATAAAAGACAATCACATCAATAGCTATGAACAACTCAAATCAGCATCTCATAACAAGTTTCAGCACTTATCAGCCACATGCACTTTTGCAACAGAGGTTAACATGGCAATATGGCACCTAACATGAATTCTACAGCAATCATCATGTAGAGCACTTCACAATGAACATTTTGACATATCACACACTCCATTTGGACCAACATGCACAAAGTTATCGTCACCACAAGCATGCAACAAATTTATAGTTAACACCAGTTTTAAACTTATAGCACTCTTGCAACGATGATTAGGGCATCAAGATGAACTCAAACAAGCATGCCACAATAGAAAAAAATGAAGAGCATATCACCACGATCATTTTGACATATTACATGCATCATTTGGACCAACGAGCTAAAAGTTACAGGCACTCCAACATGCACAGATTTTTAACACGGAACTGGGGACTTGGCCATTTTTTGGAAGATAAAAAAAATAGAGAGCGTATGATGCAAAATAATGCACAAGGCGAGGGGTTGGGTGGATTCTCACCATGGACCTTGCCCACAAAGCGGTGAAGAGGCGGGGCAGGGGACTTGGGCCGGTGGAGCTGGGCCTGCGGGGAGGAGGAGGGCCCAGGCGGTGGAGGCGCTGGCCGTCCGGGCGTCGTCGAGCTCCCGTAGAGGAAGAAGACCAGCGGTGGCAGAGCTTCGTCTCCGGCCAGCGGGAACGGGCGGATCCGGGGGCGCCGGGCCCGGATCTGGCCGGAGGGAGGCGGGGCAAGCTAGGCGGCGCGGAGGCCCACGAGATCCGCGGCTGCGGCGGCAGTAGAGCACGGGAGGCGAGCGGCCGGGGCGGCGGCAGGCCCGACGGCGACGGGGCGGAGGCGGCCGTCGGCGGTGGGCGCGCGAGGCGGGGCGGAGGCAGGCACGGCGGCGAGGAAGCCTGCGGTGGCTCGGGGGCGAGCGGTCAACGGGTGGCGGCGAACGGGCTCGTTGGGCCCGCGATGGACTCGGCGGGCCTTAGCGGCACGGTGCGGTGGAGAGACAGGTGGCGGCTGGCGATTAGCGCAGAGGCGGTGGCGCGATGACGTGGCGGCCTGTGATTGGCCCGGGCGGGGTGGACATGTCCGGCGGCGGTGCGGACATGTCCGGCGCGCGGAGGATGACGGGGCTAGGGTTTTATCTGCGAAAATTTCGGAGGGAGACACATATATATATGTAGAGGGAGCTAGGAGTGTCCAAATGAGGAGCGGTTTTTGGCCACGCGATCCTGATCTGACGACCGAGAGCATGGAGGTGGTTGGGATGGGCTAGTTGAAGGAAATATGCCCTAGAGGCAATAATAAAGTTATTATTTATTTCCTTATATCATGATAAATGTTTATTATTCATGCTAGAATTGTATTAACTGGAAACTTAGTACATGTGTGAATACATAGACAAAACAGAGTGTCCCTAGTATGCCTCTACTAGACTAGCTCATTGATCAAAGATGGTTATGTTTCCTAGCCATAGACATGAGTTGTCATTTGATCAACGGGGTCACATCATTAGGAGAATGATGTGATGGACAAGACCCATCCGTTAGCTTAGCAACTTGATCGTTTAGTTTTATTGCTATTGCTTTCTTCATGACTTATACATGTTCCTATGACTATGAGATTATGCAACTCCCGAATACCGGAGGAACACTTTGTGTGCTACCAAACGTCACAACGTAACTGGGTGATTATAAAGGTACTCTACAGGTGTCTCCAAAGGTATTTGTTGGGTTGGCGTATTTCGAGATTAGGATTTGTCACTCCGTTTGTCGGAGAGGTATCTCTGGGCCCACTCGGTAATGCACATCACTATAAGCCTTGCAAGCATTGCAGCTAATGAGTTAGTTGCGGGATGATGTATTACGGAACGAGTAAAGAGACTTGCCGGTAACGAGATTGAACTAGGTATTGAGATACCGACGATCGAATCTCGGGCTAGTAACATACCGATGACAAAGGGAACAACGTATGTTGTTATGCGGTTTGACCGATAAAGATCTTCGTAGAATATGTGGGAGCCAATATGAGCATCCAGGTTCCGCTATTGGTTATTGACCGGAGACGTGTCTCGGTCATGTCTACATAGTTCTCGAACCCGTAGGGTAAGCACGCTTAAGGTTTCGATGACAGTTTTATTATGAGTTTATGAGTTTTGATGTACCGAAGGAGTTCGGAGTCCCGGATGAGATCGGGGACATGACGAGGAGTCTCGAAATGGTCGAGACGTAAAAATCGATATATTGGACGACTATATTCGGACATCGGAAAGGTTCCGAGTGATTCGGGTATTTTCGGAGTACCGGGGAGTTACGGGAATAGAGGAGAGAGGCCAAAAGGAAGGAGGCGCGTGGCCCCCTTCTGGTCCGAATTGGACAAGGGGTGCAGCCCCCTTTTCCTTCTCCCTCTCCCCCTCTTTCCTTCTCTCCTACTCCGGAAAGGAAAGGGGAATCCTACTAGGACTTGGGAGTCCTAGTAGGACTCCCCACACTTGGCGCGCCCCTTCTAGGGCCGGCCTCTCCCTCCCTCCTTTATATACGGGGGCAGGGGGGCACCTCTAGACACAACAGTTGATCTCATGATCTCTTAGCCGTGTGCGGTGCCCCCCTCCACCACAGTTCTCCTCGATAATATTGTAGCGGTGCTTAGGCGAAGCCCTGCGACAGTAGAACATCAAAATCGTCACCACGCCGTCGTGCTGACGGAACTCTTCCTTGACACTCGGCTGGATCGGAGTTCGAGGGACGTCATCGAGCTGAACGTGTGCTAGAACTCGGAGGTGCCGTAGTTTCGGTGCTTGATCGGTCGGGCCGTGAAGACGTACGACTACATCAACCACGTTGTTCTAACGCTTCCGCTTCCGGTCTACGAGGGTACGTAGACACACTCTTCCCTCTCGTTGCTATGCATCTGGTAGATAGATCTTGCGTGATCGTAGGAAAATTTTAAAATACTACGTTCCCCAACAGTGGCATCATGAGCCAGGTCTATGCGTAGATGATATGCACGAGTAGAACACAATGAGTTGTGGGCGATATTAGTCATACTGCTTACCAGCATGTCATACTTTGCTTCGGCGGTATTGTGAGATGAAGCGGCCCGGACCGACATTACGCGTACGCTTACGCGAGACTGGTTTCACCGTTACGAGCACTCGTTGCTTAAAGGTGACTGGCGGGTGTCTGTCTCTCTCACTTTAGCTGAAACAAGTGTGGCTACGCCCGGTCCTTGTGAAGGTTAAAATAGCACATACTTGACGAAACATCGTTGTGGTTTTTGTATGCGTAGGTAAGAACGGTTCTTGCTAAGCCCGTAGCAGCCACGTAAAACTTGCAACAACAAAGTAGAGGACGTCTAACTTGTTTTTGCAGGGCATGTTGTGATGTGATATGGTCAAGACATGATGAGTTATACGGTTTTGTATGAGATGATCATGTTTTGTAATGTTATCGGCAACTGGCAGGAGCCATATGGTTGTCGCTTTATTGTATGAAATGCAATCGCCATGTAATTGCTTTACTTTACATTAAGCGGTAGCGATAGTCGTAGAAGCAATAGTTGGCGAGACGACAACGATGCTACGATGGAGATCAAGGTGTCCCGCCGGTGACGAAGGTGATCATGACGGTGCTTTGGAGATGGAGATCAAAAGCACAAGATGATGATGGCCATATCATGTCACATATTTTGATTGCATGTGATGTTTATCTTATTATGCTTCTTATTTTTGCTTAGAACGATGGTAGCATTATAAGATGATCCCTTACTAAATTTCAAGGTATAAGTGTTCTCCCTGAGTATGCACCGTTGCGAAAGTTCGTCGTGCCGAGACACCACGTGATGATCGGGTGTGATAAGCTCTACGTTCAAATACAACGGGTGTAAGCCAGTTTTGCACACGCAGAATACTCGGGTTAAACTTGACGAGCCTAGCATATGCAGATATGGCCTCGGAACACTGGAGACCGAAAGGTCGAGCGTGAATCATATAGTAGATATGATCAACATAAGATGTTCACCATTGAAAACTACTCCATCTCACGTGATGATCGGACATGGTTTAGTTGATTTGGATCACGTGATCATTTAGATGACTAGAGGGATGTCTATCTAAGTGGGAGTTCTTAAGTAATATGATTAAATTGAACTTTAATTTATCATGAACTTAGTCCTGGTAGTATTAGCATATCTATGTTGTAGATCAATAGCTCACGATGTTGCTCCCCGTTAATTTTTTATATGTTCCTAGAGAAAACTAAGTTGAAAGATGTTAGTAGCAATGATGCGGACTAGATCCGTGATCTGAGGATTATCCTCATTGTTGCACAGAAGAATTATGTTCTTGATGCACCGCTAGGTGACACACCTATTGCAGGAGCAGATGTAGACGTTATGAACGTTTTGACAAAAGCTCGGTATGATGACTACTTGATAGTTTAAGTGCACCATGCTTTATGGCTTAGAACCGGGACTTCAAAAACGTTTTGAACGCCACGGAGCATATAAGATGTTCCAAGAGTTGAAATTAGTATTTCATACTCATGCCCGTGTCGAGAGGTATAAGACCTCTGACAGTACTTTGCCTACAAGATGGAGGAGAATAGCTCAACCAGTGAGCATGTGCTCAGATTGTCTGGGTACTACAATTACTTGAATCAAGTGGGAGTTAATCTTATAGATAAGATAGTAATTGACAAAGTTCTCTAGTCACTATCACCGAGTTAGTAGAACTTCGTGATGAACTATAATATGCAAGGGATGACGAAGTTAATTCCCGATCTCTTCGCGATGCTGAAATCGGCGGAGGTAGAAATCAAGAAAGAGCATCAAGTGTTGATGGTTAATAAGACCACTTGTTTCAAGTAAAGGGCAGAGGGATAGAAGGGGAACTTCAAGAAGAATGACAAGCAAGTTGTCACTCCCATGAAGAAACCCAAAAGCTAAACTCAAGCTTGAAACTAAGTGCGTCTACTGCAAAGGAAATGGTCACTGGAAGTGGAACTGCCCTAGATACTTGGCGGATAAGAAGGATGGCAAAGTGAACAAAGGTATATTTGATATACAGATTATTGATGTGTATTTTACTAGTGTTCATAGCAACCCCTCGGTATTTGATACTGGTTCAGTTGCTAAAGAGTAGTAACTCGAAATGGGAGTTGCATAATGAACAGAAACTAGTTAAAGGATAAAGTGATGATGTGTATTGGAAGTAGTTCCAAGATTGATATGATCATCATCGCACACTCCCTATACTTTTGGGATTAGTGTTGAACCTAAATAAGTGTTATTTGGTGTTTGTGTTGAGCATGAATATGATTTGATCATGTTTATTGCAATACGGTTATTCATGTAAGTTAGAGAATAATTGTTGTTCTGTTTACATGAATAAAACCTTCTATGGTCATACACCCAATGAAAATGGTTTGTTGGATCTCGATCGTGTGATACACATATTCATAATATTGATGCCAAAAGATGCAAGGTTAATAATGATAGTGCAACTTATTTGTGGCACTGCCGTTTAGGTCATATTGGTGTAAAGGGCATGAAGAAACTCCATAGTGATGGACTTTTGGAATCACTTGATTATGAATCACTTGGTGCTTGCGAACCATGCCTCATGGACAAGATGACTAAAACTCCGTTCTCCGGAACTGTGGAGCGAGCAACAGAGTTGTTGGAAATCATACATACTGATGTATGCGGACCAATGAGTGTTGAAGCTCGCGGCGGGTATCGTTATTTTCTGACCTTCACTGATGATTTGAGCAGATATGGGTATATCTACTTAATGAAGCACAAGTCTGAAACATTTGAAAAGTTCAAAGAATTTCAGAGTGAAGTAGAGAATCATAGTAACAAGAAAATAAAGTTTCTACGATCTAATCATGGAGGAGAATATTTGAGTTACGAGTTTGATCTTCATTTGAAACAATGTGGAATAGTTTCACAACTCACGCCACCCGGAACACCACAGCGTAATGGTGTGTCCGAACATCATAACCGTACTTTATTAGATATGGTGCGATCGATGATGTCTCTTACCGATCTACAACTATTGCTTTTGGGGTTATGCATTAGAGACAGCTACATTCACGTTAAATAGGGCACCATCTAAATCCGTGGAGATGACATCGTATGAACTGTGGTTTGACGAGAAACCTAAGCTGTCATTTCTCTAAGTTTGGGACTGCGATGCTTATGTGAAAAAGTTTCAACATGATAAGCTCGAACCCAAATCGGAGAAGTAAATCTTCATAGGATACCCAAAAGAAACTGTTGGGTACACCTTCTATCACAGATCCGAAGGCAAGGTCTTTGTTGCTAAGAGTGGATCCTTTCTAGAGAAGGAGTTTCTCTCGAAAGAAGTGAGTGGGAGGAAAGTAGAACTTGATGCGGTAATTGTACCTTCTCCCGAATTGGAAAGTGGAACATCACAGAAACTAGTTCCAGTGATTCCTACACCAATTAGTGAGGAAGCTAATGATGATGATCATGAAACTTCAGATCAAGTTTCTGCTGAACTTCGTAGATCAACCAGAGTTTGTTCAGCACCACAGTGGTACGGCAACCCGGTTCTGGAAGTCATGTTACTGGACCATGATGAACCTACGAACTATGAGGAAGCGATGATGAGCCCAGATTCCGCGAAATGGCTTGAGGCCATGAAATCTGAGAAGGGATCCATGTATAAGAACAAAGTATGGACTTTGTTTGACTTGCCCGATGGTCGGCAAGCCATTGAAAATAAATGGATCTTTAAGAGGAAGACTGACGCCGATGGTAATGTTACTGTCTACAAAGCTCGACTTGTTGCGAAAGGTTTTCGACAAGTTCAAGGTGTTGACTACGATGAGATTTTCTCACCCGTAGCGATGCTTAAGTCTGTCCGAATCATGTTAGCAATTGCCACATTTTATGAAATCTGGCAAATGGATAACGAAACTGTGTTCTTTAATGGATTTATTAAAGAAGAGTTGTATATGATGCAACCAGAATGTTTTGTCAATCCTAAAGGTGCTAGCAAATTGTGCAAGCTCCAGCGATCCATCTATGGACTGGTGCAAGCATCTCGGAGTTGGAATATACGCATTGATAAGTTGATCAAAGCATATAGATTTATACAGACTTGCGGTGAAGCCTGTATTTACAAGAAGTGAGTGGGAGCACTACAACCTTTCTGATAAGTATATGTGAATGACATATTGTCGATCGGAAATGATGTAGAATTTTCTGGAAAGCATAAAGGAGTGTTTGAAAGGAGTTTTTCAAAGAAAGACCTTGGTGAAGCTGCTTACAAATTGAGCATCAAGATCTATAGAGATAGATCAAGACGCTTGATAAGACTTTCGATAAGTACATACCTTGATAAGATTTTGAAGTAGTTCAAAATGTATCAGTCAAAGAAGGAGTTCTTGCCTGACTTGTAAGGTGTGAAGTTGAGTAAGACTCAAAGCCAGACCACGGCAGAAAAATATAGAGAGAATGAAAGTCATTCCCTATGCCTCAGCCATAGGTTCTATAAAGTATGCCATGCTGTGTACCAAACATTTTGTGTACCTTGCCATAAGTTTGACAAGGAGGTACAATAGTGATCCAGGAGTAGATCACTGTACAGCGGTCAAAATTATCCTTAGTAACTGGATGACTAAGGAAATGTTTCTCGATTATGGAGGTGATAAAGAGTTCGTCGTAAAGGGTTACGCTGATGCAAGCTTTGACACTAAATCCAGATGACTCTAAGTATCAATCTGGATGCGTATTGAAAGTGGGAGCAATTAGCTAGAGTAGCTCCATGCAGAGCATTGTAGACATAGAAATCTGCAAAATACATACGGATCTGAATATAACAGACCCGCTGACTAAACTTCTCTCACGAAGCAAAACAGGATGACACCTTAGTACTCTTTGGGTGTTAATCACATGGCGATGTGAACTAGATTGTTGACTCTAGTAAACCCTTTTGGGTATTGGTCGCATGGCGATGAGAACTATGGGTGTTAGTCACATGGTGATGTGAACTATTGGTGTTAATCACATGGTGATGTGATCTAGATTATTGACTCTAGTGCAAGTGGGAGACTGAAGGAAATATGCCCTAGAGGCAATAATAAAGTTATTATTTATTTCCTTATATCATGATAAATTTTTATTATTCATGCTAGAATTGTATTAACTGGAAACTTAGTACATGTGTGAATACATAGACAAAACAGAGTGTCCCTAGTATGCCTCTACTAGACTAGCTCATTGATCAAAGATGGTTATGTTTCCTAGCCATAGACATGAGTTGTCATTTGATCAACGGGGTCACATCATTAGGAGAATGATGTGATGGACAAGACCCATCCGTTAGCTTAGCAACTTGATTGTTTAGTTTTATTGCTATTGCTTTCTTCATGACTTATACATGTTCCTATGACTATGAGATTATGCAACTCCCGAATACCGGAGGAACACTTTGTGTGCTACCAAACGTCACAACGTAACTGGGTGATTATAAAGGTACTCTACAGGTGTCTCCAAAGGTATTTGTTGGGTTGGCGTATTTCGAGATTAGGATTTGTCACTCCGTTTGTCGGAGAGGTATCTCTGGGCCCACTCGGTAATGCACATCACTATAAGCCTTGCAAGCATTGTAGCTAATGAGTTAGTTGCGGGATGATGTATTACAGAACGAGTAAAGAGACTTGCCGGTAATGAGATTGAACTAGGTATTGAGATACCGACGATCGAATCTCGGGCTAGTAACATACCGATGACAAAGGGAACAACGTATGTTGTTATGCGGTTTGACCGATAAAGATCTTCGTAGAATATGTGGGAGCCAATATGAGCATCCAGGTTCCGCTATTGGTTATTGACCGGAGACGTGTCTCGGTCATGTCTACATAGTTCTCGAACCCGTAGGGTCCGCACGCTTAAGGTTTCGATGACAGTTTTATTATGAGTTTATGAGTTTTGATGTACCGAAGGAGTTCGGAGTCCCGGATGAGATCGGGGACATGACGAGGAGTCTCGAAATGGTCGAGACGTAAAAATCGATATATTGGACGACTATATTCGAACATCGGAAAGGTTCCGAGTGATTCGGGTATTTTCGGAGTACCGGGGAGTTACGGGAATAGAGGAGAGAGGCCAAAAGGAAGGTGGCGCGTGGCCCCCTTCTAGTCCGAATTGGACAAGGGGTGCAGCCCCCTTTTCCTTCTCCCTCTCCCCCTCTTTCCTTCTCTCCTACTCCGGAAAGGAAAGGGGAATCCTACTAGGACTCGGGAGTCCTAGTAGGACTCCCCACACTTGGCGCGCCCCTTCTAGGGCCGGCCTCTCCCTCCCTCCTTTATATACGGGGGCAGGGGGGCACCTCTAGACACAACAGTTGATCTCATGATCTCTTAGCCGTGTGCGGTGCCCCCCTCCACCACAGTTCTCCTCGATAATATTGTAGCGGTGCTTAGGCGAAGCCCTGCGACGGTAGAACATCAAAATCGTCACCACGCCGTCGTGCTGACGGAACTCTTCCTCGACACTCGGCTGGATCGGAGTTCGAGGGACGTCATCGAGCTGAACGTGTGCTAGAACTCGGAGGTGCCGTAGTTTCGGTGCTTGATCGGTCGGGCCGTGAAGACGTACGACTACATCAACCGCGTTGTTCTAACGCTTCCGCTTCCGGTCTACGAGGGTACGTAGACACACTCTTCCCTCTCGTTGCTATGCATCTGGTAGATAGATCTTGCGTGATCGTAGGAAAATTTTAAAATACTACGTTCCCCAACACTAGTGGGCTGTTGTGAAGGGGTTCTGGGCCAAAAGAGAAAAGGCTTCTGGCGGACAACGCGGTTAACCGTTGGGCTATCAAACGAGGTCCGAACGTGATGAAACATGACAGGCGGTCTACCTATGCTATAATAAGACCACACGCCAAGTTTCATCCCATTCCGAGAACATTTTCCGGCCACTCATAAAATAAATATTTGGAGGTGCCGCGGGCGCGTGCGAGTGTGTCTGGGCTCAGAATGGACAACGGAGAGGACGAGGGGACTCGGACGGATGCAAGTTTTTAAAACATGATGATGCAATGCACACGATGACATGGTAAAACGCAACACGCAAGCAGATGACATGGCAACGGCAACGAATAAATGGCTCACACCTGGCGCATCGGTCTCTGGGTGTGACATTATCTTTGTTCAGAGAACTTGCACTAGTGAAAGTATGAACCCTAGGCCTTGCCTACTATCATTGCAACACCGTTTATGCTCACGTTTCCACTTGCTACCTTGTTGTTTTTATATTTTCAGTTTACAAAAACATATATCTACCATACATATTGCACTTGTATCACCATCTCTTCGCCGAACTAGTGCACCTATACAATTTACCATTGTATTGGGTGTGTTGGGGACACAAGAGACTCTTTGTTATTTGGTTGCAGGGTTGCTTGAGAGAGACCATCTTCATCCTACACCTCCCACGGATTGATAAACCTTAGGTCATCCACTTGAGGGAAATTTGCTACTGTCCTACAAACCTATGCACTTGGAGGCCCAACAACGTCTACACGAAGAAGGGTGCGTAGTAGACATCAAGCTCTTTTCTGGCGCCGTTGCCGGGGAGGTGAGTGCTTGAAGGTATATCTTTAGATCTTGCAATCGAATCTTTTAGTTTCTTGTTTTAGCACTAGTTTCGTTTATAAAAGAAAACAAAAAAATGGAATTACGGTTACCTCATATGCTTCATCTTTTTAATATCTTTCGTGAAAATGATGGGAAGGAAAATTGTGCTCAAGTACTAGAAGAAGAATTACATAGAATGCTTGGCTTAGAATATGTGCATGATGAGCATGATTGCAATGTTGTTAGTGTGATTCCTTTGAATATCCATGATGCTAATGATATGCAAAGCCACAAGCTTGGGTAAGCTATGTTTAATGACGATGATATTTTTAGTCCCCCAAGTTTTGATGAGCAAATTTATTATGATGAAAGCATGCCTCCTATTTATGATGATTATATTGATGAAATTCGATTTGGAGAGTTCATGACTTTATTTAGTGATGAATCCACTATTTCGGAAGAGGTTCCAATTGATTATGAGAACAAAGTTGCTATCTATGATGATTATAGTGATGACTTGTATGCTATTAAGAATAATGATAACCATGAAACTTGTCATCATGATTTTAGTTTTCAATTGGATTATGCTTCACATGATAGTTATGCTTTGCGGCCAGAAGGCGATTAAAGAGAAGAAAGAGTGCTTCAGATGCCTGTACTTGGATAGGAGTGCAGACAACATAGAGAAGTACAAGATGGCGAAGAAGGCCGCAAAGCGAGCTGTTGGTGAAGCAAGGGGTAGGGCGTATGAGGGCCTCTACCAACGGTTAGGCACGAAGGAAGGGGAAAGGGACATCTATAAGATGGCCAAGATCCGAGAGAGGAAGACGAGGGATATTGGCCAAGTCAAATGCATCAAGGACGGAGCAGGCCAACTCCTCGTGAAGGATGAGGAGATTAAGCATAGGTGGCGGGAGTACTTCGACAAGCTATTCAATGGGGAGAATGAGAGTTCTACCATTGAACTTGATGACTCCTTTGATGAGACCAGCATGCGTTTTGTGCGGCGAATCCAGGAGTCTGAGGTCAAGGAGGCTCTAAAAAGGATGAAAGGAGGCAAGGCGATGGGCCCTGATTGTATCCCCATTGAGGTGTGGAAAGGCCTCGGGGACATAGCGATAGTATGGCTAACCAAGCTTTTCAACCTCATTTTTCGGGCAAACAAGATGCCAGAAGAATGGAGACGGAGTATATTAGTACCAATCTTCAAGAACAAGGGGGATGTTCAGAGTTGTACTAATTACCGTGGAATTAAGCTGATGAGCCATACAATGAAGCTATGGGAGAGAGTCATTGAGCACCGCTTGAGAAAAATGACAAACGTGACCAAAAATCAGTTTTGGTTTCATGCCTGGGAGGTCGACGATGGAAGCCATTTTCTTGGTTTGACAACTTATGGAGAGATACAGGGAGCAAAAGGACTTGCATATGGTGTTCATTGACTTGGAGAAGGCCTATGATAAGATACCACGGAATGTCATGTGGTGGGCCTTGGAGAAACACAAAGTCCCAGCAAAGTACATTACTCTCATCAAGGACATGTACGATAATGTTGTGACAAGTGTTCGAACAAGTGATGTCGACACTGATGACTTCCCGATTAAGATAGGACTGCATCAAGGGTCAGCTTTGAGCCCTTATCTTTTTGCCTTGGTGATGGATGAGGTCACAAGGGATATACAAGGAGATATCCCATGGTGTATGCTCTTTGCGGACGATGTGGTGCTAGTTGACGATAGTCGGACGGGGGTAAATAGGAAGTTAGAGTTATGGAGACAAACCTTGGAATCGAAAGGGTTTAAGCTTAGTAGAACTAAAACTGAGTACATGATGTGCGGTTTCAGTACTACTAGGTGTGAGGAGGAGGAGGTTAGCCTTGATGGACAGGTGGTGCCTCAGAAGAACACCTTTCGATATTTGGGGTCAATGCTGCAGGAGGATGGGGGTATTGATGAAGATGTGAACCATCGAATCAAAGTCGGATGGATGAAGTGGCGCCAAGCTTCTGGCATTCTCTGTGACAAGAGAGTGCCACAAAAGCTAAAAGGCAAGTTCTACAGGACGGCGGTTCGACCCGCAATGCTGTATGGCGCCGAGTGTTGGCCGACTAAAAGGCGACATGTTCAACAGTTAGGTGTGGCGGAGATGCGTATGTTGAGATGGATGTGTGGCCACACGAGGAAGGATCGAGTCCGGAATGATGATATACGAGATAGAGTTGGGGTAGCACCTATTGAAGAGAAGCTTGTCCAACATCGTCTGAGATGGTTTGGGCATATTCAGCGCAGGCCTCCAGAAGCCCCAGTGCATAGCGGACGGCTAAAGCGTGCGGAGAATGTCAAGAGAGGTCGGGGTAGACCGAATTTGACATGGGAGGAGTCCGTTAAGAGAGACCTGAAGGATTGGAGTATCACCAGAGAACTAGCTATGGACAGGGGTGCGTGGAAGCTTGCTATCCATGTGCCGGAGCCATGAGTTGGTCACGAGATCTTATGGGTTTCACCTCTAGCCTACCCCAACTTGTTTGGGACTAAAGGCTTTGTTGTTGTTGTTGTTGTTGTTGTTGCTCCTCCCACTACTATGAATGAGAAGAATTTTGCTTATGATGGGAGTAGTAAAATATCTATGCAAGTAGATCATAAAAAGAATGCTTTATGTGCTGGTTATATTGTTCAATTCATTCATGATGCTTGATATGTGTCCAATGTATCTACTTTTCCAAACACTTTTGCCCTTGTTTTGGACTCTACTTGCATGATTTGAATGGAACTAACCCGGACTGACGCTGTTTTCAGCAGAACTGCCATGGTGTTGTTTTTGTGAAGAAATAAGAAGTTCTCGGAATCGCCTGAAAATCAAAGGAGATTAATTTCATAAAATATAAAAAAATATTGGCTAGAAGATCCACACCTGGGGGCCCACGGGCCGTCCTCGGGGGTGGGGGGCGCGACCCCCATCCCAGGGCGCGCCCCCCTGCCTCGAGGGCAGCCCGGTGCCCCACGGACGTACCCCCGGGTCCTATATATTCCGTTTCGCGGAGAAAAAATCAAGGAGAAAGAATTATTGCGTTTTACGAGATGGAGCCGCCGCCAAGCCCTAATCTCTCTCGGGAGGGCTGATCTGGAGTCCGTTCGGGGCTCCAGAGAGTGGAAATCGTCGCCATCGTTATCATCAACCTTCCTCCATCACCAATTCCATGATGCTCACCGCCGTGCGTGAGTAATTCCATCGTAGGCTTGCTGGATGGTGATGGGTTGGATGGGATCTATCATGTAATCGAGTTAGTTTTGTTAGGGTTTGATGCCTAGTATCCACTATGTTCTGAGATTGATGTTGCTATGACTTTGCTATGCTTAACGCTTGTCACTAGGGCCCGAGTGCCATGATTTCATATCTAAACCTATTATGTTTCAATGAATATATGTGTGTTCTTGATCCTATCTTGAAGGTCTATAGTCACCTACTATGTGTTATGATCCGGCAACCCCGAAGTGACAATAATCGGGACCACTCCCGGTGATGACCATAGTTTGAGGAGTTCATGTATTCACTATGTGTTAATGCTTTGGTCCGGTACTCTATTAAAAGGAGGCCTTAATATCCCTTAGTTCCAATAGGACCCCGCTGCCACGGGAGGGTAGGACAAAAGATGTCATGCAAGTTCTTTTCCATAAGCACGTATGACTATATTCGGAATACATGCCTACATTGCATTGATGAACTGGAGCTAGTTCTATGTCACCTTAGGTTATAACTTCTACATGATGAATTGCATCCTACGTAATTTCCCATCACCGATCCAATGCCTACGAGCTTTACCTATATTGCTAGTTGCTATTTACTTTTCCGTTGCTATTATCACAAAAACTACAAAAACACTATATTTACTTTTATTGCTGCTACCACCACTATCATATTACTGTGCTACTAAACTATCTTGCTGCAGCTACTAAGTTTCCAGGTGTGGCTGAATTGACAACTCAGTTGCTAATACTTAAGAGTATTCTTTGGCTCCCCTTGTGTCGAATCAACAAATTTGGGTTTAATACTTTACCCTCGAAAGCTATTGCGATCCCCTACACTTGTGGGTTATCAAGACTATTTTCTGGCGCCGTTGCCGGTGAGCATAGCTCTATTCTTTAAGTCACTTGGATTTATATCTTCTTATCACTATGAAGAATTTGAAGGACTCAAAAACCAAGATCTTACCCAAAACTACGAGGGGAGGAAAGGAACTACCATCTAGCTCTGCACTTGATTCTCCTTCTGTTATGAGTAAACTTGCGACACCTACTCCTGCTATTGAATCTGATATGTCGTATGTTCTTGATGATGCTACTTCTGCTATGTATGATGAAACTACCTCTATGCCTGATACTGTGCCGCTAGGTGAACTTCTAGATGAACAAATTGCTAAGGTTAGGGAGAATGCAAATGTTGATGATATTTATGAAAGTGATGATGAAACTACTCCCAATAGATATGAATTGCCTGTTGTGCCTGAGGGTTATGTTATGGATGAAGAAACTGCTAGAGACTTTCTTGCTTGCAATGATAGATATGATCTTAAGAAGTTATTAGATAAGTTAAAAGAAAAGTCCTTGAATGCTAGAATGAAACATGAACCTGTTTTTGCTACTTCACCTATATGTGTCACTGATAAGGATTATGAATTCTCTGTTGATCCTGGGTTAATTACTTTTGTTGAATCTGATCCTTTCCATGGCTATGAGTCTGAAACTGTTGTGGCACATCTTACCAAGTTGAATGATATAGCTACCCTGTTTACCAATGATGAAAAGATTCGCTACTATTATATCCTTAAGCTATTTCCGTTCTCGTTAAAGGGTGATGCTAAGACTTGGTTTAATTCTCTTGATCCTGGTTGTGTGCGTAGTCCCCAGGATATGATGTATTACTTTTCTACTAAATATTTTCCCGCTCATAAGAAACAAGCTGCCTTATGGGAAATATATAACTTTACTCAAACTCAACAAGAGAGACTCCCACAAGCTTGGGGGAGGCTTCTCCAGTTACTTAATGCTTTGCCTGATCATCCTCTTGAGATGCATGATATAATTGATCTCTTTTATAATGGACTAACCGATGCTTCCAGAGACCACCTGGATAGTTGTGCTGGTTGTGTTTTCAGGGAAAGAACAGTTGAACAAGCTGAATTACTATTGAATAATATGCTGGCCAATGAAAATAATTGGACACTTCCTGAACCAGCCCCTAAGCCAACTCCGAAGAAAAGAGGTGTTCTATTTCTTAGTCCCGAAGACATGCAAGAGGCAAAGAAATCTATGAAAGAAAAAGGTATTAAAGCTGAAGATGTTAAGAATTTACCTCCTATTGAAGAAATACATGGTCTTGATAACCCGACACAGGTAGTAAAGGTAAATTCTCTTTATAGATTTGATGAAAGTGATATTCCTTGTTATAAGTCTGCTAGCCAATGCTTAGATGAGTTTGACAATTTTATTGTGAAACTAGAAAACTTCAATGCTTATGTTGGTAGACAATTACAACACAATTCTCATATGATTGAATGCTTGAGTGATTATCTTTCTAGTGCTAAAGATGAACTGGAACTTATTAGTATACATGCTTCTATGGTTACCACTCAAGTAGAACAAGTACTTAAGGCTCAAAATGATTTGCTCAATGAATTAAATAGTAAGAATAATGACTATGCTGTTAGAGTTGCAACTAGAGGTGGTAAAATGACTCAGGAACCTCTATATCCTGAAGGCCACCCTAAGAGAATTGAGCAAGATTCTCAGAGAGCTAATTTAGATGCACCTAGTTCTTCTAAGAAGAAGAAAAACAAAAATGATAATACTTTGCAGGCTCCTAGTGAACCTGTAGCTCACCCACCTGAGAATCTCAATGATATATCTGTTTCAGATGCTGAGACACTATCTGGTAATGAACATGATCCTAGTGATAATGTTAATAATGATGTTCATGCTGATACTCAACCTAGCAATGATAACGATGTAGAGATTGAACCTGTTGTTGATCTTGATAACCCACAATCAAAGAATCAACGTTATGATAAGAGAGACTTTGTTGCTAGGAAGCACGGTAGGGAAAGAGAACCATGGGTTCAGAAACCCATGCCTTTTCCTCCGAAACCATCCAAGAAAAATGATGATGAGGATTTTGAGCGCTTTGCTGAAATGATTAGACCTATCTTTTTGCGTATGCGTTTGACTGATGTGCTTAAAACAAATCCTTATGCCAATTATATGAAAGACATTATTACCAAAAAAAGAAAGATACCTGATGTAGAAATCTCCACCATGCTTGCCAATTACACTTTTGAGGGTGGAATGCCTAAGAAATTAGGGGATCCAGGAGTACCCACTATACCTTGCTCAATTAAGAGAAACTATGTTAAAACTGCTTTGTGTGATATTGGAGCTGCTGTTAGTGTTATGCCTCTCTCTTTATATCGTAGACTTGACTTGAGTAAGTTGACACCTACTGAAATATCTTTGCAAATGGCTGACAAATCAACTGCTATACCTGTCGGTATTTGTGAGGATGTGCCTGTTGTAGTTGCAAATGTTACTATTCTAACGGACTTTGTTATACTTGATATTTCCGAGGATGATAGTATGTCTATTATTCTTGGAGGACTTTTTTTGAATACTGCAGGGGCTGTTATAGATTGCAACAAAGGCAATGTCACTTTTCATGTCAATGGTAATGAGCATACGGTACACTTTCCGAGGAAACAACCTCAGGGCTTCAGTATCAATTATATTGGAAAAACTTCAACTATTACTATTCGAGGTTTTGAGTTTCCTATTCCTACTATCAAGAAGGCATATGACATACTTATTGTTGGGGATATACATATCCCCATTGAGGTAACATAGTGTTATTCGAAAATTCTCCGGTTTCATGTTACTCGGAAAGAGTTTATTAACAAGACCTGATCAACCTTGTTAATGGATTCCTTTTGATGAATATGGGATAGGTGAATCTAGATAGCACAAACCTTCTGTACCCTTCTTTTACTTTCTGTTAATTAGGTTAAATAAAAGGAAATTAGCATTATCTGTCTGTTTCCAGACTTATCCGTGCAATAAAAAAATATCCCAAAAATAAAAGTTCTCCAAATGCCATGAAAATGAAATATGATTTTTTCTAGAATATTTAAGAAAATATGGCATTGAACACACAACGAGGGGAGCCAGCACCTGGCCTCGAGGGCACAGGGCGCGCCCCCCTGCCTGGAGGCCCCACGTGGCCCCCCTCCACTTATCCTTTCACCCACACCCTTCTTCTTCCTCCCAAAAAAATCCCCAGCCAGCTCAAACCCGAGTTCTAGCTCGTTTTGCTGCCATTTTCGATCTCCTTACTCAAAGCACCATTCACCAAACTGTTTGGGGAGATTGTTCCTTGGTATGTGACTCCTCCATTGGTCCAATTATTTTTTGTTGTAGTGCTTTATTTTTTGCAAATTTGTGCTGCTGTGGTGACCTTGTTCTTGAGCTTGCATGTCAAATTTTCTTGGTCCCAAGTAGTTCTAATGCATGATATAGCTTCTAGGCACTTATAGGAGTTGTTGCTATTATTCTTCTTGAGTTTGGTTAACTTTTACTGTGAGTTACTGATACGTCCAAAATGCATCACTATTTTATATCGTAATTCATCCTTATTCATTGATAGATTTCACATTACGATGATGTTCTTATGTTGTTTTGGCCTATTTTACACAGTTTGCAACTTTCCGGTGCCGAAGCAGCAGACGCAGGATTCAACGGTAAAAAGTGGACGCTGAGTTGCTGAAGAAGAATACCTCCAAATTACCTGAAAATCGACGGAGGGTATTTTCCAGAAGGATCACGAAGATACGCAAAAGAGCAACCAGAGGGGGGCCACAGGGTGCCCAGGCGGCCACCTGGCGCGGCCCCCACCCTGGCCGCGCCGGGAGGGCGCCTGGAGCCCCTGGCCCACTCCAGGCTCTCCCCTCTGGCCTATATACTCCTCGTCATCTAGAAACCCTAAAAAGGAGAGTTTTTACGGAGTTCCGCCGCCGCTCCGTGGCGGAAACCTACAGAGAAGAAAAGCCATCTCCGGCTGGCAGATTCCGCCAGGGAGATCACCTCCCGGAAGGGGAGATCATCGCCATCGTCATCACCATCGTCACGGGCATCATCGAGATCATCATCAACATCATCCCCAACATCAACACCATCTCCATCTTCATCTAATCTCATCTCACTATTGCAACTTGTGTTGTAATCCGTACTATCTATCCTCTCTACCCTATCGGTGTTGATTACTACTTTGTGGTGAATGCTATTGAGTTTTGTTGGAGAAATATCATTATGTCCAGATTGTTTACCATCCATCTATCTCCACTGATCATGATCTCTTTTATGTCTTGTGAGTAGTTACTTTAGTTCTTGAGGACATGGGAGAAGTCTTGTTGTTAGTAGTCATATGATGTTGAAGTAATATGTGTTGTTTGATACTTAAGTTGTGTTGTTATTTTCCTAGTGGTGTTGTGTGAGTCGAACACTGAACACTTCGCCTTATTAAGGACCTAGGGGAATACATTGTGTACAAAGAATGCTTACGGTGGGTTGCTGGAGTGACAGAAACCTGAACCCCAGTTCGCACACTTTTGCACAAGGGAACAATGGATCATCGATCGTATTGCTATGGTTAGGCTTTTGCCTTAAATACTACCTTGTATTTGCGGATGCTTCCAAGGTGTTTAATCATAAGAGTGCACTTATCTTAGTCTAGAGGGTGTACTAGCATAGATCCACCCACTCAACACTTATCAACACATCACATAGTACCGATACGGAATATGGCGAAAGCACATGACTACATCTCCCGTGTGTCCTCAAGAACACTTTAGCCTTTATAAGTTCAGTTGCTAGGCCTCTCCTTTTCTCACAAAGGATTTGGCCACTTGTTACTCTCCAGTGCCTTTTACTTTGCTCGCTTTTACTTTCCTGTTGCTTATATCAAGAAAACCCCTAAAAAGTTATCTTTCAGTGCTTGCAGTTATTCCTTGCTCAGAATCACTTATCAATACCTTCTGCTCCTCGTTGGGTTCGACACTCTTACTTATCGAAAACACTGCAATAGATCCCTTACGGTTGTGGGTCATCAAGTACTATTTTCTAGCGCCGTTGCCGGGGAGTGTAGCGCTATTGGTAAGTGAAGCTGGTAAGGAAGTTTTTATATTTCTGTTTTTATTTTGCTATTGCTGCTCTTTGTCCTTATGGACAACCTTGCTGTTGGATCGTTGCTTGTGGGAAGACGCCCCACATCTGTGGTGGTTGCTCCTCCCCCTACTGAAATTGTGCCCTATAAAATACCAGCTAGTATTATCGATTATGTTTTGGCTAATCGTTATGCAGGAGACAGACATCCCGGTGAACACTTGCTATATCTGTCACAACTATGTTCATTATTTACGCTTGGAGGTGTATCAATGGAGTTTGTCATGAGGAAATTGTTCTCCATATCTCTTATAGATAAAGCTTCAGATTGGTATAAGCTTCTCGATAACTCACACTTGCTTGATTGGTAAGAGCTTATGTCTCCCTTTTATACCAAGTTTTATCCTCTTCATGAAATTCATCGAGACAGGAACTATATCTATAACTTTAGGTCTCGTGACGGAGAAAGTATTGCTCAAGCTTGGGGGAGATTGAAGTCCCTAATGCTCAAATGTCCTATTCATGAGCTCCCCAAGGAAATGATACTTACAAATTTTTATGCCAGGCTTTCTCGTCGGGATAAGGAGATGTTGGATGCCTCCTCTAGTGGGGTATTTCAGACAAAGAGCGTTGAAGAAAGGTGGGATCTCATTGAAAGGATCCAGAGGAATACCGAAGATTGGGAAATCGATAAAGGTATTGAACCCGCTATAAATTATGAGCATGATTATATTGAGAGCTATGTGAAAACTGATTACTTCAATACCTTTTGCTCTAAGATTGGTCTTGATTCCCATCTAATGATTGATTTCTGTAAGGATTTTGCCTCTCACGTTGATTCTTTTAAAAAGAAGAGAGATCAGCATCATGAACCTTTGAAAGAGTTACCTGTTGATATTCATGTTGCTGACCCTATTTTGCCTGCAGTTATATATGAAAAGCCTCCTTTTCCCGAAATGATAAGGGAGCACTCTCTTGTGACATGCATAATAAATAAAAGTGAGAGAAGAATTGATGAGCCTGAGGACCAGATCAAGGTCGATCCTCAAGTTGCATTGGTTAAAGACCTTGTTACTAATGATGTTTTGGATTCCAATGTAAATTTTTGTGCTGTTTCCACTAACCTTGTCACAGCCAAGAATAAAGGCCCAATTTCAGGTACTCCAGTAGTATCTGTTAAAATAGGAGATCACAATTATTATGGGCTATGCGATTTGGGATCGAGTGCTAGTGCTATCCCCTATTCACTTTATCAAGAGATCATCGGTGAGATTTCATCTTGTGAACTTCAAGAAGTTGATGTTACCATTCATCTTGCAAACAGAGCAACTATCTCTCCTATCGGAATTGTGAGAGACGTTGAAGTCCTATGTGGAAAGGTAAAATACCCTACCGACTTTCTTGTACTTGGTTCAGTGAGGGACAATTTTTGTCCTATTATTTTTGGTAGACCTTTTCTCAGAACTTGTGGAGCTATAATAGATTGCAAGAAAGGTAAAGTTTCTGTTGAATTCAATGGTGAGCCATATGAATTTAACTTTTCTAAGTTCTCTAAGCAGCCTCGTGGTACCGATTTACCTAGTGATGATAAAATTATTGAATGTATTGCTTCTATTGATATTCCCCCTAATGATCCTTTGCAGCAATATATGGAGGACCACGAGAATGATTTGCATATGCAGGAAAGAAATGAACTAGATGAAATATTCTTGAGACAACCTGCTATCCTGAAGCACAACCTTCCGGTTGAACCTTTGGGAATTTTATCAAAACCAAAAGAAGACCAGGTGTTCGATCTTAAACCTCTTCCCGATACGCTCAAGTATGCTTATTTAGATGAAAAGAAAGTATATCCTGTTATTATCAACTCTAACCTTTCAGGATATGAAGAAGAGCGACTATTGGAAGTACTTCGTAAACACCGAGGTGCAATTGGCTATACCCTTGATGACCTTAAGGGGATTAGTCCATCTATCTGTCAACATACTATCAACCTTGAGCCCGATGCTAAACCAGTTGTTGATCATCAACGACGGTTGAACCCGAAGATTATGGATGTTGTAAGGACTGAGATTCTCAAGCTTCTAGCCGCAGGTATTATCTACCCTATAGCTGATAGTAAGTGGGTAGGCCCGGTACATTGTGTTCCTAAGAAAGGAGGTACAACTGTGGTTCCTAATGATAAGAATGAACTAATACCTTAGAGAATTATTATTGGATATAGAATGTGTATTGATTACAGGAAGCTGAACAAGGCAACCAGGAAGGATCACTACCCGTTGCCGTTCATCGACCAAATGCTTGAAAGGTTATCCAAAAATACCCACTTTTGTTACCTCGATGGTTATTCTGGCTTCTCTCAAATTCATGTTAACACTGCTGATCAAGAGAAGACCACTTTTACTTGTCCCTATGGTACTTATGCTTACAGGCGTATGCCTTTTGGTTTATGTAATGCCCCTGCTACTTTTCAAAGATGTATGTCTGCTATCTTTCATGGTTTCTGTGAGGAGATTGTGGAAGTCTTCATGGACGATTTCTCCGTCTATGGAACTTCCTTTGACCATTGTCTCCACAACCTTAATAAAGTTTTGCAGAGATGTGAGGAGACAAACTTGTCATATGAGACTGGAGAACCCCTTCCATGGAAGCGCTTCGCCGAGGACTACGTGATCAACGTCAACAAGAATGAGGAGTGAAATATCCTTGGGTAATGGCATCCCCTTGGCTTGTTCCAAGCTTGGGGGAGTGCCCGGTATCTTTATCTTTATCTTTTGTCTTTTAGAGTCAAGTAGAGTCGTATCATGTCTAGGGAGGTTATTATATGAAATAGGTGTGTGCATTGAGGTCTATCACTCCTTCTGTGGAGAGATTGTATCCGTGAGTGTGGAGTCGTCTATGATGGAATATTAATGAGAAGTCTATTGGTTCCTTTGCTGCACTCGGTATTCTCTTCACGCAATCAACCTTATATGATGATTCTTATGGGGAGTATTGACCTTATATCAGGTATGGCTTTGAAAACTTTATTTAATCTTGGCAAACATAGCTTGGGTCATAACAACAAGCATGATTTCTTAAAGTAGCGACATAGCCAAAACCTTTATGTTATTATGCTTGAAGTGTTATGCTGACAAGGAAGACAACTTGATGTGTTATGCTTATTTTAATGTTTATGCTTTATATTACTTTGCATCTTAGTCATCATCAATTGTCTGTTCTCTCAAAGCCTTTGCTAGCCTAAACTCTGTACTAAGCAGAATTCTGCTTGTGCATCCATACCCTTAAACCAATACCTTCCACATGAAGCCACCATACCTTCCTATTCGTGGTATTCCACTACCACCTCCTAAAGTATAGAATTTATGTGTTATCCTTAAATGTTCAAAATCTTCTATCTTGTGCCCCTGTTTTAGCTCACGAGGAAGTAGTAGTTAATTCATGATCTTTTTAAGTTGGACAAGTTTTACCCCGGGATTGCATGTCTAATCTGCAAACCCCTAATACGAGGAGGAACTGGCATGAGTGCGCCCGGCTCATAAAAGATAATACAACAAACAAACCCTCCTTCACGCTTTGTTCATGAGAAATCAGAAAACTTTGGCAGTAATAAACAAAGGAGATTAAGGGGATGTGATCGTCCCCGTGCGGGAGCCGTTCCTCGAAACTTGTCTAGTTTGAGAAATAATTGAGTTATCTATTAGCATTCGTTGACAAATCATGGACCTCTCAAAACTTGTTTTCATTCTTTTTGATTTAAGGATAGCACATGAGTTTTCCCTACTTCCCTAGAGCAGGGCCTATCTTTTAGTTTTAGGTTGAGTCAGTTATTCCTACTTCCTTCTATTCTTAAAGAGAGCAGACATTTGATGTTGGCGAGGATTCATTCATATAAAGTTGCATTAAGATTTGTCATATCATATCCTTGTTGACATTATCATTTGATAAGTAAGTTGTTTGCCAAGCCCAGCTAAAGCAAACATCTTCCTTTGTGTTAACACTTTCACTTCTTGCCTAATAACATGTTCTTTCAAAAGCTTCAATTAATCTCACCAAAACATAAAGAGAAAGAGCAAAAGTAAAAGCTATTAGTTGTTCTTTGACCAAAGGACATGTTTGCCATGATTTGATGAGTTTCCTTAGCCCTACTTTCGATTATAAGTGTTACCACTCTTTTATAAGGGCCTTATGAGTTGAAGATTGCTGTTGAGGATATTTGAGTTTGGTGAAGAAACTGTGATGCTTCTTGTCTGTAGTCTATTTATCGACACTTCACTCTCTAAACTTGTGGACAGGTTTACCGAGCTCAGTATTCGCTTGGGGACAAGCGAGGTCTAAGCTTGGGGGTGTTAATACGTCCAAAATGCATCACTATTTTATATCGTAATTCATCCTTATTCATTGATATATTTCACATTACGATGATGTTCTTATGTTGTTTTGGCCTATTTTACACAGTTTGCAACTTTCCGGTGCCGAAGCAGCAGACGCAGGATTCAGCGGTAAAAAGTGGACGCTGAGTTGCTGAAGAAGAATACCTCCAAATAACCTGAAAATCGACGGAGGGTATTTTCCAGAAGGATCACGAAGATACGCAAAAGAGCAACCAGAGGGGGGCCACAGGGTGCCCAGGCGGCCACCTGGCGCGGCCCCCACCCTGGCCGCGCCGGGAGGGCGCCTGGAGCCCCTGGCCCACTCCAGGCTCTCCCCTCTGGCCTATATACTCCTCGTCATCCAGAAACCCTAAAAAGGAGAGTTTTTACGGAGTTCTGCCGCCGCTCCGTGGCCGAAACCTACAGAGAAGAAAAGCCATCTCCGGCGGGCAGATTCCGCCGGGGAGATCACCTCCCGGAAGGGGAGATCATCGCCATCGTCATCACCATCGTCACAGGCATCATCGAGATCATCATCAACATCATCCCCAACATCAGCACCATCTCCATCTTCATCCAATCTCATCTCACAATTGCAACTTGTGCTGTAATCCGTACTATCTATCCTCTCTACCCTATCAGTGTTGATTACTACTTTGTGGTGAATGCTATTGAGTTTTGTTGGAGAAATATCATTATGTCCAGATTGTTTACCATCCATCTATCTCCACTGATCATGATCTCTTTTATGTCTTGTGAGTAGTTACTTTAGTTCTTGAGGACATGGGAGAAGTCTTGTTGTTAGTAGTCATATGATGTTGAAGTAATATGTGTTGTTTGATACTTAAGTTGTGTTGTTATTTTCCTAGTGGTGTTGTGTGAGTCGAACACTCAACACTTCGCCTTATTAAGGACCTAGGGGAATACATTGTGTACAAATAATGCTTACGGTGGGTTGCCGGAGTGACAGAAACCTGAACCCCAGTTCGCACGCTTTTGCACAAGGGAACAATGGATCATCGATCGTATTGCTATGGTTAGGCTTTTGCCTTAAATACTACCTTGTATTTGCGGATGCTTCCAAGGTGTTTAATCATAAGAGTGCACTTATCTTAGTCTAGAGGGTGTACTAGCATAGATCCACCCACTCTACACTTATCAACACATCACATAGTACCGATACGGAATATGGCAAAAGCACATGACTACCCTCCCGTGTGTCCTCAAGAACACTTTAGCCTTAATAAGTTCAGTTGCTAGGCCTCTCCTTTGCTCACAAAGGATTGGGCCACTTGTTACTCTCTAGTGCCTTTTACTTTGCTCGCTTTTACTTTCCTGTTGCTTATATCAAGAAAACCCCTAAAAAGTTATCTTTCAGTGCTTGCAGTTATTCCTTGCTCAGAATCACTTATCAATACCTTCTGCTCCTCGTTGGGTTCGACACTCTTACTTATCGAAAACGCTGCAATAGATCCCTTACGGTTGTGGGTCATCGGTTACTAAAAATTTCAGAAATTTTCAGAAAAGGGAAATGTTAAAAAGAATATTGAGGGGCTCTTCCAGCAAGAGCTCAGAGGAGAAGAAGAAAGAAGAAAACAAGAAGCCCAAGTATCATCTTCCTCGCATGGCGGAAGTTCGACCATGTGAATGGCCTTGTAACAATTTCATGACGTCCGCCGATATTTACGAAGACTTTTATTAGATGGCTAATAATGCAGGCCTCACCGACTTCATCAACGACCAAAAAGAACAGTAGTTCTTACTCACCAATATTTTCACGCAAAGCTTTCATTTTCATTCTAGAAAAACACCACCTACGGTGGGGTTTCGCTTATATGATGTGGTTAAGGAGATATCATTGTTAGATTTTTGTGAAATATGTAAAGTACCCTTTGAGGGTACTAACCACGTCATGAAGACGTCGAAGGGTTTATTGATATGATAGCCGTAGGCGAAACTAGACAAGTTTCTGGGGCCAGAATCACCAGTATACACTTCCCTGTTCTGCGCTACTTTGCTTTCTTTGCTAGTAGGTGTTTAATTGGTCGCGGGAACAGTGGGAATCTCAGTGCCCCTGATATTATCATTTTACGCCATGCCTTGTTTCGTGACACAACTTTTAGCTTGGGCACCGTCGTTGCCAAACGATTGAGTCTGAACCGCTCAAAGGGGCCCGTCTTTGGAGGCATCTTTCCTACTCGCCTTGCTGAACATTTTAATATACCTATTAGGCATCATGAGAAGGAAGAAAAATTGCTTGCCCCTGTTTATCTAGACTACAAGAGCATGGTAGCTCATGACTTTCTTGTTAAAGACAAAAATATGCGGCTAATTTATAAATTGAGGTTTGGTGAAATATACTGTGAAATTGTTACCTTGCCTGCACCATCTCTGTTTGATCTGTACACAGGCAAGTACATCATTACATCAGACGCCTTCTACCAGTACCAAGGCCAGGCACAAGCTTCAGAGCCTGAGCCATAACCACCGTTTGATCCTTCTCGTCAATCTTTTTATGGGTGGGATCTGGACGAGCTCCCCAACCAGTGGCATCCGAAAGACACATCTCAGTACACTGGAAGGAGTGGCTTCGATCCGTGGCCGTAGACCAACTTAGGCCAAAAGCCTAAGCTTGAGGGAGTACGTGTTTCTCACCGACTTACATTCATGTTCACACACTTATTCTAGTTGTCGGTGCTCACACTCTTTCCCTGTACCATTCATGCTTAGTTTAAATTTCTTTTTATTAGTCTTTTTCTTGTGTGCTAGGAAAACCCAGAAAAATAAAATAAATATTAGTTGTAGCTTCTAGTTAATTTACTTTCTTTGCTAGTAGTAGTAACTAAAAAATGAAAACCCAAAAAGATTTCTCGTTCTTCTTTTGCTTGTTGGGAGCTTTCCCTTGTAAATAGTTTCTTTTCTTTTCTTTAGGGGTTAAGAGTAGAAGACCATGATTAAAATGCTTAGTGGCTCTCATATGCTTTATTGTTGATTTAACCTTGAGCCATATTACCTTGTCTTCTCTCTTGTATTAAATGTCTGCAGATTCCAGCTTAGTCCAATGCACGTGCACTATTATTATTTTCCACACCATTCGGTCGTGCGAGTGAAAGGCAATAAGGATGATATATGATGAACTAATTGAGATGATAAAAGATGGTGTGAACTCGACCTCTCTTGTTTTTGTAAATATGATTGCTCGTCGTTCTTGATTCTGCTTGTTATGAATGAAACATGTTTGCAATGACAATTAGAGATCATAGCTCTTATGCCATGCTTAATTAGCTGAGAGTTTATAATGGTTTATCTTGCATGCCAACATGATAATTAAAATGGTTGTGATGTGGTATGATGGGTGGTATCCTCCTCTGAACGATTTAAGTGACTTGACTTGGCACATGTTCACGCATGTAGTTGAAACAAATCAACATAGCCTTCACGATATTTATGTTCATGGTGATTTATATCCTACTCATGCTTGCATTCATTGTTGATTAATTTTAATGCATGTTCATGACCGTTGTTGCTCTCTAGCTGGTCGCTTCCCAGTCTCTCTCTAGCCTTCACCTGTACTAAGCGGGAATACTGCTTGTGCATCCACTTCCATAAACCCCAAAGTTGTTCCACATGAGTCCACCATACCTTCCTATATGCGGTATTTACCTGCCGTTCCAAGTAGATTTGTATGTGCCAAACTCTAAACCTTCAAATGAAATTCTGTTTTGTATGCTCGAACAGCTCATGTATCAACTAGGGATGTCTATATCTTCCATGCTAGGTGGGTTATTCTCACGATGAGTGGACTCCTCTCATCATTCACGAGAAAATGGATGGTAATCGGGATGCCTAGTCCCATGCTCTAAATCATAATAATTAAACAAAACTCCCCCAGGGCTGTTGCTTGTTTGGATGGTAACCAGTGGATTCGGCTGGCCGTGGAGTGTGCTTGTTGGTGGTTGGGGGAGTATAAACTTTTACCATTCTGTTTGGGAACCGCCTATAATGTGCGTAGCATGGAAGATATCGAGATTCTTGGTTGTTATGTTGACAATGAAAGTATACCGCTCAAAATGTTATTCAATCTCTATTTAAAAATTGAGCTCTGGCACCTCTACAAATCCCTGCTTCCCTCTGCGAAGGGCATATCTATTTACTTTTATGCAGAGTCGTCATCCTCTTATAAAAGAGCACCAGTAGGAGAGCACCTCTGTCGTTGCATGTATTACTATTAATTTGCATTGAGTATGATCATGATTGGATCTCTTTTACCATGAATTACAATGTCTAGTCAGTCCTTGATCTTTAAAGGTGCTCTGCATTTATGTTTTGCGGTCTCAGAAAGGGCTAGCGAGATACCATCCTGTTATATCATATCATGACTGTTTTGAGAAGTGTTGTCATCCGAGGTTTATTATTATTGCTCCGCTGGTTGATTATGCTATTGATGTGAGTAGTCTTGAGACCTGAAAGTCATTGTGAATGTGGTTAGTTCATGATCTTGTTGAAAACCTGAATGTTAGCGTACATATTTACAACAACAAGAGCAAACAGAGTTTGTCAAAGTTTTTCTTTATCACTTTCAGTTTATCAACTGAATTGCTTGAGGACAAGCAAAGGTTTAAGCTTGGGGGAGTTGATACGTCTCCAACGTTTCTACTTTTCCAAACACTTTTGCCCTTGTTTTGGACTCTAACTTGCATGATTTGAATGGAACTAACCCGGAGTGACAATGTTTTCAGCTGAACTACCATGGTGTTGTTTTTGTGCAGAAATAAAAAGTTCTCGGAATTGCCTGAAAATCAACGGAGATTTATTTCAGAAAATATAAAAAATACTGGCAAGAAGATCCACACCTGGGGGCCCACAGGCCGTCCTCGAGGGTGGGGGGCGGGCCCCCCTTCCCAAGGCGCGCCCCCCTGCCTCGAGGGCAGCCCGGTGCCCCACCGACGTACCCCCAGGTCCTATATATTCGGTTTCGTGGAGAAAAAATCAAGGAGAAAGAATTATCGCGTTTTACGAGACGGAGCCGCCGTCAAGCCCTAATATCTCTCGGGAGGGCTGATCTCGAGTCCGTTCGGGGCTCCGGAGAGTGGAAATCGTCGCCATCGTCATCATCAACCTTCCTCCATCACCAATTCCATGATGCTCGCCGCCGTGCGTGAGTAATTCCATCGTAGGCTTGTTGGACGGTGATGGGTTGGATGGGATCTATCATGTAATCGAGTTAGTTTTGTTAGGGTTCGATCCCTAGTATCCACTATGTTCTGAGATTGATGTTGCTATGACTTTGCTATGATTAATGCTTGTCACTAGGGCCCGAGTGCCACTATTTTAGATCTCAACCTATTATGTTTCCATGAATATATGTGTGTTCTTGATCCTATCTTGCTAGTCTATAGTCACCTACTATGTGTTATGATCCGGCAACCCCGAAGTGACAATAATCGGGACCACTCCCGGTGATGACCATAGTTTGAGGAGTTCATGTATTCACTATGTGTTAATGCTTTGGTCCGGTACTCTATTAAAAGGAGGCATTAATATCCCTTAGTTTCCAATAGGACCCCTTTGCCACGGGAGGGTAGGACAAAAGATGTCATGCAAGTTCTTTTCCATAAGCACGTATGACTATATTCGGAATACATGCCTACATTGCATTGATGAACTGGAGCTAGTTCTGTGTCACCCTAGGTTATAACTTCTACATGATGAATTGCATCCGACGTAATTTCCCATCACCGATCCAATGCCTACGAGCTTTACCTATATTGCTAGTTGCTATTTACTTTTCCGTTGCTATTATCACAAAAAACTACAAAAAAACTATATTTACTTTTATTGCTGCTACCACCACTATCATATTACTGTGCTACTTAACTATATTGCTGCAGATACTAAGTTTCCAGGTGTGGCTAAATTGACAACTCAGTTGCTAATACTTAAGAGTATTCTTTGGCTCCCCATGTGTCGAATCAACAAATTTGGGTTTAATACTTTACCCTCGAAAACTGTTGCAGTCCCCTACACTTGTGGGTTATCAATGCTACTGAAAATTATTATGAGGGAGGAACATATGCTTGTAGGAGTTGCAAAAGTTTCCTCTCTATGTGCTTAAAATCTTGAAGTTATGCTCGTTTTCCATTCCTATGCTAGTTGATTCTCGTTCCCATAAGTTGTTTGCTTACAATATTCCTATGCATAGGAAGTTGGTTAGACTTAAATGTGTCATTCATATGCTTCATGATGCTCCCGTTATTTTTCAATTCTTATCTTTTATGTGAGCATCATTATGCCTAGCTAGGGGCGTAAATCGATAGCGCTTGTTGGGAGGCAACCCAATTTTATATTATTATTTTTGTTTTTGCTGCTGTTAGGGAATAAATATTGCATCTAGCTTCTGTTTAGATGTGGTTTTGTGTTTTTTTTGTGTTTGTGCCAAGTAGAACCTTTGGGAAGACTTGTGTGAAGTTTATGTGATCTTGCTGTGAAAAACAGAATCGTTAGCGCTCGCTAGAATGGTCATCAGATTTTACTGGAGCGTGCTATTTAGTTGATTCTTTTTGCAGATGATTAATAGACAAATTCCTCACGTTTAACAATTTAGTTTCAATTTTTTGGAGTTACAGAAGTATGCGAAACCTCCATATTAGTACAGATTGTTCTGTTTTTGACAGATTCTGTTTTTCGTGTGTTGTTTGCTTATATCAATGCATCTATGAGTAATATTGGGAGGTATGAACCATAGAGAAGTTGTAATACAGTAGGTTTAAAACCAATATAAACAAAGGATGAATTCATTGCAGCACATTTGAGTAGTGGTTTGATTTCTTATACTAACGGAGCTCACGAGATTTTTGTCTAAGTTTTGTGTTGTGAAGTTTTCAAGTTTTGAGTATTGCTTTGATGGACTATGGAACAAAGAGTATCAAGGGCCTAAGATTGGGGATTCCCAAGTCGCCCCAATTAAAATTCAAGGACAATTAAAATCCTAAGCTTGGGGATGCCCCGGGAAGGCATCCCCTCTTTCGTCTTCATCTATCGGTAACTATACTCTGAGCTATATTTTTATTCACCACATGATATGTGTTTTGCTTGGAGCGTCTTGTATAATTTGAGTCTTTGCTTGTTAGTTTGCCACAATCATCCTTGCTGGACACACCTATTTGAGAGAGTTAAATATGGCCTAGGAATTGTTAGAACACTCTATGTGCTTCACTTATATCTTTTGAGTAGAATAGTTTTTGCTCTAGTGCTTCACTTATATCTTTTAGAGCACGGTGGTTATTATATTTTGAAGAAATTGTTGAACTCTCATACTTCACATATATATATTTTAGAGTCTATTAAAACAGCATGGTAATGTGTTTAGGATATAAAACTAGTCTTCACATGATAGACATCCAATATCAATGTAGTAAAAACTTTCACACTAAGTGCATTGAATATGATGAGAAGTTGGATGCTTGATAAATGTTTTGAGATATGAGGATAGTGATATTAGAGTCATGCTAGTGGAGTTATTACAAAATTGAGAAATACTTGTGTTAAGGTTAGTGATTCCCGTAGCATGCACGTATGGTGAACCGCTATGTGACGAAGTTAGAGCATGAGGTATTTGTAAAGTGTCAACCTTTGTGTGGAGGTCGGGGGCGCGTGATGGTTAACTCCTACAAACCTCCCCCCTAGGAGCGTGCATTGATTGCTTTGTTTTGATGACTCATAGATTTTTGCAATAAGTATATGAGTTCTTATGACTAATGTTGAGTCCATGGATTATACGCACTCTCACCCTTCCACCATTGCTAGCCTCTCTTGTACCGCGCAACTTTCGCCGGTACCATATACCCACTATATTTCCTTCCTCAAAACAGCCACCATATTATTCCTCAAAACAGCCACCATATCTACCTATCATGGCATTTCCATAGCCATTCCGAGATATATTGCCATGCAACTTTCCACCGTTCCGTTCATATGACACGCATCATATTGTCATATTGCCATGCATGATCATGTAGTTGACATCGTATTTGTGGCAAAAGCCACCATGCATAAATTTTTATGCATGTCACTCTTGTTGCACATCCCGGTACACCGCCGGAGGCATTCATATAGAGTCATACTTTGTTCTAGTATCGAGTTGTAATATCGAGTTGTAATCCAATGTAAGTGTGATAATCATCATTATTAGAGCATCGTCCCATGGGACGAAAGGCTAAATCAATAAAGCCCCTCCACACAAAAAAAAAGAAAAAAGGAAAAAAAGAAAGGCCAAAGAAAAAAGGAAGGCCCAAAAAAAAGGGGGGGGGACAATTGCTACTATCTTTTTTCCACACTTGTGCTTCAAAGTAGCACCATGTTCTTCATGATAGAGAGTCTCATATTTAGTCACCTTCATATACTAGTGGGAATTTTCGTTATAGAACTTGGCTTGTATATTCCAACGATGGGCTTCCTCAAATGCCCTAGGTCTTCGTGAGCAAGCAAGTTGGATGCACACCCACTAGTTTCTTTTGTTGAGCTTTCATACATATTTAGCTCTAGTGCATCTGTTGCATGGAAATCCCTACTCGCTCACATTGATATCGATTGATGGGCATCTCCATAGCCCGTTGATATGCCTAGTCGATGTGAGAATATCTCCCTCCTTTTGTCTTCTCCACAACCACCTCTCTATTCCACCCATAGTGCTATGTCCATGGCTCACGCTCATGTATTGCGTGAAAGTTGAAAGGTTTCAAAGAATAGAGTATGAAAACAAGTGCTTGGCTGAAATCGGGGTAGTGCATGATATGAATATTTTGTGTGATGAAGAGGGAGCATAGCCAGACTATATGATTTTCTAGGGATAACTTTCTTTAGCCATAGTATTTTGAGAAGACATGATTGCTTTGTTAGTACGCTTGAAGTATTATTATTTCTTATGTCAATATAGACTTTTGTCTTGAATCTTTGAGATCTGAACATTCATGCCACAATTAAGAGAATTACATTAAAAAAACTATGTTGGTTAGCATTCCACATCAAAAAAAATTGTTTTTATCATTTACCTACTCGGGGACTAAGCTTGGGGATGCTTGATACAATTAAGAGAATTAAGCTTGGGGATGCTTGATACGTCTCCAACGTATCTATAATTCAGGGTTTTGCAGAAAAGGAATATCGAACGGAGTCCAAACGGAATGAAACCTTCAGGAGAGATATTTTTGGAGAAAATCATGCACGGGAGACTTGAGAACCACGGAGTAGGGGCCACGTAGTGCCCACGAGGGTGGGGGGCGCCCCTGCCTCGTGGGTCCCATGTAAGGCCCCCGGTGCCCTCCTTCCTCCTATATAAGCCTACGTACCCCGAAACCATCAGAGCAACAGAGAAAACCCTAGTTCCACCGCCATAACCTTCTGTTCCCGTGAGATCCCATCTTGGGGCATGTTCCGGAGCTCCGCCGGAGGGGGGTTCTACCACGGAGTGCTTCTACATCATCATCATCGCCTCACCATGAGTTGTGAGTAGTTTACCACAAACCTTCGGGTCCATAGCTAGTATCTAGATGGCTTCTTCTCTTTCTTTGGATTTCAATACAAAGTTCTCCTCGGTCTTCGAGGAGATCTATTCGATGTAATCTCTTTTTGCGGTGTGTTTGTCGAGATCCGATGAATTGTGGGTTTATGATCAAGATTATCTATGAGAAATATTTGGTTCTTTTCTGAACTCTTTATGTGTGCTCATAACATTCTTGCAAGTCTCTTCGAATTATTGGTTTGGTTTGGCCCACTAGATCTATAGTTCTTGCAATGGGAGAAGTGCTTGGCTTTGGGTTCAATCTTGCGGTGTCCTTTCCAAGTGACAGTAGGGGCAGCAAGGCACGTATTGTATTGTTGCCATCGAGGATAAAAAGATGGGTTTTATATCATATTGCTTGATTTTATCCCTCTACATCATGTCATCTTGCTTAAGGCGTTACTCTGTTCTTATGAACTCAATACACTAGATGCATGCTGGATAGCGGTCGATGTGTGGAGTAATAGTAGTAGATTCAGGCAGGAGTCGGTCTACTTGTCTCGGACGTGATGCCTATATATAATGATCATGCCTAGATAGTCTCATAATTATTCGCTTTTGTATCAATTGCTCGACAGTAATTTGTTTACCCGTCGTAGAATATCGCTATCATGAGAGAAGCCGCTAGAGAACACTATGGCCCCCAGGTCTGTTCTCAACATATCAATCTACATCTACTTTACTTTTCCGCTTTTACTTTCTCTTCTTATAATAAAAAATACCAAAAATATAAAGTATCATCTCTATCAGATCTCACTTTCGTAAGTGACTGTAAAGGGATTGACAACCCCTTATTGCGTTGGTTGCAAAGTTCTTATTTGTTTGTGCAGGTGTGAGGGACTCGCGCGTGGTCTCCTACTGGATTGATACATTGGTTCTCAAAAACTGAGGGAAATACTTACGCTACTGTGCTGCATCTCTCGTTCCTCTTCGAGGGAATACAACGCAAGCTCGAGAGGTAGCAGTTCTCTTCTCAGAACATGTATGATGGAAGTGTAGGCATGTTCTGATGGCTCTCTCCACGAATGAAGAGTGGGTGGGGGTATATATAGCATCCACACAAAATCCAACCGTTACACACAATTTACCAAACTCGGTGGGACCGATTCAGAGAACTCGGTCAGACCGATTTAGTTCATGATGTGACCGTTAGGAATTTTGGTGGGACCGATATGATCAACTCAATGAGACCGATATCATTAGGGTTAGGGCATAACGTAATCTCGGTGAGACCGATTACACAAACTCAGTGGAACCGATTTTGGTAATAAGCACACCAGAGAGTTGGTCAGGCAAACTCGATGCGACCAATTCGCTCGTTTCGGTGAGACCGAAACGTTACAAAGAGGCAACAGAGAGTTTGCAATGTTAACTCGGTGAGACCAATTTTCACATCTCGGTTAGACTGAAATGTTTCTAATAGGAAACAGAGAGTTTACATTCCCATCTCGGTGAGACCGAGATCCCTTTCGGTGAGACCGAAATGACTAGGGTTTAGTGGCAGTGGCTATGTCAAATGAACTTGGTGGCGCCAGATAGAACTTTTCGATGGGGCCGAGTTTGACTTTTGGTTTGGGACATATGTGGATGTGAGAAAGTGGCTGAGGGTTTTGGAGCAAATCACTAAGCATTTTGAGCAAGAAAACCATTAAGCAATACCTCATCCCCTTTTAATAGTATTGGCTTTCCTATGGACTCAATGTGATCTGGGATCACTGAAATAGAAAATGTAGAGTCCTGAGCTTTGAGCTTGAGCGAATTCTTTGTCCTTATCATCTTGAAGGGGTTCCACGTCCTCTAGTCCTTGCCACTCCATCTGTTGAACTTGTCTGAAATATACTCGATGAAAACATTAGTTCAACAAGAGATATGTTGACATTAATTACTAAAATCACCCAGGGAGCACTTGTGCTTTCACATTTGCAAAGATATTTCAGTAGGTGTGAGTTTATTCAAATCAAGTCTTTTATATAAGGAGAAAGCCATAACGCTAACACCAGCTCCTAAATCACATAAAGCAGATTTCACATAATTCTTTTTGATGGAGCAAGGTACAGTTGGTATTCCTGGGTCCCCAAGTTTTTTAGGTACTCCACCCTTAAAAGTATAATTAGCAAGCATGGTGTAGATTTCAGCTTCTGGTATTTTTCTCTTATTGGTGATGATGTCTTTCATGTACTTTACATAAGGAGGCATTTTCAAGATATCAGTCATGCGAGTACGCAAAAAGACTAGCCTCAGCATTTCAGCAAAGCGTTCAAATTCTTATTCATCTTTCTTTTTAGTTGACTTGGGTGGAAAGGGCATAGGTCTTTGAACCCATGGTTCTCTTTCTTTACAGTGTTTCCTAGCAACAAAGTCTTGTTTATCATATCTTGTATTCTTAGGTTGTGGGTTATCAAGATCAACTGGTGGTTCTATATCAACATCATTATCTGGTTCTCTTTCGTTATTTAATTGAATATCTTCATGAACATCAGTATTGTCTTTTTCATTATCACTAGGTGGATGTTCATTACCATATTGAGTTTAAGCATCAGAGATAGAAACATCATTATCAATGTCAGGAGGTTTTTCTACTTCAGGTTCACTAGTAGCATGCAATGTCCTATCAGTTTTCTTTTTATTTTTCTTCTTAGAGGGACTAGGTGTAGTGGTGTTGTTTCTTTGTGAATCTTTTTCAATTCTTTTTGGGTGTCCCTCAAAATAAAGTGGTTTCTGAGTCATTTTCCCTCCTCTAGTTGCAACTCTAACAGCAAAGTCATGTATGTTGCTATTCATTTCATCAAGTAATTCTCTTTGAGATTTAGCAACTTGTTCTAGCTAGGTTTGTACCATAGAAGCATGTTTTCCTACACCTCTAACATCATTTGAAATTCTAAATAACAAGTCACTCAAGTGAGCAATCGTATCAGAATTATATTTCAATTGTTTCATAACATTTGCATTGAAGTGATCTTGTTTCCTAATGTAATTTTCAAACTCAGGAAGGCATTGACTAGGGTGCATATTGTGAGGATTATCATTGTCATTGAATCTCATTAGAGAATTTACCTCTACCACCTTCGGTAGTGGTGGTGCATTAAGCCCATGTATTTCTTCAATAGGAGGTAAATTTTTAACATCCTCAGCTTTAATACCTTTTTCCTTCATGGATTTCTTTCCTCTTGCATATCTTCGGGGCTGAGATATAATATACCCCTCTTCTTCGGAGTAGTCTTAGGCGGTGGTTCAGGAAGAGTCCAATCATCATAATTTTTTAATATGTTATTCAATAGTTCTTCAGCTTGTCCAATGGTTCGTTCCCTGAAAACACAACTAGCACAACTATCCAAGAAGTCCCTAGAAGCATCAGTAAGTCCATTATAGAAGATATCGAGAATTTCATTTTTCTTAAGAGGATGATTAGGCAAAGCATTAAGTAACTAGCAAAGCCTCCCCCAAGCTTGTGGGAGAATTTCTTCTTTAATATGCATAAAGTTAAATATTTCCTGTAAGGCAGCTTGTTTCTTATGAGCAGGAAAATATTCTTCAGAGAAGTAATAAATCATATCTTGGGGACTACGCACAAAACCAGGAGTAAGAGTATTGTACAAAGCTTTAGCATCACCCTTTAATGAGAACGGAAATAATTTGAGAAATAATAGTAACGGGTTTTCTCATCATGAGTAAAAAGGGTGGCTATGTCATTTAACTTAGTGAGATGTGCCACAACAGTTTCAGTTTCATAACCATAGAAAGGATCAGATTCAACCAAAGTGATTAACTCTAGGTCGACAGATAATTCATAATCCTTATCATAGAAAAGATATTTTAGGTAGCAAACTTAGGATCATATTTCATTCTAGCATTCAGAGACTTTTCTTTATACTTGCATAATAATTTCTCTAGATCATCTCTATCATTACAAGCAAGAATATCTCTAGTTTTTTCCTCACTCATAACATAACCTTCAAGAATCTTAGGCAATTCATATCTAAGAAGGCTAGTTCTAGCAGGTGTTTCAAAAAAAAATTAGTTTCAAGCTCATCATCAGATTCAACAACATCATGTTGTCTTACTCTAGTAATTTGTTCATCAAGAAAGTCACCAAGTGGCACATCATCATCATGTAAGGTACTACCATCATCATAAGTATCATTCATAGCAGAAGTAGAATCATCAATAACTTGTGACATATCAGGTGGTGTTGCAAGTTTACTTATAACAGAAGGTGAATCTAAAGCAGAACTGGATGGCAGTTCCTTACCTCCCCTCGTCTTAGAGGGAAAAATGGTTGTCTTAGCATCCTTCAGATTCTTCATAGTGATAGATTGATAATAATCCCAAGTGACTCAACAAATATAGCTATGGTCCCGGACAACGGCGCCAGAAAAAGGTCTTGATAACCCACAAGTATAGGGGATCACAATAGTTTTCGAGGGTAGAGTATTCAACCCAAATTTATAGATTCGACACAAGGGGAGCCAAAGAATATTTGTAAGTATTAGCAGTTGAGTTGTCAATTCAACCACACTTGGAGATTAATTATCTACAGCAAAGTGATTAGTAGCACAGTAATATGATAGTTTTGATAGTAGTGGCGGCAGCAATAGTAACGGTAACAGTGATAGCAATAGTTTTGTAACAAGTGCAACATAAACGATAGTAGTAGTAACTTAGTAAGATCAATGTAGGATAAATTCGTAGGCATTGGATCAGTAATTTGTTGGATGATATTCATCATGTGACAGTCATAACCTAGGGCTATACGGCACTAGCTCCAGTTCATAAATATAATGTAATCATGTATTCCGTAAATAGTCATACGTGCTTATGTAAAGAACTTGCATGACATCTTTTTTCCTACCCTCCCGTGGCAGTGGGTCCATATTGTAAACTGAAGGATATTAAGGCCTCCTTTTAATAGAGAATCGGAACAAAGCATTAACACACGATGAATACATTAACTCCTCAAACTACGGTCATCACCGGGAGTGGTTCCGGTTATTGTCACTCCGGGGTTGCCAGGTCATAACACGTAGTAGGTGACTACAACTTGCAAGATCAGATCTAAAACATGAATATAATGGTAATATCATAAATGGTTCAGATCTGAAATCATGGCACACAGGCCCAAAGTGACAAGCATTAAGCATGGAAAAGTCATGGCAACATCAATCTCAGAACATAGTGGATACTAGGGATCGACCCTAACAAAACTAACTATATTACATGATGAATCTCATCCAACTCCTCATCGACCAGCGAGCCTACAAAGGAATTACACACTCCCGGTGGGGAGCATCATGGAATTGGTGATGGAGAAGGGTTGGTGATGATGAAGGACGAATATCCCCCTCTCTGGAGATCTGGCCTCCCGATGAAGAACGGGAGGTGGCGGTTACTCCGTCTCGTAGATCGCGATAATTCGTTCTCCCCAAATTTTTTTCTCCGCAAATGTGAATTTATAGTATCAGGGTTGATGTCTGCGGGGCACCAGGTGGGGACAACCCACCTTAGCGCGCTGGGAGGGGGCCGTGCCCTGGTGGGTTGTGCCCACCTAAGTGCCCCCCCCCCTCCGGTGGTTCTTGGCTCTAGTAATTTTATTTTATTATATAAAAAATCCTCGCAAAGTTTCGTTCCATTCTGATAACCTTTATTTCTGCACAAAAACAACACCATGGTAGTTCTGCTGAAAACATCGTCAGTCCAGGGTTAGTTTCATTCAAATCATGCAAATTAGAGTCCAAAACAAGAGGAAAAACGTTAGGAAAAGTAGATACGTTGGAGACGTATCATGGATTGACAAAACCTTCCGGTTGCATCATATACAACTCTTCCTTAAGGAAACCATTAAGGAATGCCGTTTTGACATCCATATGCCAGATTTCATAATTGAAAAATGCAGCTATTGCCAACATGATTCTGACAGACTTAAGCATCGCTACGGGTGAGAAAGTCTCACCGTAGTCAACTCCTTGAACTTGTGAAAACCCCTTTGCCACGAGTCGAACTTTATGGACGATGACATTGCCGTTCGCGTTCGTCTTATTCTTGAAGATCCATTTATTTTGAATGGCCTTTCGCCCTTCAGGTAATACTTCCAAAGTCCATACTTTGTTTTCATACATGGATATCATCTCGGATTTCATGGCCTCTAACCATTTGTCGGAATTCGGGCCCACCATCGCTTCTCCATAGCTCGTAGGTTCATCGTTGTCCAACAACAGGACCTCTAAGACTGGGTTACCGTACCACTCAGGAGCAGAACGTATCCTTGTCGACCAACGAGGTTTGATAGTAACTTGATCTGAAAGTTCATGAACACCATCATTAGTTTCGTCTTCAGCTGATGTAGGTGCCACAGAAACTTCTTTCTGCACTATGCTACTATCTAGTTGAAGTGAAGGTTCAACAACCACATCAAGTTCAATCTTCCTCCCACTCAATTCTTTCGAGTGAAACTCTTTCTCGAGAAAGGACCCGTTTTAGTGAAAAACACTTTGCCCTCGGATCTGAGATAGAAGGTATACCCAACCATCTCCTTTGGGTATCCTATGAAGACGCATTTGTTCGCTTTGGGTTCGAGCTTTTCTGGATGAAGCCTATTGACATAAGCATTGCATCCCCAAACCTTTAGAAATGACAGCTTAGGTTTCTTGCCAAACCATAGTTCATACGGTGTCGTGTCTACGGACTTAGATGGTGCCCTATTTAAAGTGAATGCAATTGTCTCTAACGCATAGCCCCAAAACGATAATGGCAGATCGGCAAGACACATCATAGAACACACCATATCCAATAAGGTACGATTACGATGTTCGGACACACCATTACGCTGTTGTGTTCCAGGTGGCGTCAACTCTGAAACAATTCCACAGTGTCTTAAGTGTTTGCCAGACTCATAACTCAGATATTCTCCCCCTCGATAGGATCATGGGAATTTAATCTTCTTGTTACGATGATTCTCGACTTCACTCTAAAATTGCTTGAACTTTTCAAACGTTTTAGACTTATGCTTCATTAAGTAAATATACACATATCTAATCAAATCATCGGTGAAGGTGAGGAAATAACGATATCCACCGCGCGCGTCAATACTCATCGGACCGCACACATCAGTATGTATGATTTCCAACAAGTCACTTGCCCGTTCCATTGTACCAGAGAACGGGGTTTTGGTCATTTTGCCCATGAAGCATGGCTCGCATGTGTCAAGTGATTCAAAATCAAGAGACTCCAAAAGTCCATCAGCATGGAGTTTCTTCATGTATTTGACACCAATATGACTTAAGCGGCAGTGCCATAAGAAAGTGGTACTATCATTATCAATTCTACATCTTTTGGGATCAATGTTATGAACATGTGTATCATCACTATCAAGATTCAGTAAGAGTAAACCCCTCACAATGGGTGCATGACCATAAAAGATATTACCCATATAAATAGAATGACCATTATTCTCTGATTTAAATGAGTAACCGTCTCGCATTAAACAAGATCCAAATATAATGTTCATGCTCAACGCAGGCACTAAATAACAATTATTCAGGTTTACAACTAATCCCGATGGTAATCAAAGAGCGAGCGTGCCGACGGCGATCACATCAACCTTGGAACCATTTCCCACGCGCATCGTCACTTTGTCCTTCGCCAACCTCCATATATTTTGTAGTTCCTGTTTAGAGTTGCAAATGTGAGCAACTGCACTGGTATCAAATAGCCAGGTACTACAACGAGAACTGGTTAGGTACACATCAATAACATGTTATCATATATACCTTTGTTGTCCCCCTTCTTGTCAGCCAGATACTTGGGGCAATTCTGCTTCCTGTGGCCAGTTCCCTTGCAATAGAAGCACTCAGTTTCCGGCTTGGGTCCAGCCTTGGGTATCTTCACGGGGGGAGCAACTGCTTTGCCACCTTTCTTGAAGTTTCCCTTCTTACCCTTGCTCTTCTTGAAACCAGTATTTTTATTGACCATCACTTGATGCTCCTTCTGGATGTCCGACTCAGCGACTTTCGGCATCACAAACAGCTCGGAGACTGAACTATTCACCCCTTGCATGTTGTAGTTCAACACAAAGCTCTTGTAGCTCGGTGGTACCGATTAAAGAACTCTGCCAGCGATTGCCACAGGCGGGAGCTCAACTCCCAACTCAGCCAGACGGTTGTAATACCCAGACATTCTGAGTATGTGCTCACTGACAAAACTGTTCTCCTCCATTTTGCAGGTATAGAACTTATCGGAGGTCTCATACCTCTCGATCCGGGCATTTTTCACAAAAATAAACTTTAACTCCTGGAACATATCATATGCTCCATGACGTTCAAAATGCCTTTGAAGTCCCGATTCTAAGCCATACAACATGGCGCATTGAACTATTGAGTAGTCATCAACACGCGACTGCCAGGCGTTCATAACGCCCACAGACACAGGAGCGGGTGGCGCACCAAGCGGTGCATCAAGGACATAAACCTTTTGGGCAGTCGTGAGGATAATCCTCATATTACAGGCCCAGTCCACAAAGTTACTTCCATCATCTTTCAGCTTAGCTTTCTCTAGGAACGCATTGAAATTCAGGGGAGCTACTGTGTGAGCCATTGATCTACAACATAATTTGCAAAGACAACTTAGACTATTGTTCATGACAATGAGTTCAATTAATCATATTACTTAAGAACTCCCACTCAAATCAACATCCCTCCGGTTGTCCGAGTGTAACATGATCCAAATTCACCAACCCAAGTCCGATCATCACGTGAGATGAGGTGGTTTCAATGGTGAACATCTCCATGTTGATCATATCTACTATATGATTCATGCTTGACCTTTTGGTCTCTTGTGTTCCGAGGTCATGTCTGTACAGGCTAGGCTCGTCAAGTTTAACCCAAGTGTTTTGCATGTGCAAAACTGGCTTGCACCCATTGTATGTGAATGTAGAGTCTATCACACTCAATCATCACGTGGTGCTTCGAAATGACGAACTTTCGCAACGGTGCACACTTGGGGAGAACACAGTTTTATCTTGAAATTTTAGTGAGGGGTCACCTTATAATCCTACTGTCGTCCTAAGCAAAATAAGATGCATAAAAGGATTAACATCACATGCAAATCATAAGTGACATGATATGGCCATCATCTTGTGCTTTTGATCTCCATCTCCAAAGCACCAGCATGATCTCCATCGTCACCGGCATGACACCATGATCTCCATCATCATGATCTCCATCATCGTGTCTCCATCGGGGTTGTCACGCCAATCATGCTTCTACTACTATTGCTACCGCTTAGCAATAAAATAAAGCATTACATAGCGCTTAACGATTGACATGCAGGTCATATAATAATTAAAGACAACCCTATGGCTCCTGACGGTTGCCGTATTCATCGACATGCAAGTCGTGATAATCTATACAAAACATGAGCATCTCATACATCAAATATATCTCATCATGTCCTTGGCCATACCACATCACAACACACCCTGCAAAAACAAGTTAGACATCCCTTAATTTGTTGTTGCATGTTTACGTGGCTGCTATGGGTATCTAAGAAGAACGATTCTTACCTACGCAATGCCACAACGGTGATATGCAAATTTCTATTCAACCTTCTACAAGGACCGCCTTCGTCGAGATGCCATCTACGCATAGACTTAGCTCTGATGCCACTATCGGGGAATGTTGCATGGGAAGAAAATCCTACGCTCACCAAGATCAATCTAGGAGATGCACATCTACGAGAGGAGAGTAGGATCCACGTACCCTTGTAGATCGCTAAGCGGAAGCGTTCAAGAACGCGGTTGATGTAGTGCTACGTCTTCAAGATCCAATCACGAACCATCCCGCGAACTCTGGTCTAGTGTTGTCGGATCTTGGGTTCCGGCAATACCCTTGTGGTTCAAACTCTGGGGTGCGCACGAAGATCTATCCCTCCGCCCTAGCTCGTCTACTCGCCGATCCCTAGGCCTAGCTCTTCAGATCCGAAGAACAAGGGACACAGGGTTTATACTGGTTTGGGCCATCGTAGTGGTGTAATACCCTAATCTAGTATGGTGTGGTGGATTGCCTTGTAGGCTTCAGGAAGAACTAGTACATGGGGTGAATAGCCTCCTCAGGAGAGGTGTTCTTGTGCTCGAGTGAGCTTGTGGGTGTGTGGCCTTCTATCTCATCAACTCTCGATGAGATGAGATGGTGGTGGCCAGTCCTATTTATAGTGGCTCGGGTCCACTTCCCAAATATTGAGTGGGAAGGGATCCCACAACGGCCAAATTTGAAGGGGGACAGCTAGTACAAGCTATCCTGACAAAAGGTGGTCTTCGCCTGCCAAAGGCTCTGGTGGTGACGCCGCCGTGGGCTCCGCGATGACCACCGCTCTGCCGTCCTGCTGGTCTTGGTCTCATTGCACCGATATGGAAACCTTTGCCTGACGCCTCGGGACTCCTCGCCTGCACCTGCTCCCGCCCGCTGGTGCCCGCCTAGCCTTGGTCGTCACTACTCACGTCACGAGGACCTCGCGAGGTACCCCTTGCCTTGATATCTCTGATCCTCGTGAGCCGGCCTAGTGAGGCCACCCCAGGGGACATCTTGCGCTGTCCGCCTCGCAAGGCTCGGTCCCTCGCGAGGGTCTTGAGTGTTTGCTGAGGAGGTTGGGCCGTACTAGGCCGCCTGATGAGTCGTTCCCTGGGCCGCAGGCAGGCAAGTCTGGGTACCCCCGTTCCCTGAATGCTGACAGTAGCCCCCGGGCCCAAGGTGCGCTCGGTCTTGTCTTCGCGGCGAAGCCAAGGGTCAAGTACGTAGCGCCGCAGGCCCCAAAAGCCTGCGGCCTTGACTGACGCATGGCGATTGATGGGACGTGGGTGTCTGCACTTCCCCACGCAGCCTCGGTGACTGTGTGACTTGACAAGTCCCTGCATGCACAAAAGACCATCAATACCTGCGATTATGGAGGTCGGTGGTTGGCCTTCTCCTGGCTATAAATAAGGCGGCAAGCAGGGGGTCCTCGCTGCCCATCTTCTCCCTTCGTTCCTCTCACTTCTTCTTCTTCCTTGCTCCTTGCCAGGCCGAGCTGCCCATGGCGCCGACCTGGAAGCTTTCGTCCGCGGAAAAGGGGAAGGCCCGGTAAGAGGGGCCCGTCTCACCACCAGCTAAGAGGGGACGAGGCTTTCCCCGCAAGTGTGCCACAACTCCTGTCAGGCCTGCTAGCGGGCGCGAGCGGGCCCCCACAACGCCCGTAGCTGCCCTCGGTAACCGCGGCGGCGGTTCCTCTAGCGGTTGGAATCGCCGTGGTGTTAATGGTCTTGTGAACGACGGAAGGCACTCCGAGGTTGCCAGGCCGCGCTCCCACTTGGCAGAGGTGACGCTGGAGTTCGTCCTGTGGTCGGAGAGCCCAGCCGGTTCCCGGCTCCAACTTCCGCACTCCCTAGCTGGCGAACTCCTTGCCGCGAGCTCCGGCGGGTTTGGCTGCAGGCGGACGGTTGCTGCAGCAGGGCTTCGTGGGTTGCGGTGGAGGTCTCCGCTGCGAGTGCTGTGACTCTGGCCCACGGCTAGCAGACGTTCACCCGCGCATGCGGCTTGGGCAGGCGGTGCACCCTTCATTTCAGGTACGATGACGACTCGACCCTCTTCGTGAGGGTGTTTGGGGAAGACGGGCGCCGCGCCGAGTGCTGCCCCGAGGACAACGGCGGCGGCGAGGTGCTTGGCCTGGGCAATGTCCGCAGCTCCTCCAACTACGGTGGCTCCTCCTTTAGCGGCAGCTTCAGTAGCGGTGGCTACGACCAGCCGCCACGCTGTCGCGCCCGCCTTGAGGGTGGCGCTGGATCGTCTCATCGCCACGCCCGGGTGAAGCGTGAGGAAGGTTCCGGCTGAGCTCGAGGAGCTGGTCCTCGCGAGCAGCCGCGCCTCGAGGGTCATCACCACCCGTTCTCGATCTTCCTTTCTTCCTGCATCATCCAAGCAAACGAGTATGGAGCCCTGGGAGGGCACGTAATGAACCGTGTTTTTGTGATGCTTAGCGCCATGTTTAGCATACCTGTCCATAACTGCGCGATCTGTGTGTTATGCGCTCTTAGGGTGAGGAGACTTATCTTGACGCACTCGGAATTTCCTTCATCTCGCGACGCTTGACCCTTCGCGAGGCTGCAAAAATTTGTTAGGTGGTTATAATACTTTACCGCCCCAGGTCCCTGACGTGGGCCGAGCATGGTCGGACGCTCCCTGTCTGTCACACCCTACATTTTGTAACTTGGCTATTGCATTAATAAAGCATGAAAATTTGGACCAACAAAAACTTTTTGCATCATTTGGCTTTTATTTGGAGTTGAATCTTTCTCTCTCTGATTTCAAGTGCTCTTTAAAAGTCAACATGGCATCACCTTCTATACCTCATCTCCTTGCCCCAAACTTCTGCCCAATGATCATACCATGTGTATAAAGCAGTATAGTATATTCTTACAAAAATATTTTGGCCAAATAGTATTTTCAAAAATTAGTTTTCAAAAAACCCCTGAATTAAGATTTGCACTACAAATACTTGATTTAGGGTGATAAAAATCTTTGAAAAGGTATGTTTGAATGCTATTAGGTATAGGACTCCCATAAACCACAAAAGTATAATTTTAAAAGTTATTTTCCTATTTTATTTAAAGGCTTTTTCCTTAGGCAAGAAATGGTCTTTAATAGGTTAAAATTATGTAACTGTTTCAAAAATATTTGTCAAAATTCAGGGAAGCTCATACGACATATATTGTCCATATATAAGAATTTCAACACATGGTCATGTTCAAAATATTGGGCAAATCCCTCAAAAATCCTTTCTGGATATTTCAAGCTTTTGAAATATTTACAAAGGAAATATTCTCTAAAAATTCCAGGAAAAATCTATCATGTCAAATATGACATATTTGATGATACTGCCAAGCCTCACGCTTTCGAGAACAAGAAAACATCATCAAATCCCCTTAAAACCATTTTTGTCCATTTTGAAGTTTGAGCAACTTTACATTGCCAAACTTGTCCAAATACTCTCAAACTTTGTGCACATGCTACAATGGTCTAATTGTGCATCTAGATCAAATGGCACAAGTTTTGGAGAAGGATAACTTGACCAAAGTGCCCCAAACCCCTTTCTGACCAGATCCAAATTTGAACAACTCTACATTACCAACTTTTTGCTTATGACCCCAAATTTTGTTGACAGGATCAAAACCCCAAATGATGACACTACACCAAGTGGTGCATCAAGAAGGGATGATTTGCATGGCTAAATCTTGGAAAAGCCATTTCTGTTGATTTCTAGGGTTTACCAAAGTTTCATTGGCAACTTTCTTCAAATGATCTCAAACTTGGTGGGACACCCTATTTCTACATGCCATTTCATCTTGTTAAGTCTCATGTCAATTGGATTTCATTTACTTGCCCAAACTTACATCAAACACCTTCTGCTATTTTACCAAAACCTCTGTTTTGACCCCTTCCACTATTCCCCCTTGCCTTAAGTTTTTACCACAACTACTCCTAGTCACCTTCTACCTCCAGGAACTCCCTCTCCTCCTCAGCCCAATGATTGAGCGGGGGTAAAACCCCATTTTACTCTGCTGGACATCCCTATTCTCACTATCCCTCAACCTCTCTCCTCTCCCAATGGATCACCAGGCCATCCAAGGCCAATTCTCCTTTGTTTACACTTCCCAGAACCCCCCAGACACAAGTGGCCGCACCCTGCAAGCCAAAGGCATGCCCTGGCATGTAATTAGCGTGCTCCAGAGCGCGCTACAGTGCACACCCGCACTGTAGCCACCCCCAATCCGCAGCGTCTGGCCACCTCGGGCCTCCCCCTCGCGCCAGCCAAGGCGCATCGATGTCCGCGACACACCACGGCCGTGTCCCCCTCCTCCTTCTCCCTCCTCTCGCCCCAGCTCGCACGCGCGACGACCGCCCGAGCGCACCAGTGAGCGCGCTCACACGTGCGGCTTCTCTGGCGCCCTCTGCTCTCTCCCTCTTCCTTCCCCACCGCCCTAGACTACGCCCACGAGCACCCCAGACACGCCCCGACGAGCCCCAAGACCTGTGTCGACCGCGACGAGCTCGCCGGCGCACACCTCCTCGATGAACCACCGCCCGCCTATATAAAGGCGTCCCCGAGCCCTCTCCTCTCCACCACTCGCCTCTGGACTCACTTAAACACCCCCCCTACACTCCCAGCTCTGTCCCAGAAGCTCTCGAGCTCGAGATCAAGCTCGAGCTCTGCCGCGGCGGCTCGCCGTCGTCCGCTTGGTACCAGCCGTCCCCGTTGCTCCTGAGCCTCGATCTGGAACCACACAGACCCACTGACTCTTTCCCCACTCCTTTCCCTCTCTGTTGCAGCCGGAGACGACCGTAGAAACCACTGCCCGACGCCCCTTCACCATGCATCCTCGTCGTCGGCGAACCCGGCAGCCCCAGCGACCACCTCCACCACCACCCGATCGGTGACTCCGCGCTGACTCCATCCCTGCCCCCCGCTCGCCTCGTCGTGCCCTGCATCACCGCCGGTGAGCCCGCCGGCCGTTTGGACGCGGGTTAGGGATGACAGGCGGGCCCCGCCTGTCAGCCTCCCTTCCCTCTCGCCTCCCCTCTCTCCCACTGGCAGTTGGGCCCCGCCCGTCAGGTTCAAACCTGGCACGCGCGCGCCGCTCAGCTCGCCCGGGCCGAAACCCCTCTGGGCCTGTGCACTGAGGCTGTTCTGGCCCAGTTGCACAGTGGCCTTTTTCTTTTTCTTTTCTGTAGATTTTTCAAATAAATCCACATGATAAAATAATTATCCAAATTAATTTATTCCAACTCCTAAAATCTTGTAATATTCCAACCTATTTAATGATGTAACTTTCACACATGTCCCTAAACCTTTTTGTTACAATAAAACCTCTGTTCAAAAATCCATTCACCCTATTCTGTCCCTCCAAATCCAAAACTAAGAATTTTTGCCCTCTTAGTTTTTCTTCTAGTATTTTATAAAAATAGGTTGACATTTTTCTGAGCACTTTGACTTTTCTGTTTTTATTATTGTCCTATTTCTCTGTTATTTTCTTGTGACGATTAGATACCGTATTTGACGAAGTTGCTGAAGAAGAAGGAGGAGAATGATTTGAAGACCAAGCCAATCCAGGCAAGCAGCCGATACGTCCAAAATGCATCACTATTTTGTATCATAATTTATCCTTATTCATTGATATATTTCACGTTACGGTGATGTTCTTATGTTGTTTTGGTCTATTTTACACGGTTTGCAAACTTTCCGATGCCGAAGCAGCAGACGCAGGATTCAGCAGTAAAAAGTGGACACTGAGTTGCTGAAGAAGAATACCTCCAAATTACCTGAAAATTGACGGGAGATATTTTTCAGACGGATCACGAAGGCACGCAAAAGGGCAACCAGAGGGGGGCCACAGGGTGCCCAGGCGCCCTGGAGGGCCGCCCCCTTTTGCATATATGCTCTCCGTTATCCAAAAACCCTAGAGACAGGAATTTTTACGGAGTTCCGCCGCCGCTCCGTGGCGGAAACCTACAGAGAAGAAAAAGCCATCTCCGGTGGGCAGATTCCGCCGGGGAGATCACCTCCCGGAAGGGGAGATCGTCGCCATCGTCATCACCATCGTCACGGGCATCATCGAGATCATGATCAACATCATCCCCAACACCAGAACCATCTCCATCTTCATCCAAATCTCATCTTACAATCGTAACTTGTGTTGTAACTCGTACTACCTATCCTCTCTACTCCATCGGTGTTGGTTACTACTTTGTGGTGAATGCTATTGAGTTTTGTTGGAGAAATATTATTATGTCCAGATTGTTTATCACCTATTTATCCCCACTAATCATGATCTCCTTTATGTCTCGTGAGTAGTTACCTTAGTTCTTGAGGACATGGGGAAAGTCTTGTTGTTAGTAGTCATATGCTGTTGAAGTAATATGTGTTGTTTGATACTTAAGTTGCGTTGTCATTCTACTAGTGGTGTTGTGTGTGTCGAACACCCAACACTTCGCCTTATTAAGGACCTAGGAGAATACATTGTGTATAAAGAATGCTTATGGTGGGTTGCCGGAGTGACAGAAACCTGAACCCCAGTTCGCACGCTTTTGCATAAGGGAATAATGGATCCTCGGTCGTATTGCTATGGTTAGGCTTTTGCCTTAAATTCTATCTTGTATTTGCGGATGCTTGGAAGGTGTTTAATCATAAGAGTGCACTCATCTTAGTCTAGAGAGTGTACTAGCATAGATCCACCCACTCAACACTTATCAACACATAACATAGTATCGATACGGAATATGGTGAAAGCACATGACTACCTCTCCCGTGTGTCCTCAGGAACGCTTTAGTCTTTATAAGTTCAGTTGCTAGGCCTCTCCTTTGCTAAGAAAGGATTGGGCCACTTGTTACTCTCAGTGCATTTTACATTGCTTACTTTTACCTTCATGTTGCTTATATCGAGAAAACCCCTAAAAAGTTATCTTTCAGTGCTTGCAGTAATTTCTTGCTCAGAATCGCTTATCAATACCTTCTGCTCCTCGTTGGGTTCGACACTCTTACTTATCGAAAACGCTGCAATAGATCCCTTACGGTTGCGGGTCATCAAGTACCGTTTTCTGGCGCCGTTGCCGGGGAGCGTATCGCTATTGGTAAAGTGAAACTGGTAAGGACGTTTTTTTTATATAATTCTGTTTTTGTTTTTGCTATTGCTGCTCTTTGTCCTTATGGATAACCCTGTTATTGGATCGTTGCTTGCGGGAAGACGCCCCACACCTGTGGTGGTTGATCCTCCCCCTACTGAAATTGTGCCTTATAAAATACCAGCTGGCATTATCGATTATGTTTTGGCTAATCGTTATGCAGGAGACAGACATCCCGGTGAACACTTGCTATATCTGTCACAACTATGTTCATTATTTAAGCTTGCAGGTGTATCGAGGGAGTTTGTCATGAGGAAATTGTTTGTCGTATCACTTATAGATAAAGCTTCAGATTGGTATGGGCTTCTCGATAACTCACACTTGCTGGACTGGCAGGAGCTTATGTCTCTCTTTTATACTAAGTTTTATCCTCTTCATGAAATTCATCGAGACAGGAATTATATCTATAACTTTAGGTCTCGTGACGGAGAAAGCATTGCTCAAGCTTGGGGGAGATTGAAGTCCCTAATGCTCAAATGCCCTATTCATAAGCTTCCTAAGGAAATTATACTTACAAATTTTTATGCCAGGCTTTCTCGTCAGGATAAGGAGATGCTGGATGCCTCCTCTAGTGGGGTATTTCAAAAGAAGAGTGTTGAAGAAAGGTGGGATCTCATTGAAAGAATCCAGAGGAATACCGAAGATTGGGAAATTGATAAAGGTATTGAACCCGCTATAAATTATGAACATGATTATATTGAGAGCTATGTGAAAACTGATTACTTCAATACTTTTTGCTCTAAGATTGGTCTTGATTCCCATCTAGTGATTGATTTGTGTAAGAATTTTGCCTCTCACGTTGATTCTTTTAAAAAGAAGAGAGACCAGCACCATGAACCTTTTAAAGAACCACCTATTGATATTTATGTTGCTGACCCTATTTTGCCTGCAGTTATATATGAAAAGCCTCCTTTTCCCACAAGGATGAGGGAGCACTCTCTTGTGACAGGCATAATAAATAAAAGTGAGAGAAGAGTTGATGAGCCTGAGGACCAGATCAAAGTCGATCCTCAAGTTGCATTGATTAAAGACCTTGCTACTAATGATGTTTTGGATTCCTATATAAATTTTTGTGCTGTTTCCACTAACCTTGTCACAGCCAAGAATAAAGGCCCAATTTCAGGTACTCCAGTGGTATCTGTTAAAATAGGAGATCACAATTATTATGGGCTACGCGATTTGGGATCGAGTGCAAGCGCTATCCCCTATTCACTTTATGAAGAGATCATCGGTGAGATTTCCCCTTGTGAACTTGAAGAAGTTGATGTTACTATTCATCTTGCAAACAGAACAACTATCTCTCCTATCGGAATTGTGAGGGACGTTGAAGTCCTATGTGGAAAGGTAAAATACCCTACCGACTTTCTAGTACTTGGTTCAGAGAGGGACAATTTTTGTCCAATTATTTTTGGTAGACCTTTTCTTAGAACTTGTGGAGCTATAATCGATTGCAAGAAAGGTAAAGTTTCTATTGAATTCGATGTTGAGCCATATGAATTTAATTTTTCTAAGTTCTCTAAGCAGCCTCGTGGTACTGATTTACCTAGTGATGATAAAATTATTGAAAGTATTGCCTCTATTGCTATTCCCCCTAATGATCCTTTGCAGCAATACATGGAGGACCACGAGAATGATTTGCATATGCAGGAAAGAAATGAACTAGATGAAATATTCTTGAGGTAGCCTGCTGATAACCCTCAACCGTAAGGGATCGAGATAGTCTTCGCGGGTAAGAATAACCCAATTTATTGATTCGACACACGGGGAGCCAAAGAGTATTTATAAGCTTTAACAGTTGAGTTGTCAATTCAACCGCACCTGAAATATACTAAATTGCAACAAAAGATAAGCGGTAACAGTGATATGATAGTGATGATAGTAATAGTGAAAGTAAATAGCAGTAGTAAATGGCAAAAGTGGCAACTAGTGACAAGCAAGGTTTAAAATACTGTAGGCTAGGGAGATGGATGGTTGGGCGTTGCATGGATGAGATAGTTTCTAACTTGGGGCACGGCACACGGAAAAGTAATGATCATCTAGGCAAATATCAAACATTAGGCATGTATCCCGTAGGTAGTTGTACGTGCTTGCAATAACAACTTGCACAACATCTTTTGTCCTACCATCCCGCTACGAACGGGGCCAAAAGGAACTAATGGATATTAAGGTGCTCCTGTCAAAGAGCACCGGAACAAAGCAATTAACTCAATGGATACATGTAATCCTCAAACTACGGACCATCCCCTTTGGTGTCCCAAGCTGTCACCTTTGGGATCGCCGGTTCCGAACCGTAACAGGTGCATACAACTCATAGATAGGATCAAGAACACAAATATATTCATGCAAACACATAAGGTTCAGATCTGAAATCATGGCACTCGGGCCCTAGTGTCAAGCATTAAGAATAACAAGTTGAAGCAAAGATGATAAACACCATACTAGATGATAGGCAACATGCCCCCAACAATCTGACGAACTATTACATGATCTAACTCATCCAATCCCTACCATCCCCTTCGCCTACAGCAAGGGAATTACTCACACATGAAGGGGGAAGTCATGGAGGGATGATGGAGTGGTGATGATGATGACGATGGCGACGATCTCCCCTCTCCGGAGGCCAAATCAGCCTCCAGATTAGCCCTCCCGAAGAAGAACAAAGGGTGGCGGCGGATCCGCGACGAGAAACAGCGAAAGGACTCCCGATCTGGGGTTTCTGCCTCGGAGGAAAAAATACGGGCTAAAGTAGGGCACCAGGGGGCGTGGGCCCCACCCAGGCGCCCCCCGGCGCGGCCCAGGGGGGGCGCGCCCACAGGGCGCCTGGGCACCCCCTGGCCCCCCCTCTGGCCCCACTTCTGGTATGTTGTTTCTTCGGGTGCGTGGATTTTTCGTGGATTTTTCTCAGATAGTTAAAAATCCGTTTTCCTGCACACAAATAAACCATACAGGCAGCTCTGCTGAAAACAGCGTCAGTCCGGGTTAGTTTAGTCCAAATCATGCAAGAATGAGGTCAAAACAATATCAAAAGTGTTTGGAAAAGTAGATACGTTTGAGACGTATCAACTCCCCCAAGCTTAGCATATTGCTTGTCCTCAAGCAATTCAGTTCAACGAACTGAACGCGACAAAGAAAACTTTGACAAACTCTTTTGCTTCATTAGATGTATATAAGCATGTACTACGAAAAGAGTCTAGCCAGTATTGAAACAGTACTTATGAGAACAATGCAAGGAGCAATCCTTCTTTCAAGTGACCAGTCACAAATAATTAAGAGTAAACAATATATTACTGAAAATCAAGAAAAGATCATATTGCACATAGCTTGAGCATATTAAGGTGGTATCTCGCTAGCCTCCATGAGTGAAGCAAAACATAAATGCAGAGACTCCTCCAGAGTTTTAAAGGAGACTAGAACTAAGAACTTCAGAATAAATCATATCACAAGTATGCAGAAGACAATGTAATGCTTTGGGACAATGCACATTACACTCAGAATGACAATTACGCTCTCCTAGTCAGTGCTTTGAAGAAAGAAGATGAGACTCTCGAACCGTGGCTTTTATTGGCAAAGTTGAAAACTCATGGTCGGAAACAAAAACTAAACATGTACCAGAGCTCTTGGTTTTAAAAACAGAAGTAAACATGTTTTTGAGAGGTGCATATTTCGTCAACGAATGCTAGGAGATAACTCAATCACTTTTTAAGCTAGACAAGTCTCGAGGAACGGCTCCCGCATGAGGACGATCACATCCTCTTAATCTCCTTTGTTTATCACTGCCAAAGTTCTGATTTCTCATGAACAAAGCGTGAAGGAGGGTTTGTTTGTTATATTAACTTTTCGAGCCGGGCGCACTCAATGCCAGTTCCTTTTCATATTAGGGGTTCGCACATTATGCATGCAATCCAGGGGTGAAACTTGTCCAACTTAAAGAGATCATGAATTAACTACTACTTCCTCATGAGCTAAAACATAGGCACAAAAGAGAAATGCTTTTGATTAATTTCGAGATGGTACATGAAAGTCTTCGTTAGGGATGGCAGGTAAATACCATGTATAGGAAGGTATAGTGGACTCATATGGCATAACATGTTTAAGGGTTTTGGATGCACAAGCAGTCATTCCGCTTAGTACGGGTGGAGGTTTAGCAAAAGACTGGGAAGCGACCAACTAGAGAGCAATAACGGTCATAATCATGCAGAGCGACAAAGCAACATTGAATCGGGCATGAAAGTGATATAACTATTCTAAAACTCAAAGATCATCAAGGCAAAGTAGACCTTTTAGTCTTAAACATGTGTAAGCATGTGCCAAGTCAATCCAAAAATTCTCTAAAGGGAAATACCACCATAGTATGCCAGACTAGGAACAGTGCAATACATGTAGATCATTTCAATAACACATTATATACTCTAGTTATTGGAGACCAGCCACAAAGAAAGCATGAACCACTGGATGAGCATTGTAAACATAGCACTATGTCGCTACAAGCTGGTCTCTAGATCATAAGTACAGGCATATGTACAAAAGTAGAAACAATAAGAGTTCATACCGGTCTTCCTTGTTGCTTCCTTTCAGTCGATCTTCATCATTACTGCTTGTCACTTGCACGATCGAACGTAGGAAATATAATCAAATGCCATCACGGACTCGAGCTGATCTCTGAAAACAAAGCAAACTAAAGAGAGAAAGGAAATCTTTTTGGGTTTTTCAAAGGTTGAATAAAAAACAAAAGAAAGAGAAAATCTTTTTGTTGTTTTTGCAAATAGAGGAATAAAGAAGAACGGGTAAAAACTTCGAAAAGATCAAAGTGAATAAAATGGATAATACAATGGAAAAGTGAGAAGGGCACGTACTCCCCCAAGCTTAGGCTTTTGGCCTAAGTTGGTAGCAGCTACTGCCCCCAGGAGCCTCCTGCTCCAGGGGTATGGTGGTGAGACCAAGGGTCGTAGAAGGATGATGGCGCGTACACCGAACTCCTCGGAGTCTCCCACGAGGAAGGTTCCGAGCACCAAATAGAGGAAGACCCTTCACCAAACTCGGTGGCGGTCTCCTCCTAAAAATGTGGTATCTCACCGTGCCTCTCCTCGTCGGGCACAACCCCCTCCATGGGGCTATGGAGCTGATGCTGGACCATGAACTCATCGAACTGGACAACATCAAAGGACCATCCGTTCCTGCGAGAATAATCAAACAAAAGAGGTGCAGGTAGACGGATCTCGTGTTCTGCGGTAGTTCCGAAACGCAAGATATAAACAAGGTTATCAAGTTCAGAGCCCATGGTAACAAACTTATGCCTTTTCATAGCAGCAAGATCAAAGTTTAAATAAGTAAAAGGAGTATCATCAGGGTGTGGGGTGCCTCAAAGATGCTCTAATATAAGCGTGGCATAAATCCCCCCATATAAGTCCCCCTTGTTACCGTTCATAGCAAGGCGTCGAGCAATTAAGGTACCAATATTATAATCAGACCTCCCTGAGAGGGCTGCTGCCAGGATAGCAATATCCGGAGCAGAACTGTTGCTCGTGTTGTCACGAGCTAACACCCCTCTAGCAATATAATATGCAAAATACCTGAGGTGAGGAAACAAGATGCTGGAGATCTTCGACCGATGAATATCCCTCGTACCCATGCTGCAGAGAGAGTTGATGACGGTTTTCAGCTCGGAGGGCTGCGTGCCCATCCTTGCCGTCCTCCCAATGTTCGGTACACCTATTACTTCACAAAAATTTCCCAGAGTCATGGTGATAAGATCATTATAAATTTTAAACTCAATAGCACCTGAATCAGAATTATATCTAAAACTGTTAATGAAACCGGAGGTGAGTTTCTGATACTGAGTAACATGGCTCGTGACGAGTCATGTCAAACCTGCATTAGCACAAAGATTATAAAACTCATCCTTGATTCCCGCAGCTTCCATGAATATGTCACATGGATATGTCATCACACGTGCTGGATTTGTATCTTCCAATAACTCCAGGGGCACATGATCTTCATTATAGCTCACCCTGGCAGTCGATGGTGAAGCTGCGGCTCTAGTGACTCGATCGGAGTGTGCAGGTCTCCTCTTCTCAAGCCATCCTTTTGCCCTTCCTAATAAACTCATTTCTGAATTTTTTTACAATTCACAAAAACGAGGATTAAAACAAAGTGAGCTAAGGCAAACTACTCAACTCACTTGCCCAAGGCATAAACTTGCATCAAAACTTGGAAAATAACTTTCTACACATGCATGCAAGCTCATCTCTACAGCACCAAGAACTACTAAATACTCGCAAATGAGGCCACCAATCAAAAATCTAATTGGAGGAGTGGAGGAGTCACATACCAGGGAGTATTTGCTCAAAATTTCAGCTCAAATGATAGGCTGTAGAGAGAGATCGAAGAATCGCCCCCAAGAACAGCAAGAACAAGAAGAACACGACCAGAACTCGGGTTTCTGGAAAAAGAGAAAGAGAGGGGAAGAAGAAGTACCTGGAGGGGGGTCTTGTGGGCCCCAGGCGCCCTGTGGGCGCGGCCAGGGGCTGGGCCGCGCCAGCTGGCCGCCTGGGCCACTGGTGGCCCCCCCTGGCTGGCCCTAGGACTTTTCGGGTCTCTCTCGTTGTGGAAATTTTTAATATAATTTTTCTGAAAACTTCACTGTTGAAATTTTTTCGAAGTTCAAAAAGCTGCGAAACTCTCTGAAAACTTGAAGTAGTTAGTAGTATTGTAAAGCTTCAAAAACATAGATACTTGGTACAGCAAGTATGACAACACTAAAAACAAATAAATACATAGAAAGCTCAACTTTTTATCCTTATATAACACGTTCACTAGTAAGGTTGATCAAGTCTTACCAACAAACAAGCGGTATATAGAACAAAAAGCCTCACCTCCTACGAAGTAATCACTGAACTTTTACCTTGATGGACATTGTCCCTACCATGATAGTTTTGTATTTGTGAGGCACATGTAGTGGACAATCCCATTCTCCAATTTTCACGGTCTCGATATTCTCTATAGAGTTGAGGGCATGCCTCCTGTCGGTCTTCTTCGGAAAATATACCGTGTGTTCTTTATCATTCACATGAAAGGTAACCTTCCCTTTGTTGCAATCAATAATAGCAGCCGCGGTGTTAAGGAAAGGTCTACCAAGAATAATGGACATGCTCCCATCCTCGGGCATGTCAAGCACAACAAAATCAGTAAGAATTAAACAATTAGCAACTTCAACTGGAACATCCTCACAAATACTTATCGGAATAGCGGTTGACTTGTCAGCCATCTGAAGGGAGATATCTGTAGGAATTAGTTTCTCTAAACAAAGCCTCTCGTAAAGAGAGAGAGGCATAACACTCACTCCCGCTCCAAGATCACATAAAGCAGTTTTGACATAATTATTCTTTATGGAGCAAGGAATGGTGGGTATACCTAGATCACCGAGCTTCTCAGGAATTTTTCCACTGAAAGAATAGTTAGCAAGCATAGTAGATATTGCATCATTAGGAACTTTTCTTTTGTTAGTGACAATATCTTTCATATATTTTGAATACGGAAGTAACTTAATAGCATCAGTCAAAGGGATTTGAAGGAAAAAAGGTTTAATCCATTCACAAAACTTATTATAATGCTCTTCTTCTTTAGATTTGATGGACTTACCTGGAAAGGGCATGGGTTTCTGTACCCATTGTTCTTTCTCCTTCCCATGTTTTCTTGCGATGAAGTCTTCTCTAGTGTACCTCTTACGTTTGTCAGGTGCTTCTTCTTCTCGAACTTCAGGTGGATCATTCTTCTCATTATTATTACATTTCAGGTTCAGCACCGTCTTCAGTCTCAGCATCGGAGATAGATACACTGTTGGGATCAATAGCTGGCTCTTCATCTGCAATAGGATCATTAGAATTGTCAGTCTCTTTATGTTTCTTTTTCTTATTTGGAGAGCCAACAATTTCTTCTTCCTGCATTTGAGAATCTTGCTCGATTCTCTTCGGATGTCCCTCTGGATAAAGAGGATCTTGAGTACTAGTTCCTCCTCGGGTCTTAATCCCAAAAGCATGCAATTTATCTTGTCTGGCATTGTTAGCAAGCAAATCTCTTTGCACATTAGAAATTTGATCAAGCTGAGTTTGAACCATATGAAAATGCTTCACAAGACATTGAACATCATTAACTGTTCTATCTAAAACACCAAGCAACTTTTTGATAGCAAGGGAATTATCATGCAACTGACTTTCTATCCTCTCATTAAAATGATTCTGTTTCATAATAAAATTATCAAACTCATCTAAACATTGATCAGGAGGCTTACCATGAGGGATGTCACTTTCGTTGAAATCTAAAAGAGAGTGTACCTCTACCATAGGAGGGTGAGTGGTAGGCTCACACAGCTTCTCAATAGGGGGTAGATTCTTCACATCTTCAGCTTTAATACCTTTCTCTTTGATAGACTTCTTTGCTTCTCGCATATCCTCGGGGCTTAGAACAAACATGCCCCTCTTCTTTGTTGGTGGAGGTGGTTCAGGGACGGACCAATCTTCATGGTTCTTGGCAATTCTGCCCATTAGATCTTCCGCATCGTCTGGTGTTCTTTTCCTGAAAACACAACCAGCACAACTGTCCAGATAGGACCTAGAGTCATCAGTTAAACCAGCATAGAATATATCAATTAATTCATTCTTAGGAACTCCATGTCCTGGTCTAGCCTGAATCAAACTGCAGTACCTCCCCCAAGCTTTAGGGAGGGACTCATTCTGCAATTGTTTAAAATTATAAATTCTTTGTAAAGCAGCATGTTGCATATGAGCAGGAAAGTACTTATCAACAAAAGAGTGAGCTAAGTCCTGAGGACTCTTAATAGAACCGCATGGGAGTGAATCATACCATGCTTTAGCACCTTCCTTCAACGAGAAAGGAAGAAGTTTGGTCACATAAAAGTAGCGTATCTTCTCATCTGTGGTAAACAGGCTACCTAGTTCACCAAGTTTAGTTAGGTGTGCAATAGCATCATCATTTTCTCTGCCATAAAAGGGGTCAGCTTCAACCATAGGTATAAGTGAAAGATCAACAGAGAAATCAAAATCAGGATCATCAATGCATATAGGAGATGTAGCAAACTCAGGATTAGGAACGGTTTTGTTTTTCAAAGAGTGTTTTTCAAATATTTTCTTAATAGTTTCAGGGTCAGAGCCGGCAAACTCTGTCAGTTCCTTGCATAAATCTTCATCAAGTATATAGTAATCATCATCAAGGAGCCTCTCCTGGAGTTTACTCAATTAAGGAAAATCATAAGTTTCACCAATAGGGTAGCGAGTAACAGGAAGTTCAATTCCATATTTTTTAGCAGCAGCAGTAATTTGTTTCTCAAGAGCATAACCAAGTGAACTAATATCATCATCAAAAGTAGTAGAAGCATCATCAAGTGTATCAGACATAGTAACAGATTCAGTAGGAGCATCTTGTGGTGGTGGTGAGGCAAACTTACTCATAACAGAAGGTGAATCAAGCGTAGCACTAGTGCTCAGAGCAGTACCTCTTCTTGTAGTGGATCGTAAGATCGGAACCTTGGGGTCACCTTTCTTACCCATAGTGAATAAAGTGCAGCAGGTAGGATATCTCAAGTAGACTTGTAAATATTTCTATGCTCCCCGGCAGCGGTGCCAGAAAACGGTACTTGATAACCCTCAACCGTAAGGGATCGAGATAGTCTTCGCGGGTAAGAATAACCCAATTTATTGATTCGACACACGGGGAGCCAAAGAGTATTTATAAGCTTTAACAGTTGAGTTGTCAATTCAACCGCACCTGAAATATACTAACTTGCAACAAAAGATAAGCGGTAACAGTGATATGATAGTGATGATAGTAATAGTAAAAGTAAATAGCAAAAGTAAATAGCAGTAGTAAATGGCAAAAGTGGCAACTAGTGACAAGCAAGGTTTAAAATACTGTAGGCTAGGGAGATGGATGGTTGGGCGTTGCATGGATGAGATAGTTTCTAACTTGGGGCACGGCACACGGAAAAGTAATGATCATCTAGGCAAATATCAAACATTAGGCATGTATCCCGTAGGTAGTTGTACGTGCTTGCAATAACAACTTGCACAACATCTTTTGTCCTACCATCCCGCTACGAACGGGGCCAAAAGGAACTAATGGATATTAAGGTGCTCCTGTCAAAGAGCACCGGAACAAAGCAATGAACTCAATGGATACATGTAATCCTCAAACTACGGACCATCCCCTTTGGTGTCCCAAGCTGTCACCTTTGGGATCACCGGTTCCGAACCGTAACAGGTGCATACAACTCATAGATAGGATCAAGAACACAAATATATTCATGCAAACACATAAGGTTCAGATCTGAAATCATGGCACTCGGGCCCTAGTGTCAAGCATTAAGAATAACAAGTTGAAGCAAAGATGATAAACACCATACTAGATGATAGGCAACATGCCCCCAACAATCTGACGAACTATTACATGATCTAACTCATCCAATCCCTACCATCCCCTTCGCCTACAGCAAGGGAATTACTCACACATGAAGGGGGAAGTCATGGAGGGATGATGGAGTGGTGATGATGATGACGATGGCGACGATCTCCCCTCTCCGGAGGCCAAATCAGCCTCCAGATTAGCCCTCCCGAAGAAGAACAGAGGGTGGCGGCGGCTCCGCGACGAGAAACAGCGAAAGGACTCCCGATCTGGGGTTTCTGCCTCGGAGGAAAAAATACGGGCTAAAGTAGGGCACCAGGGGGCGTGGGCCCCACCCAGGCGCCCCCCGGCGCGGCCCAGGGGGGCGCGCCCACAGGGCGCCTGGGCACCCCCTGGCCCCACTTCTGGTATGTTGTTTCTTCGGGTGCGTGGATTTTTCGTGATTTTTCGTGGATTTTTCTGAGATAGTTAAAAATCCGTTTTCCTGCACACAAATAAACCATACAGGCAGCTCTGCTGAAAACAGCATCAGTCCGGGTTAGTTTAGTCCAAATCATGCAAGAATGAGGTCAAAACAATATCAAAAGTGTTTGGAAAAGTAGATACGTTTGAGACGTATCACCTGCTATCCTGAAGCACAACCTTCCGGTTGAACCTTTGGGAATTTTATCAAAACCGAAAGAAGATCCGGTGTTCGATCTTAAACCTCTGCCCGATATGCTCAAGTTTGCTTATTTAGATGAAAAGAAAGTATATCCTGTTATTATCAATTCTAACCTTTCAGGATATGAAGAAGAGCGATTATTGGAAGTACTTCGTAAACACCAAGGTGCAATTGGCTATACCCTTGATGACCTTAAGGGGATTAGTCCATCTATCTGTCAACATACTATCAACCTTGAGCCTGATGCTAAACCAATTGTTGATCATCAACGACGGTTGAACTCGAAGATGATGGATGTTGTGAGAACTGAGATTCTCAATCTTCTGGCCGCAGGTATTATCTACCCTGTAGCTGATAGTAAGTGGGTAAGTCCGGTACATTGTGTTCCTAAGAATGGAGGTACAACTGTGGTTCCTAATGATACAAATGAATTAATACCTCAGAGAATTATTATTGGATATAGAATGTGTATTGATTACAGGAAGTTGAACAAGGCAACTAGGAAGGATCACTACCCGTTGTCGTTCATCGACCAAATGCTTGAAAGGTTATCCAAAAATACCCACTTTTGTTATCTTGATGGTTATTCTGGCTTCTCTCAAATTCATGTTAACACTGCTGATCAAGAGAAGACCACTTTTACTTATCCCTTTGGTACTTATGCTTACAGGGGTATGCCTTTTGGTTTATGTAATGCCCCTGCTACTTTTCAAAGGTGTATGTCTGCTATCTTTCATGGGTTCTGCGGGGATATTATGGAAGTCTTCATGGACGATTTCTCCGTCTATGGAACTTCTTTTGACCATTGTCTTCACAATCTTAATAAGGTTTTGCAGAGATGCGAGGAGACAAATTTGGTACTCAACTGGGAAAAATGCCACTTTATGGTTAATGAAGGAATTGTTCTTGGTCACAAGATTTCCGAAAGGGGAATTGAAGTGGACAAGGCCAAGATCGAAGCTATTGAGAGGATGCCCTATCCAAGGGACATCAAAGGTATTCGCAGTTTTCTCGGTCATGCAGGTTTTTATAGAAGATTTATTAAAGACTTTTCTAAAACCTCGAGACCCCTCACTAATCTTCTCCAGAAGGATGTTCCTTTTGTATTTGATGAAAATTGTAAGGAAGCTTTTGAAGTCCTTAAGAAAGCTTTAATAACTGCTCCTATAGTACAACCACCTGACTAGAATTTACCTTTTGAGATTATGTGTGATGCAAGTGATTTTGCTGTTGGAGCTGTTTTAGGACAAAGAGTTGATAAGAAATTGAATGTTATACATTATGCTAGTAAAACCCTTGATAGTGCTCAAAGAAATTATGCTACTACTGAGATGGAATTCTTAGCTGTGGTTTTTGCTTGTGATAAGTTTAGGCAGTATATTGTTGATTCGAAAGTTATTATTCATATTGATCATGATGCCATTAAGTATCTTATGACAAAGAAGGATGCCAAGCCAAGGCTTATCAGATGGGTACTCCTTCTTCAAGAATTTGATTTGCAGATTGTTCATAGGAAAGGGGAAGACAATCCGGTGGCGGACAATCTTTCAAGGATGGAACATATACCGCACGACCCCATCCCAGTTAACGATAGTTTTCCAGACGAGCAACTTGCCGTTGTAAAAGTACAATCTCTTTCCGATCCTTGGTATGAAGATTATGCAAATTTTATTGTTGCAAAGTATTTGCCTCCAGGTCTAACATTTCAGCAAAGGAAGAAGTTCTTTCATGATTTGAGGCACTACTTTTGGGATGACCCACATCTTTTCAAAGAAGGTCCCGACGGGATCGTGAGAAGATGCATTCCGGAACATGAGCAGAAGGACATTCTCAGACGGTGTCATGATAGTCCCTATGGAGGACATCATGCCGGTGAGAGGACTACACATAAGGTTCTTCAATCAGGTTTTTATTGGCCTACTCTCTTTAAAGATGCTAGAAATTATGTTTTAGCCTGTGATAAATGTCAGAGAGTTGGTAACATTAGTAGAAGGAATGAGATGCCTATGAATTACTCACTAGTGATTGAAACTTTCGATTGTTGGGGTTTTGATTTTATGGGGCCTTTTCCTTCTTCGCACAAGTACACTCACATTTTAGTAGCTGTTGATTATGTGACCAAGTGGGTTGAAGCAATCCCCACTGAAAGTGCTGATCACAAGACATCCTTGAAAATGCTTAAAGATGTAATTTTTCCTAGGTTTGGTGTACCAAGGTATCTCATGAACGATGGAGGATAACACTTCACGCACGGAGCTTTTAGAAAAGCTTTGGCCAAATACGATGTTAATCATAGAATTGCTTCACCATATCATCCTCAAACTAGTGGGCAAGTTGAGCTCACCAATAGAGAGATTAAGTTGATCTTGCAGAAAACAGTAAACAGAAATAGAAAGGACTGGTCAACTAAGTTAGGAGATGCTTTGTGGGCATATAGAACTGCTTACAAAATCCCCATGGGCATGTCCCCCTATAAGATGGTGTATGGCAAGGCTTGCCATTTGCCATTAGAGTTAGAGCACAAAGATTTCTGGGCTGTTAGAGAGCTTAACGCTGACCCAAAACTAGCTGGTGAGAAGCGTCTCATGAACTTGACTTCTCTAGATGAATGGAGAAGTGAAGCTTACGAGAGCGCTAAAATGTTCAAGGAAAAGGTAAAAAAGTGGCATGATAGGAAGATTCTGAAACGTGAATTTAATATTGGTGATAAAGTTTTGTTGTTCAGATCCCGTTTCAGGTTTTCTCCAGGTAAACTACTTTCCAGGTGGGAAGGACCATTTCATATTGAAGAAGTTTATCGGTCTGGAGCAATTAAGATTAATAATTTTGAAGGCACCAAACCTCATGTTGTGAATGGGCAAAGGCTTAAACATTACATAGCAGGAGACCCTGTCAATGTTGATGTGAATATAATATACACAACAACCCACGAAGAACATGTTGCAGCCCTGTTTCAGACGCCAGCAGAAGCAGAATAAAGAAAAGGTATGTAGTACGGTAAGGAAACATCGCGAACCGCCATAAAAGTTCCGTATTACGAGTTTCTGCAAAATTAGTAAAATTCCGAGTCTAAGTGGAGCCGGAGACGACCTCCAGGGAGTCCAGGCGCCCCCCTGGC
>LR738710.1:281201172-281229824 GCA_902687465.1 Secale cereale
CCCCCCCCCCGGGCCGCGCCGAGAGGCCGCCTGGACACCCGGGAGCCCATCTCCGACCCCGCTTTGGTCCGTTACCTTCCTTTCTATGCATAAATTTTTCCTATATATTTTCCCGGACTGTTCCGGCAACGTATCTTGCGATTTCGCGTGTTTTCTCTTCGATCTGTTTCTGCCAGGGAATCTTTCAGCTGAATTTAGGTGCCATGGCTTCTCCAAGCTCCCCCAAGGACGAGTTCGTCGTCAACGTCATCAACCCCTTACCTCGCTGAGGTGAAGAAGCACCCTCAGGTTGTTCGGATGGAGGACGGTGTCCTTCATCAAGAAGATCTGAAGGGACCTATCAAGGAGGGGAGCATCCAGGCCAGGCTGGAAGAAGTGGAGCAAGAAGTCTTCGAGTACAAGAAGATGATCGAGCGTGGTGTTGAAGCTAACTTTGACATCACCAACGAGCTGAAGAACTACTTCCTGAAGGAGATGAAGGAGATGTGGAAAAGCATCACCGCGTCTGAAGAAAGAATTATAGAGCTCCAAGGGCAAATTAATGATCTACATAACCAGAACTGTGAGTATGAACTAAGGTTTATGCGCATGAGTATGGGTGTTGAATGCAGGATTCAGGAGATGAGCCTCTCATATGAGACTTTAGCTAGATATCCATGGAAGCGTTTCGCCAAGGACTACGTGATTAACGCCAACAAGCATGATGAGTGAAATCTCCTTGGGTAACGGCATTCCCTTGGCTTGTTCCAAGCTTGGGGGAGTGCCCGGTATCTTTATCTTTACCTTTTGTCTTTTAGAGTCAAGTAGAGTCGTATCATGTCTAGGGAGGTTATTATATGAGATAGGTGTGTGCATTGAGGTCTATCACTCCTTCGGTGAAGAATTGTATCCGTGAGTGTGGAGTCGTCCATGATGGAATATTAATGAGAAGTTTATTGGTTCCTTTTGCTGCACTTGGTATTCTCTTCACGCAATCGACCTTATATGATGATTCTTATGGGGAGTATTGACCTTATATCAGGTATGGCTGTGAAAACTTTATTTAATCTTGGCAAACATAGCTTTGGTCATAACAACAAGCATGATTTTCTTAAAGTATCAACATAGCCAAAACCTTTATGTTATTATGCTTGAAGTGTTATGCTGACAAGGAAGACAACTTGATGTGTTATGCTTATTTCAATGTTCATGCTTTATATTGCTTTGCATCTTAGTCATCATCAGTTGTCTGCTCTCTCAAAACCTTTGCTAGCCTAACTCTGTACTAAGCGGTATTCTGCTTGTGCATCCATACCCTTAAGCCAATACCTTTCATATGAGTCCACCATACCTTCCTACTCGTGGTATTCCACTACCACCTCCTAAAGTACATAATTTATGTGTTATCCTCAAATGTTCAAAATCTTTTATTTTGTGCCTCTGTTTTAGCTCATGAGGAAGTAATAGCTAATTCATAGTCTTTTTTGAGTTGGACAAGCTTCACCCCGGGATTGCATGTATAATGTCCAAACCCATAATACGAGAAGGAACTGGCATTGAGTGCGCCCGGCTCAAAAAGATAATATAACAAACAAACCCTCCTTCACGCTTTGTTCATGAGAAATCAGAAAACTTTGGCAGTGATTAACAAAGGAGAATAAGAGGATGTGATCGTCCTCGTGCGGGAGCCGTTCCTCGAAACTTGTCCAGCTCAAGAAGTAGTTGAGTTATCTATTAGCATTCGTTGACAAATCATGCACCTCTCAAAACTTGTTTTCATTCTATTTGATTTAAGGATAGCACATGAGTTTTCCCTACTACCCTAGAGCAGGGCCCATCTTTTAATTTTTAGTTGAGTCAGTTTTTCCTACTTCCTTCTATTCTTAAAGAGAGCAGACATTTGATGTTGATAAGGACGCATTCATATAAAGTTGCATTAAGATTTGTCATATCATATCCTTGTTGACATTATCATTCGATAAGTAAGTTGTTTGTCATGCCCAGCTAAGGCAAATATCTTCCTTTGTGTTAACACTTTCACTTCTTGCCTATTAACATGTTATCTCAAATAGCTTCAATTGATCTCATCAAAATATAAGAGCAAAAGTTAAATCTATTTGTTGTTCTTTGACCAAAGGACATGTTTGCCATGATATAATGAGTTTCCTTAGCCCTACTTTCGAATATAAGTGTTATCACTCTTTTATAAGGGCTTTATGAATTGAAGATTACTGTTGAGGATATTTGAGTTGGTAAAGAAACTGTGATGCTTCTTGTCCATATTCTATTTATCGACACTTCACTCTCTAAACTTGTGGACAGGTTTACCGAGTTCATATTCGCTTGGGGACAAGCGAGGTCTAAGCTTGGGGGTGTTGATACGTCCAAAATGCATCACTATTTTGTATTATAATTTATCCTTATTCATTGATATATTTCACGTTACGGTGATGTTCTTATGTTGTTTTGGTCTATTTTACACAGTTTGCAAACTTTCCGATGCCGAAGCAGCAGACGCAGGATTCAGCAGTAAAAAGTGGACACTGAGTTGCTGAAGAAGAATACCTCCAAATTACCTGAAAATTGACGGGAGATATTTTTCAGACGGATCACGAAGGCACGCAAAAGGGCAACCAGAGGGGGGCCACAGGGTGCCCAGGCGCCCTGGGGGCGCCCCCCCTGGCCGCGCCGGGGGGCGCCTGGAGCCCCTGGCCCATCTCTGGCCGCCCCCTTTTGCATATATGCTCTCCGTTATCCAAAAACCCTAGAGACGGGAATTTTTACGGAGTTCCGCCGCCGCTCCGTGGCGGAAACCTACAGAGAAGAAAAAGCCATCTCCGGCGGGAAGATTCCGCCGGGGAGATCACCTCTCGGAAGGGGAGATCGTCGCCATCGTCATCACCATCGTCACGGGCATCATCGAGATCATCATCAACATCATCCCCAACACCAGCACCATCTCCATCTTCATCCAAATCTCATCTTACAATCGTAACTTGTGTTGTAACTCATACTACCTATCCTCTCTACTCCATCGGTGTTGATTACTACTTTGTGGTGAATGCTATTGATTTTTGTTGGAGAAATATTATTATGTCCAGATTGTTTATCACCTATTTATCCCCACTGATCATGATCTCCTTTATGTCTCGTGAGTAGTTACCTTAGTTCTTGGGGACATGGGAAAGTCTTGTTGTTAGTAGTCATATGCTGTTGAAGTAATATGTGTTGTTTGATACTTAAGTTGCGTTGTCATTCTACTAGTGGTGCTGTGTAAGTTGAACACCCAACACTTCGCCTTATTAAGGACCTAGGAGAATACATTGTGTATAAAGAATGCTTATGGTGGGTTGCCGGAGTGACAGAAACCTGAACCCCAGTTCGCACGCTTTTGCATAAGGGAATAATGGATCCTCGATCGTATTGCTATGGTTAGGCTTTTGCCTTAAATTCTATCTTGTATTTGCGGATGCTTGCAAGGTGTTTAATCATAAGAGTGCACTCATCTTAGTCTAGAGAGTGTACTAGAATAGATCCACCCACTCAACACTTATCAACACATAACATAGTATCGATACGGAATATGGTGAAAGCACATGACTACCTCTCCCGTGTGTCCTCAGGAACGCTTTAGTCTTTATAAGTTCAGTTGCTAGGCCTCTCCTTTGCTAAGAAAGGATTGGGCCACTTGTTACTCTCAGTGCCTTTTACATTGCTTACTTTTACCTTCCTGTTGCTTATATCGAGAAAACCCCTAAAAAGTTATCTTTCAGTGCTTGCAGTAATTTGTTGCTCAGAATCGCTTATCAATACCTTCTGCTCCTCGTTGGGTTCGACACTCTTACTTATCGAAAATGCTGCAATAGATCCCTTACGGTTGTGGGTCATCAGCAGCCCTTTGACCATGACACCCCTCTTGTTCATCGGTACCCTTTTTCCGATAGCATGATGACGAAACATGACGGTGGTGAACTTGTAGTGAACCACCACATGGTGCATACCCCCTACTCATAACTCTACCTTGTGCATAGATGCAAGAGATTAGTTGTTAATGCATAAGGTTGCATGTGTATCATGAACTCTTCATGGTTACATTCTTTCGAAAACCCCATTGGGTGCCCCTAATGCCCAAGGGTGACGTTGAATTAAGGTCACCACTTGAGGAAGAAGTGGTGTACCAAAGAGGGCTTTTGGTGTGTGTAAAATGATGGATTAGATTTATGTGTGATTACCGACCCAACCAAACATGTGCAACCACTCTACCCCTTTATGGGACGGGGCATTATTTATTACTTAGGCTAATACTAGCATGGTGCCCACATTACTAGTGACGGGGGTGACTTGAGGTCACTCCCGGGACGGGGTCGTGATTGGATAGGCGGCCATGACTATTTTTACAGGTGTGGGGACCCCGACTTAGAAGTCGAGATCACCGAATGCACGTGTACAGTGATCCCAGAGATCAATGCTCACTGAACACATAGAAGCTGAATAACAAGAGTCTTACATCCATACATACCGTCTTACACAAATTATGGCCATTATGGCCAAGTCTTACATAGATAAAGCCTCAAGGGCTGAATAGAAAATAACTCGAATAGCGGAAGTCTTCGATGATAAGTAAAACCCCTGCCATCTGCCTTAACCCTACAGGCATTCTGACTGGGATAGCTTCCTAGTTCGCATGTTCGTCTCCATAAAACTCTTCTTCATATTCCTGTTCCTCCATGCCTGGCCAATTAAATAACCAGTGGCAAGCCAATGAGTACTTTGAATGTACTCGCAAGCAACCCATGAATTGGTTCAAAGTAACAATGCAATTGAACAACAATGAGCAATCTAGCTACGAGCTAGAATATTCTACCATCAAGTATATGCATCAATAAATTCACGTAACCTCGAAGACAGGTTACTGATATCAACATGAATAGGATTCAACTCAACGAGTCGAGTCACCACCTTGACTCATCACACACACATACTTTCACCGATGTAGTAAAACTCTGGATATAGTTTAAGTAGCACCACCCAACTGTCCATGACCGTGGACACGGCTATTCGAATAGTTTTACACTCTGCAAAGGTTGCGCACTTTACCCACAAGATCCGGGAAGCTTTCGTGTCACCCACTATCCCGCAGTACCTCAAGTACTCGGGGGAAGCACCCGGCCATTATCTTTCCTTAGACGACACTAACATAGAGTCCACTCATTGGTGCACAGCCCTCGAGTACAAACAATAGATCATGGGACTTGCCCTATTTTCAATGTCACGCATACACGAAGTGACCAACGGTGTGTCCGGTGCCCTGTGAAAACAGTCATGGTCGTCTATCCAAGCACGACCCCGTCCCTGGAAAGACCTCAAGTCTTCCCGTCACTAGTAATGCGGGCACCATGCTAGTATCGGCCTAACTAATTAATAAGCCCCGTCCCATAAGGGGTAGAGTGGTTGCACATATATGGTTGGGACGGTAGTCACACAAAAATCTAATCCATCATTTCACCCATGCACAAGATCTTTATTTGGCACATCACTTCTTCCTCAAGTGATGACCTAACTCAACATCACCCTCGGACATTAGGGGCACCCGATGGGGTTTTCTTTGAAAAGAATGGAACCATGAAGGTTTCACGGCACACATGCATCACTAAGCATCACTACTAACCATATGCATTGCATCTAGAACATAGCAAGATCAAGAGTAAAGCATGAATCATGTGGTGGTTTTAAACTAGGTCACCACCATAACTCTTATCATCATGCATTCGAAAACAAACGGGTTCCGACGAACACAAGTGTATCATGGTCAAAGGGCTGCTTGCCTGGATTGGCTTGGTCTTCAAAGTCTTCAAATCCTTCCCCACCTTCTTCCTCAGCAACCTCGTCAATTACGGTATCTAATCGTCGCAAAATAACAACGGGAAAATAAGACCACAATAAAAACAGAAAAATCAAAGTGCTCAGAAAAATGTCAACTTAATTTTGTTAAATACTAGAGGGAAAACTAAGATGGAAAAAATTCTTAGTTGGAGTTTTGGAGTTGCATAATGGGGTCCATGAATATCTGAATAGAAGTTTTAATGTTCAAATATGAATTTAAATTTGAACAGAACAGAAAAGTTTCATGGATATGTGTGAAAGTGACACCATTAAATAGGTTAGAATTTTACAAGTTTTTAGGAGTTGGAATTAATTCATTTGGACAAATATTTATTTTTGTGAAATTATTTGAAATAATCACAGAAAAGAAAAAGAGAAAAGGCACTGTGCCACTGGGCCAGAACGGCCACAGTGCACGGCCCAGGGCGAATAGCCCACCGCACGGGAGCCAGCGCGCTCGTGCCAGGTTTTTGAACCTGACGGGCGGGGCCCGGCGGTCAGTGATAGAGAAGGGAGCGAGAGGGAGGTGAGGATGACAGGCGGGGCCCGCCTGTCATCTTCAACCTAGCGGCCAGAGAGACGGCGAGCTCACCGGCGGCGATAGGGTGCACGGCGAGGCAAGCTACGGGCAGGAATGGACCCAGCGGAGAGTCGCCGTTCCAGTGGTGGTGGTGCGGCTCGCCGGAGAGGCCTGGTTCGCCGGCGGCGAGGACTTGCGGCGGAGGAGCGTCGGGAGGTTCCTGACTGGCTCGCTCCGGGCTGCAATAGGAGTGGGAGAAGGAGGGGAACGGGTCAGTGAGGTCGGGTGGATCCAGATCGATTAAGAGTTGGGGCGGAGGGAGGCTGTACCGCGAGATCTCTGGTCGCCCGACGCGGCGGAGCTCCGGTCGATCCCGAGTACTGAGGCTTTCTGAGGGAAAATGGGTGGTGCTGGTGTGCTACTGGGAGTATGGGGATGAGTTGGGTGCTGTTGGAGAGGCTCGGGGCGTGCTTATATAGCCGAGCCCCGGTCCACCGTGGACTCATGCGCCGGCGAGGTCACGGGCGAGGCCAGAGGCCGTGCAGGTGCTTGTGTTCGAGTCGGGGATGATCATGGATGAGGTCTATGCCTAGTAGAGGGGAGAGGAGGAGCGGGGAATGCTCTAGACGGCGTGTGCGTGTGAGGCCAGAGGTTGGAGCTCGCGGGCGGCCAGCGTGCGTGCGAGGGCGGCCACTGGAGGGAGAAGGAGGAGGGGGACAGCGCCGGGGAGAGTCGTGGACGTCGAGGTGCATCTGTTGGCGCGAGGGGGGAGCACGAGGTGGTCGGGGGCGAGGGATTGGGCGAAGCTACAGTGCGGGTGCGCACTGTAGTGCGCTCTGGAGCATGCTTATCGCATGCCACGGCATGCCATTGGCTCACTAGGCGTGTCCGCCGTGTCTGGGGGGTCCAGCACGAAGTAAACGACTCGGATGTGGCCTTGGATGCTCTGGATGATCAGTGAGAGAGGAGTGAAGCTGGTAAATGGGTGGAATTTGGCTGTCCAGCAAGGTAACTTAGGGTTTTCACCCATCAATCATGGAGTTGTGGACATGGGGGAGTTACTGGAGATAGAATGTAACTAGGTGAAGCTGTGGTAGAAAGCTGAGGCAAAAGTAAATAGTAAAAGAGGTCAAGATGATGGTTTTGGTAAAATAGCATAAGGTGTTTGATCATGTTTTGGACAAACAAATGATCTCCACTAGCCATGACACTTAACAGGATTGAATGTCACAAGGAAATAGGGTGTTTCACCAAATTTGGGCTCATTTGGAGAAACTAGCCAATGTAACTTTGGTGAACCCTAGAAATCAACAGAAATGGCTTCATCATGTTTAAGTCAAGCTAATCATCTCCCCTTGATGTACCACTTGGTGTAGTTTCATAATTTGGGGTATTGATCATGCTCACAAAGTTTGAAGCTCCAGATAAAAAGTTGGTAATGTAAAGTTGCTCAAATTTGAATTTGAACAGAAGGGGTTTTGAGGTATTCTGATCAAGTTACCCTACTAAAAATCTTGTGCCATTTGGTCTAGATGCCTTATTAGGCCATTCTAGCATGTGCACCAAGTTTGAGAGCATTTGGACAAGTTTGGCAATGTAAAGTTGCTCAAACTTCAGATATGGACAGAATGGTTTTGAAGGGTTTTGAGGATGTTATATTGCTTCCCAAGGCATGGGACTTGGCAAGATCATCAAATATGTCATATATGACATGATAGAATTTCCCTGGAATTTTTCGAGATTATTTCCTTTGTAAATATTTCAAAAGCTTGAAATATCCAGAAAGGGTTTTAGAGGGATTAGCCCATTATTTTGAACATGACCAAGTGTTGAAACTCTTATATATGGACAATATATGTCCTATGAGTCTTCCTGAATTTTGGCAAATATTTTTGAAATACTTAAATAATTTTCCCCTATTAAAGACCATTTATGGCCTTAAGAAAAAGCTTTTAAATAAAATAGGAAAATAACTTTTAAAATTATACTTTTGTGGTTTCTGGGAGTCCTATGACTACTAGGTCTCAAATATACTTTTTGAAATAATTTTCTCACCCTAAATCAAGCACTTGCAGTGCAAACCTCAATTCAGGGGTTTTTGGAATACTAAATTTTGAAAATACATTTTGGCCAAATTAATTTTATAAGAAAATACTATACTGCTATAAACACTTGGTATGATCATTGGGCAGAAGTTTTGAGTATGGAGATGAATTCTACAAGAGGTAATAGTTTACTTTAATGAGCACATGAAAAACATAGGAAGAAAAAACTCAATTCCAAATAAAAGCCAAATGATGCCAAAAAAAATTGCTGGTCCAAATTCCATGCTTCATTGATGCAAATGACATGCTACAAAATGCAGGGTGTGAAAGACCTACCCCCCTTACAAGAATCTCGTCCCCGAGATTCCTAAACTAGGTCTTAAAAGAGATCGGGATACTGGGGTCTAAGATAGTCTTCACGTTCCCAGGTTGCTTCTGCTTCCGTGTGGTTGCTCCACTGGACCTTGAAGTACTTGATGGTGCGGCTTCGCGTCCGTCGTTCTGCTTCATCCAGAATGTGAATGGGCTTCTCGCGGTAGGTCAAATCAGGTTTGAGATCAATGGCTTGGTGATCAACATCCTTATAAAAATCAGGCTTGTTCGGAACTTGGAGACATTTCCGGAGTTGTGACACGTGGAATACATTGTGCACATCGGATAGCTCAGGTGGTAGTTCCAATTGGTCAGCCACTTCTCCTCGTCAGGCAGTGATCTCAAAGGGTCAAATGAACCTTGGTGCGAGCTTCCCCTTGACGTGGAAACGCTTGGTTCCCTTCAAAGGAGTTACTCGTAGGTACACATGATCCCCGACATGGAAACTCATGTCCCGACGGTGAGTGTCAGCATAGCTCTTCTGCCTTGACTTGGCTGCCTTCAAACGCTCTCTGACTAGTTGGACTTGCTCTTCTACTTCACGGAGAATATCCGGTCCAAAGACAAGCCCTTCTCCAGTCTCTGACCAGTTGAGGGGTGTGCGACATCTGCGTCCGTACAACACCTCAAATGGTGCCATCTGAAGGCTCGACTGATAACTGTTGTTATAGGAGAATTCGGCAAAAGGGAGGCAATCTTCCCACTTGGCTTCATATGCCAAGACACAGGCTCGGGGCATGTCTTCGAGAATTTGGTTTACTCGTTCTGTCTGACCTCCGGTCTGTGGGTGGAAAGCCGTGCTGAAAGACAACTTGGTTCCCAAGGCTTCTTGGAACTTCTTCCAGAACCTTGAGGTGAACTGGGTTCCTCGATCTGACACAATCTCCTTGGGAACACCGTGAAGGCTTACGATTCTGTCGATGTAGAGAGCTGCCAGCCGGTTGCCATCATAAGTAGTCTTGACAGGAATGAAATGGGCCACCTTGGTCAAATGGTCGACTATGACCCAAATAGAGTCATGTCCTCTATTCGACCTTGGTAATCCAGTGATGAAGTCCATTCTGATTTTATCCCACTTCCACTCAGGAACCTTGAGTGGTTGAAGCAATCCAGCGGGTCGCTGATATTCAGCCTTGACCCTTTGGCACACATCACACTTTGCAACATAGGTTGCAATCTCTCTTTTCATCCCGTGCCACCAGAATCTTTCCTTCAAGTCTTGATACATCTTGGTTCCTCCAGGGTGGATGGAATACGGAGTGTCGTGGGCTTCTTGCATGATCAGGTTCTTCAACTCCATCTTGTTTGGTACGTAGATGCGGCCTTTGTACCAAACAATCCCATGTCCGTCCTCGGAGAATCATGGGGCCTTGCCTAGCTTCATCTTCTTCTTGATGCCTTAAATGCTTGCGTGCCCACCTTCCGCCTTCTTGACTTCGTCCATCAGGGTTGGTTTGACTTCCAAATGATCCAAAAATCCAGGGGTGACCAATTCCAAGCTGAATTGTTCGAACTCCTTAAACAGGGCTGGCTGCCTCCTTTGAATTATGGCATTCAAGGAGCAAGCCTTCCTGCTTAAGGCATCGGCCACCACGTTAGCCTTCCCGGGGTGATATTGAACACTGAGGTCATAGTCTTTGATGAGTTCCAACCATCTACGCTGCCTCATGTTCAATTCCTTTTGGGTGAAAATGTACTTCAGACTTTTGTGGTCTGTGTATATCTCACACCGTTTCCCTAGGAGGTAATGCCGCCATGTCTTCAAGGCATGAACCACTGCCGCTAACTCAAGATCGTGAGTAGCGTAGTTCTCTTCATGAGGTCGTAGCTGCCTGGAGAGGTAAGCTATGACTCGGCCTTCTTGCATCAGAACGCTTCCCAATCCGGTTCGAGAGGCATCACAATATATCACGAACTCCTTGTGAATATCAGGTTTTGCCAGAACTGGGGCGGTGGTCAACCTCTTCTTGAGCTCTTGGAAGCTCTCTTCGCATTTTGGCGTCCACTCGAACTTCTTGTCCTTTTTGAGGAGCTGATTCATCGGCCGGGCAATGCTAGAGAATCCTTCCACGGATTTGCGGTAATAGCCCGCAAGTCCGAGGAAGCTTCTGACTTCCTTGACGGTCGTTGGAGATTGCCATTGGGTCACAGCTTCGATCTTCGTGGGATCAACTGACAATCCTTCTTCGGTCAAGACATGACCTAAGAATCCAACTTTATGCAGCCAGAACTCACACTTGCTGAATTTGGCGTATAGTTGGTGCTCCCGAAGCTTGTCTAGGACCATCCTCAAATGTTGCTCGTGCTCTTCCTCCGTCTTCGAGAAGACAAGAATGTCATCGATGAAGACAACAACAAACTTGTCCAAATATTCCATGAAGACTTTATTCATGAGATACATGAAGTAAGCTAGGGCATTGGTTAACCCAAAGGACATGACCGTGCACTCATGCAGGCCATATCTGGTCACGAATGCCGTTTTCGGAATATCTTGGGGTCTGATCTTCAGCTGGTAGTACCTAGATCTAAGGTCGATCTTGGAGAACACCTTGGCTCCGTTGAGCTGATCAAACAGATCTTCAATCTTGGGAAGTGGATATTTGTTCTTGACTGTAACTTCATTGAGGGAGCGATAGTCAATGCATAAGCGGATGGTACTGTCCCTCTTTGCCACCAATAGAACAGGTGATCCCCAAGGGGAGGCACTTGGGCGGATAAATCCGTTCCTCAGCTGATCTTCTAGTTGCTTCTTCAACTCGACTAATTCTTTCGTCCCCATTCTGTAAGGCTTCTTATAGATGGGTCCTGCCCCGGGCACGAGCTCGATGATGAACTCAATGTCACGGTCAGGGGGCATTCCTGGTAGTTCATCCGGAAAGACATCGGGATACTCGCATACCACTGGTACTTGCTCTAGCCCAACTTCAGATAGACAGTTGACTTGAGCGGCTTGAGCGGAAGAGGAGTTGGAAGCAAACTTAACTTCGACTCCTTGGTCATTGGTCACAGTGACAGTCCGATTGGCACAGTCTAACAAGCCTTGGTGCTTACTGAGCCAATCCATCCCTAAGATCACATCCAAGCCTTTCAATCTTAGGATGATAAGGTCTGCTAGGAAGTCTACACCGTTAATGGTAATACCGACTCCTTTACAGCCTATCTTGGCTCTCATATCTGCTCCGGGGGTTTGTATTACCATGGGGTTATTCAGGGGTGTAGGGGTCATGCCACTTTTTAATGCAAATCTTTGAGTGACAAATGAATGCGTGGCTCCAGAATCAAACAAGACAGTTGCAGGTGCTGAGTTGACAAGGAACGTACCCAGCACGACGTCCGGGTCTTCCTGGGCCTCTTCAGTAGTGACGTGATTCACACGCCCCTTCCCATGGTTAGGCGGGTTGCGAGGAGCTGGGTTCCTTGGTGGCATCCCGCGGCCTTGTCCTGGGTTCTGCGCATTGGGGCGCGGGGCATCAGGCTTCTTGTTGGGGCACACCCTTGAGATGGGTCCTGACTGACCACATCCAAAGCAAGTGAATTGGTTTGGATTGTTGATCTTGTTGCCACCACTGTTATTGGGGTTGAAAGCTGGCATTGGGTTGGCATACTGCTCAGGCTGATAGTTGGTGCGAGGTGCAGGAGCTCTTGGTTGCTGATAGATTGGCTTGGCCGGGGCTGACTGCCACGGACAAGGCTTCTGGTTGCTGGAACTTCCCTTGCTGACCATCTTGCGCTTGCGAGTGTCTTCCAAAGCACGCTGCTTGTCTTCAAGCATGAGTGCTTTGTTCACCAGGTCAGGGAAGGTCGGGCAGTCGCACACGACAAGCGAGTATTGCAGAGTCTGATTGAGGCCTTCCATCAAGCGCTCCCTTTTTGCAGCATCAGTGCTGACATCTTCAGGGGCATACCTTGACAGAACACTAAACTTCTGCATGTACTCCTTGACAGTGCCACTTCCTTGCTTCAAGGCTCGAAATTCACGCTTTTTGATAGCCATGATCCCGGAAGGAATGTGGGCTTTGCGGAATTCTGCCTTGAAGTTGTCCCAAGTGATGTCTTGTCCAGCATGCATGACCTTGAATCCATCCCACCAAGCTCTAGCAGTCCCCCCGAGGCAGTGGGCTGCATAGGCCACCTTCTCGCGGTCTTCGGTGCATCCGACTAGTTCCAGCAAGTCCTCAATGGTGCGGACCCAGTCGTCTGCATCCAGGGGTTCAGCAGTCTCGATGAAAGTTGGCGGTGCATGCTTCTTGAACTCTGCCAACGTGGAACGTCCATTGCCATTCCCCGCCGGCTGCCGGTTGTTGGTGACAGCTTGAGCAATCAACTAAAGGGCTGAAGTGTTGGCTTGGCGTTCCTCTCAGAAAGCTTGGAGAAGCTGAGCCATGTCCATGTTCGGAGGATGTGGTGGTGGAGCTCGGTCGTTGGTTTGGTCGTGGCCTGCCTCTGATTGAGCGGATGCTCCGGCTTCAGGCTGCTGGGTAGAGGTACCAGTACGAGTTACAACAGGCATCCTGTTGGAACGGTAAAAGGTCTCATGACTTGGAAGAGGGAAAGCAAGATAGATGGGTGCCTAGTAAGGGGGTGGGTGTGACACTAATCAAATCATGCAAGGGCAAAAAGGGCCAAACACTTCATTAAAAATTCAAATGGTTGATGCAGTCATTTACATATTCCCGAAGGAAGAATACGACACACATCCAAACACAACAAAAGCAACACTAGATGGTTTCATATGAACCATACAAGGACTCGACTGCGCATAGGGGTTACACGACCTATCCTACCGTAGAGGTCACGAACTGGCATATCCGAGTAGCGAATGATGCCTAAGCGGCGGAATGCTCGGTCGCGTATTCTAGCTCTTCACGGTCTTCCTCCTTGTCTTCATCTGTCTGGGCCCCCTTGTCACTTGAGGGTGTGGGGGAGTGGAGGAGTTGGATACTACGGTGCTTTGTCGGTGGTGCCGAGAATAGCTTGAGATATTCCCTTGCCGTCATACGGCGTCGCCGAGGTGGTTCTTCATCCCTGGAAGATACATCTCCTGAGGGCCTTCCGCCTCGGTACGCGATAGCGGACTGTCCCGAAGGCGCACCTTCCTTCCGGTAAGGCAAAAAGCGGGTTGTCATCTTGGCTGCCATCTCCGGGAGAAGCTCGCGGAGACGGGTTAGTGCCTTGAGTGCAGCAGCCTCGACAGCGAGAGGTAATGTTGCCATCTGGGGTCCCTCAAAGAACCAACTTGTGGGAGGATCGTTTGCCTTGACGATCACTTCCACATAGTACTCCACCTCAGTGTCGCTAACCCAATGCTCAAAGTAGGTGAGGATGGGCGCTCGGTGGAACTGGCACTCCTGAAGGCTATCCTCGAGAAGCAAGGGAAACCCAGTGGTCAGGTGCTCTTCAGGTACAGCGGAAATCTACAAAGGTTGAATAGGAGAGGTTAATAAGCTGATGATATCTCAGGTTGGTAAGGTTTAGAAAAGAAGAGAGGTTCAGAAGGTTTTTTGAAAAGAGGTCTGATCTAACTAATGCCCATGCTAACTAAGACTTCCTACAGTCAGGATGGCTCTGATACCAGCTCTGTGGGGACCCCGACTTAGAAGTCGAGATCACCGAATGCACGTGTATAGTGATCCCAGAGATCAATGCTCACTGAACACACAGAAGCTGAATAACAAGAGTCTTACATCCATACATACCGTCTTACACAAATTATGGCCATTATGGCCAAGTCTTACATAGATAAAGCCTCAAGGGCTGAATAGCAAATAACTCGAATAGCAGAAGTCTTCGATGATAAGTAGAACCCCTGCCATCTGCCTTAACCCTACAGGCATTCTGACTGGGATAGCTTCCTAGTTCGCATGTTCTTCTCCATAAAACTCTTCTTCATATTCATGTTCCTCCATGCCTGGCCAATTAAATAACCAGTGGCAAGCCAATGAGTACTTTGAATGTACTCGCAAGCAACCCATGAATTGGTTCAAAGTAACAATGCAATTGAACAACAATGAGCAATCTAGCTACGAGCTAGAATATTCTACCATCAAGTATATGCATCAATAAATTCACGTAACCTCGAATAGGATTCAACTCAACGAGTCGAGTCACCACCTTGACTCATCACACACACATACTTTCACCGATGTAGTAAAACTCTGGACATAGTTTAAGTAGCACCACCCAATTGTCCATGACCGTGGACACGGCTATTCGAATAGTTTTACACTCTGCAGAGGTTGCGCACTTTACCCACAAGATCCGGGAAGCTTTCGTGTCACCCACGATCCCGCAGTACCTCAAGTACTCGGGGGAAGCACCCGGCCATTATCTTTCCTTAGACGACACTAACATAGAGTCCACTCGTTGGTGCACATCCCTCGAGTACAAACAATAGATCATGGGACTTGCCCTATTTTCAATGTCACGCGTACACGAAGGGACCAACGGTGTGTCCGGTGCCCTGTGAAAACAGTCATGGTCGTCTATCCAAGCACGACCCCGTCCCTGGAAAGACCTCAAGTCTTCCCGTCACTAGTAATGCGGGCACCATGCTAGTATCGGCCTAAGTAATCAATAATGCCCCGTCCCATAAGGGGTAGAGTGTTTGCACATATATGGTTGGGACGGTAGTCACACAAAAATCTAATCCATCATTTCACCCATGCACAAGATCTTTATTTGGCACATCACTTCTTCCTCAAGTGATGACCTAACTCAACATCACCCTCGGGCATTAGGGGCACCCGATGGGGTTTTCTTTAATAAGAATGCAACCATGAAGGTTTCACGGCACACATGCATCACTAAGCATCACTACTAACCATATGCATTGCATCTAGCACATAGCAAGATCAAGAGTAAAGCATGCATCATGTGGTGGTTTTAAACTAGGTCACCACCATAACTCTTATCATCATGCATTCGGAAACAAACAGGTTCCGACGAACACAAGTATATCATGGTCAAAGGGCTGCTTGCCTCGATTGGCTTGGTCTTCAAAGTCTTCAAATCCTTCCCCACCTTCTTCCTCAGCAATCTCGTCAAATACGGTATCTAATCGTCGCAAAAAAACAATGGGAAAATAAGACCACAATAAAAACAGAAAAATCAAAGTGCTCAGAAAAATGTCAACTTATTTTTGTTAAATACTAGAGAGAAAACTAAGATGGCAAAAATTCTTAGTTGGAGTTTTGGAGTTGCAGAATGGGGTCCATGAATATTTGAACAAAGGTTTTAATGTTCAAATATGAATTTAAATTTGAACAGAACAGAAAAGGTTCATGGATATGTGTGAAAGTGACACCATTAAATAGGTTGGAATTTTACAAGTTTTTAGGAGTTGGAATTAATTCATTTGGACAAATATTTATTTCTGTGAAATTATTTCAAATAATCACAGAAAAGAAAAAGAGAAACGGCACTGTGCCACTGGGCCAGAACGGCCACAGTGCACGGCCCAGGGCGAATAGCCCACCGCACGGGAGCCAGCGCGCGCGTGCCAGGTTTTTGAACCTGACGGGCGGGGCCCGGCGGTCAGTGATAGAGAGGGGAGCGAGAGGGAGGTGAGGCTGACAGGCGGGGCCCGCCTGTCATCTTCAACCTTGCGGCCAGAGAGACGGCGAGCTCATCGGCGGCGATAGGGTGCACGGCGAGGCAAACTACGGGCAGGAATGGACCCAGCGGAGAGTCGCCATTCCAGTGGTGGTGGTGCGGCTCGCCGGAGAGGCCTGGTTCGCCGACGGCGAGGACTTGCGGCGGAGGAGCGTCGGGAGGTTCTTGGCTGGCTCGCTCCGGGCTGCAATAGGAGTGGGAGAAGGACGGGAACGAGTCAGTGAGGTCTGGTGGCTCCAGATTGAGCAAGAGTTGGGGTGGAGGGAGGCTGTACCGCGAGATCTCCGATCGCCCGACGCGGCGGAGCTCCGGTCGATCCCGAGCACTGAGGCTTTCTGAGGGCGAATGGGTGGTGCTCGTGTGCTACTGGGAGTACGGGGAGGAGTTGGGTGCTGTTGGAGAGGCTCGGGGCGTGCTTATATAGCCGAGCCCCGGTCCACCGTGGACTCGTTCGCCGCCGAGGTCACGGGCGAGGCCAGAGGCCGTGCAGGTGCTTGTGTTCGAGTCGGGGATGATCATGGATGAGGTCTACGCCTAGTAGAGGGGAGAGGAGGAGCGGGGAATGCTCCAGAGGGCATCCGCGTGTGAGGCCAGAGGCTGGAGGTCGCGTGCGGCCAGCGCGCGTGCGAGGGCGGCCACTTGAGGGAGAAGGAGGAGGGGGACAGCGCCGGGGAGAGTCGCGGACGTCGAGGTGCATCGGGTGGCGCGAGGGGGGAGCACGAGGTGGTCGGGGGCGAGGGATTGGGCGAAGCTACAGTGCGGGTGCGCACTGTAGCGCGCTCTGGAGCGTGCTTATCGCATGCCACGGCATGCCATTGGCTCACTGGGCGTGTCCGCCGTGTCTGGGGGGTCCAGCACGAAGTAAACGTCTCAGATGTGGCCTTGGATGCTCTGGATGATCAGTGAGAGAGGAGTGAAGCTGGTAAATGGGTGGAATTTGGCTGTCCAGCAAGGTAACTTAGGGTTTTCACCCCTCAATCATGGAGCTGTGGACATGGGGGAGTTACTGGAGATAGAATGTAACTAGGTGAAGCTGTGGTAGAAAGCTGAGGCAAAAGTAAATAGTGAAAGAGATAAAGATGATGGTTTTGGTAAAATAGCAGAAGGTGTTTGATCATGTTTTGGACAAACAAATGATCTCCACTAGCCATGACACTTAACAGGATTGAATGTCACAAGGAAATAGGGTGTTTCACCAAATTTGGGCTCATTTGGAGAAACTAGCCAATGTAACTTTGGTGAACCCTAGAAATCAACAGAAATGGCTTCATCATGTTTAAGTCAAGCTAATCATCTCCCCTTGATGTACCACTTGGTGTAGTTTCATAATTTGGGGTATTGATCATGCTCACAAAGTTTGAAGCTCCAGATAAAAAGTTTGTAATGTAAAGTTGCTCAAATTTGAATTTGAACAGAAGGGGTTTTGAGGTATTCTGATCAAGTTACCCTACTCCAAATCTTGTGCCATTTGGTCTAGATGCCTTATTAGGCCATTCTAGCATGTGCACCAAGTTTGAGAGCATTTGGACAAGTTTGGCAATGTAAAGTTGCTCAAACTTCAGATATGGGCAGAATGGTTTTGAAGGGTTTTGAGGATGTTATCTTGCTTCCCCCGGCATGGGACTTGGCAAGATCGTAAAATATGTCATATATGACATGATAGAATTTCCCTGGAATTTTTGGAGATTATTTCCTTTGTAAATATTTCAAAAGCTTGAAATATCCAGAAAGGGTTTTAGAGGGATTAGCCCATTATTTTGAACATGACCAAGTGTTGAAACTCTTATATATGGACAATATATGTCCTATGAGTCTTCCTGAATTTTGGCAAATATTTTTGAAATACTTAAATAATTTTCCCCTATTAAAGACCATTTCTGGCCTTAAGAAAAAGCTTTTAAATAAAATAGGAAAATAACTTTTAAAATTATACTTTTGTGGTTTCTGGGAGTCCTATGACTACTAGGTCTCAAATATACTTTTTGAAATAATTTTCTCACCCTAAATCAAGCACTTGCAGTGCAAACCTCAATTCAGGGGTTTTTGGAATACTAAATTTTGAAAATACATTTTGGCCAAATTAATTTTATAAGAAAATACTATACTGCTATAAACACTTGGTATGATCATTGGGCAGAAGTTTTGGGTATGGAGATGAATTCTACAAGAGGTAATAGTTGACTTTAATGAGCACATGAAAAACATAGGAAGAAAAACTCAATTCCAAATAAAAGCCAAATGATGCCAAAAACAATTGCTGGTCCAAATTTCATGCTTCATTGATGCAAATGACATGCTACAAAATGCAGGGTGTGACAAGAGGGCACCGGACACGCCGTTGGTCCCTTCGTGTATGCGTGAGAATGTAAAAAAGGGAAAAGTCCCACGGTCTTTTACTTGTACACGAGGGCCGTGCACCAACGAGTGGACCCGATGTTAGTATCGTCTGGGAAAAGGTAATGATCGGGTGCTTCTCCCGAGTACTTGAGGTACTGCGGGATCGTGGATGACACGAAAGCTTCCCGGATCTTGTGGGTAAAGTGCGCAACCTCTGCAGAGTGTTAAACTATTCGAATAGTCGTGTCCACGGTCATGGATAGTTGGGAGGTGCTACTTAAACTAGGTCCAGAATTTTACAAATCTTGGTGTATGTGTGTGTAGAGAACTAATTGAGTCAAGGTGGTGACTTGACGTGTTGATTGAGCTAAAAATGATTCGAACTCTATTTATGTTGATATCTGTAACCTGTCCTCGAGGTTACCCAAGTTCATTGATGCATATCTCACAAGATGATAGAACAACTTATCTAGCTTGAAGCCAGGTTGCTTTTTTTTGTTGTACAACTTGCATTGATACCTTGAACCAAATCATGGGTTGCTTGCGAGTACATTCAAAGTACTCATTGGCTTGCCACTGGTTATTTAATTGGCCAGGCATGCAGGAGTGGGAATTTGAAGAAGAATTCTTTGGAGACGAGCATGCGAACTAGATCGCTTTCCCAGTCAGAATGCCTGTAGGGTTAAGGCAGATGGCATGGGTTCTACCTATCTACGAAGACTTCCGCTATTCGAGTTTATTTGCTGTTCAGCCCTTGAGGCTTTATCTATGTAAGACTTGGCCATAACGGTCATAATTTGTGTAAGATGTTATGTATGGATGTAAGACTCTTGTTATTCAGCTTATGTGTGTTCAGTGAGCATTGATCTCTGGGATCACTGTACACGTGCATTCGGTGATCTCGACTTACAAGTCGGGGCCCCCACAGAGCTGGTATCAGAGCCATCCTGACTGTAGGAAGCCTTAGTTAGCATGGGCATTAGTTAGGATGAGACCCTTTTCATAAACCTTCTGAACCTCTCTTCTTTTCTAAACCTTGCCAAACCTGAGATATAATCAGCTTATTAACCCCTCCCATTCAATATTTGTAAATGGCCGCTGTACCTGAGGAGCTCCTGACCACTGGGTTCCCTTTGCTTCTCGAGGATAGCCTCCAGGAGTGCCAGTTTCATCGAGCACCCATCCTCACCTACCATGAGCATTGGTTTAGTGACACCGAGGTGGAGTACCATGTGGAAGTAATCGTGAAGGCAAACGATCCTCCCACAAGTTGGTTCTTCGAGGGACCCCAGATGGCAACACTACCCCTCGCTGTCGAGGCAGCTGCACTCAAGGCACTAACCCGCCTCCGATAACTTCTTCCGGAGATGGCAGCCAAGATGACAACCCGCTTCTTGCCTTGCCGGAAGGAAGGTGAAGATGAGAGCAGCGCACGAGCCCTCCACTGAAGGAAGGACTTCCACTTAGATTCCAGACCTCCTTCAGCCTTTGTGCCGACAGCTTGGCACAAGAGTTGGCCTCGGAATCGATGAAGCTCCCAGAAGACCTCCACAAGACCAAGGCACTTCTTCGATGAGCACAAGAGAAGACGGATAGGATCAAGAAGGAAGGTGCGCCTCCTCGGCAACCCGCTATTGCGTATCGAGGCGGAAGGCCCTCGGGAGATGTATCTTCCAAGGATGAAGGACCACCCCAGCGACACCGTATGACGGCGAGGGAATTTTGCAAGCTTTTCCCTACACCACCGATAAAACAACGCCGTGTCCAACTCCTCCACTCCCCCACACCCTCAAGTGATAGGGAAGCCCAGACAAATGAAGACAAGGAGGAAGACCCAGAAGAGCCAGAATACGCGACCGAGCATTCCGCCACTTAGGCATTATTCGGAACTCGGATATGCCAGCTCGTGACCTCTACGGTAGAATAGGTCGTGTAACCCCTATGCGAAGTCGAGTCCTTGTATGGTTCATATGAAGCCATCTAGTGTTTGCTTTTGTTGTGTTTGGATGTACGTCGTATCTTCCCTTCGGGAACGTGCAAACGACTACGTCACCCATTTGGAATTTTAATGAATGTGTTTGGCCCTTTGGCCCTTGCATGAAAATAATTAGTGTCACACCCACCCCCTTACTAGGCACCCATCTTTATTGCTTTCCCTCTTCATTCCAAATCATAAGACCTTGACCGCTCCAACAGGATGCCTGTTGAACTCGTACTGGTACCTCTACCCAGCAGCCTGAAGCCGGAGCATCCGCCCAAGTAGAGGCCAGCCAAGACCAAACCCACGACCAAGCTCCACCACCACCTCCCCCGATCATGGACATGGCTCAGCTTCTCCAAGCCTTTCGAGAGGAACACCAAGCCAACACCGCAGCCCTCCAAATGATTTCTCAAGCCGTCACCAACAACCGCCAGCCGCCGGGGAATGGCAATGGACGTTCCACGTTGGCAGAGTTCAAGAAGCATGAACCACCAACCTTCATTGAGACTGCTGAACCCCTGGATGCAGACCACTGGGTCCGCACCATTGAGGACTTGCTGGAACTAGTCCGCTGCACCGAAGATCGTGAGAAGGTGGCTTATGACACCCACTGCCTCGGGGGGACTGCTAGAGCTTGGTGGGATGGATTCAAGGTCATGCATGTTGGGCAAGACATTACTTGGAATAACTTCAAGGCAGAATTCCGTAAGGCCCATATTCCTTCCGGAATCATGGCTATCAAGAAGCGTGAGTTTCAAGCCCTGAAGCAAGGAAGTGGCACTGTCAAGGAGTACATGCAGAAGTTCAGTGTTTTGTCAAGGTATGCCCCTGAAGATGTCAGCACGGATGCTGCAATAAGGGAGCGCTTCATGGAAGGCCTCAATCAGACTCTGCAGTACTCGCTTGTCGTGTGTGACTACCCAACCTTTCCTGATCTGCTGAACAAAGCACTCATGCTTGAAGACAAGCGGCGTGCTTTGGAAGACACTCGCAAGCGCAAGATGGTTAGCAAGGGAAGTTCCAGTGACCAGAAGCCTCGCCCGTGGCAGCTAGCCCCGGTCAGGCCAACCTATCAGCAGCCAAGAGCTCCTGCACCTCGCACCAACTATCAGCCTCAGTAGTATGCCAACCCCAAGGCCGGCATACAACCCCAATAACAGTGGTGGCAACAAGATCAATAACCCAAACCAAGTCACTTGCTTTGGATGTGGTCAGTCAGGACACATCTCAAGGGTGTGCCCCAACAAGAAGCCCGATGCCCCGCGCCCCAATGCGCAGAACCCAGGACAAGGCCGCGGGATGCCGCCAAGGAACCAAGCTCCTCGCAACCCGCCCAACAATGGAAAGGGGCGTGTGAATCACGTCACTGCAAAAGAAGCCCAGGAAGACTCGGACGTCGTGTTGGGTACGTTCCTTGTCAACTCAGCACCTGCAACTGTCTTGTTTGATTCTAGAGCCACGCATTCATTTGTCACTCAAAGATTTGCATTAAAAAGTGGCATGACCCCTACACCCATGTATAACCCCATGGTGGTACAAACCCCCGGAGCAGAGATGAGAGCCAAGATAGGCTGTAGGGGAGTCAGTATCATCATTAACAGGGTAGATTTCCTAGCAAACCTTATCGTCCTGAGATCACAAGGCTTGGATGTGATCCTAGGCATGAATTGGCTCAGCAAGCACCAATGCTTATTAGACTATGCCAACCGGACTGTCACTGTGACCAATGACCAAGGAGTCAAAGTTAAGTTTGCCTCCAACTCCTCTTCTGCTTAAACCGCTCAAGTCAACTGTATGTCTGAAGTTGGACTGGAGCAAGTGCCAGTAGTATGCGAGTATTCTGATGTCTTTCCGGATGAGCTATCGGGAATGCGTCCTGACCGTGACATTGAGTTCGTCATCGAGCTCATGCCCGGGGCAGGACCCATCTATAAGAAGCCTTATAGAATGGGGACGGAAGAATTACCCGAGTTGAAGAAGCAACTGGAAGAGCAATTGAGGAAGGGATTTATCCGCCTTAGTGCTTCCCCTTGGGGATCACCTGTTCTGTTTGTGGCAAAAAGGGATGGTACCATCCGCTTATGCATTGACTACCGTTCCCTCAATGAAGTTACAATCAAGAACAAGTATCCACTTCCCAAGATTGAAGATCTATTTGATCAACTCAGCGGAGCCAAGGTGTTCTCCAAGATCGACCTCAGATCTGGATACTACCAGCTGAAGATCAGACCCCAAGATATTCTGAAGACGGCATTTGTGACAAGATATGGCCTATATGAGTGCACGGTCATGTCCTTTGGACTAACCAATGCCCCAGCTTACTTCATGTATCTCATGAATAAGGTCTTCGTGGATATTTGGACAAGTTTGTTGTTGTCTTCATTGATGACATTCTTGTCTTCTCGAAGATGGAAGAAGAGCACGAGCAATATTTGAGGATGGTCCCAGACAAGCTTCGAGAGCACCAACTGTACGCCAAATTCAGCAAGTGTGAGTTTTGGCTGCATAAAGTTGGATTCTTGGGTCACGTCTTGACCGAGGAAGGATTGCCGGTAGATCCCATGAAGATCGAAGCTCTGACCCAAAGGCAGTCCCCAACAACCATCAAGGAAGTCAGAAGCTTCCTCGGACTTGGGGGCTATTACTGCAAATTCGTGGAAGGATTCTCCAGCATTGCCCGGCCAATGACTCAGCTCCTGAAGAAGGACAAGAAGTTTGAATGGACGCCGAAATGCGAAGAAAGCTTCCAAGAACTCAAGAAGACATTGACCACTGCCCCAGTTCTGGCAACACCTGACATTCACAAGGAGTTCATGATATATTGTGATGCCTCTCGAACCGGATTGGGAAGCATTCTGATGCAAGAAGGATGAGTCATAGCATACCTTTCAAGGCAGCTACGACCTCATGAAGAGAACTACGCTACTCACGATCTTGAGTTAGCAGCAGTGGTTCATGCTCTGAAGACATGGCGACATTACCTCATAGGGAAGCGGTGTGAGATATACACAGACCACAAAAATCTGAAGTATATTTTCACCCAAAAGGAATTGAACATGATGCAGCGAAGATGGCTGGAACTGATCAAGGATTATGACCTCAGTGTTCAATATCACCCCGGGAAGGCTAACGTGGTAGCCGATGCCTTAAGCAGAAAGGCTTGCTGCTCCCTGAATGCCATAATTAAAGGAAGGCAACCAGCCCTGTTTGAAGAGCTGGAACAGTTTGGCTTGGAATTGGTTACCCATGGATTTATAGACCATCTAGAAGTCAAACCAACCCTGATGGACGAAGTCAAGGAAGCACAAAATGGGCACGCAAGCATTGAAGGCATCAAGAAGAAGATGAAGCTAGGCAAGGCCCCAGGATTCTCCGACGACGAGCACGGGATTGTTTGGTACAAAGGACAAATCTGCGTACCAAACAAGATGGAGCTGAAGAATTTGATCCTGCAAGAAGCCCACGACACTCTGTATTCCATCCACCCCGGAGGAACCAATATGTATCAAGACTTGAAGGAAAGATTTTGGTGGCACGGGATGAAAAGAGAGATTGCCACCTATGTTACAAAGTGTGATGTATGCCAAAGGGTCAAGGCTGAGTATCAGCGACCTGCTAGATTACTCCAACCACTTAAGTTTCCCGAGTGGAAATGGGATAAAGTCGGAATGGATTTCATCACTGGACTACCTAGGTAAAATAAGGGACATGACTCCATCTGGGTCATAGTCGACCATTTGACCAAAGTAGCTCATTTCATTCCTGTCAAGACAACCTATGATGGCAACCAGCTGGAAACTCTATACATCGACAGAATCTTAAGCCTTCATGGTGTTCCTAAGGAGATTGTGTCAGATCGAGGAACCCAGTTTACCTCGAGGTTCTCGAAGAAGTTCCAAGAGGCCCTGGGAACCAAGTTGTCTTTCAGCACGGCTTTCCACCCATAGGCCGGAGGTCAGATAGAGCGAGTGAATAAAATACTCGAAGACATGCTCCGAGCCTGTGTCTTGGCATATGGAGCCAAGTGGGAAGATTGCCTCCCTTTTGCCGAGCTCTCCTACAACAACAGTTATCAGTCAAGCCTTCAGATGGAACCATTTGAGATGTTGTATGGACGCAAGTGTCGCACACCCCTCAATTGGTCAGAGACCGGAGAAGGACTAGTCTTTGGACCAGATATTCTCCGTGAAGCAGAAGAACAAGTGCAGCTAATCAGAGAGCGTTTGAAGACCGCCAAGTCAAGAAAAAAGAGCTATTCCGACACTCGACGCCGACAAGTAAACTTCCAAGTCGGAGACCATGTTTACCTGCGGGTAACTCCTCTTAAGGGAACCAAGCGTTTCCAGGTTAAGGGGAAGCTCGCACCAAGGTTTATTGGCCCCTTTGATATCACTGCACGACGGGGAGAAGTGGCTTACCAATTGTAACTACCACCTGAACTATCCGATGTGCACAACGTATTCCACGTGTCACAACTCTGGAAGTGTCTCCAAGTTCCGGACAAGCCTGATCTCTACAAGGATGTCGATCACCAAGCCATTGACCTTCAGCCTGATTTGACCTACCGCGAGAGGCCCATTTGCATTATGGATGAAGCGGAACGACGTACGCGAAGCCGCACCATCAAATACTTCAAGGTCCAGTGGAGCAATCACACTGAAGCAGAAGCAACCTTGGAACATGAAGACTATCTTAGATCCGAGTATCCCGATCTCTTTTAAATCCTAGTTTAGGAATCTCGGGGACGAGATTCTTGTAAGGGGGTAGGTCTGTCACACCCTGCATTTTGTAACTTGGCTATTGCATTAATAAAGCATGAAAATTTGGACCAACAATTTTTTTTACATCATTTGGCTTTTATTTGGAGTTGAATCTTTCTCTCTTTGATTTCAAGTGCTCTTTAAAAGTCAACACAGCATCACCTTCTATACCTCATCGCCTTGCCCCAAACTTCTGCCCAAGATCATACCATGTGTATCGAGCAGTATAGTATATTCTTACAAAAATATTTTGGCCAAATAGTATATTCAAAAATTAGTTTTCCAAAAAAACCTGAATTAAGATTTGCACTGCAAGTACTTGATTTAGGGTGATTAAAATCTTTGAAAAGGTATGTTTGAATCCTATTAGGTATAGGACTCCCATAAACCATAACAGTATAATTTTAAAAGGTATTTTCCCATTTTATTTAAAGGCTTTTTCTTTAGGCCAGAAATGGTCTTTAATAGGTTAAAATTATTTAATTGTTTCAAAAATATTTGTCAAAATTCAGGGAAGCTCATAGGACATATATTGTCCATATATAAGAGTTTCAACACATGGTCATGTTCAAAATATTGGGAAAATCCCTCAAAAACCCTTTCTGGATATTTCAAGCTTTTGAAATATTTACAAAGGAAATATTCTCTAAAAAATCCAGGAAAATTCTATCGTGTCAAATATGACATATTTGATGATACTGCCAAGCCTCATGCCTTGGAGAACAAGAAAACATCATCAAATCCCCTTAAAACCATTTATGTCCATTTTGAAGTTTGAGAAACTTTACATTGCCAAACTTGTCCAAATTCTCTCAAACTTGGTGTACATGCTACAATGGTCTAATTATGCATCTAGACCAAATGGCACAAGTTTTGGAGAAGGATAACTTGACCAAAGTGCCCCAAAACCCTTTCTGACCAGATCCAAATTTGAACAACTCTACATTACCAACTTTTTGCTTGTGACCCCAAATTTTGTTGACAGGATCAAAACCCCAAATGATGACACTACACCAAGTGGTGCATCAAGAAGGGATGATTTGCATGGCTAAATCTTGGAAAAGCCATTTCTGTTGATTTCTAGGGTTTACCAAAGTTACATTGGCAACTTTATTCAAATGATCTCAAACTTGGTGGGACGCCCTATTTCTACATGCCATTTCATCTTGTTAAGTCTCATGTCAATTGGAGTTCATTTACTTGCCCAAACTTACATCAAACACCTTCTGCTATTTTACCCCGACTTGTAAGTCGAGATCACCGAATGCACATGTATAGTGATCCCAGAAATCAATGCTCACTGAACACACTGAAGCTGAATAACAAGAGTCTTACATCCATACATACCGTCTTACACAAATTATGACCGTTATGGTCAAGTATGACATAGATAAAGCCTCAAGGGCTGAACAGCAAATAAACTCAAATAGCGAAAGTCTTCGTAGATAGGTAGAACCCATGCCATCTGCCTTAACCCTACAGGCATTCTGACTGGGAAAGCGTCCCAGTTCGCATGTTCGTCTCCAAAGAATTCTTCTTCAAATTCCTGCTCCTCCATGCTTGGCCAATTAAATAACCAGTGGCAAGCCAATGAGTACTTTGAATGTACTCACAAGCAACCCATGATTTGGTTCAAGGTAACAATGCAAGTTGTACAACAAAAATAAGCAACCTGGCTTCAAGCTAGATAAGTTGTTCTATCATCTTGTGAGATATGCGTCAATGAACTTGGGTAACCTCGAGGACAGGTTACAGATATCAACATAAATAGAGTTCAAATCATTTTTAGCTCAATCAACACGTCAAGTCACCACCTTGACTAAATTAGTTCTCTACACACACACATACACTAAGATTTGTAAAATTCTGGACATAGTTTAAGTAGCACGTCCCAACTATCCATGACCGTGGACACGGCTATTCGAATAGTTTAACACTCTGCAGAGGTTGTGCACTTTACGCACAAGATCCGGGAACCTTTCGTGTCATCCACGATCCCGCAGTACCTCAAGTACTCGGGGGAAGCACCCGATCATTACCTTTCCGCATACGATACTAACATAGGGTCCACTCGTTGGTGCACGGCCCTCGTGTACAAGTAAAAGACCGTGGGACTTTTCCATTTTTTACATTCTCACACATACACGAAGGGACCAACGGTGTGTCCGGTTCCCTGTAAAAACTATCATGGCCGCCTATCCAAGCATGACCCCGTCCCGAGAGTGACCTCAGGTCACCCCCGTCACTAGTAATGTGGGCACCATGCTAGTATCAGCCTAAGTAATCAATAATGCTCCGTCCCATAAAGGGGTAGAGTGGTTGCGCATGTTTGGTTGGGTCGGTAATCACACATAAATCTAATCCATAATTTTACACACACCAAAAGCCCTCTTTGGTACACCACTCTGTCGCAGTACCCGTGGGGCACAGACATAAGGAGGGGGGCGTGCCAATCACGAGCCTCGGCATGGGAGCCTCATGAAGGCTAAGGGAGGCCAGCTGGGGAGAGCGTCGGGCAACTGTCGCTCTCCCCGGGCAAGCCCAAAAACTGAGGGGAGGACCAGAGGAGGAAATTAAACCAAGCAATCGGGAACACCAGAACTTCCAGTATCCATTAAAAAGAAGGAAAGGGACAAGCAAACTCTAGAAAGCAAATGAAGAGCCGCGTCCGACACCTAATCTAGTCTTCTCACCAGCGTGGAGCTAAGTGTTGCCACTAGGACGTGGGAGGGAGCCCCCGAGGGCCGAGGGCGGCTCTTCGAAGACTCATGTGCATGTACAACCCCACTCATTATTACGTGAGAGTGTCACGAGCGGAGATCCTCACAGACGTAAGCCTTGCTTCACAGGCACTGGGCCTTGGCTTCTCATGCGCAGGGCCTTGTTCCTTGCAGGCATGGAGCCTTGTCTTCTCAGGTGCAGGTCCTTGTTCCTCGCAGGCACGGAGCCTAGTCTTCTCAGGCGCAGGGCCTTGTTCCTCGCAGGCACGAAGCCTAGTCTTCTCAGGCGCAGGGCCTTGTTCCTCGCAGGCACGAAGCCTAGTCTTCTCAGGCGCAGGGCCTTGTTCCTCGTAGGCACGGAGCCTAATCTTCTCAGGCGCAGGGCCTTGTTCCTCGCAGGCATGGGCCTAGTCATCTCAGGAGCAGGGCCTTGTTCCTCACAGG
>LR738710.1:281229908-281240112 GCA_902687465.1 Secale cereale
AGTCTTCTCAGGCGCAGGGCCTTGTTCCTCGCAGGCACGGAGCCTAGTCTTCTCAGGTGCTGGGCCTTGTTCCTTGCAGGCATGAAGCCTAGTGTTCTCAGGCGCATGGCCTTGTTCCTCGCAGGCACGAATCCTAGTCTTCTCAGGCCCAGTGCCTTGTTCCTCGCAGGCACGGAGCCTAGTCTTCTCAGGCGTAGGGCCTTGTTCCTCGTAGGCACGGAGCCTAGTCTTCTCAGGCATAGGGCCTTGTTCCTCGCAGGCACGGAGCCTAGTCTTCTCAGGCGCACGGCCTTGTTTCACGGGTAGAACTTCCGGAGGTGCCGGATGTTCCATGCGTTCTGGACGGGGATGCCGTCCCCCGTTTCCAGGCGCACGGCGCTAGGCCTGGAGACATGGGTGATCTTGAACGGGCCCTCCCACATGGGTGAGAGCTTGTGCAACCCTTCTCTGGAGAGGACTCGCCTCAAGACGAGATCACCTACTTCAAGTGTCCTGGGGCGGATGCTGCAGCAATGGTACCACCGCAGCGCCTGCTGGTATCTTGCAGCTCAGAGTGAAGCGTCACGCTGGTGCTCCTCCCCCAGCACCAGGTCTGTCCCCCGCTCGGTGCCCTGTCGCGCCTCGTCAAACGCTAGGACTCACGTGGAGCGGTGCCTGACCTCGTGAGGGAGGACCGCTTCAGCTCTGTAGACGAGGAAAAACGGGGTTTCGCCTGCAGGTTTGGTGGCAGTGGTGCGGATTGACCATAGCACGGACGGGAGCTCGTCATGCCAACCCCTTCCCCAAGCTTCGAGCTTCTTCTTGAAGGTCCTGGTCTTTAGGCCCTTCAGAACCTCCACGTTGGCGCGCTCGGTCTGGCCATTGCTCCTGAGGTGTGCTACAGAAGCGTAGCAAATATGCGTTCCAAGGTTAGCACAATATGTCTTGAAAAGGTTGCTAGTGAACTGTGAGCTCCTTTGCCATGTAGAGTCACTGATTCCATCCAGTAACCCAGTCCTTCTTTCTTTTTCCTCACGCGTCCTTACTTGCCAGCAGTCAGCAGCCCCGTCAGGCTTTCGCCCATTGCGGAAAATTCCCCACTGCTGCCTCCCGTAGGAGTCTGGGCCGTGTCTCAGTCCCAGTGTGGCTGATCATCCTCTCGGACGAGACAGCGACGGGTTCTCCACCCATACGTAGCGCACTGATTGAACCGACCCCGGACGTACCACTGGGGAAATTTTAGAATCGAAGGTTCATAATATAAAAATATAAAACTTCTCGGCTTTTACCCATTTTTAAATTTTTTTGGAATGAACACATCATTCAATTTGGCATACAGCCCTCATTCTTTGAGAATCAGAAGGATCCTTTTCGAGTTTCCATTTCTTCATTTGGAATCTGGGCTCTTCTATCTTCGACTTATTTTTTTGGCTTTATTCTTTATTTATTTCATTTCGATTTTTCCCTCTTCCTCTATCCCGACTCATCACATCCTGGGGTTGAAGAAGGTCCCACCATGAACCAGAATAGAAGAGCTTGCCCCACCCATGAGTAAATATTTCATAGTAGCCTCATTAGACCGTAGATCTCTCTTGGTATATCCAGACAATAGGTAGGAACATTGTCTTCATCTCTCCCTCTTTGTATAAATATTTCACATTTCGGATGCAAGTTTGAAAGATTGAGTTGTCGGTGATGATGCGGTTGGGGACCCCGAATCAGTTTACAAGGCCCTTTATGAACTTGACTGTGGAGCCGGCTGGGATGGTTCGGAAAGCTTCCACCTCCACCCACTTGGTAAATTTGTCGACGACGATGTAAATGTATCGGTAGCCCCTGGGCGCTCGAGGGAAAGGACCCAGGATGTCTATCCCCCAGATCGTGAACGGCCAGGAGAGCGGGATGGTTTGGAGGCCCTGAACCGGCTGGTGGATCTGCTTGTCATGGAACTGGCAAGCCTCAGAAAATTTCACCAGCTTGGAGGCATCGTTGAGCGCCGTGGGCCAGTAAAAACCACTGCGGAGCGCCTTGCCGACCAAGGTGAGCGATTATGAGTGATGCCCGCAGTCCCCGGCATGGATGTCAGCTAGCAGCTCGCCTCCCTGCTTCCTGGAGATGCATCGCAAAGAAACATCATTTGGTCGCTTCCTGTAAAGCTCACCGTCTTGGATGCAGTATGCCATAGCCTGTCGTGCCACGCGTTCGGCATCCTCCTCCTTTTCTAGCAGCGCTCCTTGCACCAAGTATGCCTTGAGTTCCTCGGTCCAGCACCCCTCCCGAGGCTCGAGCGCCAGGAGCAAGCGGGCTCCTGAGGCCGGGCCATAGACGGGGGCTCCCGAGGTCGGTGGCTGGGGGAGTTCCTCCTGAGGCTTCATCGGCCTTTCTCGCGGGGGCGACGCCGAGGGCCTGAGGAGCCTTTACTCGAAGATGCCAGGCTCTTGGGGCAGGCGCCTAGACGCTCCCTTGGTGATGTCGTCGGCTTCCTTGTTAGTGCCACGGGGCACATGCTCCAGCTCCAGGCCCAAGAACTGCTTCTCCATTTTGCGTACCTCCGTGAGGTATGCCTCCATATGCTCGTCCTTCGGCTTGTACACCTTGTTGGAGAAGTTGACGAGGAGCTGGGAGTCGCCCCTAATGACGAGGCGTTTCACTCCCAGGGCCATCGCCGCCTTGAGACCAGTGATGAGGCCCTCGTACCCTGCGATGTTGTTGGAGACCTTATCGCCTGGCTGAAAGCAGAGCTCCACAGCGTAGTAGAGCTTGTCTTGAGTGGGCGAGATGAGCACAGCCCCAGCCCCCGTGCCCTGGCGGGTGAACGCGCCATCGAAGTACATGACCCAGCCATCCGACGCTTCGCTTCCCGGCGAGAGGGGTCAGTTTTCACCTGCTTCGGGTCCTGGGGCGTCGGTCTATTCTGCCACAAAGTCAGCATGTGCGGCTCCCTTGATGACTCTGGTTGTGCTGAATTCTAGATGGAACGCCTGCAGCTCTATACTCCATTCCGCGACCCTTCCTACCGTGTTTGGGCTCCGGAGTACCCTCTCAAGAGGGTAGGCTGAGACGACCTTGATGGGGTGGCCTTGGAAGTAGCGGTGCAACTTACGTGAAGCAACGAGGAGTGCAAGCAGAAGCTTCTGCGGCATGGGATAGCGCACCCGGGCATCACGGAGCACCGTGCTGACAAAGTATACCTGGTGCTCGACGGAAGTGAAGTCCTGGCTCGCCTGTGGCTGCGTGGTCTGACTGGGTAAAGGGGCTCTGGGGGCTTGGTCGCCAGATGGGGCAGCTGCGGCCTCAGGAGAGTCATCTTGCAGGACGTGGTCATCCTCCGGCCCTGCGGGGGCCTCGGGAGTACCGCCCCTGGGCTATAAGGTCTTGTCTTGGCGCTCCTATCGGACAGCCACCAACGCTGCACTGGCTGAATGTGCTGTTGCGGCCAGGTAGAGCACCAATGGTTCTTGAGGTTTGGGTGCCACCATTACTGGTGGACTGGTGAGGTATCTCTTGAGGTCTTCGAACGCCGCATCATCCTCTGGGGTCCATTCGAACGGGCCCTTCCTTTTCATCAGCTTGAAGAAAGGGATGGCTCTTTCTCCTAGCTTGGAGATGAAACACCCGAGCAACGTTACACAGCCAGCCAGCTTCTGCATCTCCTTGAGGTTCTTGGGTGGACTCATCTTTTCTATGGCCTTGACCTTCTCGGGGTTTGCCTCAATCCCTCGGTGCGGCACCTGGAAGCCCAAAAGCTTGCCTGACGGGACACCGAACACGCAATTTTCTGGGTTGAGCCGTAGGTCTACCTTGCGTGGGTTGGCGAAGGTTTCTTCTAGATCTGTGATAAGGGTTGCGGCCTCCTGAGATTTTACCACGATGTCGTCTGCGTATGCCTCAGCGTTCTTCTCGAGCTGTTTTCCCAGTGCGATGTGCATCAACCACTGAAAGGTTTCTCCCGCATTCCGCAACCCAAACGTCATGCAAGTGTAGCAGTATACTCCACATGGGGTGATGAAGGCAGTCTTCTCGACGTCTTGCAGTGCCATCTTGATCTGGTGGTAACCTAAGAAGGCATACAGAAAGCACAATAGGTCGCACTCAGCGGTGGAGTCGACGATCTGGTCGATGCGGGGCGGAGGAAACGGGTCTTGCGGACAAGCTTTTTTGAGGTTCATGAAGTCGACACACATGCACTCTTTTCCGCCTTTCTTGGGCACGACGACGGGGTTTGCCAGCCACTCCGGGTACCAAACCTCTCGGATGACACCCACCGCTTCTAGCTTACGAGTCTCTTGCACGATGAAGGACTGCTTCTCCGTAGATTGGCGCCCGGCCTTCTGCTTTACGGGGCGCATATTGGGGCATACGTTCAGGTGATGCTCAATCACCTCCCTCAGGACTCCCGCCAGGTCCTTGGGTTCCCATGCGAACACATCCTTGTTCGCATGCAGGAATCCAATCAGTGCCTCTTCTTGAGCTGGGGAAGACCGACACCTATGGTGAAGGCGACACCTGATGGCTCATCTTCATCCACCGGCACTTGCTTCGTCCCGGCTCGGTTTTGGGAGAAAAGTTGCTTCTTCTTCGCCGGTGCAGCACCCTCGGTTCCAGGGGCGGCTTCACCGGCCGGATGTGCTGCCGCAACAGTCTGGAAGGCGCGCTTGAGGGCCGCCAAAGCTTCCTTGGTGTCCCCTGCCATGGTGAGGACACCGCTGCTCCCCGGCATCTTCATGAGGTTATAGGCCGGATGGGTCGCGGCCATGAACTGAGCCAGTGCGGGGTACCCGAGGATGGCGTTGTACGGGAGGCCGATACGAGCGATGTCAAAGTCGTTCAGCTCGGTGTGGTAGTTATCACGGGTGCCAAAGGTGACCGGGAGGCGGATCTACCCCAGAGGGCTGGTGGAACCGCTGCTGACTCCGGAGAAGGGCTTGGTGGGGCGCAGTCGCTCAAGCGGCACGTGAAGCAAGCTGAAAGCCTCCACTGAGAGCATGTTGAGGCCAACCCCACCATCGATGAGGGTCTTTGTGACTGCCACATTGCAGATGGTGGGGGTGCGGAGCATCGAGAGAGCGCCTGAGCCCGGGGTGGAAGCGGTGTGGTCACCTGATTCAAAGGTGGGGTCGGTCTTGGGCGCTGCCCATCCAGGAAGAGCCCCCTGGCGTATGGAGGCGACGCCCGCCTGGCGAAAGAACTGCTTGATGGGGCGGCTGGAGGGTGGCGCTTGGGAGCCGCCGAGGAGGGTCGCGACGATGTGGGGCGCCGGCGTCCCGAAGCGCACGATGAAGAGGTCGCGCAGCTCCTCCCGGGACGCCACAGATGATTCTGGCAAGCTGAAAAACCAGGCACGCGATACGTCGGTGAGCGCCATGGGGAGCTAGCTTGCCATGACCTTGCCGTCGCCGTCGGCCGCCGAGATGGTCTCTTCGTAAGCCTGGAGGAAGACGGCCGGGTCCTCCGCCCCGTTGTAACGGGGTGGCAGATCTGGCCTAAACCTGGGTGGCCACTGCACCCGTCGTAAGGCGGGGGTGAAGGCCTGGTGGCCCGGAGAGCCGCCGCACGCGCCCACCAAGCCGCTCGGAGGAGAGGCGCTTGCCATGGGAACTTGGCGCACGGAGAGCGGAACAGATGGGGAGGAAATTTTGGCACACCCCTACCTGGCGCGCCTAATTTCGGATCTTGGGTTTCGGCAAAACCCTTGTGGTTCGAACTCTAGGGTGCGCATGAAGATCTCTCCTTCCGCCCTAGCTCGTCTACTCGCCGATCCCTAGGGCTAGCTCGTCAGATCCGAAGAATAAGGGACACAAGGTTTATACTGGTTCGGGCCACCGTTGTGGTGTAATACCCTAATCCAGTATGGTGTGGTGGATTGCCTTGTAGGCTTGAGGAAGAACTAGTACATGGGGTGAACAGCCTCCTGAGGAGAGGTGTTCTTGTGCTCGAGTGAGCTTGTGGGTGTGTGGCCTTCTATCTCATCAACTCTCGATGAGATGAGATGGTGGTGGCTAGTCCTATTTATAGTGGCTTGGGTCCTCTTCCCAAATATTGAGCGGGAAGGGATCCCACAATGGCCAAAATTGAAGGGGGGGCAGCTAGTACAAGTTATCCTGACAAAAGGTGGTCTTCGCCTGCCAAAGGCTCTGGTGGTGACGCCAGGTGGGCTCCGCGATGACCTCCGCTCTGCCATCCTGCCGGTCTTGGTCTCGTTGCACCGATATGCAAACCTTTGCCTGACGCCTCGGGACTCTTCGCCTGCACTTGCTCCTTTAGCACCAAAGAGGAAATTGGCACTATGCGCCTGCTGGCGCCCGTCTGGCCTTGGTCGTCACTGCTCATGTCACGAGGACCTCGCGAGGTACCCCTTGCCTTGATATCTCCGATCCTCGTGAGTTGGCCTAGTGAGGCCGCCCCAGGGGATGACTTGCGTCGTCCGCCTCGCGAGGCTCTGCCCCTCGCGAGGGTCTTGAGTGGTCACTGAGGAGGTTGGGCCGTACTAGGCTGCCTGATGAGCCGCGCCCTAGGCCGCAGGCAGGCAAATCTGGGTACCCCCATTCCCAGAATGCCGACAAGTGTCGAACGGACGGCACCTCCGCGTTCAACACACGTACAACTTGATGACGCCTTCACCTCCTCGATCCAGCGAGTGATGACCCACAAGTGTGGGGGTTCTATCGTAGTCCTTTAGATAAGTAAGAGTGTCAAACCCAACGAGGAGCAGAAGGAAATGATAGGCAGTTTTTAGTAAGGTATTTTCTGCAAGCACTGAAATTATAGGTAACAGATAGTTTTGTGATAAGATAATTGGTAGCAAGTGACAAACGGTAACAGTAAATAAGGTGCAGCAAGGTGGCCCAATACTTTTTGTAGCAAAGGACAAGCTGGACAAACTCTTCTGCAGGGTAAAGCGCTCCCGAGGATGTAATGCCCAGGATGGAGTTATACCTCCTACGTGTCGAGGCATGACTTAAAGGCATAAGTCCATCCTAGAATGATCTCAAGTTTGGTAATCTTTGCACAACTCATGTAAAAGAGGGGATAGTAAACTGAAAATAGTTGGCTTACACTCGCCACGTCACAGAATTACAGTACAAGTCTCAAACATCATACATTAAGAACATCACAACCCTCTAAGGGCAAAAGCCAAAAGTCAAAGTACCAAACTTAGATAAATAAACCACAGGCGGATCGAATCCTAGTAAGAGACTCCACTACTGATCGTCCGGGTAGCGCACGTAGTACCGACTACGCTCCTCGTCGTACTCCCAGTCCAGCTCGGTGCCATCACCTGGATAGCTCACAGCTGGACCTGCATCTGGTGTGTGAAGTAACTGTGAGCCACAGAGGACTCAGCAATCCCGTTCCCGGGTAACAGAACTATTTAAGCCTTTGGGTGAGGGAAAGGCTGAAGAAAAGAATAAGTCTGCAGCAGCAACTAGCATCTAGCTTACGTAAGTGAGAGCGAGAAGAGAAGCATCGGCGAGAAGTGATCACGAAGTGATCCTAGCTACAAGCTCCACAATCATAACCCCTCCGTGTTCAACTCCCGAATCCCTATTCGGAAATTGACAGTCACGGAACACACGCTGGTAGTGTATTAGTAACATTGTGTCAAGTTATCTACAACCGGAATTAACAAGCTCCCATCTACCACATAACCGCGGGCACGGCTTTCGAAAGTTCAAACCCTGCAGGGGTGTTCCAACTTGACCCATTACAAGCCCACGATCCGCGGAGTCGCAACTCCAAAGTGGGAAGACCCGAGTATCCTCGGAATCCCGTGCTCAAGATATACCGAGCTAAGGTAAGGCTAATCCAGCAAATCCTCCCGGCGTGTCGACACCCTGATAGTAGCCGCGCGTATCTAAGTCTCAGGACACGTCTGGATGGGCGATTCTACGGGTGTATACCAGATACCTCGGGTTGCCCCAAGGCGGCCCCGCAGACTCCCCGTTTCGGACCAACACTCATGTGGAGCACTGGCCCAGGGTTGTTGATTAAGAAAGAGGGTTAATTACTCCCTATGCAAGTTTAGTTTGTTATTAGGCAAATAGTACCAATGTTGGGATTTGCTGGAAAAGACTTAGCACTTAGCGGTTTATCGAGGGGGTCCCATACACCCCAACCGTGTTAGGAACGCATAATCAAGGAACATAATACCGGCTTATACGGATCCTAACGGCATGAGTGGAACAAAACACCAAGCAAAAGGCTTAGCCTTCCACCCTTGCCAATATATAGATGATTTCATTTAAGCATTTATATAGTGTGATATAACCCAACCTAACTTCAACATGGAGCAAGCATCTTCACTTCACCTGCAACTAGCAACGCTATAAGAAGGGCTGAGCGAAGCGTACTTAGCCAAGCAACGGTTTGCATAGGTAGGTTGGTTAAACATGGCAATTGGTTACAAATAGGAGGCTGACAAGAAGATCATGGGCATCGAGGCAAAACTATAGATAGAGACTACTAGCAATAGGCAAAGATAGTAATGTTATCGGGGTTCGGTCATCTTGCCTGAAGAGAAGTCGTTCGGATCGTAAGAAGGGTCCTCGTGCTCAACCTCGTTGGAAACCTCGTGCTCAACTTCGTACCCGGTCTCAGCTTCCGGCTCTAAACAAAACAATCACACCAAGCACCAACCAACAAGATGCAATGCGCACTCGAAAAACATGAATGCATGATGGATGCACTAAAGGATGCACACGGAGCACGTAAAACATCACTCAAGCAAAACACCTCAAAACAAGATAACAAGCTGATATTATTAATCTACACAGAAAAACAATCAAGTTTGATATAAGATTCGCTGAAATCTGAGTTACGGGCTAAAAGTTATGCCCGAAACAAGATTTGAGCGAAAGCTAAAAATTACAGCAACATAGCATCTTCGGAGCTCAAAATAATTGAGCTACAGCACCCAAAAAGCATGGCAAAGGACTTGAACACAAACTAGACATATAGTACAGCAACTATGTCCAAAGTGCACCCCCAACGGAGTCACGGATCAATAGCAATGATCTTGGACATATTGAACTTGACAATAAAATTCTGGCAGCAGAATTTTTATTGAAACTTTAGAGCAAAAGATAAACATGCTACAGCCACTCAAATGGACATGTGAGGACATGGATGGAAAGACAACAATATATACTACAAGGAACAATCAAAATCCACCCCAAAACTATCATGCTTTGTCCTAGAACAGCACACGAACATGGCATCGGAACGTTACAGATTTCAGACTTAGTGAAAAATCACTAAGTCCTAAAACAGCAATATCATCATAGCAACTAAAAGAGCATGTTTAAGTCACCTCGAAACTAAACATGGCAAAGGGTAAGCACCTCATCAAAGTACACAGGAAGGTGATCCCGAAACACACAAGCATGCATCATAGAGGTGAACACAACGATTGCAACGAGCTCAACAAGATGGCATTTCATAACAAGTGAAAACACATCACATGAACATGGCACTTTGCAACGACGATAACAAGGCAATAATAAATCTACCATGCAACCTATCACAAGCAACACGTAGTTCGTGGCAAGACGAACACGTGGACATGTCATTTGCATCATTTGGACAACCGAGCTAAAAGATATCACATGGCAAAGGTGGCATGAAAATAACACATAGCAGCAGTTTATATCATGATGCACTCTTGCAACAGCAAAACAAGCACCTAGATGATCTCTAACATGCATGACAACACGTAGAGCACAACTCCACGAACGTCTGGACATATCACACGCGCAAAACGGAGCAACACAGTAAAAATTAGGGCAGGTCAAACTTAGCATCTCAGAATACTAAAACAGGGACTTAGAGGAAAATAAGTCAACCTAGCAGATCAGATCTGAGGGAAAACGGAGAAGACGGGCCGGCGGCGCGGATCTGGCCCAGGGCGGAGGGAGAAGTGGGCCGCGGCGGAGGCGGCGGCCCCGGCGCTGGAGAGGCCCGGCGCCTCGGGCCCGGCTGGAGGAAGGGAGGCGGTGCGGCCTCGGTAGCCTGGAGGAGCTGGCGAGGCCCGGGTCGGAGGGAGGCGGCCCAGGTGGCGCGGCGGCCTGCGCGACGCGGCCCGGTGAGGCGGCTGGTGCGCGCGCGGTGGCGGGCCTTCGCGGGCGAGCGGGAGATGCGGGCCGCGGGGAAGTGGTTCCCCGGCCGCGCGGAGTGGACGACTGGCCTTCGGCGGCTGGTGCGGGCCTCGACGGGAGCCTGGGCTCGG
>LR738710.1:281240288-281271333 GCA_902687465.1 Secale cereale
CCCCCCCCCCCCGGCCAGGCCGATGCGGAGTACGGGCCTGGCGCGGTGGAAGCCTCGCGCGCTGGATCGATGCGGTGTACGCTGCGCGTTGACCTGGCGAACGGGATCGAAGGGAACGGCCGGTGCGCTGCCTCGAGCTGCGGCTGCGGCTGGCTGCTGCTTCGATGGATCCCTCGGGATCCGGGAAGATTTTTTTGGATCTGAAGAAGAAAGGAAAAAAAAGAGGGGAGAGAGGAGGAAGAAGAAGGGGATGCCCAAAATAGACTAGGGGTCTATATATAGCAGTTTTTAGGGTTAGGAGGGAGTTTGGGGCGCTAGGAGCCCTCCGATCGCGATCCGACGGATCCGATCGCGGGGTTAGATTTAAAAGGCCTAGGAGGAGAAAAGAGACTGCAGTAGGGGTGTTTCCGGGACACGAAGTGAAGGCACTTTGGACCCACACGTACAACGGATGGAAAAGTCAACGGAGTCCAAACGAGACGAGATTTGAGAGGCGGGTTGCACACAACAAAACAACAACACACACACAACAACCTTGCGGCACACCGGTAACGTTAAACGCCCGAACAACAAAGTAGGCCTACGGGACGTCACGGACACGTGAGGGAGCTCCGGAACGCGAAACGGACAACGGGAAGGAACACGCGGAACCGGATGCAACCGACAACACAAAAGCAATGCGATGCACATGTCTACATGATATGAATGAATGCCACACACTCACACAACAAAACGACGAAACCCGAAAGACAGAAACCCGGAATGGAAATAGATGAAGCCGGAGATATATTATATACCCAAAAGGGAAAGTATTACATCCGGGGCATTACAAACTCTCCTCTACTACAAAAAGATCTCGTCCCAAGATCTAGGACTGGAAAAAGGAAGGGTACTCGGAACGAAGATGATCTTCTCGTTCCCAGGTAGCTTCTCGGTCTGTGTGATGTGACCACTTGACTTTCAGAAACTTGATGGACTTGTTGTGGGTCTTGCGTTCGGTTTCTTCGAGAATTGCAACTGGATGCTCTCGGTAGGAAAGGTCTTGTTGGAGATCAATCTCCTCAAACGGAATCATGCGCTCAGGTGCCTTGAAGCATTTGCGAAGCTGAGACACATGGAAGACATCATGAACATTTGCAATGTTGGAAGGGAGCTCGAGCTGATAGGCTAGGTCGCCTCTTTTGCCAAGAATCTTGAAAGGCCCGACGTATCTAGGAGCAAGTTTTCCTTTGATACCGAATCTTTGGGTTCCTTTCATCGGAGAAACTCGGAGATAGACATGATCACCGATGTCGAAAACCAAATCACGATGCTTGCCGTCATAGTAGCTCTTCTGACGCGACTGAGCGGCCTTGAGATTCTCACGTATGACTTTGCACATTTCTTCGGCTTCTGAGATCAAGTCATTGCCAAGAAGTTGGCGTTCGCCTATTTCAGACCAGTTGAGAGGGGTACGGCACTTTCTGCCATAGAGAATTTCAAATGGTGCTTTGCCTGCACTTGCTTGAAAGCTGTTGTTGTAAGAGAACTCGGCAAATGGAAGGCAGTCTTCCCATTTCATGCCAAAGGAGATGACACAGGCTCTGAGCATGTCTTCTAGAATCTGATTCACACGCTCGACTTGACCACTAGTCTGAGGGTGAAAGGCAGTGCTGAACCTGATCTTCGTGCCCATGGCGGACTGAAAGGAGTCCCAGAATCTTGATGTGAACAAGCTGCCACGGTCTGAGGATATAACTTGAGGAATGCCATGTAGGGACACAATTCTGGAAGTGTACAACTCTGCAAGTTGACCTGCATTGATTGATTCCTTGACTGGAAGAAAGTGAGCGACTTTGGTAAGCTTGTCAATCACCACAAAGATAGCATCATTTCCTCGCTTGGATTTAGGAAAGCCAGTGCCGAAGTCCATTTCAATGTGGTCGAACTTCCACTCAGGAATAGGAAGAGGTTGGAGAAGACCGGCTGGACGTTGATGTTCTGCTTTCACTCTTCTGCATACATCACATTCGTTCACGAATTGGGCAATCTCCCTTTTCATGCGTGTCCACCAGTAAGATTGCTTGAGGTCTTGATACATCTTGGAACTGCCAGGATGAATGGAAAGGAGAGAATCATGAGCTTCTTCCATTATGAGCTTCCTGAGATCACCTTTGGGAACAACGAGTCTGTCCTCGAAGAACAAGGTATCTCTCTCATCAACACGGAAGCACTTGTATTTTGGAGTGCCCTTTGCAATCCCATGTTTCACCTTCTTCACCATGGTATCATTGAGCTGGGCCTCACGGACTTGATCTTCCAAGGTAGGAGCAATTTGGAGATTTGCAAGAAAACCCTGCGGAACAACTTGGAGGTTGAGCTTCCTGAAAGCTTCACAAAGATCAGGCTGGTATGGCTTGATAAGAAGGCTGTTGCAATATGCCTTTCTGCTCAAAGCATCTGCAATCACATTCGCCTTGACAGGAGTGTATTTGATGCTGGGGTTGTACTCTTGGATCATCTCGACCCAACGAGTCTGGCGGAGGTTCAGATGCGGCTGTGTGAAGATGTACTTCAAGCTCTTGTGATCAGTGAAGATGTCGACCTTTCTGCCCAACAACAGATGTCTCCACGTAATCAGAGCATGTACCACAGCTGCTAGCTCGAGATCGTGTGTGGGATAGTTCTTCTCACTTGGCTTGAGCTGACGAGAAGTGTATGCCACAATTCTCTTATCTTGCATAAGCACACCACCAAGACCTTGAAGAGAAGCATCGCAGAATACTTCATAGGGCTTGGTTTCATCCGGAGGAGTCAGAACTGGAGAAGAGACAAGCTTATCTTTGAGGGTTTTGAAAGCCACTTCACATTCGGGAGACCAAAAGTATTTGACATTCTTCTGAAGCAGGTTGGAAAGAGGCTTGGCAATCTTGGAGAAGTTTTCAACAAATCTTCTGCAATAACTGGCAAGACCCAGAAAACTGCGGAGCTGCTTGACATTCTGAGGAGCTTCCCAGTTGACAATTGCTTCAACTTTCTCGGGATTAACCGCAATACCGTCAGCTGAGATGATGTGGCCCAGGTACAAAACCTTATCGAGCCAAAACTCGCAATTTGAGAACTTGGCATAGAATTTATGCTCTCGGAGTCGATCAAGAACCAGACGTAAGTGCTTTTCGTGATCTTCTTCATTCTTTGAAAACACCAGAATATCATCCAGATACACTAGCACGAACTCTCCAGTATAGGGGTTGAAGATGTAATGCATCATCCTTGAAAAGGTAGGAGGAGCATTGGCGAGACCGAAGGACGTGACGGTATACTCGTATGAACTGTAGCTCGTTCTGAAGGCCGTCTTGGGAATGTCTTCCTCGCGAATGCGAATTTGATGATAGCCCATTCGGAGGTCAAGCTTAGAGAACACTTTAGCTCCTTTGAGCTGCTCAAAGAGTTCGTTGATGTTGGGGAGCGGATACTTGTTCTTAATCGTCTTCTTGATCAATGGCCGGTAGTCAACACAGAGACGCTCCGTGCCATCTTTCTTCTTGACAAATAAGACACCACAGCCCCACGGAGATGTACTCGGTCTGATGAGACCCATACTCTCCTGCTTATCAAGCTGCTTCTTCAATTCCTTCAATTCATCCGGAGAGAGCTTGTAAGGACGCCGGCAAGCAGGCTCAGTGCCCGGCTCGAGTTCAATGACAAACTCCACCTGACGGTGTGGAGGCATGCCTGGAAGTTCTTCTGGAAAGACGTCTTGATATTCGTTCACCACAGGAATTTGATCTATGGCATTAATTTCGCCCTTATCATTGAGAGAGAAAAGCCGAATAGTATTATCCCTGGAGGCGAAGATAATAACATCTTCATCAGAATGAGTCAACTTGACTTCCTTTTGAGCACAATCAATGTGAGCATCATGCTGAGAAAGCCAATCCATTCCGAGAATGAGGTCAATGTCAGAATGACCAAGAATCACCGGTTTAGCCAGAAAACGATAATCTCCCATGCGAATAGAAACATCCGGAGCATAAACACTAGAAGTCATAATCTTGCCCGGAGAAACAACTTGCAACTTCTGAGGCAAATTTGAAGTGGCAATATTGTGCTTGGATGCAAATGGTTGAGACATGAAAGAGCAAGAAGCACCCGAATCAAATAACACTTTAGCAGGGATAGAGTTCACTGGAAGGTTACCCAGAATGACATCAGAAGAAGCCTCCGCTTGTGCTGCATTCATCAGATTGACCCTTGCTGCCTTTGGATCATGCCTGACAATAGCTGAACTCGCAGGTGGAGGAGGAGGAAGACGCTTCGGATTCGGACATCTGTTGGCATAATGACCCTTCTGGCCACACTTGTTGCACACCACTTCAGAGAGAGGACGGAAATGAGAGCCACTGGACTTGGAGCCTTGAGACTGAAACTGCTTCTTCGACTGGTTGCTTGGGTTGGGTGGGTGGGAGAAACCACGACCACTAGAGTTCTTGTTGTTGGAGTTGTTGAAGTTGTTGGAGTTGTTGTATGGAGCTCGAATCACTGGAGGAGGAGGAAGCCAGAATTTCTATTGCTTCGAGACCAACTGAGACGATGAGGAAGAGTGAACAGCATCTCGAATTCTCTTCTTAGAAGCCTCCATCTTAAGCTGAGCTGCTTCTTGTTTCAAAGCCATGTTATAGAACTTGTCGAATTCGTCTGGCTCGAACAAAGTGAGAGCAAGCTGAAGTTCATCTTTGAGACCTCCACGGAACTGATAGATTTTACTCTTGGCATCAGGAATGTCTTGCTTTGCATAACGAGCGAGGTTTTGGAACTTGACATTATACTGATAGACTGTCATGGAGCCCTGCTTGAGGTTGCGGAATTGCTCACGCATACCCTCGATAACACTTGTAGGAATGTGGTGCGAGCGGAAATCCTTGCAGAAATTCTCCCAAGAGATCACTTGACCCGGCCTGGAGTCTTTGTACTGCTGCCACCAGTCAGCTGCTTGATCTTTCAGTTGGAAGGCTGCAAACTTCACATAGTCATCTTCTTTCACGTTACTGCACTCAAAATGCTTCTTTATGTCGGTCAACCAATCCTCAGCATCAAGAGGGTCGACACAGTAACTGAAAGCTTTAGGATTGTTAGCCAGGAACTGGTTGAGAGTAGCATGGTGCTGCTGGAAGAAGTTGCCTTGGTTCACTGGAACACCCTGATTAGCTTGATTAGCTTGCATAGCTTGCATCTGCTGCATCATCTGCATCATCAACTGAGTGTTCTGAGCTGTAGTCTCCATAATTGCTCTCCAAGCCTCAGGCGGAGGAGGAGGTGAAGGAGGATGCTCTGGGACCTCTTCCACCTCTGGGTTAGCGTTTGGAACCTTTTTCGGAGCCATCCTGTAAGAGATGACCACGAATCAGCAATTGATTGACAAAAGGAATAAGCTGAATCAATGGAATGAATTGCAACAAGTCTTCACAATAATCATTCGAACAATAAGAACGAATGAAATCATCCGAACAAGAGGAACGAATGATATTCTTAGTTAATTGATAACATCAGTCTTCACGAGAAGCCAAATAGGGGACAAAAAGGATAAATAAGAAAAACAACAAGGTACAGACGGGAACAAATACAAGAGAGGAGTTTCGTTCTAACATCTTTGTGCTGAAAGCATATGAACGCGTTACGAAAAGGTTTTGCAATCCCCGGATCAGCATAGCCAAGGACCCTTTAAGATGCAACTCCTGATAGTAACAACGGTCATATAACCCCTTCACTCAATGTCGAACCCCGAACTCACTAACCTGCATTCGTTGGAAGAATGCCTACGATCTACTGGATAAAACCCACCTATAGATTTCCGAAAGATTCCAGTTATGCAATCAGGTGTTGGGGATACACGGGAAGCACCGCGCAATCAACTCTAACCTACATCCAGGTGTATCCATCCTTCAACACATAACCAGTCTTTCTTGGAAACTGTGTACCTCGGACCTTCGAAAAGCATCCACTATAACAAGCTATGGCAATACTCCCGAACTACCTCCCCAGTACTGGGTGATGTCGGGGTTATCTTGCCACTGGCCGTATAGGGGAGATTTTCGATGTCGGCCGTCTTAAGTATTTAGTACTGCCGCGATATGCTTGTTACAATGATACCCCGAAGCTCAACTCCTCGGTAACAGGAGGCATCGGGAACAATATCCTTGTCACAAGAACATCAAAACAATCCCAGAATACTCACGGGATTCCTAAAAAAATTTGTGCAAAATTTTGAAGATAGGAGAGACAAGAGTAGACGTCAGGAGTCCTCACCAGAGAGAAAGGGGATGAGAAGCAAAGAAATCCTACTCTCCGATATAATATAGGGCTCAAAAAGTTTTCAGTGTGTGCCTAGACTCGACCGTCAACGGTTCGATCAAACAGTGGGGGCTCCTAGGTCGGAGATGGCTCTGATTACCAACTTGTAATGCCCAGGATGGAGTTATACCTCCTACGTGTCGAGGCACGACTTAAAGGCATAAGTCCATCCTAGAATGATCTCAAGTTTGGTAATCTTTGCACAACTCATGTAAAAGAGGGGATAGTAAACTGAAAATAGTTGGCTTACACTCGCCACGTAACAGAATTACAGTACAAGTCTCAAACATCATACATTAAGAACATCACAACCCTCTAAGGGCAAAAGCCAAAAGTCAAAGTACCAAACTTAGATAAATAAACCACAGGCGGATCGAATCCTAGTAAGAGACTCCACTACTGATCGTCCGGGTAGCGCACGTAGTACCGACTATGCTCCTCGTCGTACTCCCAGCCCAGCTCGGTGCCATCACCTGGATAGCTCACAGCTGGACCTGCATCTGGTGTGTGAAGTAACTGTGAGCCACAGAGGACTCAGCAATCCCGTTCCCGGGTAACAGAACTATTTAAGCCTTTGGGTGAGGGAAAGGCTGAAGAAAAGAATAAGTCTGCAGCAGCAACTAGCATCTAGCTTACGTAAGTGAGAGAGAGAAGAGAAGCCTCGGCGAGAAGTGATCACGAAGTGATCCTAGCTACAAGCTCCACAATCATAACCCCTCCGTGTTCAACTCCCGAATCCCTATTCGGAAATTAACAGTCACGGAACACACGCTGGTAGTGTATTAGTAACATTGTGTCAAGTTATCTACAACCGGAATTAACAAGCTCCCATCTGCCACATAACCGCGGGCACGGCTTTCGAAAGTTCAAACCCTGCAGGGGTGTTCCAACTTGACCCATTACAAGCCCACGATCCGGGGAGTCGCAACTCCAAAGTGGGAAGACCCGAGTATCCTCGGAATCCCGTGCTCAAGATATACCGAGCTAAGGTAAGGCTAATCCAGCAAATCCTCCCGGCGTGTCGACACCCTGATAGTAGCCGCGCGTATCTAAGTCTCAGGACACGTCCGGATGGGCGATTCTACGGGTGTATACCAGATACCTCGGGTTGCCCCAAGGCGGCCCCGCAGACTCCCCGTTTCGGACCAACACTCATGTGGAGCACTGGCCCGGGGTTGTTGATTAAGAAAGAGGGTTAATTACTCCCTATGCAAGTTTAGTTTGTTATTAGGCAAATAGTACCAATGTTGGGATTTGCTGGAAAAGACTTAGCACTTAGCGGTTTATCGAGGGGGTCCCATACACCCCAACCGTGTTAGGAACGCATAATCAAGGAACATAATACCGGCTTATACGGATCCTAACGGCATGAGTGGAACAAAACACCAAGCAAAAGGCTTAGCCTTCCACCCTTGCCAATATATAGATGATTTCATTTAAGCATTTATATAGTGTGATATAACCCAACCAAACTTCAACATGGAGCAAGCATCTTCACTTCACCTGCAACTAGCAACGCTATAAGAAGGGCTGAGCGAAGCGTACTTAGCCAAGCAACGGTTTGCATAGGTAGGTTGGTTAAACATGGCAATTGGTTACAAATAGGAGGCTGACAAGAAGATCATGGGCATCGAGGCAAAACTATAGATCGAGACTACTAGCAATAGGCAAAGATAGTAATGTTATCGGGGTTCGGTCATCTTGCCTGAAGAGAAGTCGTTCGGATCGTAAGAAGGGTCCTCGTGCTCAACCTCGTTGGAAACCTCGTGCTCAACTTCGTACCCGGTCTCAGCTTCCGGCTCTAAACAAAACAATCACACCAAGCACCAATCAACAAGATGCAATGCGCACTCGAAAAACATGAATGCATGATGGATGCACTAAAGGATGCACACGGAGCACGTAAAACATCACTCAAGCAAAACACCTCAAAACAAGATAACAAGCTGATATTATTAATCTACACAGAAAAACAATCAAGTTTGATATAAGATTCGCTGAAATCGGAGTTACGGGCTAAAAGTTATGCCCGAAACAAGATTTGAGCGAAAGCTGAAAATTACAGCAACATAGCATCTTCGGAGCTCAAAATAATTGAGCTACAGCACCCAAAAAGCATGGCAAAGGACTTGAACACAAACTAGACATATAGTACAGCAACTATGTCCAAAGTGCACCCCCAACGGAGTCACGGATCAATAGCAATGATCTTGGACATATTGAACTTGACAATAAAATTCTGGCAGCAGAATTTTTATTGAAACTTTAGAGCAAAAGATAAACATGCTACAGCCACTCAAATGGACATGTGAGGACATGGATGGAAAGACAACAATATATACTACAAGGAACAATCAAAATCCACCCCAAAACTATCATGCTTTGTCCTAGAACAGCACACGAACATGGCATCGGAACGTTACAGATTTCAGACTTAGTGAAAAATCACTAAGTCCTAAAACAGCAATATCATCATAGCAACTAAAAGAGCATGTTTAAGTCACCTCGAAACTAAACATGGCAAAGGGTAAGCACCTCATCAAAGTACACAGGAAGGTGATCCCGAAACACACAAGCATGCATCATAGAGGTGAACACAACGATTGCAACGAGCTCAACAAGATGGCATTTCATAACAAGTGAAAACACATCACATGAACATGGCACTTTGCAACGACGATAACAAGGCAATAATAAATCTACCATGCAACCTATCACAAGCAACACGTAGTTCGTGGCAAGACGAACACGTGGACATGTCATTTGCATCATTTGGACAACCGAGCTAAAAGATATCACATGGCAAAGGTGGCATGAAAATAACACATAGCAGCAGTTTATATCATGATGCACTCTTGCAACAGCAAAACAAGCACCTAGATGATCTCTAACATGCATGACAACAACAGGTAAAACGTAGAGCACAACTCCACGAACGTCTGGACATATCACACGCGCAAAACGGAGCAACACAGTAAAAGTTAGGGCAGGTCAAACTTAGCATCTCAGAATACTAAAACAGGGACTTAGAGGAAAAGAAGTCAACCTAGCAGATCAGATCTGAGGGAAAACGGAGAAGACGGGCCGGCGGCGCGGATCTGGCCCAGGGCGGAGGGAGAAGTGGGCCGCGGCGGAGGCGGCGGCCCCGGCGCTGGAGAGGCCCGGCGCCTCGGGCCCGGCTGGAGGAAGGGAGGCGGTGCGGCCTCGGTAGCCTGGAGGAGCTGGCGAGGCCCGGGTCGGAGGGAGGCGGCCCAGGTGGCGCGGCGGCCTGCGCGACGCGGCCCGGTGAGGCGGCTGGTGCGCGCGCGGTGGCGGGCCTTCGCGGGCGAGCGGGAGATGCGGGCCGCGGGGAAGTGGTCCCCCGGCCGCGCGGAGTGGACGACTGGCCTTCGGCGGCTGGTGCGGGCCTCGACGGGAGCCTGGGCTCGGGGCGAAGTGGTCCCCCCCCCCCCGGCCAGGCCGATGCGGAGTACGGGCCTGGCGCGGTGGAAGCCTCGCGCGCTGGATCGATGCGGTGTACGCTGCGCGTTGACCTGGCGAACGGGATCGAAGGGAACGGCCGGTGCGCTGCCTCGAGCTGCGGCTGCGGCTGGCTGCTGCTTCGATGGATCCCTCGGGATCCGGGAAGATTTTTTTGGATCTGAAGAAGAAAGGAAAAAAAAGAGGGGAGAGAGGAGGAAGAAGAAGGGGATGCCCAAAATAGACTAGGGGTCTATATATAGTAGTTTTTAGGGTTAGGAGGGAGTTTGGGGCGCTAGGAGCCCTCCGATCGCGATCCGATGGATCCGATCGCGGGGGTAGATTTAAAAGGCCTAGGAGGAGAAAAGAGACTGCAGTAGGGGTGTTTCCGGGACACGAAGTGAAGGCACTTTGGACCCACACGTACAACGGATGGAAAAGTCAACGGAGTCCAAACGAGACGAGATTTGAGAGGCGGGTTGCACACAACAAAACAACAACACACACAACAACCTTGCGGCACACCGGTAACGTTAAACGCCCGAACAACAAAGTAGGCCTACGGGACGTCACGGACACGTGAGGGAGCTCCGGAACGCGAAACGGACAACGGGAAGGAACACGCGGAACCGGATGCAACCGACAACACAAAAGCAATGCGATGCACATGTCTACATGATATGAATGAATGCCACACACTCACACAACAAAACGACGAAACCCGAAAGACAGAAACCCGGAATGGAAATAGATGAAGCCGGAGATATATTATATACCCAAAAGGGAAAGTATTACATCCGGGGCATTACAGAGGACATATGGGAATTATCGTCAAGCTAGTTTTCATCAAGATCGTTTGATTCGCGTTCGGTACTTTGATAATTTGGTATATGGGTGGACCGGTGCTTGGGTGCTGCCCTTACTTGGACAAGCCTCCCACTTATGATTAACCTCTAATGCAAGCATCCGCAACTACAAAAGAAGTATTAAGGTAAACCTAACCATAGCCTGAAACATATGGATCCAAATCAGCCCCTTACGAAGCAATGCATAAACTAGGGTTTAAGCTTCTGTCACTCTAGAAACCCATCATCTACTTATTACTTCCCAATGCCTTCCTCTAGGCCCAAATAATGTTGAAGTGTCATGTAGTCGACGTTCACATGACACCACTAGAGGAGAGACAACATACATCTCATCAAAATATCGAACGAAGACCAAATTCACATGACTACTAATAGCAAGACTTCTCCCATGTCCTCGGGAACATAAGTAACTACTCACAAGACATAATATTGTTCATGATCAGAGATATATTAATGCGCATAATGGATCTGAACATATGATCTTCCACGAAATAAACCAACTAGCATCAACTACAAGGAGTAATCAACACTACTAGCAACCCACAGGTACCAATATGAGGTTTTGATACAAATATTGGATACAAGAGATGAACTAGGGTTTGAGAGGAGATGGTGCTGGTGAAGATGTTGATGAAGATAGCTCTCCCCAAGATGGGAGAATTGTTGGTGATGACAGCGGTGACGATTTCCCGCTCCCAGAGGGATGTATCCCCGGCAGAACAGCTCTACCGGAGCCCTAGATTGGTTTCCGCCTCGGTTCTGCCTCGAGACGGCGGCGTCTGGTCCCGAAAGCCTTCTCTTGATTTTTTTTTCCAGGCCAAAACGCTTCATATAGGAGAAGTTGGTCACCTGGGGGCCACCGGCTGGCCCTCGAGGCAGGGGGCGCCCCCCACCCTCGTGGGTTTCTTCCGCCTGGTATTTTTTATATTTTCTAAAAAAATGTTCTGTGGAGTTTCGGGGCTTTTGGAGTTGTGCAGAATAGGTTTCCAGAGTTTGCTCCTTTTCCAGCCCAGAATTCCAGCTGCCGGCATTCTCCCTTCTTCATGTAAACCTTGCAAAATAAGAGGGAAAAGGCATAAGTATTGTGACAAAACATGTATGAACAGCCCATAATGCAATAAATATCAACTTATAAGCATGATGCAAAATGGACGTATCAACTCCCCCAAGCTTAGACCTTGCTTGTCCTCAAGCGAAAGCCAATATCAAAAAATATGCCCACATGTTTAGAGATATAGGTGTCAATAAAAACAGAATACGGACATGAGGGCATCATGATCATTCTCATAACAGCAACTTAAATGAATGTAGTCATATGATTATTATGCAAAAGTAACAATTCATCCACAATATCAAGTATGCATCATAAACTTCATTGGAAACTAACAAACTTTGGTCTCGGTCATTGAAGCAATTGCAATTTATCGTAACATCGGAAAGAGTCAATATAATAGCTTTTCAGCAAGCTTACATACTCAACTATCATATAATCTTTCATAATTGCTCACACTCACGCAATACTTATGTTTATGGAGTTTTAATCGGACATGGAGAAAGATAGGGGGTTATGGTGTTGCCTCCCAACCTTTTACCTCAAGGGTAATGTCAACAGTAATAGATTATGAAAACTTACATCTAAGTGGGTATATATATCAGGATCTTTCCAACACAGTGTGCTTGACAAAGGTATAATGAAAAAGGAAAGGTATATCTCACCTTGACACTTATAGGACAAGAATAAAAGATAGGCCCTTCGCAGAGGGAAGCAGAGGTTGTCATGTGTTTTTATGGTTGGATGCACAAAGTCTTAGCATAGAAGAACTTCGCACCTTTATTGTGCAGTCCGTCGCTTTTATTACTTCCATATCACAAGCTCGTATAAAGCTAATTTCTCCCACACTAATAAATCATACATATTTAGTGGGTTTACAACATGACAACTTACTTGGAAGGATCTTTCTCAATCCATACGTAGGTATGGTGGACTCTCATGGCAGAACTGGGTTTAAGGATGTATGGAAGCACAAGTAGTATCTCTACTTAGTGCAAGGAGGTTTGGCTAGCATGAGAGGGAAAGGCAAGCTCAACATGTTGGAAGATCCATGACAATATACTTTATTTCGGATATAAAAAGACATAACCCATTATGTTGTCTTCCTTGTCCAACATCAACTCTTTAGCATGTCATACTTTTAATGAGTGCTCACAATCATAAAAGATGTCCAAGATAGTATATTTGTATGTGAAGCCTCTCTTCTTTTATTACTTCCTATTAATTGCAACGATGACCAAAACTATGTTTGTCACCTCCCAACAAATTTTATTTATCATACTCTTATATGTGAAGTCACTACTTCCCATAAGATCGATATGATCTCTATGATTCTCCTTTTGTTTTCTTTCTTTTATCATGACCCAAGTGAGGAAATCAAGCCCTTGACTCAACACTAATCTTTATTATATAGCTCACAGACTCGAATACAAAGGATAAAGCTCACAAAGCAAAAGCTCACAACTAGATCATGCTAACTTTATTCTAATAGATCAAGATACTACCAAAAGGATCGAACTAAGAAAAACGGTAAAGATAAGAGTGATGGTGATACGATACCGGGGTCACTCCCCCAAGCTTGGCAGTTGCCAAGGGGAGTGCCCATACCCATATGATTATGTATCCTTCTTCGGGGTTGGCGATGATGACTTCTTCCTCAGCTTATGCTTAAGGGCAGAGTTTTGCTCCCTCGGATCATTGATCTCTTGCTCAAGGTTTAATATCTTCTTGCATAATGCCTGCTTGTTCTCCTGCAATAGGTTAAAAGGGATAAATTCGATCTTAGGTTTCTTTACTCTGTCGGGGAGACTTGGATTTTTGAACTCCACATGCATGTCCTCCAATTGAGGCAGTGGGACTTCGTCTTCATCCGAGCTAGTCCAATCCTTCCTCTTTGAATCATGGTCCTCTTCTTCTTTCGTAGTCCAACTGTAATGCTCCAAATCACCATAGGCCTTAGGGTCAGCAAGGGAATCAGCTTTCTCCTTCCGAATCCTGGGACGACATGTTGCTCTTATCTATGACAGGAACAGCTCAAAACGAGAACAGAGGAATTCTACGTGATACAGAGGTCAAAACCTTCGGGAGTATATATAATGAATTTTTCCCGCACGAAAGGAGTAACCCACAAGAAAACGGAGTCCAGGGGACACACGGGGTGCACTGGGAAGGGGGGCACCCCCTACCCTCGAGGCCACCTCGTGTCTCCTTCGGACTGCGGTTTATTTTTCTAATTTTCTAAATATTCCAAAACGGAGAAAAATTACCTTTAGAACTATTTTGGAGTCGGTTTACTTACCGTATCACGTACCTCTTCCTTTTCGGAGACTGAATCGTTCTGGAAAGTGTCCCTTATGTGTTCCTCTGGGGTTGTGGTTTCAATAATATTAGTTTCAACATTTATAGGATTACCTGAGATATAATGCTTGATCCTTTGACCATTCACCACCTTCGGATTTGTGCCTTCGAAGTTGTTGATCTTTATGGCACTAGAACGATAGACCTCCTCAGTAACGTAAGGTCCTTCCCACTTGGAGAGAAGTTTTCCTGCAAAAAATCTTAAACGAGAGTTGAATAGCAAAACATAATCACCCACGTTGAGCTCACGCTTTTGTATCCTTTTGTCATGCCATCTTTTAACCTTTTCTTTAAATAAATTGGCATTCTCGTAGGCCTGGGTTCTCCATTCATCGAGACAGCTAATATCAAATAGTATCATTTCACCGGCAAGTTTGAAATCATAATTGAGCTCTTTAATAGCCCAATATGCCATATGTTCCAGCTCAAGAAGTAAGTGACAAGCTTTTCCATATACCATCTTATATGGAGACATTCCCATAGGATTTTGTATGCAGTTCTATAGGCTCATAATGCATCATCTAGTTTCTTGGACCAATTCTTTTTGGACCAATTAACTGTCTTCTGCAAGATTAATTTCAACTCCCTATTACTTAGTTCTACCTGACCACTAGTCTGTGGGTGATAGGGTGATGCAATTCTATGGTTGACATCGTACTTAGCAAGCATCTTACGGAAAACACCATGAATAAAGTGTGAACCACCATCAGTCATTAGATATCTAGGGACTCCAAACCTCGGAAATATAACTTCTTTAAGAATCTTAATAGAGGTGTTATGATCAGCACTACTAGTTGGAATAGCTTCTACCCACTTAGTAACGTAATCAACAGTGACTAGGATATGTGTGTACCCATTATAGGCGGGAAAAGGTCCCATGTAATCAAAGCCCCAAACATCAAATGGTTCGATAACAAGTGAATAATTCATAGGCATTTCTTGATGTCTACTAATATTAACAATTCTTTGACATTCATCACATGATAAGACGAACTTACGGGCATCCTTAAAGAGAGTAGGCCAATAAAACCGGATTGTAATACCTTGTGTGCAGTTCTGTCTCCCGCATGGTGTCCTCCGTAAGCTTCGGAGTGGCACTTGCGTAAGATCTATTCCTATTCATGCTCAGGCACACAACGTCTAATAATACCATCTACTCCTTCTTTATAAAGATGTGGGGCATCCCAAAAGTAATGTCTCAAATCATAGAAGAACTTTTTCTTTTGCTGGTATGTGAAGCTAGGAGGTATAAACTTAGCAACAATATAATTAGCATAATCAGCATACCAAGGAGCATTACGAGAAGTGTTTATGACAGCTAGTTGTTCATCAGGGAAGCTATCATCAATAGTTTGTGGGTCATCAAGTATATTCTCTAACCTAGACAAGTTATCTGCTACGGGGTTCTCAGCTCCCTTCCTATCAATAATATGCAAGTCAAATTCTTGTAGCAAGAGAACCCATCTAATAAGTCTAGGTTTAGCATCTTTCTTTTCCATAAGGTATTTTATAGCAGCATGATCAGTGTGAATAGTTACTTTAGAATTAACAATATAGGGTCTAAACTTATCACAAGCAAACACAACTGCTAGAAATTCTTTCTCAGTGGTAGCATAATTTCTTTGGGCACTATCTAGAGTTTTACTAGCATACTGGATAACATTCAATTTCTTGTCAACTCTTTGCCCTAGAACAGCTCCTATAGCATAATCACTAGCATCGCACATAATCTCAAATGGTAAGTTCCAGTCAGGAGGCTGGACAATGGGTGCAGAGATCAATGCTTTCTTCAGTATTTCAAATGCTTCTAGACAATCATCATCAAAGACAAAAGGAATATCTTTCTGTAAAAGATTAGTCAGAGGCCTGGAAATTTTGGAGAAGTCCTTAATGAACCTCCTATAAAACCCGGCATGACCAAGGAAACTTTGTATACCTTTGATATCCTTAGGGCATGGCATCTTTTCAATAGCATCCACTTTAGCTTTGTCAACTTCAATACCTCTTTCAGAATTTTATGTCCCAAGATAATGCCTTCATTAACCATAAAGTGGCACTTCTCCCAATTCAAGACAAGGTTAGTGTCTTCACATCTCTGCAAAACTCGATCAAGGTTGCTTAAGCAATCATCAAAAGAAGTTTTGTAAACGGAGAAATCATCCATGAACACTTCAACAATCTTTTCACAAAAATCAAAGAATATAGCCATCATGCATCTTTGAAAGGTAGCAGGTGAGTTACATAAACCAAAAGGCATACGTCTATAAGCAAAGGTACCGAAAGGACAAGTAAAGGTGGTCTTTTCTTGATCCTCCTTTGACACAGGTATTTGAGAGAAACCAGAATAACCATCTAGAAAGCAGAAATGAGTATGTTTGGATAATCTTCCTAGCATTTGATCAATGAATGGCAATGGGTAATGATCTTTCTTAGTAGCTTTATTTAACTTACGGAAATCAATTACCATCATATAACCTGTAACTATTCTTTGCGGGATCAATTCATCTTTATCATTAGGGACAACAGTCATACCTCCTTTCTTAGGAACACAATGGACAGGACTTACCCACTGGCTATCATCAATGGGATAGATAATACCTGCCTCTAGAAGCTTTAGAATTTCCTTCCTTACCACTTCTTTCATCTTAGGATTTAACCGTCGCTGATGATCAATAACTGGTTTAGCATTTTCTTCCAATTTTATCTTGTGTTGACATATAGTGCGACTAATGCCCTTAAGATCATCCAGAGTATATCCAATAGTAGCTCCGTGCTTCTTCAGAGTTTTCAATAATCTTTCTTCTTCATGCTCTAAAAGGTTAGCACTAATAATAATAGGATATATCTTCTTTTCATCAAGATAAACATACTTAAGATTATCAGGCAAGGGTTTAAGTTCAAACACGGGATCACCCTTGGGTGGAGGAGGATCCCCTAGGATTTCAACAGGCAAATTGTTTTTCAATACGGGCCCCTGTGTAAGAAATATTTCATCTATCTCCCTTCTCTCATTCATATGCATATCATTTTCATGGTCTAGCAAGTATTGTTCTAAAGGATCATTAGGTGGCACGGCAATAGAAGCAAGACCGATAAGTTCATCCTTACTGGATGGTGCCTTTTCAAGGGGTTGTCTACGGAATTTAGCAAAGTAAAAATCATGAGACATATCCCCTAATCAGACAGTGACAATATCTTTCACACAGTCTATCTTGGCATTAACGGTATTCAAGAAGGGTCTACCAAATATAATGGGACAGAAAGCATCTTGTGGGGAACTAAGAACAAGAAAGTCAGCGGGGTATTTAACCTTCCCACATAGAACTTCAATATCACTAACAATCCCAACTGGTGAAATAGTATCTCTATTAGCAAGCTTAATAGTAACATCAATCCCCTCTAACTCAACTGGTGCAATATCATGCATAATTTCGTTATACAAGTCAAGAGGGATAATACTTGCACTAGTACCTACATCACATAAACCATGATAGCAATGATCTCCTATCTTGACAGAGATAACAGGCAAGCCTACAACAGGTTTATGTCTATTCCTAGCATTGGGTTTAGATATTCTAGCAGACTCTTCTTGGAGATAAATAACATGTCCATCAAAATCTTCTACCAAGAGATCTTTAACCTTAGCAACACTAGGTTCAACTTTAATTTGCTCAGAGGGTGTAGATGTTCTAGTGTTACTCTTACGGACTACAGTTGAAGCTTGAGCATGATCCTTTATCCTAACAGGGAAAGGTGGTTTCTCGATATACGCGGTAGGGATAACTGGATCAACATTATAATTGATAGTCTTTTCTTCAACTTTAATAGGTTCAAGTACTTTTACTTCAATAGGGGGATGGTATTTAAACCACTTCTCCTTGGGGAGATCAACATGAGTAGCAAAGGATTCACAGAAAGAAGCTACTATCTCAGAGTCAAGTCCATACTTAGTGCTAAACTCACGGAAAACATCGATATCCATAAAAGCTTTAACACAATCAAACTTAGGGGTCATACCTGACTCCTTACCTTCATCGAGATCCCAATCTTCGGAGTTGCGTTTAATTCTTTCCAATAAATCCCATTTAAAGTCAATAGTCTTCATCATATAAGAGCCAGAACAAGAAGTATCGAGCATGGAGCGATTATTATGTTATGAGAAAGCCGAGCATAAAAATTTTGAATGGTCATTTCTCTTGAGAGCTCATGATTGGGGCATGAATATAACACTGACTTAAGCCTCCCCCAAGCTTGAACGATGCTTTATCCTTCGTGAGGCCAGAAATTACAAATATAATTACGATCATGATGAACCTGGTGCATAGGGTAGAACTTCTGATGAAATTCCAACTTCAGACGATTATAGTTCCAAGATCCCATATCATTGCATAGCCTAAACCATGTCAATGTGTCTCCCTTCAAAGATAAAGGGAAAACCTTCTTCTTGATAACATCCTCGGGCATACCTGCAAGCAACAATCCACAAACTTCATCCACATAGATTAGATGTAAATCGGGATGAAGTGTCCCGTCTCCTGTATAGGGATTTTCAAGCAGTTTCTCTATCATACCCGAAGGAATCTCAAAGCAAACATTTTCAATAGGTGCAGTAGGTTGAGGAGGAACTCTTTGCTCTTCTGCTCGGGGTGAAGATACCCCGAACAAGGCCCTCAAAGGATTTGGAGCCATAGTAACAAGTGACAATAAATTTCAGCACACTATCACTAGTAGAAAAAGGGTCAAACGTGAAGCACATTAGTGCCGGTTTGAATTTGAGCCGGCACTAATGTGTACACTAGTGCCGATTCCAACGGCTAGCCGGGCCGCTCTCATTAGTACCGGTTCGTGGCGAACCTTTAGCACCAGTTCGTGCCACGAACCGGTATGCCAGGCCCAAGATGCGATTATATCCCAATCACGTGACACTTACGTGATTGGGGCACAACCGCATTTCGGGCGCTTAGCAAGATGGATATCATTACATCATACCACTACATGCATACATGGGGGATACAACAATACATACAAGTCACATGAATACAACAACATCAATACAAGGCATCCGACTACGGATGCAAACAAGAAAAGCACAATGGCATCCATCTGCTATCCTAGGCTGCCGACCCGGAACCAAACCCAAGACTGAAGAAGAAGAAGAAGAAAGAACTCCAACACAACGACATCGCTCTCACGTCAAGACATCGGAAACCTGCACCTGCAACTGTTGTTGTAGTATCTGTGAGCCACGAGGACTCAGGAATCCCATAACCATGGGTAACAAGACTATCAAAGCTCAAAGGGTAGGAAGAGGTAAAGTGGTGAGGTTGCAGCAGCGGCTAAGCAATATATATGGTGGCTAACTTACGAGTACAAGAATAAGATGAGCATCTACGCAAACGGTCGCAAACTAGTAGTGATCGCTAAAGATCCTGAACTACCTACGAGTCAAACATAACCCCACCGTGTTCTCTTCTCAAAATGAAAAGAGACAGTCACGGTTACTCACACAGTTGTGTATTTTACTTCGGATCCTCTGTCAAGTTTTCTACAACCGGACATTAACAAATTCCAATCTGCCACATAACCGCGGGCACGGCTTTCGAAAGATCATAACCATGCAGGGGTGTCCCAACTTAGCCCATCACAAGCTCTCACGATCAGCTGAAGTAATAATAATTATTACCCCTTATAGTAGGGAAATCCGATCAGGCTCGGTATCCCGGTGCACAAGACATTTCGACAATGGTAAAACAAGTCCAGCAAGACCTCCCGGCGTGCCGACACCCTGATAGTAGCCGCGCGTATCTCGTCTCAGGCCACGACCGGATGGGTGATGCTACAGGTAAAACCAGCCCTCGGGTTCCCCCAAGGTGGCCCTGCAGGACCCCCGTTTGGGACCAACACCATCAGCACTGGCCCCCTGCTATGTAGAAGAATCCACGGGTAGCACTAACTCCCTATGTAATTTAATTAATTAATTAATTATGTTGTTATTATGAGCAAATTAAAAACCAATGTTGGGCCTTGCTGGAGGAGTTTTATTCAAAGACGAAGTGTCAAGGGGTCCCCATATACCCAACCGTGTAAGGAACGCAAAAATCAAGGAACATAATGCCGGTTTATCGGCGCCTGGGTGGCATGAGTGGAACAAAACACCGAGCAAAAGGCCAAGCCTTCCACCCATGCCCAGTATATAGGTGTGTTAATAATAATAATAGATATTGTGATATCCAACAACAAGTTCCAACATGGAACGATCTTCATCTTCACATGCAACTAACAACGCTATAAGAGGGGCTGAGCAAGCGGGTAACATAGCCAAACAATGGTTTGCTAGGAAGGTGTCAAAGGTTAAAGGTTTCATGGCAACAAAGAGAGGGGCTGACAATAATGATGGGTAGCGCGACATATAACGATAGCATCGAGACACTAAGCATGGCAATGATAGTAAAGGTATCCAAGGGTATGGTCATCTTGCCTGAGATCCCGCAAGGAAGAAGAACGGATCCATGAAGAAGACGAAGAAGAAGCCTTGAAGAAGAAACACGGGTAGATGAACGAATCCTCACGAACGCAACGGAACAAGCACTAACAAGAAGAAGCAAGCAACACGGTAAACACACCACACGAGACATGACAATATGCTCAACCAAGTATGATGCAAAACAAGTCTCCATATGATGCACACCAAGTCTGTACAGGAAGCAAAACATGGCAAGGTAGGAAAACAACACAAGTCTATATATGATGCAATACATGGCAAGGTATGATGCAAGATAAGTCTATACAGGAAGCAAAACATGGCAAGGTAGGAAGCACAGGAAAACAACACAAGAACATGACAATATGCTCAAGCAAATAGGATGCAAGACAAGTCTATATATGATGCAAAACATGGCAAGGTAGGAAGCACAGAAAAACAACACAAGTCAACAAGTTTAAATGAGGCCGGAAAACTACATATAATAAAACCCGTAAGACCTCATATGCATAGTTTGAAATTAGTCCAGATCTGAACATACCTTAAGTTAAAGTGGTTAAACAGCAGATTAACATGCACCATGATGATCTACACAAAATTCTAGTCAAGTTTCATATAGAGATTGTTTAATTCGGAGCTACGGCCTAGAAGATATGAGCAAAACAAGTTAAGCATGGCAACGGTGCAAGATGCACCCAAACACCAAGCAAACATACTCCAAACATGTTAACAAGATGATATTATGAATCTACATGCAAAAACACACAAATTTCATATAAGGCACACACAAAACGGAGCAACGGGCTAAAAGATACACATGAAACAAGATATAACAACAAGCTGAAGTTAACAGCCACATAGCAACTTTGGAGCAAGAAATATATACTCTACAGCACTCAAACAAGGTAACAAGAAGCATGGACATTAAGTAGACATATCCTACAGCAAACAACTCCATTGGAGCACCTCCATAGGAGGCATGGATCAATAGCAACAAGCTACAACATTTTGATCATGACACTAAAAACCTGACAGTAATATTTTATAGCAACTTGGGAGCAAGAAATAAATAAGCTACATCAGGTCATATGAGCAAGTAAGGGCATGAATGGATATACAACAACATGTACAACAAGGAATGATCAATGGCCACCCCAAAACTAGCATGGATTTGCCTAGGGCATCAAGCAAACATAGCATCAGGATATTACAGATTCTAGACTTAGTGAAATTTAACTAAGTGTTAAAACAGTAACATTAGCATGGCATGTTTGCGAGCATGTTTAAGTCACCTCAAGGCATATCAAGGAAAGTTAAATGCACCACATCAAAGATCATATAATGGTGATTCTAAAACAACTAAACATGTGGCATGAGGGCAAACACATCAATAGCAAAGAGCATGTGAAATCAGCATCTCATAACAAGTTTCAGCACCTAGCAGCCAAATGCACTTTTGCAACAGAGATTAACATGGAAATATGGACTCAAACAAGCATGCTATAGCAACCATCATGTAGTACGCTGCACAAGGAACATTTTGACATATCATATGCATCATTTGGATAAACATGCACCAAGTTATCATATCTCAAACATGGCAACAAAATAACAAGTAGCAGCAGTTTACAACAAGTAGCACTCTTGCAACAGATATTAGAGCAACTAGATGAACCCAAATGAGCATGGTACAATGGAACAAAGTGTAGAGCATATCACCACGATCATTTTGACATATCATTCACTCAATTTGGATAAGCACACATCAATTTACAACATCACAAAGTAAGCAACAAAATACTGACAGAAAATGACTTACCAGTTTTTAACTCCGAAAAAAATAACAGAGTGGGGGCAGGATAACTATCCAACGCCCAGGCGACTGATAGGCAACAGGAGGGTCTGGGCTGGCTCACCTCGTGGGCCGAGGCCCAGGACGGAGGCGGCAGGCCAGCCGGAGGTGCAGAGGAGACGGGCCGGCTTGGGCCCTTGGTGAAGTCGAGGGAGATGTGGGCCGGGGCGACGCCCACGTGGCCGGCTGGACGGGATGCGGCCCACCTGCGGGAGGAGACCCAGGACGCTAGCGATGTTGGTCAAGCTCGGCCTCGACGAAGGACGACGATGGCAGCGGCCCGGCGAGGAAATGGGAGGAGGTCGGGGAGGCTCCGGCGGGCTGGGGCAACGGGATCCGGCAGATCTGGGCGGCGGCGGGCCGGATCCGGCCGGAGCCGGGGCGGGGTGGCAAGACGAGGCCGGCGCCGGGCTGGGGGTGCTCCGGCGAGCTAGGACGACGGCGACGATGAGACTTCGGCGGAGGCAAGGCCGCGGCGGTGCGGCCAACTGTGGCAGGGGGCGGCCGCGCTGCTCGCCGGCGGCGGCCGGAGACGGAGGCAGCGCGGGGCTCCAGCGAGCGGATGCGCTTGGCGCGGGGCGGCGGCGGATGGGCCCGCGCGGGTCCGAGATGGGCTCGGCGGGCCGACGCGGTGGGGAGGAGGCTGGGGCGACATGGCGCCGTCCCGTTGGCTGTGGGCGGCGAGGCCGATGACGTGTCGGCGGCGGATTGGCTGGAACACGCGGCGGCTGGACATGTCCGGCGGCGGGGTGGACATGTCCGGCGCGCGGAGGAGGAGGAGGTTAGGGTTGGATCTGCGAGAGAAAAACGGGGGAGACACATATTTATAGGTAGAGGGAGCTAGGAGTGTCCAAATGAGGAGCTGTTCGCGGCCACGCGATCGTGATCGAACGGCCAAGAGCATGGAGGGGTTAGAATGGGCTAGGTGGGCTGTGTGAAAGGGGTGCTGGGCCAAAAGAGAAGAGGTTTCCGGCGAGAAACATGGTTAACCATTGGGCTATCAAACGAACTCCGAACGTGACGAAACTTGACAGGCGGTCTACCTATGCTATAATAAGACCACACGCCAAGTTTCAACCCATTCCGAGAACGTTTTCCGGCCACTCACAAAATAAATATTCAGAGGCACCGCGGGCACGTGCGAGTGTGTTTGGGCTCAGAACGGACAACGGAAAGGACGAGGGGACTCGAGCGGATGCAAGTTTTGAAAACATGCTGATGCAACACACATGATGACATGGCAAGATGCAACACGCAAGCAGATGACATGGAAAAGACGACGAATCACTGGCTGACACCTGGCGCACCGGTCTCGGGGTGTCACACGGTACTAATGAGAGTGGTGGCAGGATGTTGTCAGTCTGGGGCCCCTCCAGCACCTTTAGTACCGGTTCTTGGCACGAACCGGTGCTAAAGGTGGTCGTACATAAACCCTTCGTCCACTCGAGCTCGCTCTGTTCTTCCCCTTTCCCCTCTCCCTCTCTGTTCTTCCCCTCTTCCTCTCGAGCTCATCACACATTTTGCCCAAAATTTGTCAAGATTTGAAGGCCCCCATCCATTCAAATGATCACAAAGGTTAGCAACTTTGTCCTTTCATCTCTCATTGCTATATTAGCTCTTGCAATGCTTTATATAGTGATTAATTTGTGAGTTTAGTAATTTGGGAGGAAATATATGTGCTAGTATTTGATTTATATGCAATTTGAGGTCCAAAATAACACTTAGTTTGCATATCTAGGAGAGGTTAAATTTAGTTGAAAGAGAAAATGAGTACTTGAAAGAAAAATTGAAAAGAATTGAGGAAGAGAAGATGGAATTGGAGTTGCATCTTGCCGATGTCGTCGATGATCACAAGATCAAGATGGAGAAAATGCGCTTGAAGATTAGAAAGATTAGAAAATATGCCATCAATAGTGACGCTTGGTATCATTATGATGTTGGATCAATTGTTACCTTAGTTGCGATCTTGATCGCATTTGTTGTTGCATTTAAATGCTTTAGCTAGAGAGTTATTTGTTTGTTGCATTTAAGTGTTGTATGAACTTTATGTATGAACTTGTATTAAGTTGGTGTTTTTGGTGCTTTGTATTGAAGATGAGCCGGCAATGGATGTACGATGACCGATGCTCTCCCCAGTTCATTAATGGCGTGCAAACTTTTCTGCTTGCGATCGAGGCAAACAAGCGGGCAGATGGTTTTATGCCTTGTCCATGTGCTGTCTGTAAGAATGGTCAAAATTACTCTAAGTCAAGAATCATTCACATCCACCTATTTAAATCCGGTTTCGTGGCCCACTATAATGTTTGGACCAAGCACGGAGAAAGAGGGGTTATGATGGAAGACAATGAAGAAGAAGAGGACGACGACAGCTATCCTGGCCATGGGTTCCCTGAATACGATGATACAACAATGGGGGAAGAAGCTAAGCTGGTAATGCGGGAAGAAGCTGAGCCGGCAATGCAGGAAGAAGCTGAAGAAGAGGCATCAGATGAGCCCGTTGATGATCTAGGTCGGGCCATTGCCGGTGCAAAGAGAAACTGCTCAAGTGATTTGGAGAAGAAGAAGTTGCAGCGCATGTTAGAGGATCACAAAAAAATTGTTGTACCCGAATTGCGTAGGTGACAAGAAAAAGCTGGGCGCCACACTGGAATTGCTGCAATGGAAGGCAGAGAATGGTGTATCTGACAAGGGATTTGGAAAGTTGCTGGTAATGATAAAGGATATGCTTCCAAAGGACAACGAATTGCCCAAGAGTACGTATGAAGCAAAGAAGGTTGTCTGCCCTCTAGGGTTAGAGGTGCAGAAGATACATGCATGCCCTAATGATTGCATCCTCTACCGCGGTGAGTACGAGGATTTGAACGCTTGCCCGGTATGCGGTGCATTGCACTATAAGATCAGCCGCGATGACCCTGGTGATGTCGAGGGCGAGCGCCCCAGGAACAAGATTCCTGCCAAGGTGATGTGGTATGCTCCTATAATACCATGGTTGAAACGTTTGTTCCAAAACAAAGAGCATGTCAAGGTGATGCGATGGCACAGAGAAGACCGTAAGAAAGACGAAAAGTTGAGAGTACCCGCTGACGGGTCTGAGTGGAGAAAAATCGAAAGAAAGTACGGGAAGAAGTTTGCAGATGACGCAAGGAGCGTACGGTTTGGTCTAAGCGCAGATGGCATTAATCCTTTTGGGGAGCAGAGCAGCAACCATAGCACCTGGCCTATGACTCTTTGTTTGTATAACCTTCCTCCTTGGTTGTGCATGAAGCGGAAGTTCATTATGATGCAAGTGCTCATCCAAGGCCCTAAGCAACCCGGCAACGACATTGATGTGTACCTAAGGCCATTAGTTGAAGAACTCTTACAACTGTGGAATGGAACAGGTGTACGTGCGTGGGATGAGCACATGGGGGAAGAATTTGACCTAAAGGCGTTGTTGTTCGTGACCATCAATGATTGGCCTGCTCTTAGTAACCTTTCAGGACAGACAAACAAGGGATACCGCTCATGCACGCACTGTTTGGACGAAACCGACAGTATATATTTGGCTAATTGTAAGAAGAATGTGCACCTGGGACATCGTCGATTTCTTCCGAGCAGCCATCTCGTAAGAAAGAAAGTCAAGCATTTCAAAGGTGCGGCGGATCAACGGACGAAGCCTCGCCACCCTATTGGTGCTGATGTACATGATATGGTCAAGGATTTGAAGGTGGTCTTTGGAAAGGGTCCTGGTGGACAACCTGTTCCGAATGACGCTGACGGACGCGCACCCATGTGGAAGAATAAATCTATATTTTGGGACCTGCCCTATTGGAAAGACCTAGAGATCCACTCCGCAATCGACGTGATGCACGTGACGAAGAATCTTTGTGTGACCCTGCTTGGTTTCTTGCGCGTGTATGGGAAGACAAAAGATACACCTGAGGCACGGGAGGACCAGCAACATATGCACGGAAAAGACGGCATACATCAGGGTCATGCAAGCTACGCTCTTACCAAAGAAGAGAAAGAAATCTTCTTTGAATGCCTACTCAGTATTAAGGTATCGTCTGGCTTCTCGTCAAATATAAAGGGAATAATAAACATGGCACAGAAAAAGTTCCAGAACCTAAAGTCTCATGACTGCCACGTGATTATGACGCAACTGCTTCCGGTTGCATTGAGGGGGCTTCTATCGGAAAATGTTCGATTAGCCATTGTGAAGCTATGTGCATTTCTCAATGCAATCTCTCAGAAGGTAATCGATCCAGAAATCATACCAAGGTTAGAGAATGATTTGGTACAATGTCTTGTTAGTTTGGAGTTGGTGTTCCCACCATCCTTCTTCAACATCATGACGCATGTCCTAGTTCACCTATGCGAAGAGATTAACGTTTTGGGTCATGTATTTCTACACAATATGTTCCCCTTTGAGAGGTTCATGGGAGTCTTAAAGAAATATGTTCATAACCGTGCTAGGCCAGAAGGAAGCATCTCCAAGGGCCATGAGAATGAGGAGGTCATTGAGTTTTGTATTGACTTTATTCCTGACCTTAAGCCGATTGGTGTTCCTGAATCGCGGCATAAGGGCAGATTGGATGGAAAAGGCACGCTAGGAGGGAAACAAATAATATGTATGGACGGACATTCTGTCACTGAAGCACACTACATAGTTCTACAGAATTCTGCCTTGGTGGCTCCGTATATGGATGAACACAAGAATTTGCTACGCTACAAACACCCGGAGCGGTCTGATGACTGGATTACACGTGAACAAACCAGGAGTTTCGCCAGCTGGTTGCAGACACGTACCATGCATGACACATCTATTGAAGATGACATGTACTTGCTATCCCAGTTACCATCTTCGAATATAATGACTTTCAAAGGGTACGAGATAAATGCTAATACATTTTACACGATCGCCCAAGATAAGAAGAGCACCAACCAAAACAGTGGTGTCCGCTTTGATGCAGAAACCAAGACGGGAAAGGAAACATATTATGGTTATATACACGACATATGGGAACTTGACTATGGACGTGATTTGAAGGTCCCTTTGTTTCGGTTCAAATGGGTCAATATGACACGAGGCGGGGTAACGGAAGACCCGCGGTACGGACTGACAACAGTGGATCTCAACAATCTTGCGTATGCAGACGAACCATTCGTCCTAGCCAATGATGTGGCACAAGTTTTCTATGTGAAGGACATGTCTACCAAGCCAAGAAAAAGAAAAGATAAGGAAGTGAATGCATCGTACGATGAGCCAAAGCGGCACATAGTTCTTTCTGGGAAGAGAAACATCGTGGGAGTGGATGACAAGACAGACAAGTCAGAAGATTATGAAAAGTTTGATGAAATTGCTCCATTCACAGTGAATATTGACCCGAGCATCCCGTTAAATGATGAAGATTTTCCATGGTTACGGCTCAAAGGGACACACGCGAAGAAAAAGTTTCACACCCAAAGATCTGGGATGTGATCGGCTTCACTATCATCACTTTCTTCAGTGTTTCACACCCAGAAGGGAATCTCTGTAATAGTTAGGGTAGTTATGTGTTTTGGCATTTGAAACGCGAAGAAATTTTTTAAGTTAAGTTATTCACAAACTAGTGATTCACACAAACAAATTCTTTCATGCATTTCACTGTAACGGACGAAAACTCATCTGTTACAAAGGCATTTCATTTTTTAAATAACCTAAGCATTACCAAATTGAATATAATGATAAAACACACTAATATTAAACATAATAAAAATGAATCACTAAAAAATGAATTTTTAAAGTTAAGTTATTCACAAACTAGTGATTCACACAAATTTCAAATAATTCAAAATTTAAACTATTCACACAAATGCAGAAAAGAAAAAAAGAAAAAAAACCCGTCTAATGGGCCACATCGGCCTGCATACGACTAGAAACCCAACCTGTTGTTGGGCCAGGATGCAGGCCCGCAAGCCCAATAGGCCCCACATGGCAGAGTAGCAGAGGTAGGCCCAGAAGGCCTGCATTTGAGAGGAGCTCAATGCAGTGCCCGCGCTGGGGCTTATAAACAGGTCCTGGCGCTCTTCGACTAGCGAGGTGGGACTAAACATATGCGCCCCTCGCCTGCCAGCGCCCCCCTTTAGTATCGGGTGGTGGCACCAACTGATACTAAAGGGGTGTCTTTAGTATCGGCTGGAGCCACCAACCGGTACTAAAGGGGGTGCGCTTCCCGCCGCTTGGCCTGGCCAAAACAGGCCTTTAGTACCGGTTGGTGCCATCAACCGGTACTAAAGGTCTGTTCTATATAAGAAAACACTTCAAAATTTTCAGTTTCTCATCTGCTTCTTCACCTCTGCACCCTCGCCGCCCCGTCGTCGCCCCGTCCGCGTCGCCGCCCCGTCCCCATCGCCGCCCCGTCGTCGCCGCGCCCGTCGTCGCCCCGTCGTCGCCGCCCCGTACGTCCCCGTCATCGTCGCCGCGCCCGTCGTTGTCCCCGTCGCCGCCCCCCTCCGCCTCTCCCCTCGCCGGTGAGCACACACACACACATACATTTTTTTAATTTTTTAGTTATAGAAATAGTTATAAAAATGTTAGAAATTTTTCATTTTTTGGTTATAGAAATAGTTAGTTATATGGCATTGTTAGAAATGTTATAGAAATGTTAGAATTGTTAGAAATTTTTTTGTTTTTTAGTTATAGAAATAGTTATAAAAAAGTTAGAATTGTTAGAAATTTTTCTGCTTTTTAGTTATAGAAATAGTTAGAAAAAGGTTAGAAATTTTTCTTTTAGATGAATTAGCTAGATATTAATTAGGTATATATATGAGATTTGAACTAGTTGAATTAATATAACTAGTTTATTTTTAGTATGAAAATTAATAGAACAAGTTTATTTTTAGTATGAAAATTTAGGTATATGAGATTATTTGAACTAGTTGAATTAATATAACTAGTTTATTTTTAGTAATGCGGAGTTGAAGTAGTTGAATTAGCTACAACTAGTTTATTTTTAGGTATATGATATTTGATGATCTAATTAAAATATTACTATATATAGCTACTTTATATATTTTAGTAAGAAAATTAATAGAACTAGTTTATTTTTAGTAAATTCTTAGTTGAATTAGATGAATTAATAGAACTAGTTTATTTTTAGTAAGAAAATTTAGATATCTGAGATTTGATGATCTAATTAATAGGAAATGTCGTCTGGCAACGAAAATGATTTCATTACGTGCGAATACTGTGAAGACCAGCGCGGCATGTGCGACAGAAATTTCCTTGTTGATGATAGGAGCTTCAGCATAAAGCTGGATGAGACCTTCGAAGTGGATACAGTAAGTCACAACGACAAGTATTTTTCGTAATTAAGCATGACTTATATATGCTTCATTTGCTTCAACTTATAATTTTAAATTTTCACTACTCTACTAGCGCATCCCCTGTCATGCAAGAATTTTTGTCTTGGATAACATAGGTTTCATTTCTATGGAAACTATGGAGGTAAAGAGAGTTTACCTGAAGACCGAGCATGGTTATACTTTCAACGTCAAATTATACAATGCAGACACGTACACCTATTTTGAATGCAAAACTTGGCAAGCACTATGCAAGGCTTATGCATTTGAGCCTGATATGGTTATCACCTTTGATATTCGTCCGGAAGATGATATTGAAGGTAATATAGACATCTGGGTCGATCTGCAGACGCCTCCAGTTCTACCATTATGTGAGTTTCTCAATCATATTTATGTCTTTGATATTGTTTATTCAAAAATAGTTGACAACTAATTTCTATTGACAGCTTATTTCCATTCAAGCAAAAAACATGTCCGGCGCTTGGTAGACAGGACCTACTTCTGTCCCGGAGCTGAACTAAACTGCGAGGAGATAAGTAATTATGTTTCATGGCTTGAGGATCTTCATACTGTCAAGACAAATTATCTTCCTGCACTTAGAAATGTTAGTACTCAAAACGTGCGACCAATAGTGATCGTATTGAACTACGGTCGCATCTATTTATGAGTGATGGTAAGATTTTTACTATTTGTCCTCTGTGCATCTTTTGCATACATTATTTTTTTCTTAAATTTCATTGCTAAGTATATTAATTACTATACGATGTTCTTCAATAGGGACTCCCGATGACAGTTGTGCCTCAGTGGATCGAGACTAAAGGTCACATGTCAATGGTTACCTTACGGCCAAGATATCCTACATTGCACATGAGTGCATTCAGGATTTCTAAAAGCGATGAATGCTTAATAGTGAAAGATTGGAGCAAAATTGTTAATGATCCCAGAGAAGTACTAGGGGGCAGCAAGGAGAAGCGCAGCCCACGATTAGGAGACAGGTTCATCTGCATGCTCCAGTATGATGAATCAGGAGAGCTATACATGTTCTATGCTATTTTACCTGAGAGAGAGCAGCAGGAGTGATTTAGCTAGTTCATGCTCTTAGTACTTGTCCTCTCATGTCCGTGTTCTTCGTCCTGAAGTTAGTCTCAAAGGATGATTTGCTTTTGTGGTGTTATGAATGCTTGTAATATCATGACCATGTTGAACTCGATGATATCCTTGCTTCTGGTACAAGTGAATGATTTTTCTTTAAGCTAGTGTTGGTGGTGATTAGATAGCGGTAATGACTATGATGATTAAACAGTGGTAATTCTATATATATATAT
>LR738710.1:281272421-281317277 GCA_902687465.1 Secale cereale
GTGCAATGTGTAGTATCATAAAATACCAGCAAACAAAAAAGAATTAAATGGAAAACACAAAATTAAATGAAAAAGAAATCATAAAACCAAAAAAAAAACTTGTAGTACCGGTTGGTTTTACCAACCGGTACTAAAGGGCTCCCGGCCCCCGGAGCTCGCTCGTGCCACGTGGTTTCCCTTTAGCACCGGTTCGTGCTGAACCGGTACTAAAGGGGGGGCCTTTAGTGACCACACTTTAGTGCCGGTTATGGAACCGACACTAAAGGGCCTTACGAACTGGTGCTATTGCCCAGTTCTGCACTAGTGTATATAAATTTTTCCTTACCAAAGGCGCTTCACTCCCCGGCAACGGTGCCAGAAAAGAGTCTTGATGACCCACAAGTGTAGGGGATCTATCGTAGTACTTTCGAGAAGTAAGAGTGTAGAACCCAACGAGGAGCAGAAGGAAATGATAGGCAGTTTTCAGTAAGGTATTTTCTGCAAGCACTGAAATTATAGGTAACAGATAGTTTTGTGATAAGATAATTGGTAGAAAGTGACAAACGGTAAAAGTAAATAAGGTGCAGCAAGGTGGCCCAATCCTTTTTGTAGCAAAGGACAAGCCTGGACAAACTCTTATGCAGGGTAAATCGCTCCCGAGGACATATGGGAATTATCGTCAAGCTAGTTTTCATCACGATCTTTTGATTCGCGTTCGGTACTTTGATAATTTGGTATGTGGGTGGACCGGTGCTTGGGTGCTGCCCTTACTTGGACAAGCCTCCCACTTATGATTAACCTCTAATGCAAGCATCCGCAACTACAAAAGAAGTATTAAGGTAAACCTAACCATAGCCTGAAACATATGGATCCAAATCAGCCCCTTACGAAGCAACGCATAAACTAGGGCTTAAGCTTCTGTCACTCTAGCAACCCATCATCTACTTATTACTTCCCAATGCCTTCCTCTAGGCCCAAATAATGGTGAAGTGTCATGTAGTCGACGTTCACATGACACCACTAGAGGAGAGACAACATACATCTCATCAAAATATCGAACGAAGACCAAATTCACATGACTACTAACAGCAAGACTTCTCCCATGTCCTCAGGAACAAAAGTAACTACTCACAAGACATAATATTGTTCATGATCAGAGATATATTAATGTGCATAATGGATCTAAATATATGATCTTCCGCTAAATAAACCAACTAGCATCAACTACAAGGAGTAATCAACACTACTAGCAACCCACAGGTACCAATTTGAGGTTTTGATACAAAGATTGGATACAAGAGACGAACTAGGGTTTGAGAGGAGATGGTGCTGGTGAAGATGTTGATGAAGATAGCTCTCCCCAAGATGGGAGAGTTGTTGGTGATGACGGCGGTGACGATTTCCCCCTCCGGGAGGGAAGTATCCCCGGCAGAACAGCTCTGTTGGAGCCCTAAATTGGTTTCCGCCTCGGTTCCGCCTCGAGAGGGCGGCGTTGATTTTTCCAGGTCAAAACGCTTCATATAGGAGAAGATGGTCACCTGGGGCCCACCGGCTAGCCCTCGAGGCAGGGAGGCGCGCCCCCCACCCTTGAGGCCAGCCAGTGGCCCCCCTCGTGGGTTTCTTCCGCCAGGTATTTTTTTTATTTTCCGAAAAAATGTTCTGGGGAGTTTCGGGGCTTTTGGAGTTGTGCAGAATAGGTTTCCAGAGTTTGCTCCTTTTCCAGCCTAGAATTCCAACTGCCGGCATTCTCCCTTCTTCATGTAAACCTTGCAAAATAAGAGGGAAAAGACATAAGTATTGTGACAAAACATGTATGAACAGCCCATAATGCAATAAATATCAACTTATAAGCATGATGCAAAATGGACGTATCAGCGAGCGAAGGTGAAGTAGTAGCTTGAGTCCTTCGGCAGCACGATGGTGTGGTGGCGGTGGTGGTGGAGGAATTGCGGCAGAGCTTCGCTAAGAACTACGCGTATGAGGAGAAGAGCTACGGGAGAGGAGGGGTAGCACCAAGGCGTGTAGAAGTGTTCTCTAGCGTGCGCGTGCCCTCTCTACCTCTCCATGTATAGGGGAAGGGGGACGAGGAGGCGCCCTAGGGTTTCCCTAGGGGAGGGGAGGGGGCCATAGGGGAAACCCTAGATGGGTTTTGGGCGCCCCCACCCCTAGGAGACTTGGCCCCCAAGCCGGGAGGGGGCGGCTGCCCTAGGGGAGGCACCCCACCTCTCCAAGTTACGTGAGATGGGGTGGGAGGGGCGCACAACCCCTTAGTGGGCTGGTGTGCCCCCTCCCCTTGGCCCATTAGTGTTGGGTAACGTTGCATGGGAAACAAATTTTTTCCTACGCTCACGAAGATCAATCTAGGAGATGCACATCTATGAGAGGAGAGTTGGATCCACGTATCCTTGTAGATCGCAAAGCGGAAGCGTTACTAGAACGCGGTTGATGGAGTCGTACTCGCGGCGATTCAAATCGCGGAAGATTCGATCTAGCGCCGAACAGATGATGCCTCCGCATTCAACACACGTACAACCCGGGGACGTTTCCTCCTTCTTGATCCAGCAAGGGGGAAGGAGAAGTTGAGGGAGAACTCCGGCAGCACAACAGCGTGGTGGTGGAGCTTGTGGTTCTCCGACAGGGCTTCGCCAAGCACTTCGGAGGAGGAGGAGGTGAAGGAGGGAGAGAGGGATGCGCTAGGGCAAGGGGATTGGTGTGTTGATACGTCTCCAACGTATCTATAATTTTTTATTGCTCCATGCTATTATTTATGAAGTCTTGGATGTTTAATGGGCTGAAAGTGCGTTATATCGACTAGAGGGGGGTGAATAGGTGATTTTTATGAATTCTTCACTGAGGAATTTGTTGTTGAGGAAATTCCTTAGCGAAGAACTACTTGCAGCGGAATAAGTACTCAGAAGTAAACATGACAGAATACAAGCATGGTCATCATGAAGAAATGAAGACAAACACAAAGTACAGAAAGCGTAATCACAGGATAGCACAGGATGAAGACAAAGAGACTAAAGAAAATGAATTGAGGAAATTGAGAAAGTCTTCAGTCAAAGTCTTCAAACAGATATGAACAAGCACACGACACAGATACGGGGAATTGAAAGAGTTGAGGAGATAGAACCAGGAAGCTTGGTGAAGACAATGATTTAGTAGACCAATTCCAACTGCTGTCTCAGTTGTACATCTGGTTGGAGCGGCTAGGTATTTAAACCTGAGGACACACAGTCCCGGACACCCAGTCAAGGACACACAATCCAAGACACCAAGTCCTCACCGTATTCTCCTTGAGCTAAGGTCACACAGACCTCGCCCAATCACTCGTGGTAAGTCTTCAGGTGACTTACGAACCTTCACAGACTTGGTCACTCAGCGATCCACAATTCCTCTTGGATGCTCTCGACCTTGATGCCTAACCGTCTGGAAGAAGCACAGTCTTCAAAGGTAACAAGCGTTGGATCCACGCAGGATCAATCTCTTCAGTGATGCTCAATCACTTTTGGGTTTGAAGGTTTTGGGTTTGGTTTCAGGTTTTTCCTCACTTGATGATTTTTCGCTCAAAGTCCTCGGAGGATGGGTTGCTCTTATGACAAGTGTCAGTTTCTCGCGGAGCAAACAACCAACTAGTGGTTGTAGGGGCGGCTATTTATAGCCTAGGGAGCATCCCGACATGATAAGACATAAATGCCCTTTAATGATATGACCGTTAGGTAGGTAGATATTTTGTGACAGCTGGCGCGTAGCACAGCAACGGTCAGAATTTTGAGTATCAAATTCCTCAGGGCTATCATGTTCCTCACTGTGTAGGCAATTCGCACTGGCGAATTCCTAACTCCTCAGTCAGAACAAATTCCTCAGAGACCAGAAGAGCTTCGTCTCTGTCACTGAAGAATATGATTGAACTGTATGAGATTTCCAATGGCTTCACTCAAAGGGATTGGTAGGTGTAGGATTTTGAGTTGAGCATCACATGGAAATTTTACCTTAGTATTTCCTCAACCTCCTTTAACAGTACGTTGTTTCCTATGACTCAAGAAAGAGAAAATGAAACTATAAAAACAAAAGTCTTCATGCTTCATGTTCCTCTAATGAATACCAAGTCTTCAGGGTCACACCAATTTCTTCACTTTCAAAGTCTTCAGAAAGTCTTCAGAAATCCTAAGTCTTCAATCGAAGAACTTCATTTTTAGGGGTCGACTTTCCCTATAATAATCAAACTCCTCATAGACTTATAGACCTGTGTACACTCACAAACACATTAGTCCCTTAACATATAAATCTTCAATATACCAAAATCACTAAGGGACACTAGATGCACTTACAATCTCCCCCTTTTTGGTGATTGATGACAATATAGGTTAAGTTTTTAGCGGGGATAAACACATGAAGTGTAATTACTGATATTGTGGAATTTGATTGCAAGATATAGAAGAACTCCCCCTGAAGTTGTGCATAGTGAGGGATTTGCTTTTGAAGCATTGCACACTTGAAGAGTAGAATCATGGAGATCTCCCCCTATATCTTGTAATTAATACACGCATTTGACATATAATATGAAGAATTTGAAATGCATGATGAAATATGGTGACTGATGTAATTCAGCATGCATGCATAACATTAATGAGGAATAAGCATGCAGAAACATCACAGCAAAAGTATCAGGTCACCATAGAGTTTAAGTTTACAACTCAATCCACAAAGTCATCAAAAGAACGAGAGTTGTAACTTAGCAAAAAAACGCCCATATATAGACCCGCTTGAAGACTAACTCAAATTTCTCCCCCTTTGTCATCAAATGACCAAAAGGATCGAAACTGAGGACTAATGCCCCTGAAGAATATCATGATGATGGAGGAGCGCCAGCGTTGTTGGGGTCGATGGTTGAAGTAGGGCCTGCCGCAGTGTCGTCCAGGTCTTCATACTCGTCGGTCTCGCACGATGAAGAATAAGAGCTGGCCACCAAGGGAGGAACCTTGACCTTCTTGTATTTCTTTGGAGGAGGAGCAGACCAGTCAAAGTCATCCTTGAGACCCATTTTCTTCAGATCTTCTTCGCCATACAGATGAGACAGAACAGCCCAGGTACGGTTGAGGGTTTCATGAAGGTAGTAATGGTTTTTCTTCACTGCATTATGTGTAGAGGTCATGTTGTGAAGAATTGAACCAAACTGACGCTTGACCCATTTGTGGTTGCGATCAACCTTCTGATGAAGACTGGGGAGAAGCTCACGATCAGTCATCACCCTGGGAGCTGTGCCTTGAGGATTTTGCTTTGGAGCGTTGGCGGCAGAGTCATCATTGGTGGAATAAGATGCAGCTTTGTGAAACTGGCCATCCAATGGACGAGTGCCTTCATCAAACACAGCAGTGGCCTTGCCCTTGTCATCAGCTAAGGAAAATGTCCGTTTGAGGACTTCAATGTGACGCCCGGATAGTTAAGCTACATTAACTCCCTGTTAACAAGGCCACGTCACCATGATTACTGTTGCTAATCTCGCAATGAATCAAATCCCGGTCGAATTTGAATTGAAAATAAAGATAAGCAGTAAAAGTTTTCGAACATTAAAACTAAAATGTTCTAAACATGACAAATAAATCATAAGTAATCACGGTGGAGAAATCATATTTTTATATATCTATAGAGTATTCTAATGTCTTAAAGAAATTAAGACAACGATAAAACAATTAATTAACTGCTCCTTATGTAATAAACAAATACTAACTATTTTATTAATGTGCCAAAATATCACTGGCAGTGGTCTAATTACAAATACTAAGTTAGATATTGTTTCTTTTTATATAGTAAATAAAACTAAAATGAATAGTGAATAAATTAGAACAACTAAATAAAAGAAAAGGAAAAAGAACAAAGCAAAACAAAAAATGAAACAAACCCCATGCTAGGCCAACCGGCCCAGCTGGCCAACTGGCCCCACTCTGGCCTACAAGGCCACTACCCCCACCCCCCAAACCCTAAATCACCCACACTCCTCCCACGTTCCCCACTCCTCACACGCCTCTCCTCCTCCTTCCCCGTTCTGCATCAGAGCGGGGCGCCCGCCCCGGACGTCCCTCGCCCCACTGCGGCCACCATGCGCCCCGCCGCCTAGGAGCACGCCGCACGCCCCCTCGTCGACCAGTTCCCCCCGACCACGCATACAGCCAGGACGCCCCCACGACGCCGCCCTGTGCTCGACTTCCTCCTCGGGACGCCGCACGCCGCCACCGACTCCGGCCACCCCGAGTCTTCTTCGAGCCTGCTGCCACGCCCTACGGCTCCATTGTGAGCTTCACCGCAAAATCCCTCTCCTCCCCCCCTCGTGCTCGATTCCGCCGCCGCGTCCATCCCCTGCGAGCACCGACGCACGTCGCTCGCGGGCGTGCGCGCACCACGCCACTCTGGCCGCACCGACCCCTGCTTCCGCCGCGCACTGCCTCCGACGCGTTCTCGTCGGCGCGCATGCGCGCTCGGCTCCCGCGGCCACGCCACCAAGCCCCCTCCCGCCTACCTACGTCGTCGTGCTTGGCATGCTGCTGCGGCCCGCGCGCTGCCTGCGCCCCACCTCCGCCTCTACCTCGCCACTGCGTCGCATCGCCGCTCTTCACATGCGAGGACCCCACGGTCGCCGCACTCGTTCCCTTCCTCTGCCTCGCACCTCTCCGGCCCTGGTGCCGGCGCCGTCACCCCGTGCCCCGCCTCCGCCCTTGGCCACGCGGGCCCCCGCCGCGCCGGCCAGCTCCGGCACCCCGCCGCGCCCCGGGTCCGACCTTCGGGTGCCCACGCCCACAGAGCCGGTGCGCCCAGCCCCCGCTTGCTCGTGCCCGCTAAGGCCACAGGGCCTTTGACAGTTCGGCCCCACCCCATGGGCCAATGACACGTGGGGCCTGGCCCCAGAACGTTTTATAAAAAAAAAGAATAAAAAATATTTAAATAATAATAATAATAATTAAAATATTAATTAATTAGTTAATTAAAATATTAATTAATTTAATTAATATTAATTAGATTAACCTAAGTACTGTTAGACTAATTAACCTGTTTAATTAGTCTTAGTGTATGACAGTAGGCCCCACACGTCAGTTAACCCAGGCAAACCCCCTGTTGACTGCTGACGTCATGCTAATGTCATGATGACGTCAGCATACACTATTCTGGATAATGATGATTTATTAAATAATTAATAAATTAGAAAATGATTTAATACTTTAAAAATTAATATAAAATAATCCTTAACTCGGATGAAAATACTTTATATATGAAAGTTGCTCAGAATTTCGAGACACATCCGAATAGGCAGACCGTTCGTCAACCACACGTCCCTAGCATACCGAACCTGCAACTTTCCCCCTCCGTTTCATCCGCCCGAAAACGCGAAACACCAGGAATACTTTCCCAGATGTTTCCCCCCTTCGTCAGTATCACCCGATACTGCGTTAAGGCACACCCAGCACCGTTACATGTCATGTCATGCATCGTCATGCATCTGTTTGCATTGTATTCACTGTTTCTTCCCCCTCTTCTCTCCGATAGACTACGAGGTCGACGCTGCTGCTGCCCCGATCGACTACGGTGTTGACGACCCCACCTTGGCTGTCGAGCTTCCGGGCAAGCCCCCCCCCCCTTGATCAACCTGATATCGCCTATTCTCCTCTCTACTACTTGCATTAGAGTAGTGTAGCATGTTACTGTTTTCGATACTCCTATTTTGCTGCATAGCCTATCATTGTTGCTACAACTGTTGACACCTTTACCTGCAATCCTAAATGCTATTATAGGATGCTAGTATTCCATTAGTGGCCCTACACCCTTGTCCGTCTACCCTGCTATTCTATCGGGCCGTGATCACTTGGGTGTGATCACGGGTATATACTACATACACTTATACATGATACATGTTGTGACTAAAGTCGGGTCGGCTCGTTGAGTACCCGCGGTTGATTCACGGATTGGGGGCTGAAAGGACATACTTTCCCGACGGCCCTCTGTGTGGATCTTTGTGGCGGAGCGACAGGGCAGGTTGAGACACCCAGTCGAGAGGTGGCCTGGCCCTGGTCGTTGTCCGCGGTTGTTTCATAGTAACACGCTTAACGAGTTTGGATATTTGATCTGAGTATGGCCGTTGGCCTATACGCACTAACCAGCTACGTGGGAATAGTTATGGGCACTCGACGTCGTGGTATCAGCCAAAGCCTTCTTGACGTCAGCGACTGAGCGGCGCGCGCCGGGTTGGACCGCGTAACGTAACTTCCTTAGTAATGGAGGTTGCTAGGTCTGCTCACCGGCCGCGTACGCAATGTGCAGGTGTGCAATGGGCGATGGGCCCGGACCCCTGCGCACTTAGGACTTAGACCGGCGTGCTGACCTCTCTGTTATGCTTAGGTAGGGCTACGACGTGTTGATCTTCCGAGGCTGGGCATGACCCTGGAAAGTGTGTCCGGCCAACAGGGATCGAGCGTGCTAGGTTATGTGGTGCACCCCTGCAGGGAAGTTAATCTATTCGAATAGTCGTGTCCCTCGGTAAAAGGACGACCCGGAGTTGTATTCTGACCTCATGACAACTAGAACCGGACACTTGTTAAAACACACCCAGATGAGTTCCAGATATAACTCGGTGGTTGCTCTCTCACAGGGTGATGTGCGGGAGGATCGCCGAGTAGGTTATGTTATTCAATGTTACTTGGTGAACTTACCATATATTCTCTTCTACTGCTGCAAGATGGAGGCTGCCAGAAGCGTAGTCTTCGATTGGATTAGCTATCCCCCCTTATTCCCTCTTGCTGCAGTTCAGTCGCTTTGGATGAGTACTTGCTTGAGATCCTTGCTTGCTTGCGAGTACTTTGGATGAGTACTCACGGTTGCTTTGCTCCCCCTTTTCCCCCTTCTGTTCCTTCTTCTCGGATGATGCGACCAGATGGTGGAGCCCAGGAGCCAGACGCCACCTACGACGACCCCTACTACATCGGAGGCGCCTACTACTACGTGCAGTCTGCCGATGACGACCAGGGGTAGTTTAGGAGGATCCCAGGCAGGAGTCCTGCTCCTCTTTCGATCTGTATCCCAGTTTGTGCTAGCCATCTTATGGCACCTTGTTTAACTTTATGTCTGTACTTAGATATTTGTTGCTTCCGCTGACTTGTCTATGATCGAGCACTTGTATTCGAGCCCTCGAGGCCCCTGGCTTGTAATATGAAGCTTGTATGACTTATTTTACTTTTAGAGTTGTGTTGTGATATCCACCAGTGAGTCCCTAATCTTGGTCGTACACATTTGCGTGCATGATTAGTGTACGGACAAATCGGGGGAGTCACATTCCATTGGGGGTAAGTAGCCGCAATGATTGAGAGTGTCAGCTTTGTAATTCACTGAAGACCTTGTCCTGATGAATCTCATAATCCAGGGAGCATAAGGCTTCAGGTTGAAAGGGGACAGTGCAACATTTTCCATTGTCCTCATGAAGAAATCATGGTAGTTAACGGGAACGCCATGGATGATGTTGAATAGCAGATTCTTCATGATGCCAACGACTTCTTCATCATTCGAGTCGTGGCCCTTGATGGGACCCAAAGTCTTCGTCAGAATACGATAGACAGTCCGAGGCAGAAACAGCAATTCCTTCACGAGGTATTTGGTTCGTGGGGCTTGACCTGGCTTCAAAGGCTTCATGAGCACTTGCATGTAGTGATCAGTGAGTTCAGTTTCTTCATACATGCAACGTGCTGCTTCATTTGGAGGATTGAGGGGCAGAGCCTGAAGCATTTCAGAGGCTGGAGCTTTGTAATGAGTATTTTCAGACATCCAGTCCAGCACCCATGAATTCATGTCTTCAGAGTTGCCAGTGATGTGCAGGGTTGCATAAAATTGAAGAATCAATTCTTCATTCCAATCGCATATATCTGTGCAAAAACCCAGAAGTCCAGCATCGTGAAGAACACTAAGGACCGGCACAAAACACGGCAGAGACTCCATGTCCACGTGAGGAATATGCTGATGCACGAAGACTTTGTCTTTATTGTATAGCACTGAGGAATAGAAATTCGCCTGACTGGCAGTCCAGAAACGCCTCTTCCTTATGCGAGCAGAGTCATATGGATTGAAATCAGTGAAGAACACATGCTCACCAAAGAAATCAGCCTTCTTGAAGGATTGCTTCCTTAAGAAAGGATCCTTTGGCTTCGGTTGAGGAGTGTCAGTCAATTGCATCACTACCTCTGGATTAGCAATCTCATGTTCTTCAGTCTGAGGAATTTCTTGTTCCTCTTCAGCAGCAGTCTTCATCGATTCAGCAACAACAGCAGTTTCTTCAGCACTAGTGGCTGGAATGTCTTCATGAACAGTCTGTGTGGGATGAGTTTCCTCAGAGCCAAATGGAACAGTTGGTGCTGGTGAATGAGGAATTTGTTGGAGTGGCGTGAACAAGGGGGAGTTGGGATGCTGACTATCCCAGAAGTCATCAGTCATCAGTGGAGTGGTATTCCCAATGTCCACGTCAGAATCTTGTTCTTCCATTTCTTCAACGCCGGCCTCTTCAGCAGCGAACTGAGGCATAGGCGAGGAGATGATTGGGGTTGAAGGGATTGGATCTGCTTCAATTTCTTCATCTGTCTGCTCTGAGGAAGCAGCAGAGGGAATGTCTTCATCAGATTCGCTTGGAATCACATATTCTTCATCAAAAGGAACAAGGTCCTTTGATGGCATAGATGAAAGTGGAATGGCATCAATTGGATTCTCAGCCGAGCTTGTCAATGGCTTCATTTTCTTCGGAACTGAAGAATCTGAAGAAGCTGATGCCTTCCTTTTCTTCACAGTTGCACGCTCTGCAGCCTTTGTCTTCTTCACATCTAATGCAGATGGAAGGATTGGAGTTGGAGCAGGCGCAGGAGCAGCTGAGGAATCTGGTTCATTTTCTTCAGGCACAACTGATGCAGTTGTCCTGATTTCTTCACGATCTTCAGGCACAGCCTTTGGAGCTTCAGCTGGCCTGTCATTTTCTTCAGGCGCAACACTAGAGGTTGCCCTGGCAATTTCTTCAGCAGCTGGAGTGGAGTCATCAGCCCTGGGATGTTCTTCAGCAGACTGATGTTCTTTAGCGGTGCTGGCATGTCCTTCAGCAGACTGTGCAGATGCTTCAGCCTGAGGAATTTCAATGTGCGTCTTGCGAGCAGCACTTGAAGAAAAACCTTTGGTCAGATTGACAAATCTGACTTTGGCGCCCAACCAGTCAGCACGATATGCTTCAAATTCATTGCTGAGGGCTTTGATTTCACCCTGAGTCTTGACTAGTTCTTCAGTAGTCATGTTGACAACATTTTTCTTCAGAAAGCGCTCCTTCTTGTACTGCGCTTTCTTGGTCTGCCTGGCCTGTTCAAATTTCCATTTTTCTTCGCCTATGAAGGCGGTCAACATATGACTTTGGCCAGGAGTCAAGTTGAAATCGGGCATAGGAGTGTTTGGGTCCTTGTGCCAGAGATCAATGAAATCAAGGATCACCTTGGGATCCAACAGCAGTGGTACTTCAGTTCCTTTGGCTCTAGCGGCCCTTTTTTGCATGTCTCTGATGATTTGAACTAGTTCTTCATCATCAGCTTCGTCATCAGACGGCACTTGGAAAGCAACTTGTTTCTTATGAGGACTAGGGCGAGAACCTCATCCAGCAGTTGTCTTTTTCTTCAGCAGCGAGGGACCAGCTGAGGAACTTGGTATCGCTGAGGAACTCGGAGCAGCTGAGGAGCTTGCAGAGGCTCCTGAGGCAATGGATATGCCTGTAGTCCTTTGACATGTGGCAAGATGCACTGGAGCAGAAGATTTTGTTACAGCATCTGAAGACTTTTGCAGAGGAGCTGAGGACTTTGGAGGAGCAGGCGCAGTCTGAGGAATTTGTTGTGAGGGATTTGCTGAGGAAGAAGCACTTGACTTGTGAGCAGGCTTCTTAGTCATGGCCTTCTTAGGCTTGGAAGCAGAGGCCTTAGCAGAGGCAGCAGTAGCAGCATAGTCTTCATTGAATTTCCTCACTGCATCTTTTGCTTGTCTGGCCAACTTGACCTGGCGCTTGGCCCATTCTTCAGGAAAGTCCTCACCACATTTGATGCTTCTGGGATTAGCAACTTGGCCAGGTGCCAGTGGAGGTCTTGGGCAGGTAGGATTTAGTGCGAATTTCTTCATGTATTTGGGAGTGACATATCTGTACTCCCTCCACTCACGTGCCCATCTCCTCTCTATTCTTTGGATGCGCACTTTGCGCTGATTCTTGTCCTCTTTTCCAAATTTTGCCTCATCAGGAGTGCAATAGTCAGCATAAATGTCTTCAGGCAGTTCAAAAGCAGTATTGACCTCTAGCTTATTTCCTCCTTTCTGCGGCTTCTTTCCGTCAGCCATTTTCTTCAGATGAGGAATTTGAACAATCGAATTCTCTGAAGAAGTATGCAACTTCTCTTCAAGGAACACTGCAAATGAGTTAAGTTGATGAGAACCTAGTGATTCAGCAGCGGACATGAGTACCTGTGAACAGAGTATAGTTGCGAGGAATTTGGAGAGGCCATATGCATTCTCAGAAGTTTTTGTAACAAGAACAAGTTTGAGGAATTTGACCAGATGTGTCTTGAAGAATTTCACAAAGCGTTCTTTGTCTTATGTCTTAGGTTCCAGAGTTGTATAGATTGAAAAATCCACACAATTGAGGAATCTTGAAGAAAATCATAGCTTAGAGAAATCAAATCAAGAACAGAGGATATGTGAGGTGTTTAGTGTGTGAAGATTTGATGAAGAAAACACCTTTTGAGAATTTTGAAGAACACGATTGAATCAAAGAGGGCAGTAAAAGTAACTTTTAATTACCCTGGATGAAGAACATGACGAACTGTGAGATGGAGAAGTGAAGTTCGTCTGTGCAGATCTTCCACGCCCTAACTTGGCGGAGGAAGACACCTACGGCGGCGGCGGAGTGAATAAATCCGCGGCCGGCGCGAGTACGACGGCGACGACGTCGAGGCAGTGAAGCTCTTCCTCACCGATGACGATGGAGTAGCGGCGGCGCTAGGGTTGGAGAAGCTTGAGCGGGAGAGTAAGAACGAGCGGAGTAAAAAGTGAAGTGAAGGAAGGGAAGGGGTATTTATAGCTGAGATGAAAAACCGTTTGCCCGAAGAAATAGGACGAACATGCCCCTGACCATTCTCATTCGCACGACATGTGTCACCCACATACTGTATAGTGGAGATCGTGTGAGATCGTGGGTGAATAGATAAGTATTGTCGAGGAACGCGGAACGATTTGAGCGGCAAAACCGAAAAATTTGGAAAGGATACGTTTTAACGTTGTGTTCGCAATTTCTTCAGCTGACAAGGACACAGTGAAGATTTTGAACAAGTTTCAAATAGAACGCATATGATGAATTTGTGAATGGAATGGGTTGAGTTTAGCATAGAGGGGGGAGGGTCCGATCACATTCACTTAGCAGAAAAAGCAACATGAAGAAATAGCAATAAGTGAATGCTGTAGAGGACATAAACTCATATATATATATATATATATATATATATATATATATATATATATATATATATATATATATATATATATATATATATATATATATATATATATATAGCCAATGAAGAAAAGAAACGGAAACAGTGAAGATTTTGCAAAGTTGAAGAATATGAACAACTGAGGAATTTCAAAAACTCAAATTGAAGATTTTCAACTTTTGTGGTGGCGTGACCCACCGTATAAGAATGATGATTTCACACACCGCGTACAATCGTAGGGTTCTGAGAATCAGTTTCTTCATTAATTTCTTCACACTTAGAGCGTTATTCTTCATTGATTGAAGAAAAACAAATTCTTCGTGTGTTGCACATCTACGTCATCAATTTTGCATAAGTGTTAGGATGAGTGTCCAATTCAAAGAACATTCAAAGATTCTAAGATATTTAGCTCACACTGCAACTTGCTAAATCTCTTCTCATCCAAGGGCTTTGTGAAGATATCGGCTAGCTGTTCTTCAGTCTTCACATGTTCAATAGAGATGTCGCCCTTCAACACATGATCATGAAGAAAATGATGACGAATCTGAATGTGCTTTGTCTTCGAGTGTTGAACTGTGTTGTGAGCAATCTTGATGGCACTCTCATTATCACATAGTAGAGGCACATTCTTCACGTTGACACCATAGTCCTTGAGAGTTTGCTTCATCCATAACAATTGAGCACAACAAGAGCCAGCAGCAATATACTCAGCTTCAGCGGTAGATAGTGATACATAGTTCTGTTTCTTCGAGGACCAACAGACCAAAGATCTTCCGAGAAAATGACATGTACCAGATGTTGATTTGCGGTCCACACGATCACCAGCATAGTCAGAGTCTGAATATCCAATGAGATCAAAAGCCAAGCCCTTGGGGTACCATAATCCAAATGTTGGTGTGTGAGCTAGATATCGAAGAATATGTTTCACAGCCTTATGGTGTGATTCCTTTGGTGCAGCTTGAAATCGGGAACACATGCAAACACTAAGCATTATATCTGGCCTAGATGCACATAAGTACAATAGAGAACCAATCATGGTGCGGTATACCTTATGCTGAAGTCAATACCAGTTTCATCAGTGCACAGATGACCATTTGTGGCCATAGGAATTTTGACGCCTTTGCAATCGTGCATGCCAAATTTCCTCAGTACATCTTTGAGGTATTTCTCCTGAGATATGAATATACCATTGCGTTGTTGACGAATTTGGAGACCTAAGAAGAATTTTAACTCTCCCATCATACACATATGATATTCTTCACTCATCATATAGGCAAATTCATCACTATAGCTTTGGTCAGTACAACCAAAGATAATATCATCAACATATATTTGGCACACAAATAATTCACCATCATAAGATTTAGTAAAAAGACTTGGATCGAGTGAACCGGGTTTGAAGCCTTTCTTCATGAGGAATTCCTTCAAAGTATCATACCAAGCCCGAGGGGCCTGCTTGAGGCCATAGAGAGCCTTATTAAGTTTGAAGACTTCGTCAGGATTCTTTGGATCTTCAAAACCTGGGGGTTGAGCAACATATACTTATTCCTCAAGCTTACCATTGAGGAATGCACTTTTCACATCCATTTGATAGAGAATGATATGATGATGGTTAGCATAAGCAAGTAATGTGCGAATAGCCTCAAGTCTAGCAACAGGTGAAAAAGTTTCATCGAAGTCAATTCCCTCAACCTGTGTGTAGCCTTGAGCTACAAGCCGTGCCTTATTCCTTACCACAAGGCCATTTTCATCATGCTTGTTGCGGTAGATCCACTTTGTGCCGATGATATTATGCTTGCGGGGATCTGGACACTTGACCAGTTCCCAGACGTTGTTGAGATCGAACTGATGTAATTCTTCTTGCATAGCTTGAATCCATCCAGGCTCTAGAAATGCTTCATCTACCTTAGTGGGCTCTGTGATAGAGACAAAAGCAAACTGCCCACAAAATTTAGATAAGTGTGAAGCTTTTGAGCGTGTGAGAGGACCTGGTATATTGATGTCGCTGATGATTTTCTCAATCTGCACTTCTTTAGCAACGCGAGGATGAGCTGGTTGTCGTCGAGGAATTTGATCAGCATTTTGTTCAGCACCATTTTCTTCAGCATTTTCCTCAGGTGCATTAGCTCGACGATCTTCAGGTTCTGGAATGAATTCTTCAGCAGATTCTTCGGTGGGAATGACATCCTCAGTAGCCTTGAATTTGATAGTTTCCTCAGGAGCCGATTCATCTATTACAGTAGGCAGGTGCTCTCTTTGCGATCCGTTAGTTTCATCGAACCGCACATCTACAGTTTCAACAACCTTGTGAAGAACGTTGTTGAAGACTCTGTAGGTGTGTGAGTCCTTTCCGTAACCAAGCATAAACCCTTCATGTGCTTTCGGTGCAAATTTTGAGTTGTGATGAGGATCTCTAATCCAACATTTAGCACCGAAGACATTGAAATAACTCACATTGGGTTTCTTGTCAGTGAGGAGTTCATAGGCAATCTTCTTGAAGAATTTGTGAAGATATACTCTATTGATGATGTGGCACGTAGTATCAATAGCATCAATCCAGAAACGACGAGGTGTTTTGTATTCATCAAGCATAGTGCGAGCCATCTCTGCAAGAGTCTTGTTCTTGCACTCCACGACGCCATTTTGCTGAGGAGTATAAGGAGCAGATAGCTCATGAGTAATACCAAGTTTATCAAGATAGTCATCGAGACCAGAGTTCTTGAACTCAGTTCCATTGTCACTTATGATGTGCTTGATCTTCACACCAAAGTTGGTTGAAGCCCTCGAGGAAAATCGTTTGAAGACTTCCTGCACTTCATGTTTGTAAGTAACAATGTGTACCCATGTATATCGAGAGTAATCATCAACAATAACAAAGCCGTATTGAGAAGCATCATTTGAAACTACAGAATAATGATTAGGACCGAAGAGATCCATGTGAAGCAATTCAAATGGCCGAGTAGTAGTCATGATAGTCTTTGCTGGATGCTTGGCCTTGGTCATCTTTCCAGCTTCACAGGCACCGCATAAGTGATCCTTGAGGAATTTAACATTTTCAATGCCAATGACATGCTTCTTCTTCGCAAGCGTGTGCAAATTCCTCATGCCTGCATGACCAAGTCGTCGATGCCATAGCCAGCCTTCTGAAGCTTTTGCAACTAGACACACAGCTGGTTGAGGTCCTGTAGAGAAATCAACAATATACAAGTCTCCTCTCCTAAAGTCTTCGAAGACTATGGAGTTGTCAAATTCCAAGATCACAGCACAACGATGTTTGCCAAAAGCAACAACCATATCCAAATCGCAAAGCATTGAGACAGACATGAGGTTGTATCCTAAGGACTCGACAAGCATGACTTTGTCCATGTGTCGATCCCTAGTGATCGCAACCTTACCTAGACCCAATACCTGAATTTTGCCTTTGTCAGCGAAGATGATGTGCTTCAGATGAGATGGTGATAAGGGAGCGTCCATCAAGAGATTCTTGTCACCAGTCATGTGATTTGTACATCCACTATCGAGGACCCACTCAGTGGCTTTTGGTTGATCATCCTGCAGATGAATTAGTGCAGCTTACAAACTCATATACTTCATCAGTGAAGAATATGACATCAAATCATTAGATCAATTTCATCAAGCAATGCAACAGATAAAGCAGTATGAGGACGTGAGAAATGAGAGTTCATTTCTTCGTGATTAGCCTGCATCCTTTCAGGCACTCTTCAGGTCTCCAGCAAATTCTTCAGACGTTTGAGTACGTCTGGAGACCTGACCCTGCAGAAGAGATTAGTTCTTTTTCTTCACCACCCACATCTGAAGGGGTGGCAAAGATTTCATCACTCTGCGAGCTCCATACAAGAAGGGTGGCATAGATGCCAGCCCATTTCGTTTCACAGAAGATGAGTTAGGATAAGCATATGAATAAGCAGAGTAATTCTTCGAGGACTTATGAACATAGTGGTTAGAAGAATAATGCTCATATTCATAGCCCTTAGCTCTTCCCTTTGAGGAATTTGGTCCGTATGAGGATTTTACTCCATCTGAAGATTTTGATCCATATGAAGAATTGGATCTGGGGTTCCTATTCCTCACACGAGGTGTCATGAGGACATTCACTTGAAGATTTTCAAGGTGCCTCTTAGGGACCCAGATTTTCTTCATAGGGGGACCATTCCTGCAGTTAGTTCCAACATATCTAGCAAAAACTTCACCATTAAAGAATTTTGAACAGTTTATAGTTAGAGTCAAATGACTCATCAGAAGAATGAGGAGATTCACATGTAAAGCTAGATAAATTGGATGGATCAACTAGAGGTCCCTTTGCAGCAACCCATGAGGTTTTGGGATACTGCTCAGGCTTCCAATATGAACCATCAGCATTAAGTTTCCTCTCAAAGGCAATTCCCTATTTCCTAGGGTTCCTGTTGAGGATCTGCTTTTTAAGCACATCACAAAGAGTCTGATGCCCTTTGAGGCTTTTGTACATGCATGTCATGTACAATTCCTTCAGCCCTGCATTGTCAGTGATACTAGCAATGTCCTCAGATGAGGAATTAGTGATAGTAGAGGCAGTTGAAGAATTTGTAGCATTTGAACATTCGGGTGAATAATTAGCAGTTTCACATTCAATGCATTTCAACTATGGTGGAATGAATTCTTCCTGAGAAGCGCTGATTTGTTGAGCAAGTAATGAATCGCGCTCCTTCTGAAGATCTTCATAACTCACCCTTAGCTTTTCAAGATATTGCTTTCTTTGAAGAAATTCATAAGAAAGCTTCTCATGATCAGACAAGAGAGTGTTATGATGACTTTGAAGGTTATCACACTTGGACTGAAGTCTCTCAAGATTTTCAGTCAATATTTTAGTTAGATCCATTTCTTCACCCAACATATCATCACTTTTATGTAGCATGTTTTGAACATTATCAAGAGCCTTTTGTTGTTGCACAGCAATTTTAGCAAGTTTAGAATAGCTGGGCTTAAGGTTTTCATCAGATTCATCCTCACTAGATTCAGAGGAGGGATATTTGAGTACCTTGGTACCCTTTGCCATGAAGCAATAGGTAGGAGCATAGTCATCATTGTCTTCATCAGCCTTGTTGGTGAGATCATTTTCTTCAGTGTTGAAGATAGACTTGCTGACGAATGCAGTAGCGAGAGCTAGACTTGCCACACCAGATTCGGATTCCTCAGATTCCTCCTCTTCCTCATGATCCTCAGATTCAGCTTCAGAGTCCATTTCCTTGCCAATGAATGCCCGAGCTTTTTTGGAGTTGTTCTTCTTGTGAAATGAAGACTTTGAGGATTTTGATGATGAAGATTTTGACGATTTCTTCTTCTTCTTTGCATCATCAGAACTGTAATCCTTGTATTTCTTATTTTTGGATTCCTTTTCCCACTGAGGACAATCTTGAATGTAGTGACTAGGCTTCTTGCATTTGTGACATAGCCGTTTGTTGTAGTCACTGGATGAGGAATCATTTCTCTTAGTGAACTTTCCAAAGCGACCACGTCTTGAGAACCTTTGGAATTTCTTCACAAGCAAAGCTAGCTCCTGGCTCAATTCTTCAGGATCACCAAGGCTACTACCAGAATCTTCACCTTCGGATTCAGAGACGGCCTTGGCCTTCAGAGCACGTGATCTGCCATAGCTTGGATCATAGAGATCTCTCTTTTCTGCAAGCTGGAACTCATGAGTGTTTAGCCTTTCGAGGATATCAGCGGGATCAAGTGCCTTGTAATCACCACGCTCTTGAATCATCAAAGCTAGAGTATCAAATGAAGAATCAAGCGATCTCAGCAATTTCTTCACCACTTCATGGTCGGTGATGTCAGTGGCACCAAGTGCTTGAAGTTCATTTGAGATGTCAGTGAGACGATCGAATGTTTGCTGAACGTTTTCATTGTCAAGCTGTAATGCCCCGGATGTAATACTTTCCCTTTTGGGAAATATAATAAATCTCTGGCTTCATCTATTCCTTTCCGGGTTCTTCGTCTTTCGGGTTTTTGTCTTTTGTCGCGTGCGTGTGTTCATTCATTCATATCATGTAGTCATGTGCATCGCATTGCATTTGTGTTGTTGTTTGCATCCGGTCCCACGCGTTCCTTCCCGTTGTCCGTTTCGCGTTCCGGAGCTCCCACACGTGTCCGTGGCATCCCCGAGGCCTACTTTGGTGTTTGGCCGTGTAACGTTTCCGGTTTGGCGCGAGACTTGTCGTGTGTTGTTGTTTTGGTGTGTGTAACCCGCCTGTCAAATCTCGTCGCGTTTGGAGTTCGTTTGGTGCTCCAACAGTTATTCTCGTGGGCTCAAAGTGCCTCCACTTTGAGGCCCAAGACACCCCTCCAACAGCCCACCAAACCAGCCCAAACCCCTCCCTTCATCTAGGCCATCCAATTCTGATCGCGTGGCCGAAAACCACACCTCATTTGGACAACCCTAGCTCCTTGTGCCTATATATTTGTCCACCTTCCCTAATTTTTTGCCCCAAAAATAGGAAACCCTAGCCCCCATCCCCTTCCTCCAGCTTCTTCCTCCACTCCGGCGGAGCTCGCCGGAGGAGCTCGCCGGAGTTCGCTGGAGGTCCACCGCCGCCTCGTCGGAGCTCCACCGGCCGCGCCACCTCACCACCACCCCGACATCCTCTCCGCCACCGAAGGTCAACCGCGCCGCCCCTCCGCCGGCCGGCGCCACCACCGCCTCCCTCCCGCCGGCATCTGGCCGCGCGACACCGCCGCCCCCATCTCCCTACGACGCCGCCGCCCTCAAGCCCTCGAGCCGCCGCCGCTCGGGACGGACGGGAGGAGCCCGATCCGCCCCGGCTCTCTCGCCCCTTCGGGCCAAACCTAGTGGGCCGGCCGCACGGGCCCGATCCGCTCGCCTCAGCCGCCTTCGGCCCGACAGCCAGCCTCCAGCCCAGCGCGCCGAAGGACCCAGCGCCGCCTGTGCTCGGGAGATCGGGAGACCCCTCGCGCCGCCGATCCAGATCCGGCCGGATGGGCCGGCCCGACCGCCTGCAGCCGCGGGCCCGTTAGCCTCGTGGGCTGGGATCCGCTTCGCCCGGCGCGCCCGAAGTCCGATCCGCTCCGCGCGAAACCCAGGAGCCCGTTTGACCTTTTTCAGATCTGAGGTTGCCCCCAAATCCACCAAGTCTGAGATATTTTTGTCTGTCTGATGCAGTTTTAGATCATGGATAACTTTTTGTGCGTAGCTCCGTTTTGAGTGAATGAGATGTCCAGATGTTCGTGGAGACATATACTACATTTTGTTCCTTTATGCCATACATGTTTGAGTTCATCTAGATGCTTAAAAATCTGTTGCAAGAGTGCATATTGTTATAAACTGCTGTTAGTTGTTGTTTTCATGCCATCTTTGCAATGTGATAACTTTTTGCATGTTTATCCAAATGAAGCAAATGAGATGTCCACGTGTTCGTCTTGTCATGCTCTACATGTTGATTGCTTAGGCTTGCATGATAGAATTAATCTTGCCATGTTTATTTCCGTTGCAAAGTGCTATGTGGCTGTTATGTTGTTAAGCTCGTTATGAGATGCCTCGTTGAGGAACTCGTTGCTATTGCTGTGGTTGTCCCCTTGATGCATGCTTAAGTGTTTTGGATTCACCATCGTGTGTACTTTGCTGTGGTGCTTACCACTTGCCATGTTTAGCTTTGAGGTGACCTAAACTTGCTCTCAAAGATGCCATGATGAAACTGTCGTTTCAACACAGTGAAATTTCACTAAGTCTGGAATCTGTAATTTCCAGATGCCATGTTTGCTTGCTGTTCTAGGCCAATCCATGATAGTTTTAGGGTGACTCTTGATGATTCCTTGTAGTATATATTGTTGGCTATCCATTCATGCTCTCACATGCTTATTTGAGTGGCTGTAGCATATTTAACTTTTGCTCCCAAGTTGCAATAAAATACTGCTGTCAGGATTTTGTTGTCAAGTTCAAAATGTCATAGCTTGTTGCTATTGATCCGTGGCTCCTTTGAGGGTGCTCCAATGGACTTATTTGCTGTAGGATATGTCTAGTTTATGTCCATGCTCTTTGCCATGATGTTTGAGTGCTGTAGCTTAATTATTTCTTGCTCCGAAGTTGCTATGTGGCTGTAATTTTCAGCTTTCGCATGTTTATTGTTTTGTGTGTAACTTTTAGCCCGTAGCTCCGATTTGAGCAAGTCCTATATGAAACTTGTATGATTTTTCATGTACATTCATAATATCCTATTGTTATCATGTTTTGAAGCATTTTTCTTGATCGCATATTGTCATGCTCCTTGTGCTCCCATAGTGCATCAGTCATGCATCCAGCATATTTTGTGTGCGCATTGCATCTTGTTGATTTCGTGCCTTGTGTGTTTGTGTTGAGTAGAGCCGGAAGCTGAGTACGAGTACGAGAACGAGGTTACTACCGAGGTTGAGAACGAGGAGCTTTCTTACGATCCCATCGACAACTCTTCGGGCAAGATGACCGTACCCCGATAACATTACTATCTTTGCCTATTGCTAGAGTCTCGCTCTATAGTATTTGCCTCGATGCTCATGTCTTTCATGTCAGCCTCCTACTTGTAACCATGATCATGTCTAACCACCCTACATATGCAAACCATTGATTGGCTATACGTAGGCTTTGCTCAGCCCCTCTTATAGCGTTGTTAGTTGCAGGTGAAGTTGAAGATGCTTGCTTCATGTTGAAGTTTGTTGGGTTATATCACACTATATTAACTATTAAATGAAATCATCTATATATTGGCAATGGGTGGAAGGCTAAGCCTTTTGATTGGTGATTTGTTCCACTCATGTCGTTAGGAACCGTATAAACCAGTGTTATGTTCCTTGATTATGCGTTCCTCACACGGTTGGGGTTATGGGACCCCCTCGATAAACCGCTAAGTGCTAAGTCTTTTCCAGCAAGTCCCAACATTGGTACTATTCGCCTAATAACTAATAAAACTTGCATAGGGTCTTGCAAACCCGAGTTCTTAATCAACAACCCCGGGCCAGTGCTCCACATGAGTGTTGGTCCGAAACGGGGAGTCTGCGGGGCCACCACGAGGAAACTCGAGGATTGATATAAACATGTAGAATCGCCCATCCGGTCGTGGCCTGAGACTAGATACGCGCGGCTATTGTCAGGGTGTCGGCACGCCGGGAGGATTTGCTGGATTAGCCTTACCTTAGTTCGGAGTATCTTGAGCACGGGATTCCGAGAATACTCGGGTCTTCCCACCTTTGGAGTTGCGACTCCGCGGATCGTGGGCTTGTCATGGGCCAAGTTGGAACACCCCTGCAGGGTTTGAACTTTCGAAAGTCGTGCCCGCTGTTATGTGGCAGATGGGAGCTTGTTAATATCCGGTTGTAGAAAACTTGACACCATGTTCCAATACACTACCAACGTGAGTACTGTGACTGTCATTTTTCGAAAGGGGTTTCGGGAGATGAACACGGTGGGGTTATGTTTGACTTGCTTTAGTTAGGATCACTTAGTGATCATCTCTCGACCGAGGCACCTTCTCTTCTCGCTCTCTTTTGCGTAAGCTAGTGCTAGTTGCTGCTGCAGACACTTATCCTTTCTTCAGCCTTGTTCCACACCCAAGGCTTAAATAGTCATGTTACCCGGGAACGGGATTGCTGAGTCCTCTGTGGCTCACAGTTACTTCAACACCCCAGATGCAGGTACGATGGTGAGCTACCCAGGTGATGGCACTGAGCTGGACTGGGAGTATGACGAGGAGCGTAGCCGTTACTACGTGAACTATCTGACTGATCAGTAGTGGTTCTTCTACTAGGATTCGATCTAGACCTGTGGATTATGTTATGTTTGGTATCTTGACATTTGGTTTTTACCCTTAGATGGGCAGTGATGTTTCTCTGAATGATGTTTGAACATGTAATGTATTTGGGTGACGTGGCGAGTGTAAGCCAACTATTTTTATGTTTTCCATCCCCCATTTTTACATGAGTTGTGCAAAGATACTAAACTTGCGATCATTCCAGAATGGGATTATGTCTTTAAGTCGTGCCTCGACACGTAGGAGATATAGTCCCATCCTGGGCATTACAAGTTGGTATTCAGAGCCTTCTCCGACCTAGAAGCCCCCACTGATTGATCGAATCGTTGACGGTCGAGTCTAGGCACACACTTAAAATGTTTTTGAGTCCTATATTTATATCGGAGAGTAGGATTTCTTTGCTTCTCATCCCCTGTCTCTCTGGTGAGGACTCCTGACGACTACTCTTGCCTCTTCTACTTTCAAAAAGTGCACCAAATGTTTTTTAGGAATCTCGCGAGTATTGTGGGATTGTTTCGATGTTCTTGTGACGAGAATATTGTTCTCGATGCCTCCTGACATTAGGGGTTGTGGCAGTGTCCCGGGGAGTTGAGCTTCGGGGTATTGTCGTCACAAGCATATCGCGACAGTACTAAATACTTAAGACGGCCGACATCGAAAATCTCTCATATACGGTTAGTGGCAAGATAACCCCGACATCACCCAGTACTGGGGAGGTAGTTCGGGAGTATTGCCATAGCTTGGTATAGTGGATGCTTTTCGAAGGTCCGAGGTAGACGGTTTTCGAGAAAGACTGGTTATGTGTTGAAGGATGGATACAGCTGGATGTAGGTTTAGAGTTGATTGCGCGGTGCTTCCCCTGTATCCCCAACACCTGATTGCATAACTGGAAACTTTCGGAAATTAATAGGTGGGCTTATCCAGTAGATCGTAGGCATTCTTCCAACGAATGCAGGTTAGCGAGTTTGGGGTTCTACATTGAGTGAAGTGGTTTTATGGCCGGTGTTCCGATCGGGAGTTGCATCTTAAAGGGTCCTTGGCTATGCTGATCCGGGGATTGCAAAACCCTTTCGTAACGCGTTCCTAAGCTTTCAGCACAAAGATGTTAGAACGAAGCTCCTATCTTGTGTTTGTTTCCGTCTGTACCTCGTTGTTTTTCTTATTTACCTTTTGTCCCCTATGTGGCTTCTCGTGAAGATTGTTGTTATCATTAAGCTGAGAATTTCATTCGTTCCTCTTGTTCGAATGATTTCATTCATTCGTATTGTTCGAATGATTCTTGTGAAGACTATGTTGCATTTCAATCCGTTGCTTCAGCTTATACCTTCTGTCAATCAAATTGCTGATTCATGGTCATCTCTTTCAGGATGGCTCCGAAACGAGTTCCCAACGCTAACCCAGAGGGTGAAGAGGTTCCAGACCATCCTCCTTCACCTCCTCCTCCGTCTGAGGCTTGGAGAGCGATTATGCAGACTACAAACCAGAACACCCAGATGTTGATGCAAATGATGCAGCAGATGCAAGCTAATCAAGCTAATCAGGGTGCTCCAGGGAACCAAGGCAATTTCTTCAACCAACAGCACCATGCTACTCTCAATCAGTTCTTGGCCAATCAACCAAAAGCTTTCAGTTACTGTGTCGACCCTCTTGATGCTGAAGATTCGTTAACCGATATCAAGAAGCATTTTGAGTGCAGTAACGTAAGGGAAGAGGACTATGTGAAGTTTGCAGCCTTCCAACTCAAAGACCAAGAAGCTGACTGGTGGCAGCAGTACAAAGACTCCAGGCCAGGGCGTGTGATCTCTTGGGATGATTTCTGCAAGGATTTTCGCTCTCACCACGTTCCAACAAGTGTCATCGAGGGTATGCGTGAGCAATTCCACAACCTGAAGCAAGGCTCTATGACTGACTACCAGTATAATGTCAAGTTCCAAAATCTTGCCCGATATGCTAAGCAAGACATACCAGATGCCAAGAGCAAGATCTATCAGTTCCGTGGAGGTCTCAAAGATGAACTTCAACTTGCTCTCACCTTGTTCGAGCCCGACGAGTTCGACAAATTCTATAACATGGCGCTCAAGCAAGAGGCAGCCCAGCTCAAGATGGAGGCTTCCAAAAAGAGGATTCGAGATGCCGTTCACTCCTCCTCATCTTCTCAAGTGGTCGCGAAACAACAGAAATTTTGGCTTCCTCCTCCTCCAGTGATCCGAGCTCCTTACAACAACAACTCCAACAACAACAAGAATGCTGGTGGTCGTGGTTTCTCACACCCACCCAACTCCAACAAGCAGTCCTAGCAGCAGTTCCAAGCTCCAAGACTAAGTGCTCCTCCTACTCGTCCACTTTCTGAGGTGACTAGCTACAAGTGTGGCAAGAAGGGTCATTATTCCAACAAGTGCAACAACCAGAGGCGCCTTCCGCCTCCTCCTCCTGTCGGTACCGCTATTGTCAAGCATGATCCAAAGGCAGCAAGGGTGAATCTGATGAATGCAGCACAAGCGGAGAATTCTTCTGATGTCATATTGGGTAACCTTTCAGTTAACTCCTTTCCAGCTAAGGTGTTGTTTGATTCGGGTGCTTCATGTTCCTTCATGTCATATCCATTTGCATCCAAGCACAATGTTGTCACTTCAAATTTGCCTCAGAAGTTGCAAGTTGTTTCTCCGGGCAGGATTATGACTTCTAGTGTCTATGCTCCGGATGTATCTATTCGCATGGGTGATTATCGCTTTCTGGCTAAACCGGTGGTTCTTGGTAATTCCGACATCGATCTGATCCTCGGAATGGACTGGCTTTCTCAGCATGATGCTCAAATTGACTGTGCACAGAAGGAAGTCAAGATTACTCATTCGATGATGATGTGATTATCTTCGCCTCCAGGGATAACACAATCAGGCTTTTTTCTCTCAATGACAAGGGCGAAATGAATGCCATATCTCAAATTCCAGTGGTTAACAAATATCAAGACGTCTTTCCTGAAGAACTTCCAGGCATGCCTCCACACCGTCGGGCGGAATTCGTCATTGAACTCGAGTCGGGTATTGAGCCAGCATGCCGGCGTCCGTACAAGCTCTCTCCTAAATAATTGAAGGAGTTGAAGAAGCAGCTTGATGAACAGGAGCGTATGGGTCTGATCAGGCCTAGTACGTCTCCTTGGGGTTGTGGTGTCTTATTTGTCAAGAAGAAGGATGGCACGGAGCGCCTCTGCGTCGATTATCGGCCATTGAACAAGAAGACAATAAAGAACAAGAATCCGCTCCCCAACATCAACGAACTGTTTGAGCAGCTCAAAGGAGCTAAAGTGTTCTCTAAGCTCGATCTCCGAATGGGCTATCACCAAATTCGCATTCGCGAGGAAGACATCCCCAAGACTGCCTTCAGAACGAGCTACGGCTCATATGAGTATACAGTCATGTCCTTTGGTCTCGCTAATGCTCCTCCTACCTTCTCGAGAATGATGCACTACATTTTCAACCCCTACACCGGCGAGTTTGTGCTTGTGTATCTGGATGACATTTTGGTATTTTCCAAGAATGAAGAAGATCACGAAAAGCACCTCCGTCTTGTTCTCGACCGACTCCGTGAACATAAGTTCTATGCCAAGTTCTCCAAGTGCGAATTTTGGCTCGATAAGGTCTTGTATCTGGGCCATATAATCTCCGCTGACGGTATTGCGGTAAACCCCGAGAAAGTTGAAGCAATTGTCAACTGGGAAGCTCCTCAGAACGTCAAGCAACTCCGAAGCTTTCTTGGTCTTGCCAGCTATTGCAGAAGGTTCGTTGAGAACTTCTCCAAGATTGCCAAGCCTCTCTCCAACTTGCTGCAGAAGAATGTCAAGTACTACTGGTCTCCAGATTGTGAAGTGGAATTCAAAACTCTCAAAGAAAAGCTCGTCTCTGCTCTAATCCTCACTCCTCCAGATGAGTCCAAGCCCTATGAAGTATTCTGTGATGCTTCTCTTCAAGGACTTGGTGGTGTGCTTATGCAGGACAAGAGAATTGTGGCATACACTTCTCGTCAGCTGAAGCCAAGTGAGAAGAACTACCCCACACATGATCTTGAACTAGCAGTTGTGGTACATGCTTTGATTACGTGGAGACATCTGTTGTTGGGCAGAAAAGTCGACATCTTCACCGATCACAAGAGCTTGAAGTACATCTTCACACAGCCGAATCTGAACCTCCGCCAGACTCGTTGGGTCGAAATGATCCAAGAGTATGATCCCAGCATTGAATACACACCTGGCAAGGCGAATGTGATTGCGGATGCTTTGAGCAGAAAGGCATATTGCAACAGCCTTCTAATCAAGCCGTTCCAGCCTGAGCTTTGTGAAGCTTTCAGGAAGCTCAACCTCCAAGTTGTTCCGCAGGGTTTTCTTGCAAATCTTCAAATGGCTCCTACCTTGGAAGATCAGGTCTGTGAGGCCCAACTCAGCTATGGTGCAGAAAGTGAAACATGGTATTGCAAAGGGTACTCCTAAATACAAGTGCTATCGCATTGATGAGAGAGATACCTTGTTCTTTGAGGACAGACTCGTCGTTCCCAAAGGTGATCTCAGGAAGCTCATAATGGAAGAAGCACATGATTCCCTCCTTTCCATTCATCCTGGCAGTTCCAAGATGTACCAAGACCTCAAGCAATCTTACAGGTGGACTCGCATGAAAAGGGAGATTGCCCAATTCGTGAATGAATGTGATGTCTGCAGAAGAGTGAAGGCAGAGCATCACCGTCCAGCTGGTCTTCTCCAACCTCTTCCTATACCCGAGTGGAAATTCGACCACATTGAAATGGATTTCGTCACTGGCTTTCCTAAGTCCAAGAGATGGAATGATTCTATCTTCGTGGTGATTGACAAGCTTACCAAAGTCGCTCACTTCCTTCCAGTCAAAGAATCCATCAATGCAGCTCAACTTGCAGAGTTGTACACTTCCAGAATTGTGTCCCTACATGGCATCCCTCAAGTTATCTCCTCAGACCGTGGAAGTTTGTTCACTTCAAAGTTCTGGGACTCCTTTCAGTCCGCCATGGGCACTAAGATCAGGTTCAGCACTGCATTTCACCCTCAGACTAGTGTTCAATTCGAAAGAGTGAATCAGATTCTAGGAGACATGCTCAGAGCCTGTGTCATCTCTTTTGGCATGAAATGGGAAGATTGCCTTCCATTTGCCGAGTTCTCTTACAACAACAGCTACCAAGCAAGTGCAGGCAAAGCTCCGTTTGAAATCCTCTATGGCAGAAAGTGTCGTACCCCTCTCAACTGGTCCGAGACAGGCGAACGTCAACTTCTTGGCAATGACTTGATCTCAGAAGCCGAAGAAATGTGCAAAGTCATATGTGAGAATCTCAAGGCCGCTCAGTCGCGTCAGAAGAGCTACTATGTCGGCAAGCATCGTGATTTGGCCTTCAACATTGGTGATCATGTCTATCTCCGTGTTTCTCCGATGAAAGGCACACAAAGATTCGGTATCAAAGGAAAGCTTGCTCCTAGATACGTCGGGCCTTTCAAGATCCTTGGCAAAAGAGACGATCTAGCCTATCAACTTGAGCTCCCTTCCAACTTCGCCAATGTTCATGATGTGTTCCATGTGTCTCAACTCCGCAAATGCTTCAAGACTCCTGAACGCATGATTCAGTTTGAAGAGATTGATCTTCAACAAGATTTGTCTTACCGAGAGCATCCCGTTGCTATTCTCGAAGAAACCGAGCGCAAGACCCGCAACAAGTCCATCAAATTCTTGAAAGTCAAGTGGTCACACCATACCGACCGAGAAGCTACATGGGAACGAGAAGATCATCTTCGTTCCGAGTACCCTTCCTTTTTCCAGTCCTAGATCTCGGGACGAGATCTTTTTGTAGTAGAGGAGAGTTGTAATGTCCCGGATGTAATACTTTCCCTTTTGGGCAATATAATATATCTCTGGCTTCATCACTTCCATTCCGGGTTCTTTGTCTTTTGGGTTTTCGCCGTTTTGTCGTGTTGCGTGTGTGGCATTCATTCATATCATGTAGTCATGTGCATCGCATTGCATTTGTGTTGTCGTTTGCATCCGGTCCCACTCGTTTCTTTCCGTTGTCCGTTTCGAGTTCCGGAGCTCCCTCACGTGTCCGTGGCATCCCCGAGGCCTACTTTGGTGTTTGGCTGTGTAACGTTTCCGGTTTGCGTGAGACTTGTCGTGTGTTGTTGTTTTGGTGTGTGTAACCCGCCTGTCAAATCTCGTCGCGTTTGGAGTTCGTTTGGTGCTCCAACAGTTATTCTCGTGGGCTCAAAGTGCCTCCACTTTGAGGCCCAAGACACCCCTCCAACAGCCCACCAAACCAGCCCAAACCCCTCCCTTCATCTAGGCCATCCAATTATGATCGCGTGGCCGAAAACCACACCTCATTTGGACAACCCTAGCTCCTTGTGCCTATATATTTGTCCACCTTCCCTAATTTTTTGCCCCAAAAATAGGAAACCCTAGCCCCCATCCCCTTCCTCCAGCTTCTTGCTCCACTCCGGCGGAGCTCGCCGGAGGAGCTCGCCGGAGTTCGCCGGAGGTCCACCGCCGCCTCGCCGGAGCTCCACCGGCCGCGCCACCTCACCACCACCCCGACATCCTCTCTGGCACCGCAGGTCGACCGCGCCGCCCCTCCGCCGGCCGGCGCCACCACCGCCTAACTCCTGCCGGCATCTGGCCGCGCGACACCGCCGCCCCCATCTCCCTACGACGTCGCCGCCCTCAAGCCCTCGAGCCGCCGCCGCTCGGGACGGACGGGAGGAGCCCGATCCGCCCCGGCTCCCTCGCCCCTTCGGGCCAAACCTAGTGGGCCGGCCGCACGGGCCCGATCCGCTCGCCTCAGCCGCCTTCGGCCCGACAGCCAGCCTCCAGCCCAGCGCGCCGAAGGACCCAGTGCCGCCTGCGCTCGGGAGATCGGGAGACCCCTCGCGCCGCCGATCCAGATCCGGCTGGATGGGCCGGCCCGACCGCCTGCAGCCGCGGGCCCGTTAGCCTCGCGGGCTGGGATCCGCTTCGCCCGGCGCGCCCGAAGTCCGATCCGCTCCGCCCGAAGCCTAGGAGCCCGTTTGACCTTTTTCATATCTGAGGATTCCCCCAAATCCACTAAGTCTGAGATATTTTTGTCTGTCTGGTGCAATTTTAGATCATGGATAACTTTTTGTGCGTAGCTCCGTTTTGAGTGAATGAGATGTCCAGATGTTCGTGGAGACATGTACTACATTTTGTTCCTTTATGCCATACATGTTTGAGTTCATCTAGATGCTTAAAAATCTGTTGCAAGAGTGCATATTGTTATAAACTGCTGTTAGTTGTTGTTTTCATGCCATCTTTGCAATGTGACAACTTTTTGCATGTTTATCCAAATGAAGCAAATGAGATGTCCACGTGTTCGTCTTGTCATGCTCTACATGTTGATTGCTTAGGCTTGCATGATAGAATTAATCTTGCCATGTTTATCTCCATTGCAAAGTGCTATGTGGCTGTTATGTTGTTAAGCTCGTTACGAGATGCCTCGTTGAGGAACTCGTTGCTATTGCTGTGGTTGTCCCCTTGATGCATGCTTAAGTGTTTTGGATTCACCATCATGTGTACTTTGCTATGGTGCTTACCACTTGCCATGTTTAGCTTTGAGGTGACTTAAACTTGCTCTCAAAGATGCCATGATGAAACTGCTGTTTCAACACTTAGTGAAATTTCACCAAGTCTGGAATCTGTAATTTCCAGATGCCATGTTTGCTTGCTGTTCTAGGCCAATCCATGATAGTTTTGGGGTGACTCTTGATGATTTCTTGTAGTATATATTGTTGGCTATCCATTCATGCTCTCAAATGCTTATTTGAGTGGCTGTAGCATATTTAACTTTTGCTCCCAAGTTGCAATAAAATACTGCTGTCAGGATTTTGTTGTCAAGTTCAAAATGTCATAGCTTGTTGCTATTGATCCGTGGCTCCTTTGAGGGTGCTCCAATGGACTTATTTGCTGTAGGATATGTCTAGTTTATGTCCATGCTCTTTGCCATGATATTTGAGTGCTGTAGCTTAATTATTTCTTGCTCCGAAGTTGCTATGTGGCTGTAATTTTCAGCTTTCACATGTTTATTGTTTTGTGTGTAACTTTTAGCCCGTAGCTCCGATTTGAGCAAGTCCTATATGAAACTTGTGTGATTTTTCATGTAGATTCATAATATCCTATTGTTATCATGTTTTGAAGCATTTTGCTTGATCACATATTGTCATGCTCCTTGTGCTCCCATAGTGCATCAGTCATGCATCCAGCATATTTTGTGTGCGCATTGCATCTTGTTGATTTCGTGCCTTGTGTGTTTGTGTTGAGTAGAGCCGGAAGCTGAGTACGAGTACGAGAACGAGGTTACTACCGAGGTTGAGAACGAGGAGCTTTCTTACGATCCCATCGACAACTCTTCAGGCAAGATGACCGAACCCCGATAACATTACTATCTTTGCCTATTGCTAGAGTCTCGCTCTATAGTATTTGCCTCGATGCCCATGTCTTTCATGTCAACCTCCTACTTGTAACCATGATCATGTCTAACCTCCCTACCTATGCAAACCATTGATTGGCTATACGTAGGCTTCGCTCAGCCCCTCTTATAGCGTTGCTAGTTGCAGGTGAAGTTGAAGATGCTTGCTTCATGTTGAAGTTTGTTGGGTTATATCACACTATATTAATTATTAAATGAAATCATCTATATATTGGCAATGGGTGGAAGGCTAAGCCTTTTGCTTGATGATTTGTTCCACTCATGCCATTAGGAACCGTATAAACCGGTGTTATGTTCCTTGATTATGCGTTCCTCACACGGTTGGGGTTATGGGACCCCCTCGATAAACCGCTAAGTGCTAAGTCTTTTCCAGCAAGTCCCAACATTGGTACTATTCGCCTAATAACTAATAAAACTTGCATAGGGTCTTGCAAACCCGAGTTCTTAATCAACAACCCCGGGCCAGTGCTCCACATGAGTGTTGGTCCGAAACGGGGAGTCTGCGGGGTCACCACGAGGAAACTCGAGGATTGATATAAACCTGTAGAATCGCCCATCCGGTCGTGGCCTCAGACTAGATATGCGCGGCTATTGTCAGGGTGTCGGCACGCCGGGAGGATTTGCTGGATTAGCCTTACCTTAGTTCGGAGTATCTTGAGCACGGGATTCCGAGAATACTCGGGTCTTCCCACCTTTGGAGTTGCGACTCCGCGGATCGTGGGCTTGTCATGGGCCAAGTTGGAACACCCCTGCAGGGTTTGAACTTTCGAAAGCCGTGCCCATGGTAATGTGGCAGATGGGAGCTTGTTAATATCCGGTTGTAGAAAACTTGACACCATGTTGAGGAAATTCCTTAGCGAAGAACTACTTACAGCGGAATAAGTACTCAGAAGTAAACATGAGAGAATACAAGCATGGTCATCATGAAGAAATGAAGACAAACACAGAGTACATAAAGCGTATGTCACACCCTGCATTTTGTAACATGTTATTTGCATCAATGAAGCATGAAAATTTGGACCAGCAAAAAATTTTAGCATCTTTTAGCTTTTATTTGGAATTGAGTTTTCTTCATGTGCTTTTTCTTGTGCTCATTAAAGTCAACTATGACCTCTTGTAGAATTCACCTCCATACCCAAAACTTCTGCCCAATGATCATGCCAAGTGTTATATAACAGTATAGTATTTTCTTACAAAATTAATTTGGCCAAAAAGCATTTTATAAATTTAGTTTTCCAAAAACCCCTGAATTGAGATTTGCACTGCATGTACTTGATTTAGGGTGAGAAAATTATTTCAAAAGGTTTATTTGAGACCTAGTAGTCATAGGACTCCCAGAAACCACAAAGGTATAATTTTAAAAGTTATTTTCCTATTTTATTTAAAAGCTTTTTCTTAAAGCCAAAAATGGTCTTTAATAGGGAAAAATTATTTAACTATTTCAAAAATATTTGCCAAAATTCAGAGAGACTCAGAGGACATATATTGCCATATATAAGAGTTCCAACACTTGGTCATGTTCAAAATAATGGGCTAATCCCTCTAAAACCCTTTCTGGATATTTCAAGCTTTTGAAATATTTACAAAGGAAATTTTCTCCAAAAATCTCAGGGAAATTATATCATGTCATATATGACATATTTGATGATCTTGCCAAGTCCCATGCCTTGGGAAGCAATAAAACATCCTCTAATCCCCTCAAAACCATTCTGTCCATATTTGAAGTTTGAGCAACTCTACATTGCCAAACTTGTACAAATGCTCTCAAACTTGTGCACATGCTAGAAATGCCTAATAAGACATCTACACCAAATGGCACAAGATTTGGAATAGAGCAACTTGATCAGATCACCCCAAAACCTTTTCTGTTCAAATGCAAATTTGAACAACTTTACATTACCAACTTTTTACCTGGAGCTTCAAACTTTGTGGGCATGATCAATACCCCAAATGATGATGCTACACCAAGTGGTTCATCAAGGGGAGATGATTAGCTTGACTCAAACAAGATGAAGCTAGTTCCGTTGTTTTCTAGGGTTCACCAAAGTTACATTGGCTAGTTTCTTCAAATGAGCCCAAATTTGGTGAAGCACCCTATTTTCACATGTTATTCAATCCTGTTAAGTGCCATGTCAAGTGGAGGTCATTTGCTTGACCAATCACTGATCAAACACCTTCTGCAGAATTACTAAAACCCTCATCTTGATCACTTTTACTCTTCTCCTTGGCCTCAACTTTTTACCACATGTTCATTCAGTTACTGGCTACCCCCAGTAACTTCCCCAGCACCCCAGCTCCATGATTGAGGGGTAAGAACCCTAGTTTACCCTGCTGGACAGCCAATTTTCACCAAGTCACCAGCTTCCTCTCTCTCTCTCAGCATCTCCAGAGCATCCAAGGCCTCAGGCCATTTCTTTACTCCTCCCTTGACCTTCTAGACACCCTTGGGCACGTTGGACTTGACCAGAGCGGCGAGGGCACGAAGGTGCCAGCCATTCGGGCGCTCTGGAGCACGCTACAGTGCACCCACGCACTGTAGTTCCAGCCAATCGCCGGCCCCCGACAGCCTCGGGCCTCTCCCTCGCGCCAGTCGATGCTCCTCGACGTCCGCGACCACCCCGGCGCTGTCCCCCCTCCTCCTGCGCCCTCCAGTGGCCGTCGTCGCACGCGCGCTGGCCGCCCGCAGCGTCCACTCTTCGGCCTCGCACGCGCGCACGGTCTAGAAGCTCCCCCGCTCCTCCTCTCACCTCAACTGGACGTAGAGCTCGTCCAGCAACGCCGTGGACTCATTCCCATCGCCTCCCGTGCACTGTAGCGTCGAGCCGGAGCTCGCCGGCGCACTGGACCACGGGGCTCCGCCGTCCCCCTATATATAGGACTCCCCGGGCCTCTCCAATAGCATCAGCAGCTCCACCACACCTCCTTGAGTCCTCCAGCACCACCCGTTCCTCCCCAGGAAGTCCCAGTGCTCGGGATCGACCGGAGCTCCGCCGCGTCGGGCCGCCGGTGATCTCGCAGTACAGGCCTCCTCTGCCCTTCCTTTCGCCCGATCTAGAACCGCAGTGCAACACTGACCATTTCCCCTCTGTTTCCCCCTCCTGTTGCAGTCGGAAACGACCAGAGCAACGACCTCCCGACGACCCTCCGCCGTCCCACCTCGCCGCAGGCGAACCCGACCTCCCGGGCGTGCCGCACCACCTCCACTGCATCCGCCACTCGGCGCTGAGCCCGTCCCTAGCCTTCGTTGCCGTCGCCATGGCCGGAATCATCGCCGGTGAGCTCGCCGTCGCCGTGGCCGTGAGGTTGGAGATGACAGGCGGGCCCTACCTGTCATCCCCACACCTCTCTCCCTTCCTCTCAGCCACTGACCGCCGGGCCCCGCCCGTCAGGTTTAAAAACCTGACGTGCGCGCGCAGGCACCCGTGCGGCTGGGCTGGTCCGCCCTGGGCCGTGCACTGTGGCCCCTTTGGCCCAGTTGCACAGGGCACTTTCTCTTTTTCTTTTATGTAATTGTTTTAAACATTTTTACAGAATTGAATATTGGTCCAAATAAAATAATTCCAACTCCTAAATTCTTGTAATATTCCAACCTATTTAATGGTACCACTTTCACTCACATCTATGAAACTTTTCTGTTATGTTCAAATTTAAATTCAAATCTGAGCAGTAGAACTCTTGTTCTAAAATCAGTAGATTCCATTATGTTGCTCCAAAACTCCAACTAAGTATTTTCCCCATCTTAGAAATTCCTCTAGTATTTAACAAAAATAAGTTGACAATTTTCTGAGCACTTTGATTTTTCTGTTTTATTTATGGTCTTATTTTCTCGTGGTTATTATGCGACGTATAGATCCCGTGTTTGACGAAGTTGCTGAGGAAGGAGAAGGAGAAGGATTTGAAGACTTTGAAGACCAAGCCAATCCAGGCAAGCAGCCCTTTGACTATGATACACTTGTTCTTCGGAACCCGTTTGTTTCCGATGCATGATGTTAGGGTTACGATGGTGACCTAGTTGATTCCACCACATGATGCATGCCTTGATCTTGATCTTGCTATGTGCTAGATGACATGCATATGGCTAGTAGTAATGAATAGTGATGCATGTGTGACATGAACCTTCGTGGTTGAGGTCTTTGCATAAAACCCCGTCGGGTGCCACTCATGCCCGAGGGAGATGATGAGTTGGGTAACCACTTGATGACGAAGTGGTGTACCGAAACAAGTGTGTGTGTTTTTTAAACGGATTGGTTTAAGTTGCGATCGTTATTCCAACCATACATGTGCAACCACACTACCCCTTATGGGACGGGGCTTTATTGATTACTTAGGTCGATACTAGCATGGTGCCCGCATTACTAGTGACGGGAAGACTTGAGGTCTTTCCCGGGACGGGGTCGTGCTTGGATAGACGACCATGACTGTTTTCACAGGGCACCAGACACACCGTTGGTCCCTTCGGGTACGCGTGACATTGAAATTAGGGCAAGTCCCATGATCTATTATTTGTACGAGAGGGCCGTGTACCAACGAGTGGACTCTATGTTAGTGTCGTCTAAGGAAAGGTAATGACCGGGTGCTTACCCCGGGTACTTGAGGTACCGCGGGTCGTGGATGACACGGAAGTTCCCCGGATCTTGTGGGTAAAGTGTACAACCTCTGCAGAGTGTAAAACTATTCGAATAGCCGTGTCCACGGTCAAGGACAGTTGGGTAACCGCTCTTGGGCTACGTCCAATGTTTGTGAAACCATGTGTGTATGTGAGTCAAGGTGGTGACTTGACTCGAGGAGTTGAATCGTGTTCATGTTGATATCGGTAACCTGTCTTCGAGGTTACGCGAGTTTATTGATGCATAAACTTGATGGTAGAATATTTGTTCTAGCCTTGCTAGATTGATCATTATTATTCAATTGCACTGTTACTTTGAACCACATCATGGGTTGCTTGCGAGTACATTCCAAGTACTCATTGGCTTGCCACTGGTTATTTAATTGGCCAGGCATGGAAGAACAGGAATATGATGAAGAGTTCCTTGGAGACGAACATGCGAACTAGGACGCTATCCCAGTCAGAATGCCTGTAGGGTTAAGGCAGATGGCATGGGTTCTACCTACGATCGAAGACTTCCGCTATTTGAGTTGTTTGCTATTCAGCCCGTGAGGCTCTATCTATGTAAGACTTGGCCATAATGGCCATAATTCGTGTAAGACTATTTGTATGGATGTAAGACTCTTGTTATTCAGCTTCTGTGTGTTCAGTGAGCATTGATCTCTGGGATCACTGTACACGTGCATTCGGTGATCTCGACTTCTAAGTCGGGGTCCCCACAGAGCTGGTATCAGAGCCATCCTGACTGTAGGAAGCCTTAGTTAGCATGGGCGTTAGATAGATGAGACCCTTTTTCCAAAACCTTCTGAACCTCTCTTCTTTTCTAAACCTGAGATTTCATCAGCTTATTAACCCCTCCTATTCCACCTTTGTAGATGGCCGCTGTACCCGAAGAGCACCTGACCACTGGGTTTCCCTTGCTTCTCGAGGATAGCCTCCAGGAGTGTCAGTTCCACCGAGCACCCATCCTCACCTACCTTGAGCATTGGGTTAGCGACACTAAGGTGGAGTACCATGTGGAAGTAATCGTGAAGGCAAACGATCCTCCCACAAGTTGGTTCTTCGAGGGACCCCAGATGGCGACACTACCACTCGCTGTCGAGGCTGCTGCACTCAAGGCACTAACCCGTCTCCGCGAGCTTCTTCCGGAGATGGCAGCCAAGATGACAACTCGCTTCTTACCTTACCGGAAGGAAGGTGAAGAAGAAAGCAGCGCACTAGCCCCTCCATTGAAGGAAGGACTCTCGCTTCGATTCCAGACCTACTTCAGTCTGTGTGCCGACAGCTTGGCACAAGACTTGGCCTCGGAATCAATGAAGCTTCGAGAAGAACTTCACAAGACCAAGGCACTTCTTCGTCGAGCTCAAGAGAAGACAAATAGGATCAAGAAGGAAGGAGCACCTTCTGTACAATCCGCTATCGCATACCGAGGTGGAAGGCCCTCCGAGGACGTATCTTCCAAGAGTGAAGAACCACCTCGACGACGCCGGATGACGGCGAGGGAATATCGCAAGCTTTTCCCTGCACCACCGACGAAGCACCGTCGTATCCAACTCCTCCACTCCCCCACGCCCTCAAGTGACAAGGGGGTCCAGACAGATGAAGACAAGGAGGAAGACCCAGAAGAGCCGGAATACGCGACCGAGCATTCCGCCGCTTAGGCATTATTCGCTACTCGAATATGCCAGTTGTAACCCCTACGGTAGGATAGGTCGTGTAACCCCTATGCGCAGTCGAGTCCTTGTATGGTTCATATGAAACCATCTAGTGTTTGCTTTTGTTGTGTCTGGATGTCTGTCGTATTCTTCCTTCGGGAATGTGTAAACAACTACATCACCCATTTGGAATTTTAAATGAATGTGTTTTGGCCTTCCGGCCCCTGCATGATTTGATTAGTGTCATACCCACCCCCTTACTAGGCACCCATCTATCTTGCTTTCCCTCCTCCAAGTCATGAGACCTTTTACCGCTCCAACAGGATGCCTGTTGTAACTCGTACTGGTACCTCTACCCAGCAGCCCAAAGCCGGAGCATCCGCTCAGCCAGAGGCAGGCCACGACCAAACCAACGACCAAGCTCCACCACCACCTCCTCCTCCAAGCATGGACATGGCTCAGCTTCTCCAAGCTTTCCGAGAGGAACGCCAAGCCAACACTGCAGCTCTTCAGCTGTTTGCTCAAGCTGTCACCAATAACCGCCAGCCGGCAGGGAATGGCAATGGACGTTCCACGTTGGCAGAGTTCAAGAAGCATGCACCGCCAACCTTCATCGAGACTGCTGAACCCCTGGATGCAGACGACTGGGTCCGATCCATTGAGGAAATACTGGAACTAGTCGGGTGCACTGAAGACCGCGAGAAGGTGGCTTATGCAGCCCACTGCCTCGGGGGGACTGCTAGAGCTTGGTGGGATGGATTCAAGGTCATGCACGCTGAACAAGACATCACTTGGGTTAACTTCAAGGCAGAATTCCGCAAGGCCCACATTCCTTCCGGAATCATGGCTATCAAAAAGCGTGAGTTCCGAGCCCTGAAGCAAGGAAGTGGCACTGTCAAGGAGTACATGCAGAAGTTCAGTATTCTGTCAAGGTATGCCCCCGAAGATGTCAGCACTGATGCTGCAAAAAGGGAGCGCTTCATGGAAGGCCTCAATCAGACTCTGCAATACTCGCTTGTCGTGTGCGACTGCCCATCCTTCCCTGACCTGGTGAACAAGGCACTTATGCTTGAAGACAAGCGGCGTGCTTTGGAAGACACTCGCAAGCGCAAGTTGGTCAGTAAGGGAAGTTCCAGCAACCAGAAGCCTCGTCCGTGGCAGTCAGCCCCGGCCAAGCCAACCTATCAGCAACCAAGAGCTCCTGCACCTCGTGCCAATCCTCAACCTCAGCAGTATGCCAACCCCAGGCCAGCTTTCAACCCCAATACCAGTGGTGGCAACAAGATCAATCCAAACCAAGTCACTTGCTTTGGATGTGGTCAGCCCGGACACATCTCAAGGGTGTGCCCCAACAAGAAGCCTGATGCCCCGCGCCCCAATGCACAGAACCAGGGACAAGGCCGTGGAATGCCACCAAGGAACCCAGCTCCTCGCAACCCACCTAACCATGGGAAGGGGCGTGTGAATCACGTCACTGCTGAAGAAGCCCAGGAAGACCCGGCCGTCGTGCTGGGTACGTTCCTTGTCAACTCAGCACCTGCAACTGTCTTTTCTGATTCTGGAGCAACGCATTCATTTGTCACTCAAAGATTTGCATTAAAAAGTGGCATGACCCCTACACCCCTGAATAACCCTATGGTGGTACAAACCCCCGGAGCGGAGATGAGAGCCAAGATAGGCTGTAAAGGAATCGGTATTACCATTAACGGTGTAGACTTCCTAGCAGACCTTATCATCCTGAGATCGCAAGGCTTGGATGTGATCTTAGGGATGGATTGGCTCAGTAAGCACCAAGGCTTGTTAGACTGTGCCAATCGGACAGTCACTATGACCAATGACCAAGGAGTCAAAGTCAAGTTTACTTCCAACTCCTCTTCCGCTCAAGCCGCTCAAGTCAACTGTCTATCTGAAGTTGGGCTAGATCAAGTACCGGTGGTATGTGAGTATCCTGATGTCTTTCCGGATGAACTACCGGGAATGCCCCCTGACCGTGACATTGAGTTCATCATCGAGCTCGTGCCCGGAGCAGAACCCATCTATAAGAAGCCTTATAGAATGGGGACGGAAGAATTAGCCAAGTTGAAGAAGCAGCTGGAAGAGCAGCTAAGGAAGGGATTTATCCGCCCAAGTGCCTCCCCTTGGGGATCTCCTGTTATGTTTGTGGCAAAGAGGGACGGTACCATCCGCTTATGCATTGACTATCGTTCCCTCAATGAAGTTACAATCAAGAACAAATATCCACTTCCCAAGATCGAAGATATGTTTGATCAGCTCAGCGGAGCCAAGGTATTCTCCAAGATCGACCTCAGATCTGGGTACTACCAGCTGAAGATCAGACCCCAAGATATTCTGAAGACGGCATTCGTAACCAGATATGGCATGTACGAGTGCACGGTCATGTCCTTTGGGTTAACCAATGCCCCAGCTTACTTCATGTATCTCATGAATAAAGTCTTCATGGAATATTTGGACAAGTTTGTCGTCGTCTTCATTGATGACATTCTTGTGTTCTCGAAGTCGGAGGAAGAACACGAGCAGCATCTGAGGATGGTCCTAGACAAGCTTCGTGAGCACCAACTGTATGCCAAATTCAGCAAGTGTGAGTTCTGGCTGCATAAAGTTGGATTCTTAGGTCACGTCTTGACCGAAGAAGGATTATTTGTTGATCCTGCGAACATCGAAGCTGTGACCCAATGGCAATCTCCAACGACCGTCAAGGAAGTCAGAAGCTTCCTCGGACTAGCGGGCTATTACCGCAAGTTCGTGGAAGGATTCTCTAGCATTGCACGGCCAATGACTCAGCTCCTCAAGAAGGACAAGAAGTTCGAGTGGACGCCAAAATGCGAAGAAAGCTTCCAAGAGCTCAAGAAGAGATTGACCACCGCCCCAGTTCTGGCAACACCTGACATTCACAAGGAGTTCGTGATATATTGTGATGCCTCTCGAACCGGATTGGGAAGCGTTTTAATGCAAGAAGGCCGAGTCATAGCATACATCTCTAGGCAGCTACGACCTCATGAGGAGAACTACGCTACTCACTATCTTGAGCTAGCGGCAGTAGTTCATGCCTTGAAGACATGGCGGCATTACCTTCGAGGGAAACGGTGTGAGATCTACACAGACCACAAAAGTCTGAAGTACATTTTCACCCAAAAGGAATTGAACATGAGGCAGCGGAGATGGTTGGAACTCATCAAAGACTATGACCTCAGTGTTCAATATCACCCCGGGAAGGCTAACGTGGTGGCCGATGCCTTAAGCAGGAAGGCTTGCTCTTTGAATGCTGTTATCCAAGAAAGGCAGCCAGCCTTGTTTAAGGAGATCGAACAATTCAGTTTGGAATTGGTCACCCCTGGATTTCTGAGTCATTTGGAAGTCAGACCAACCCTGATGGACGAAGTCAAGAAGGCACAAGATGGACACGCAAGCATTGAAGGCATCAAGAGGAAGATGAAGCTGGGCAAGGCCCCAGGATTCTCCGAAGACGAGCACGTGATTGTTTGGTACAAAGGTCGCATCTGCGTACCAAACAACACAGAGCTGAAGAACCTGATTCTACAAGAAGCCCACGACACTCCGTATTCCATCCACCCCGAAGGAACCAAGATGTACCAAGACTTGAATACACGATTCTGGTGGCACGGGATGAAAAGAGAGATTGCAACCTATGTTGCAAAGTGTGATGTGTGCCAAAAGGTCTAAGGCTGAATATCAGCGACCTGCTGGATTGCTTCAGCCACTCAAAGTTCCTGAGTGGAAGTGGGATAAAGTCGGAATGGACTTCATCACTGGATTACCAAGGTCAAATAGAGGACATGACTCTATCTGGGTCATAGTCGATCATTTGACCAAGGTGGCCCATTTCATTCCTGTCAAGACTACCTACTCAGGCAACCAGCTGGCAACTCTCTATATCAACCGAATCGTAAGTCTTCACGGCGTTCCCAAGGAGATTGTGTCAGATCAAGGCACCCAGTTCACTTCCAGGTTCTGGAGAAGATTCCAAGAAGCCTTGGGAACCAAGTTGTCTTTCAGCACGGCTTTTCACCCACAGACCGGAGGTCAGACAGAGCGAGTCAATCAAATTCTCGAAGATATGCTCCGAGCCTGTGTCCTGGCATATGGAGCCAAGTGGGAAGATTGTCTCCCTTTTGTCGAGTTCTCCTATAACAACAGTTACCAGTCGAGCCTTCAGATGGCACCATTTGAGGTGTTGTACGTACGCAGATGCCGCACACCCCTCAACTGGTCAGAGACTGGAGAAGGACTAGTATTTGGACCGGATATTCTTCGCGAAGCAGAAGAGCAAGTCCAACTAGTCAGAGAATGTTTGAAGGCAGCCAAGTCAAGGCAGAAGAGTTATGCTGACACTCACCGCCGAGACATGAGTTTCCGTGTCGGAGATCATGTGTACCTGCGGGTAACTCCTCTGAAGGGAACCAATCGTTTCCACATCAAGGGGAAGCTCGCGCCAAGGTTCATTGGCCCTTTCAAGATCACCGACCGACGAGGAGAAGTGGCTTACCAGTTGGAACTACCACCTGAGCTATCCGATGTGCACAATGTATTCCATGTGTCACAACACTGGAAATGTCTCCAAGTTCCAAACAAGCCTAATCTCTACAAGGATGTTGATCACCAAGCCATTGATCTGCAGCCTGATTTGACCTACCGCGAGAAGCCCATTCGCATTCTGGATGAAGCAGAACGACGGACGCGAAGCCGTACCATCAAGTACTTCAAGGTCCAGTGGAGCAACCACACCGAAGCAGAAGCAACCTGGGAACGAGAAGACTATCTTAGATCCGAGTTTCCCGACCTTTTTCAAGTCCTAGTTTAGGAATCTCGGGGACGAGATTCTTGTAAGGGGGGTAGGTCTGTCACACCCTGCATTTTGTAACATGTTATTTGCATCAATGAAGCATGAAAATTTGGACCAGCAAAAAAATTTAGCATCTTTTGGCTTTTATTTGGAATTGAGTTTTCTTCATGTGCTTTTTCTTGTGCTCATTAAAGTCAACTAAGACCTCTTGTAGAATTCATCTCCATACCCAAAACTTCTGCCAAATGATCATGCCAAGTGTTATATAATAGTATAGTATTTTCTTACAAAATTAATTTGGCCAAAAAGCATTTTATAAATTTAGTTTTCCAAAAACCCCTGAATTGAGATTTGCACTGCAAGTACTTGATTTAGGGTGAGAAAATTATTTCAAAAGGTTTATTTGAGACCTAGTAGTCATAGGACTCCCAGAAACCACAAAGGTATAATTTTAAAAGTTATTTTCCTAATTTATTTAAAATCTTTTTCTTAAAGCCAGAAATGGTCTTTAATAGGGAAAAATTATTTAACTATTTCAAAAATATTTGCCAAAATTCAGAGAGACTCAGAGGACATATATTGTCCATATATAAGAGTTTCAACACTTGGTCATGTTCAAAATAATGGGCTAATCCCTCTAAAATCCTTTCTGGATATTTCAAGCTTTTGAAATATTTACAAAGGAAATTTTCTCCAAAAATTCCAGGGAAATTCTATCATGTCATATATGACATATTTGATGATCTTGCCAAGTCCCATGCCTTGGGAAGCAAGAAAACGTCCTCTAATCCCCTCAAAACCATTCTATCCATATTTGAAGTTTGAGCAACTCTACATTGCCAAACTTGTCCAAATGCTCTCAAATTTGGTGCACATGCTATAAATGCCCAATAAGGCATCTAGACCAAATGGCACAAGATTTGGAATGGAGCAACTTGATCAGATCACCCCAAAACCCTTTCTGTTCAAATGCAAATTTGAACAACTTTACATTACCAACTTTTTACCTGGAGCTTCAAACTTTGTGGGCATGATCAATACCCCAAATGATGATGCTACACCAAGTGGTGCAACAAGGGGAGATGATTAGCTTGACTCAAACAAGATGAAGCTATTTCTATTGTTTTCTAGGGTTCACCAAAGTTACATTGGCTAGTTTCTTCAAATGAGCCCAAATTTGGTGAAGCACCCTATTTTCACATGTTATTCAATCCTATTAAGTGCCATGTCAAGTGGAGGTCATTTGCTTGACCAAACACTGATCAAACACCTTCTGCAGAATTACTAAAACCCTCATCTTGATCACTTTTACTCTTCTCCTTGGCCTCAACTTTTTACCACATGTTCATTCAGTTACTGGCTACCCCCAGTAACTTCCCCAGCACCCCAGCTCCATGATTGAGGGGTAAGAACCCTAGTTTACCCTGCTGGACAGCCAATTTTCACCAAGTCACCAGCTTCCTCTCTCTCTCTCAGCATCTCCAGAGCATCCAAGGCCTCAGGCCATTTCTTTACTCCTCCCTTGACCTTCTAGACACCCTTGGGCACGTTGGACTTGACCAGAGCGGCGAGGGCACGAAGGTGCCAGCCATTCGGGCGCTCTGGAGCACGCTACAGTGCACCCATGCACTGTAGTTCCAGCCAATCGCCGGCCCCCGACAGCCTCGGGCCTCTCCCTCGTGCCAGTCGATGCTCCTCGACGTCCGCGACCACCCCGGCGCTGTCCCCCCTCCTCCTGCGCCCTCCAGTGGCCGTCGTCGCACGCGCGCTGGCCGCCCGCAGCGTCCACTCTTCGGCCTCGCACGCGCGCACGGTCTAGAAGCTCCCCCGCTCCTCCTCTCACCTCAACTGGACGTAGAGCTCGTCCAGCAACGCCGTGGACTCATTCCCATCGCCTCTCGTGCGCTGTAGCGTCGAGCCGGAGCTCGCCGGCGCACTGGACCACGGGGCTCCGCCGTCCCCCTATATATAG
>LR738710.1:281318625-281377380 GCA_902687465.1 Secale cereale
CTCTCCAACAGCATCAGCAGCTCCACCACACCTCCCTGAGTCCTCCAGCACCACCCGTTCCTCCCCAGGAAGTCCCAGTGCTCGGGATCGACCGGAGCTCCGCCGCGTCGGGCCGCCGGTGATCTCAAAGTACGGGCCTCCTCTGCCCTTCCTTTCGCACGATCTAGAACCGCAGTGCAACACTGCCCATTTCCCCTCTATTTCCACCTCCTGTTGCAGTCAGAAACGACCAGAGCAACGACCTCCCGACGACCCTCCGCCGTCCCACCTCGCCGCCGGCGAACCCGACCTCCCCGGCGTGCCGCACCACCTCCACTGCATCCGCCACTCGACGCTGAGCCCGTCCCTGGCCTCCGTTGCCGTCGTCGTGGCCAGAATCCTCGCCGGTGAGCTCGCCGTCGCCGTGGTCGTGAGGTTGGAGATGACAGGCGGGCCCCACCTGTCATCCCCACACCTCTCTTCCCCTCCTCTCAGCCACTGACCGCCGGGCCCCGCCCGTCAGGTTTAAAAACCTGACGTGCGCGCGCAGGCACCCGTGCGGCTGGGCTGGTCCGCCCTGGGCCGTGCACTGTGGCCCCTCTGGCCCAGTTGCACAGGGCACTTTCTCTTTTTCTTTTCAGTAATTGTTTTAAACATTTTTACAGAATTGAATATTGGTCCAAATAAAATAATTCCAACTCCTAAATTCTTGTAATATTCCAACCTATTTAATGGTACCACTTTCACTCACATCTATGAAACTTTTCTGCTCTGTTCAAATTTAAATTCAAATCTGAGCAGTAGAACTCCTGTTCTAAAATCAGTGGATTCCATTTTGTTGCTCCAAAACTCCAACTAAGTATTTTCCCCATCTTAGAAATTCCTATAGTGTTTAACAAAAATAAGTTGAAATTTTTCTGAGCACTTTGATTTTTCTGTTTTATTTGTGGTCTTATTTTCCCGTGGTTATTATGCGACGTATAGATCCCGTATTTGACGAAGTTGCTGAGGAAGGAGAAGGAGAAGGATTTGAAGACTTTGAAGACCAAGCCAATCCAGGCAAGCAGCCCTTTGACCATGATACACTTGTTCTTCGGAACCCGTTTGTTTCCGATGCATGATGTTAGGGTTACGATGGTGACCTAGTTGATTCCACCACATGATGCATGCCTTGATCTTGATCTTGCTATGTGCTAGATGACATGCATATGGCTAGTAGTAATGAATAGTGATGCATGTGTGACCTGAACCTTCGTGGTTGAGGTCTTTGCATAAAACCCCGTCGGGTGCCACTCATGCCCGAGGGAGATGATGAGTTGGGTAACCACTTGATGACGAAGTGGTGTACCGAGACAAGTGTGTGTGTTTTTCAAACGGATTGGTTTAAGTTGCGACCGTTATTCCAACCATACATGTGCAACCACACTACCCCTTATGGGACGGGGCTTTATTGATTACTTAGGTCGATACTAGCATGGTGCCCGCATTACTAGTGACGGGAAGACTTGAGGTCTTTCCCGGGACGGGGTCGTGCTTGGATAGACGACCATGACTGTTTTCACAGGGCACCGGACACACCGTTGGTCCCTTCGGGTACGCGTGACATTGAAATTAGGGCAAGTCCCGTGATCTATTGTTTGTACCCGAGGGCCGTGTACCAACGAGTGGACTCTATGTTAGTGTCGTCTAAGGAAAGGTAATGACCGGGTGCTTACCCCGGGTACTTGAGGTACCGCGGGTCGTGGATGACACGGAAGTTCCCCGGATCTTGTGGGTAAAGTGTACAACCTCTGCAGAGTGTAAAACTATTTGAATAGCCGTGTCCATGGTCAAGGACAGTTGGGTAACCGCTCTTGGGCTACGTCCAATGTTTGTGAAACCATGTGTGTGTATGTGAGTCAAGGTGGTGACTTGACTCGAGGAGTTGAATCATGTTCATGTTGATATCGGTAACCTGTCTTCGAGGTTACGCGAGTTTATTGATGCATAAACTTGATGGTAGAATATTTGTTCTAGCCTTGCTAGATTGATCATTATTATTCAATTGCATTGTTACTTTGAACCACATCATGGGTTGCTTGCGAGTACATTCCAAGTACTCATTGGCTTGCCACTGGTTATTTAATTGGCCAGGCATGGAAGAACAGGAATATGATGAAGAGTCTTTGGAGACGAACATGCGAACTAGGACGCTATCCCAGTCAGAATGCCTGTAGGGTTAAGGCAGATGGCATGGGTTCTACCTACGATCGAAGACTTCCGCTATTTGAGTTGTTTGCTATTCAGCCCGTGAGGCTCTATCTATGTAAGACTTGGCCATAATGGCCATAATTCGTGTAAGACTATTTGTATGGATGTAAGACTCTTGTTATTCAGCTTATGTGTGTTCAGTGAGCATTGATCTCTGGGATCACTGTACACGTGCATTCGGTGATCTCGACTTCTAAGTCGGGGTCCCCACAGCGTAATCACATGATAGCATAGGATGAAGACAAACAGACTAAACAAAATGAACTGAGGAAATTGAGAAAGCCTTCAGTCAAAGTCTTCAAATATATATGAACAAGCACACAACACAGATACAAGGAATTGAAAGAGTTGAGGAGATAGAACCAGGAAGCTTGGTGAAGACAATGATTTGGTAGACCAGTTCCAACTGCTGTCTCAGTTGTACATCTGGTTGGAGCAGCTAGGTATTTAAACCTGAGGACACACAGTCCCGGACACCCAGTCAAGGACACACAATCCAAGACACCAAGCCCTTACCGTATTCTCCTTGAGCTAAGGTCACACAGACCTCGCCCTATCACTCGTGCTAAGTCTTCAGGTAACTTTTGAACCTTCACAGACTTGGTCACTCGGCGATCCACAATTCCTCTTGGATGCTCTAGACCGTGACGCCTAACCGTCTGGAAGAAGCACAGTCTTCAAAGGTAACAAGCGTCGGATCCACGCAGGATCAATCTCTTCAGTAATGCTCAATCACTTTTGGGTTTGAAGGTTTTGGGTTTGGTTTCGGGTTTTTCCTCACTTGATGATTTTCGCTCAAAGTCCTCGGAGGATGGGTTGCTCTTATGACAAGTGTCAGTTTCTCGCGGAGCATCCAACCAACTAGTGGTTGTATGGGCGGCTATTTATAGCCTAGGGAGCATCCCGACATGATAAGACATAAATTCCCTTTAATGATATGACCGTTAGGTAGGTAGATATTTTGGGACAGCTGGTGCGTAGCACAGCAACGGTCGGAAATTTGAGTATCAAATTCCTCAGGGCTATCATGTTCCTCACTGTGTACACAATTCGCACTGTCGAATTCCTAACTCCTCAGTCATAAAAAATTCCTCAGAGACCAGAAGAGCTTCGTCTCTGTCACTGAAGAATATGACTGAACTGTATGAGATTTCCAATGGCCTCACTCGAAGGGATTGGTAGGTGTGGGATTTTGAGTTGAGCATCACATGGAAATTTTACCTTAGTATTTCCTCGACCCCCTTTAACGGTATGGTGTTTCCTATGACTCAAGAAAGAGAAAATGAAACTATAAAAACAAAAGTCTTCATGCTTCATGTTCCTCTAATGAATACCAAGTCTTCAGGGTCACACCAATCTCTTCACTTTCAAAGTCTTCAGAAATCCTAAGTCTTCAGTTGAAGAACTTCATTTTTAGGGGTCGACTTTCCCTATAATAATCAAACTCATCATAGACTTATAGACCTGTGTACACTCACAAACACATTAGTCCCTTAACCTATAAGTCTTCAATACACCAAAATCACTAAGGGACACTAGATGCACTTACATGGGCTTTATCATTCACTTTTATATCATTTTTTGGACTAACCTACTAACCCAAAGGCCCAGTCCAGATTGCTGTTTTTTGCCTATTTCAGGGTTTTCTAGAAAAGGAATATCAAACGGAGTCCAAACGGAATGAAACCTTCGCGAGAGATATTTTTGGAGAAAATCACGCTCGGGAAACGTCAGGACCAAGTCAGGGGACAGCTGGGCTTCCCTCGAGGGTGGGGGGGCTCCCCCCTTCCCAGGGCATGCCCCCCTGCCTCGAGGGTGGCCCACACGGCCCCCCGTGCCCTCCTTCTTCCTATATATACCTACGTAGCCCAGAAACTCCATACGCAGATAGAAAACCCTAATTCCACCGCCGTAGCTTCTATTCCCGTGGAGATCCCATCTTGGAGCATGTTCCGGGAGGGGGATCCATCACGGAGGCCTTCATCATCATCATCATCATCGCCCTCACCATGAGTTGTGAGTAGTTCACCACAGACCTTTGGGTCCATAGGTAGTATCTAGATGGCTTCTTCTCTCTCTCTAGATCTCAATACAAAGTTCTCCTCGGTCTTCGAGGAGATCTATTTGATGTAATCTCTTTTTGCGGTGTGTTTGTCGAGATCCGATGAATTGTGAGTTTATGATCAAGGTTATCTATGAAAGATATTTGGTTCTTCTCTGAACTTTTTATGTGTGCTCATAATATCCTTGCAAGTCTCTTCAAATTATTGGTTTGGTTTGGCCTACTAGATCTATAGTTCTTGCAATGGGAGAATTGCTTGGCTTTGGGTTCAATCGTGCGGTGTCCTTTCCCAGTGACAGTAGGGGCAGCAAGGCACGTATTGTATTGTTGCCATCGAGGATTAAAAAGATGGGGTTTTCAACATATTGCCTGACTTTATCCCTTTACATCATGTCATCTTTCTTAAAGTGTTACTCTGTTCGTATGAACTCAATACACTAGATGCATGCTGGATAGCGGTCGATGTGTGGAGTAATAGTAGTAGATGCAGAATCGTTTCGGTCTACTTGTCTTGGACGTGATGCCTATATACAATGATCATGCCTAGATAGTCTCATAATTATTCTCTTTTCTATCAATTGCTCGACAGTAATTTGTTTACCCGTGGTAGAATACCGCTATCATGAGAGAAGCCACTAGAGAAAACTATGGCCCCCGGGTCTATTCTCAACATATCAATCTACACCTACTTTACTTTTCTTACTTTTATTTGCTGTTTTATTAAACCAAAAATACCAAAAATACCAAAAATATAGTTATCATCTCTATCAGATCTCACTTTCGTAAGTGACCGCAGAGGGATTGACAACCCCTTATCGCGTTGGCTGCGAAGTTCTTATTTGTTTGTGCAGGTGCGAGGGACTCGCGCGTGGTCTCCTACTGGATTGATACCTTGGTTCTCAAAAACTGAGAGAAATACTTACGCTACTGTGCTGCATCTCCCTTTCCTCTTCGAGGTAATACAACGCAAGCTCAAGAGGTAGCAAGAAGAATTTCTGGCGTCATTGTCGGGGAGGCTTACGCAAAAGTCATTTACCAAGTACCTATCACAAACCCTTATCCTTCGCATTACATTTATTTGCCTCTCGTTTTCCTCTCCCCCACTTCACATTTGTTGTTCTATTCGCCCTTCTTCCGTCGTGTGTTTTTTCATTCGCTTGCTTCTTGTTTGCTTGTGTGTTGGATTGCTTGCTTGTCACTATGGCTCAGAACAATACCAAATTATGTGACTTCTCCAATACCAACAACAATGATTTTATTAGCACTCCGATTGCACCTATTACCGATGCTGAATCTTGTGTGATCAATGCTGCTTTGTTGAATCTTGTCATGAAAGATCAATTATTCGTCCTTCCTAGTGAAGATGCTGCTACCCATCTAAACAACTTTGTTGATTTGTGTGATACGCAAAAGAAAAGGGATACAAATAACGATATTGTCAAATTGAAGTTATTTCCGTTTTCACTTAGAGATCATGCTAAAATTTGGTTCTCCTCTTTGCCTAGAAATAGTATTGATTCGTGGAATAAGTGCAAAGATGCTTTTATCTCTAAGTATTTCCCACCTGCTAAGATCATCTCTCTTAGGAACGATATTATGAATTTTAAGCAACTAGATCATGAGCATGTTGCACGAGCTTGGGAGAGAATGAAATTGATGATACGTAATTGCCCTACACATGGTTTGAATCTATGGATGATTATTCAGAACTTTTATGCTGGCTTGAATTTAGCTTCTAGTAATCTTTTAGATTCGGCCGCCGGAGGCACTTTCATGGAAACCACCTTATGAGAAGCTACCAAACTCCAAGATAATATTATGTTTAATTATTCTCAATGGCACATAGAAAGATCTACTAGTAAAAAAGTGCATGCTATCGAAGAAATTAGTGTTTTGAGTGGAAAGATGGATGAACTTATGAAATTATTTGCTGCTAAGAGTGCTACTTCTGATCCTAATGATATGCCTTTGTCCACTTTGATTGAGAATAACAATGAATATTTGGATGTGAATTTTGTTGGTAGGAATAATTTTGGCAACAATGCTTATAGAGGTAAATTTAATCCTAGGCCTTTTCCTAGTAATTCCTCTAATAATTTTGGTAATTCCTACAACAACTCTTATGGAAAGATGCCTTCTGAATTTGAAACTAGTGTTAAGGAGTTTATGATCTCGCAAAAGAATTTCAATGCTATGCTTGAAGAGAAATTGCTTAAAGTTGATGAATTGGCTAGAAGTGTGGATAGAATTACTCTTGATGTTGATTCTTTGAAACTTAGATCTATCCCACCTAAGCATGATATCAATGAGTCTCTCAAAGCCATGAGAATTTCCATTGATGAATGCAAAGAAAGAACCGCTAGGATGCGTGCTAAAAGAGAAGATTATATTAAATCGTGTTCTTCTAGTTTTTGTGAAAATAAAGATGAAGATCTAAAGTTATTGATATGTCTCCTATTAGATCCTTGTTTTCTAGTATTAATCTTGATGAGAATAGGATTGGAGATGATTCTACTTTAGAGTGTCCCAATGTTTCGGAGTTTTTAGATCTTGATGCTAAAATTGCTAAAAGTGGGAGTGAAGAGATTAAAACTTTGCATAGTGATGAACCCACTACTTTGGATTTCAAGGGATCCAATTATGATAATTGCTCTTTGATTGACTGTATTTCCTTGTTGCAACACGTGCTAAATACTCCGCATGCTTATAGTCAAAATAAAGCTTTCACTAAACATATAGTTGATGCTTTGATGCAATCTTATGAAGAAAAACTTGAGTTGGAAGTTTCTATACCTAGAAAGCTTTATGATGAATGGGAACCTACTATAAAAATAAAAATAAAAGATCATGAATGCTATGCTTTGTGTGATTTGGGTGCAAGTGTCTCCACTATCCCAAAAACTTTGTGTGATTTGCTAGGGTTCCATGAGCTTGATGATTGTTCTTCAAATTTGCATCTTGCGGATTCCACTATTAAGAAACCTATGGGAAGAATTAATGATGTTCTTATTGTTGCCAATAGGAATTATGTGTCGGTGTACTAGAGTAGGGGTACCCTAGTATCCCGAACTTGTGCACGGGCAGTCGCAGCACCCCGCGGCAAGGCTTGCCGGGTGACCGCCAAGGTCCTCTGTGGTTCCTTTGGAGCCATTCAAGAACAAAGTATTCAAGCCAAGGAGACAAGGCCCCGGCAAGAGGAGCTTGCTGGGAAGCCACTCAAGGCACAAGACCCCGGCAAGAGGAGCTTGCCGGGAAGGCCAACCAAGGCATATCAAGGAACTTGTCGCGACGCGCCACGCGTCCTGGCAAGGCCCGGTGAGCGACAAGCTCCCGGACGCAACAAGACAACGACCGCGGCAAGGCGCTTGCCGCGGCAAGCTACCACTCTGTACCTGCGCTCCAGCACATCCACCAACGTGTCGCTCTAGGACCCTTCTAAGCGTACGTGGCGGGAGGCTGTGCAGCCAGCGGTACGCAATGGCAAGCGGTGCTGACAAGATTGCCATCGTGGCAAGCGGTGGCGTCCCTGACGGTCCCTTTTTGCACTGTTTGGGCGACGCCGATGGGCATTTAATGCCCTTGTCCCCTGCCGTCAGGGTTAGGTATGATACACTGTACAGGTAGTTGTACCAACCACAACACCTTTCCATTTTTACCCTTGTCTACGTTGCCACCTGTCGGCGACCCCTTGAGCATATAAAAGGAGGCCCATGCGCAACGTAGAAGGGGGTTCGAACTGAAGAGAACTCTCGCGCTCGGTCTTGTTAGCTGCTGGTGTGTACTATAGTACTCAGCGCTCCCGAGCAAGAACTCAATACAAACCACAAAGCAGGAGTAGGGTTTTACGCATCCGTGCGGCCCGAACCTGGGTAAACTGCTCGTGTGATTCGCCTCGATATTCTCTTCGTGCGATCTCCGCCCCCCCCCCCCCCCCCCCCCCCCGCCGAACCGAAAGGGGCTCGGTCTGCCGGTCCCATAGGTGCTCGTGGATCAGTTTCCCCGACATCTTTGGCGCGCCAGGTAGGGGGCGTCGAGGTTGTGTGAACCTGATCCGGCGTTCACACGAGCTAGATCTTCATCATCTTCATCAACATGCCGCCGAAGAAGAAGGCTTCGGAGGCGGCTGCTCCGTCCGCGTCGATCCCACCACCGCCGGAGCAAACGGCTGGTAGGGTAGACGCCGGCGGAAGAACGGGCATCGACGAGGGAGCTCATGGTACCGCCAGGCCCAAGGACAAGGCTGCGCTGCCCATCGTGGGCATAGTCGACTCCCACAACGACCAGGCGCACTCCAAGACCTCGGCGTCCGTACATGCACCGCGCCCATCTCAGGAGGAGTGGGACCGGCAGCGTCATGGTACTCACGGTACCATACGTTTGCTGGACCAAGATCAAGCTGGTGGATCTCGGGATGCTCAAGACCAGCATGCACGCCAACATGCCGGCACGAGCAAGGCACGGTCGCCTGGACGGGATACTGCTCCTTCTAACATAGTTAGAAGTCCGAGCATATCCCGCTCCTCACACCGTTCGCCACCGCTACCCGCCACTGCAGCAGAAGCTTTGGCGCGAGCTCAACTGCTCCTAGACTTCCCTCCAACGGCAGACAAGATCGACGACTGGAGGGCCACCATTCAGAATCTCATCGGCTTCGCCAACGGCGACACTCCGCGGCAGCCGAATACGTCGCAGCCGCGGCAAGTCAGCCAGGCATGAGCCGATGGCGACAAGACCGGTGGGGGTGCAACCACCGTGCACTCTCCGCCCCGAAGGCCAAGGTCGCCGACTCGCGGGATCCACCTCGACAGCGACTCCATCGCGTCATCAGATCCACGAGCTCGTCGCGATCAGCGCCAAGTTCTTCACGAACGACAGCAAGAGGACGCTCGTACTCGCATCGAGCGCCGAAGAGAAGCACGGCGTCAATCAGACCAACGCGCTGGGCCCGCTGTCGACATGCATGCGCCAGGGGGACCAGGCGACTTGCCGTGCGCGGTAGGTTGTCCTGCGTTTACTCGTGAGCTGCGGCAAGTCCAGTGGCCCAGCATGAAGAATTTCAAGCCACACGTACCAGAGAAGTACGACGGCAAGACGCATCCGTCGGAGTTCCTCAGCATCTACACCATCGCGGTGCAAGCTGCCGGGGGCGAGACGACAAGATCCTTGCCAACTACTTCCCGCTGGTGCTCAAACCCAACGTCAGGTCCTGGCTCATGCACTTGCCGGACAACTCCATATCCTCCTGGGCAGACCTATGCCATCAGTTTGTCGGCGCCTTTACAGGCGGCCACAAACCTCATGGCCAAGAGAGTGACCTTCATTTGCTTGCCCAGAAGGAAGGAGAGCCCCTGCGCAAGTACATTCAGAGATTCAGCCGTGTACAGCACAACATCCCAGATGTCCACCCTGCCGCGGTCATCAGCGTGTTCCATCAGAACGTGCATAACCGCAGGATGCGGGAGGAGATGGCGATGTGCAAGATCAGGGACGTCAGTGAGCTGTATGCCCTGGCCGACAAGTGCGCACGTGCTGAGGAAGGGAGGAAACTCCCCAGAGAGGATACAGGAGCAGGAGGATCTGACAGTGAGGATGCTGCCCCGGCAAAGAAAAACCGGCAGCGGAACAACAGGAAGAAGAAAGGCAAAGATGTGCTAGTCGTTGAGCAGTCCGGCAACGAAGGTGGCGCCAAGAAAGCCAAAGTTGGTAGCTCCGGCAAGGAGATTGCCGCATGCACCAACTGCCAGGCTGTGGCGGCCGCCGGCAAGCAGGACGGCACCGACAAGCAGTACTGCAAGATCCACCGCACCAAGGGTCATGACCTCCAGAACTGCAAGAGGGTCGAGCAGCTTGTCGAGCAGCAAAAGTCTGAATACGAGCGACGCGACAAGGAGAAGGCCCAAGGAGGTGCTGGAGGATCCGGCACGAAGCGCCCCGGCCGGGGAGGACGCCGCGGCAAAGCCAAGCAGCGGCAAGGAGACAGACCTCCCCGCGGCCGCGACAAGGATGAAGATGACGACGACGAAGACATGGATGATGTCGAGACAAGTGAGCAGGAGTTCCAGAAAGCCACAGAGGTCTTGTGCGTTGACGGCGGTGCCTCTCTGCATACTTCACATCGCCAACTCAAGCAGTGGGTGCGGGAAGTCAATGTGGCAGAACCACCTGTCGAATCACGCAAGCTTCTGAAATGGTCCAGCACGCCTATCATCTTTGATATTGAGGACCACCCGGATCACACAACTGCGGTCGGGTACTTGCCGATGTTGGTTTCACCAACTATCCCCAACCTCAAGGTCACTAAGATGCTAGTTGACGGCGGGGCCGGCTTGAATCTGATCTCCTCCGCTGTACTCCAGAAACTCCAGATACCTGACAGCGAGCTTGAAGAGACCGGCACATTCCAAGGAATCAACCCGGGAAGGAGCAAGCCGAAGGGGAAGGTCACGTTGCCGGTGACATTTGGCAGCGAATTGAACTTCAGGACTGAGAGGGTCACTTTTGACATTGCCGATTTTCCATTGCCTTACAATGGGATACTCGGTCGTCCAGCACTCGCCAAGTTCATGGCAGCCTCTCACTACGCATACAACATGCTGAAGATGCCAGGCCCGATAAGTGTCATCTCTGTCCCTGGCGACAAGAAGGATGCTCTTATCTGCACCGACAAGATCTACCAGGAAGCGGCAGCCGCAACAGATCGCAAGTCACTTGCCGTTGAAGCTCCCGGGGGGGAAGAAGAAGACCAAGTCTGGCAAGAGTTCTGATGCCCACTCCGGCAAGCGCACCTCTTCGGAGTGATGCGCTACCGTCAAGGACGCGCCATCGAGCTCCACCGACAAGTGTAAGAAGACAATGGCAGCTCCGCCAGAGACTAAGAAAGTGTCCGCCAAGGAGGACGGCACTGGTGGTACCTTCACCATCAGTGCCACTCTTGACCCTAAATAGGAAAGCGCGCTCATTGCTTTCCTGCGGGCGAACGTCGACGTGTTTGCATGGCAACCGTCTGACATCCCCGGGGTTCCCAGGAAAGTAATTGAGCACCATCTTGCCGTCTGTCCTCGTGCGCGGCCCGTCAAGCAAAAAGTCAGGAAACAAGCAGTGGAGCGCCAAGAATTCATCGCAGAGGAGATCAAGAAGTTGGAAGCGGCAGGCCTTGTCAGAGGAGTGCTCCATCCTACGTGGTTGGCCAATCCTGTAGTCGTGCGCAAGGCAAACGGGAAATGGAGGCTTTGTATCGACTTCACCGATGTCAACAAAGCTTGTCCCAAAGACCCATTTCCCTTGCCGCGCATTGACCAGATTGTTGACTCCATGGCCGGATGTGACTTGCTTTCATTTCTTGACGCATACTCAGGATACCATCAGATCTTCATGGTAGAAGAGGATGAGGAGAAGACCGCATTCATCACTCCATGTGGCACGTACTGTTTCAAACGGATGCCTTTTGGTTTAAAGAATGATGGTTCAACATTTGCAAGGGTAGTCCATACCGCTTTTGAGCCGCAAATACACAGAAATGTAGAAGCCTACATGGATGACATAGTGGTCAAGAGCAAGGACAAGGCAACTCTGATTCAAGATTTAGACGAGACCTTTGCAAATCTGCGCAAGATCAGCCTCAAGCTCAACCCCGAGAAGTGTGTGTTTGGGGTCCCTTTCGGCAAGCTTCTCGGGTTCTTCATGTCTCTGCGGGGAATTGAAGCCAATCCCGACAAGATCAAGGCCATTGAGCAGATTGAAGCACCAAAGCATGTCAAGGATGTATGAAGACTTGCCGGTTGCGTGGCTGCTCTCAGCAGGTTTATCTCTAAGTCTGCTGAGCGCGCCCTGCCGTTTTTCAAGATATTGAAAAAGGCAGGTCCAATGAAATGGACTCCGGAAGTGGAAGCTGCGCTGCAAGACTTGAAGAGATACCTGTCCTCCACTCCAATACTTGTCGCACCTAAGCCACAAGAGAAGTTGCTGCTGTATATAGCGGCAACCAATCAAGTGGTTAGTGCTGCGTTAGTAGCGGAGAGGGAGGCGGATGATGAGCCAGCAACCACGGCAGGCGCATCCAACGACAAGCAGGGGGCTTCCCCGACAAGCTCTGGTCCCGACAAAGATGGATCTGCGCAGGCGTGCGAGGAGATACAGAAGAGAATGGTGCAGCGCCCAGTTTACTTTGTCAGTTCCCTTCTGCAGGGGGCTAGGTCAAGGTACTCTGGTGTGCAGAAATTGCTTTTCGGCCTTCTCATGGCCTCGAGAAAGTTGCGCCATTACTTCCAAGCACATGAGATCACAGTTGTCACTCGCTTTCCGCTGAAGAGGATACTACAGAATCCAGAAGCAACAGGCAGGATTGTTGAGTGGGCACTGGAACTGTCAAGCTTTGGCCTCAAGTTTGAGAGCACTTCAACTATCCAAAGCAGAGCATTGGCAGAATTCATAGCAGAGTGGACGCCAACTCCAGATGAAGAAATTCCAGAAACGAGCATCCCCGTCAAGGAAGCAAGCAAAGAGTGGCTGATGTACTTTGATGGTGCCTTCTCGCTGCAAGGCGCCGGTGCTGGCGTGCTGCTTGTCGCACCCACCGGAGAGCATCTCAAGTACGTAGTCCAGATGCACTTTCCCAAGGAGCAAGCGACAAACAATACCGCAGAGTATGAAGGTTTGCTTGCCGGTCTCAGGATCGCGGCAGACCTTGGGATCAAGAAGCTCATTGTCAGGGGTGACTCACAGCTTGTCGTCCGCCAAGTGAACAAGAGTTATCAGAGTCCGTTGATGGAAGCATACGTTGACGAAGTGAGAAAGCTAGAAGAGCACTTTGACGGCCTACAGATGGAGCATGTTCCAAGAGCTCAGAATGACATTGCTGAATGCCTATCGAAGTGCGCCGCACTTAAGTTACCTGTGAAACCAGGGATCTTTGTGCTCAAGCTGACTCAACCATCCGTAACACCATCAACTGGACAAAGCAGGAAGAGGAAGTTGATTTCTGGTGACTATTTTCCGGCAAAGCTTCCCAAAGCCGCCGCCAAGAAGGTCCCCAAGATCAACACCAAGAGTGCTGAGGAGCAGTCTGCTTCGGCAAGCCCTAGGGTTTGTTCCGTTGAAGCAAACGCTCCCGACAAGTTTTGCACCGGCAAGCTTGCCGGGGAACGTCAAGCTCCGGCTGAGTCGCAGGTTCTCGTTGTAGAAGCGGATGTTCCCGCAGCAGCAGATGTGCCTTTAGTCCTTGTTGTCGAGCCACAAGCTCCAGCATGGGCACAACAGATTGTCCGTTTCCTTCAGACAGGAGAACTTCCCAAAGAGCAAGAAGAAGCGGAAAGAGTAGCCCGGCAGTCAAGTATGTACCAGTTTGTTGACAACACACTGTACAGAAGAAGACTCAACGGTGTGAAATTGAAGTGTATTCACCGGGAAGACGGACAAAAGATGTTGGCAGAGATACATGGAGGCATATGTGGTCACCACATTGGCGCAAGAGCACTTGCCGGAAAAGCATTCAGGCAAGGTTTCTTTTGGCCGACAGCCCTCCAGGATGCAACTGCACAAGTAACCAAGTGTGAAGCGTGCCAGCTCCATTCCAAGCAGATACACCAGCCAGCTCAAGCTCTCCGGACGATCCCTTTATCCTGGCCATTTTCGGTCTGGGGGCTCGACATCCTCGGCCCCTTTCCCCGCGCAGTCGGGGGCTTTGAGTACTTGTACGTTGCAATCGACAAGTTCACAAAGTGGCCGGAAGTGGAAGCAGTGAGGAAGGTGACGGCACAGTCAGCAGTCAAGTTCTTCAGGTCGATTGTTTGCCGCTTCGGGATCCCTAACAGGATCATCACCGATAACGGTATGCAATTCACAAGCCGCACCTTCATGCAGTACGTCCAAGATCTTGGCGCCAAGGTCTGCTTCGCTTCTGTTGCTCACCCGAGAAGCAACGGTCAAGCGGAGAGGGCAAATGCTGAAGTGATGCGTGGACTCAAGACCAGAACTTTCGACAAGCTGCACAAGTGCGGAAGAAACTGGATTGAGGAGCTGCCGGTGGTTCTTTGGTCGATCAGGACGACGCCAAATCGAGCCACTGGCCAGACACCTTTCGCTCTAGTCTATGGAGCAGAGGCAGTTCTCCCCACGGAACTCGTATACGGGTCACCTCGAGTGCTCGCTGATGATGAGCTTAAGCAAGAGCAGCTGCGACAAGATGACGCGCTGCTCCTTGAGGAAGACCGTCTTCAGGCTGCTGTACGAGCTGCTCGCTACCAGCAAGCTTTGCGCCGCTACCATAGCCGCAAAGTTAACGCCAGAAGTCTCGAGGAAGGCGACCTTGTTCTTCGGCGCGTTCAGTCCGCCAAGAATTCCAACAAGTTGACGCCGAAGTGTGGAGGCCCTTACCGGGTGAAACGAGTCACTAGGCCTGGCGCTGTCCGCCTTGAGACCGAAGATGGCATTCCGGTGAGCAACTCCTGGAACATTGAGCATCTTCGTAAGTTTTACCCGTAGGGCGCGGTTGCCGGAACCCGTTCCGGCAACCACCTTTTGTACAAGTCTTGCCACTGTTGCATGTAATCCTTTGTACAAAGCCGGGCGCAGACCCCATGCATAAGTAAAGCTCATGTGCTCCGCACATCTTGTCAATTTCATGCTTTTTATATTTTGCATGTGTTAACTGACACTTTGTGCAGCACCTACCCCCGGTAAGCAATAACGAGCCGTAAGGCTCCATATCTTTATTTTCTCTTCTTTCTTTTTCTCAAGTAAAGGAAGGTTCCCTCGCCCACAATTTTGCCGGGGGGAGGAGAAGATAATGGTATGGACCAGGCGTCGTTCAAGAGAGTTTCGCCTTACCGGGAAGCAAACAACAGAAAAGCTAAGTTGCCAAAGTTTGAGCAATCAAATTTTTTAATTTTTAAGTTGTCTTCCTTGAATGACCGTGCTTTGTATGGAAAACCTGTGCGCGGAGGAACCAACTCGTAGCTAGTTGCGCCCTTACTTTGTTTCGAGTCCGCTCAACAACTTAAGTGAGCTGCGACTAGTTGCGACAAGGTTTCTTGTCGGTAACGGCACCGCCAGCGGGCTGCTGACGTCCCGCACTCAGCGCTCGCGGCTAAAGGTGCCTTCGCCGGCAAGTTCCCTAAAAGCGTAGGGCAAAAACATACAAAGGAAGGAATCAAGTAAATGAAATAACATTGCAATCATTGCCCAAAACAGAGTTATATTACAAAGTAGCTTGTCGCGGCTCTAACAGACTATTCTCATAACATGACGAACAGCGACAAGAAAAGAAAAAAACGGGCGGCCTAGTCTACGCGATCGCCCTCAACCCTCTTGATCCCGCTCACCTGGTCCACAATGGGTGCGACAAGGGCCTTGAGCGCTTCCAGATCAGCATCCGGCGGTAGGGACTTGAGGACGTTGGTGAGGTTGAGGCCTGGATTGCGGAAGGCCACCTTCACCAACACCTTTTGAAGAGCTCCCGCGCAGATCTTGCGCGACTCATTGGCCAGCCGCTTTGGAGTCGTCTCCCGGAGTCGCTGCAGGGCCGTCACCACGCCTTTGAAGAACAAAGTGAGCTTGGCGCTGGGTTGGAGGTTCTCATCGGAGGGATACCCGAGATCCTCCATCCCCAGCTGCGCCAGCTCCTTGTCAATATCTGTGGCAGCATTCACGAGACCCTCCGTCCAGTGCTCCACGGTCTCCCTAAAAGTGTTCTGGACGGCAGCAGCACTCGCCAGCAGCGCCTTCTCGGCCTTGATCTCCTCCTTCAAGGCCGCCTCCCGCTCCCTGGCGCCGTCCGGTGTCTTGATCAAAGTGGTCAGCTTCAACTCAAGATCTTTGTTGGAGTCCTTGGCGGCGCTGAGCTCTTTGCCCTTCTCGGCGAGACGAACCTGCAGGTCTGAGTTGCTGTGGGCGTCCTTCTCCTGCTCATGCTTGAGCGCGGCAAGCTCTTCACCTCTCGCCTTGAGATCGGCCTCCAGCTACGCCACCTTCGTCTCCAACTCCTTCTTGGCGGCCTCGGCAGCTGCGGCAGCGTCCTCTGCTTGCTTGAGAGCTCCGCCGAATGATTGCTCGCGCGTGGCAAGCTCCTCCTCGTGGCTGTCGAGGTTGACCTTCCGCTGCGCCAGCTCACCCTCCCGTGCAGACAACTTCTCAGCGGCAAGCCGCTGTTGTTCTTCGACTTCAGCCTTCTTGAGGAAGAAGGCCGTTTGCTCCTCGGCAAGTTGCTCCCGCTCCTCTGCCAGGGACCGGAGAGTTGCCTGGTTAAGACCCCGGAGCTCCTCCGCGCGCTTCTCGATGTCCGCTCCCGCCTTCGCGACAAGCGCCTCGCGGGATTCCAGCTTGGCTTGCCGGGCACGGTAGAGCGACAACAGCTTCCGCAACAGCCGCTCCTCCTCAGGCTTGCCGCTGCTGCTGCTCGGCGCGTCAACTAGCGTCAGCCCAGCGAAGGCGAGCACCTCTCCATCAAAGCTCTCTCCCTCGACCGGCGCCCTGAGCTTGATGCCCAGGGGAGTTTGATGAAGACGCCATCGCCGGCCTTCAAGTAGGCGCCTGGCTGGGGCTCTTCGGAGCCTGGCGCTGCGGCAGCGGCGGAGGGATCGGCGGTCGGCGTAGCGCCTGGCGCTCCTGCGGCCTCGGGGCCGTCAGTGCGATCACCAGACCCCTCGCCAGCTGCTGCGGCAGCAGCCTTGGCGGCCTTGTCGCCGGCGGGATCATCAGCGTCGGCTGCTTCTTCGGTGGCGGCGGCGTCGTCAGCAGCAACCTCGGTCTCCATCAGCTCCGCGGCAGATGGGTCTGACTGCCGGAAAAGTGAGAAAAATCAAGCAAATATCCAAAAAAAAGTAGATCAAAAGAAGAAGAACCCACGAGAAGTTTTCAAGCAAGAAGATTACCTGTACCAGGTTCTGCAGTCGCAGTCTCCGCCACCGGGGGGGCGCTGGTGCTGTCCTTTGCCGGAGAACTCTCCCTTGGCGGAGAACTCTCCCTTGCCGGAGAGCCCCTTGCCGAAGAACTTTCCCTTGGAGGCGTAGTCGAAGCAGATGGCATGTCGGGGGCGGTCTCCGGGCGCTCCTGGTGGGGCTGCTCTGCTCCTACACAACCCAACAATCAGAAGTCAGCAAAGAAAGAGCATCCACACGCACCTAACAGCGGAAAGTGAACCATATACTTACGCTGGGGGCTGCGCTGGGGGCTGCTCTGAAGATTAGTTGCCGGGTCCGGCAAGGTGGTCTCGTTGGGTTCGTCCTCGACGATGATCACCTCCTCTCTCCTCGCCGGGACCTTGGCTCTCTTCGCCGCTCTCTGGGCCAGAGTCCTGAAAAGGAATAAGTTCAGAGTAAAGCGAATGAGATACAAGACAAAACAGCAAGAATTGAAGAAATACAAGTACAACAAGAATCTTACTCTTCTTCTTCCTCGTCGGAGCTGAGCGCGGAGAAGTCGAAGTCCGGCTCACGTCCGGCGCGAGGAGGCGGAGGAGTAGGTTCCCTTGGCCGCTTGGCGGGAGCAGTGGCGGTGGTCTGAGACGACCCCTCCCCGGCTGCCGCCACGGCATGAGAAGCGGTGGTCCGGGAAGACCCCGCTCCAGTTGCCGCAGCAGCGCGAGGTGCTCCTGCGGCAACATTGCTTGCCGCGGTGGAGCGTGTCGCGCGGCGCGGCGGCTGTTGACTCGTCTGCCGCTCCGCTACGTCCCCGGCTTTGCGGAGACGCCTTCTTGGTGGAGCTGGGGGCTCGGCTTGCGGCGAGCTGTCTGAAGATGAGGAGGAAGAGGAGTCGATCTCCAACGAGACGCTCGTATCCTCGGCGGGCTCGCTCGACTCGACGTCATGACCGGCAAGCTCTTCCTCGCCGGCAAACTCCTCTCGCTCGGCAAGGCTTGCCGCCTTCGCTGCCTCTGCCTCCTCCACGGTGAATCCAAACTCGCCCGCGGCAGCGGCTTCCGCCGCCTCTTCCAGCCTAGTGGCGATGCGCTTCATCTCCTCATCAGTGGTGTCGCGAGTAATGTAATGCCCAGGATGGGACTATATCTCCTACGTGTCGAGGCACGACTTAAAGATATAAGCCCATTCTAGAATGATCGCAAATTTGGTATCTTTGCACAATCTCATGTAAAAATGGGGATGGAAAACATAAAAGATAGTTGGCTTACACTCGCCACGTCACACAAATTCATTACATGTTCAAACATCATTCAATAAAAATCACAGCCCATCTAAGGGTAAAGATCCAAAATACAAGATACCAAACTTAACATTAAACCACAGGTCTAGATCGAATCCTAGTAGAAGCTCTACTGATCAACCGAATAGTTCACGTAGTAACGGCTACGCTCCTCGTCGTACTCCCAGTCTAGCTCGGTACCATCGCCTGTGTAGCTCACCATCGTACCTGCATCTGATGTGTTGAAGTAACTATGAGCCACAGAGGACTCAGCAATCCCGTTCCCGGGTAACACGACTATTTAAGCCTTGGGTGTGGAACAAGGCTGAAGAAAGAACAAAAGTCTGCAGCAGCACTAGCCTAGCTTACGTAAAAGAGAGCGAGAAGAGAAGGTGCCTCGGTCGAGAGATGATCACTAAGTGATCCTAACTAAAACAAGTCAAACATAACCCCACCGTGTTCACTTCCTGAATCCCTTTTGGAAAATGACCGTCACGGTACTCAGGCTGGTAGTGTATTGGAACATGGTGTCAAGTTTTCTACAACCGGATATTAACAAGCTCCCATCTGCCACATAACCGCGGGCACGGCTTTAGAAAGTTCATAACCCTGCAGGGGTGTTCCAACTTGGCCCATGACAAGCCCATGATCCGCGAAGTCGCAACTCCAAGGTGGGAAGACCCGAGTATTCTCGGAATCCCGTGCTCAAGATACTCCAAACTAAGGTAAGGCTAATCCAGCAAATCCTCCCGGCGTGCCGACACACTGACAGTAGCCGCGCGTATCTAGTCTCAGGCCACGACCGGATGGGACAAGCTACGGGTTTATATCAATCCTCGAGTTTCCTCGTGGTGACCCCGCAGCCCAGTTTGGACCAACACTCATGTGGAGCACTGGCCCGGGGTTGTTGATTAAGAACTCGGGTTTGCAATACCCTATGCATGTTTTATTAGTTATTAGACGAATAGTACCAATGTTGGGACTTGCTGAAAAAGACTTAGCACTTAGCGGTTTATCGAGGGGGTCCCATAACCCCAACCGTGTGAGGAACGCATGATCAAGGAACATAACACCGGTTTATACGGTTCCTAGCGGCATGAGTGGAACAAAACACCAAGCAAAAGGCTTAGCCTTCCACCCATTGCCAATATATAGATAATTTCATTTAATAATTATTATAGTGTGATATCCCACAAGCTTGAACAAGAAGCAAGAATCTTCAATCTTCACCTGCAACTAACAACGCTATAAGAGGGGCTGAGCGAAGCCTACGTATAGCCAATCAATGGTTTGCATAGGTAGGGTGGTTAGACAGGATCATGGTTACAATAGGAGGCTGACAGGAAAACATGGGCATCGAGGCAAATACTATAGATCGAGACTTCTAGCAATAGGCAAAGATAGTAATGTTATCGGGGTTCGGTCATCTTGCCTGAAGAGTTGTCGATGGGATCGTAAGAAAGCTCCTCGTTCTCAACCTCGGTAGTAACCTCGTTCTCGTACTCGTACTCAGCTTCCGGCTCTACTCAACACAAACACACAAGGCACGAAATCAACAAGATGCAATGCGCACACAAAAATATGCTGGATGCATGACTGATGCACTATGGGAGCACACGGAGCATGACAAAATGCGATCAAGCAAAATGCTTCAAAACATGATAACAATAGGATATTATGAATCTACATGAAAAATCACACAAGTTTCATATAGGACTTGCTCAAATCGGAGCTACGGGCTAAAAGTTACACACAAAACAATAAACATGCGAAAGCTGAAAATTACAGCCACATAGCAACTTTGGAGCAAGAAATAATTAATCTACAGCACTTAAACATCATGGCAAAGAGTATGTACATAAACTAGACATACTCTACAGCAAACAAGTCCATTGGAGCATCCCCAAAGGAGCCATGCATCAATAGCAACAAGCTATGACATATTGAACTTGACAACAAAATCCTGACAGCAGTAATTTGTTGCAACTTGGGAGCAAACGTTAAATATGATACAGCCACTCAAATAAGCATGTGAGAGCATGAATGGATAGCCAACAATATATACAACAAGGAATCATCAAGACTCACCCCAAAACTATCATGGATTGGCCTAGAACAACAAGCAAACATGGCATCTGGAAATTACAGATTCCAGACTTAGTGAAATTTCACTAAGTGTTAAAACAGCAGTTTCATCATGTCATCTTTGAGAGCAAGTTTAAGTCACCTCAAAGCAAAGCATGGCAAGTGGTAAGCACCATAGTAAAGTGCACATGATGGTGAATCCAAAACACCTAAGCATGCATCGAGGGGACATCCACATCAATAGCAACGAGCTCCTCTACGAGGCATTTCGTAGCAAGTTTAACAACTTAACAGCCACATAGCACTTTGCAAGGGAGATAAACATGGCAAGATTAATTCTATCATGCAAGCCTAAGCACACAACATGTAGAGCATCTCAAGACGAACATGTGGACATATCATTTGCATCATTTGGATAAACATGCAAAAAGTTATCACATTGCAAAGATGGCATGAAAACATCTACTAACAGCAGTTTATAACAAGATGCACTCTTGCAACAGATATTTAGGCATCTAGATGATCTCAAACATGCATGGCATAAAGGAACAAAATGTAGTACAAGTCTCCACGAACATTTTGACATATCATTCACTCAAATCGGACCATCACACAAAAAGTTATCCACAAACTAAAATAGCATCAGACAGGTAAAATCTGGGGACTTAGTGAAATTCAACCTCGGGTCAACGGAGTCAACGTGGGCTGGTGGAGGCGGATCGGGTCCACGGGCTGGATCGGAGGCGGATCGGGTCCACGCTAACGGATCGAAGCGGGCGGCGGTGCCCGACCCGCTAGGGCGGCTGCGCTTTGGATCCGATCGGATCGGGAAATCCCGCTCGATCCTGGCGGCGAGCGCTAGCGAGCGCCTCGAGCGGCGGCCTGGGGCCGAGGGAGGTGGAGGCTGGGCCTCACGCGCAGGGTGGGCCGGCCCGCGCCTAGAGCTGGCGGCGGCTCGGAGGGAGGCGCGGCCCAGGCGGGCGACTCGGCCCAGGAGGGGCGGATCGGCGAAGGGATCGGGATCGGGGCTCCTCCCAGATCCGATCCAGGCGGCGGCGGTCGAGCGGCCTGAGGCCTCGGGCGACGGGGGGAGAAGCAGGGGCCCGGCGCCCTGCTTGGTGACCGGCGGGGGCCGGGGTGCGGGGTCGCGCTGGGGACCGGTGGCGAGGTCCCCGGCCGGCGGGAGGCGAGGAGATGGACTCCGGCCGGCGAGGAAGAGGGCTCCGGCAAGCTCCTCCGGCGAGGAGTCCGGCGGCTGCGAGAACTCCGGTGAGGTCCCGATCTGGAGGTTGAAGATGGCTGGAGGAAGGGGATGAGGTCTAGGGTTTTTTATTTAGGGCAAAAATTGGGGAAGTTGGACAAATATATAGGCACAAGGAGCTAGGGTTGTCCAAATGAGGTGTGGTTTTCGGCCACGCGATCAGAATTGGATGGCCTAGATGAAGGCAGGGGTTTAGGATGGTTTGGTGGGATGTTGGAGGGGTGTCTTGGGCCTCAAAGTGGAGGTACTTTCAGCCCACGAGAGTAACTGTTGGGGTAGCAAACGAACTCCAAACGCGACGAGATTTGACAGGCGGGTTACACACACCAAAACAACAACACACGACAAGACTCACGCCAAACCGGAAACGTTACACGGACAAACACCAAAGTAGGCCTCGGGGATGCCACGGACACGTGAGGGAGCTCCGGAACTCGAAACGGACAACGGAAAGAAACGAGTGGGACCGGATGCAAATGACAACACAAATGCAATGCGATGCACATGACTACATGATATGAATGAATGCCACACACGCAACATGACAAAACGGCGAAAACCCAAAAGACAAAGAACCCGGAATGGAAGTGATGAAGCCAGAGATATATTATATTGCCCAAAAGGGAAAGTATTACATCCGGGGCATTACAAACTCTCCTCTACTACAAAAAGATCTCGTCCCGAGATCTAGGACTGGAAAAAGGAAGGGTACTCGAAACGAAGATGATCTTCTCGTTCCCACATAGCTTCTCGGTCGGTATGGTGTGACCACTTGACTTTCAAGAATTTGATGGACTTGTTGCGGGTCTTGCACTCGGTTTCTTCGAGAATAGCAACGGGATGCTCTCGGTAGGACAAGTCTTGTTGAAGATCAATCTCTTCAAACGGAATCATGCGTTCAGGAGTCTTGAAGCACTTGCGGAGTTGAGACACATGAAACACATCATGAACATTGGCGAAGTTGGGAGGGAGCTCAAGTTGATAGGCTAGATCGCCTCTTTTGCCAAGGATCTTGAAAGGCCCGACGTATCTAGGAGCAAGCTTTCCTTTGATACCGAATCTTTGGGTGCCTTTCATCGGAGAAACACGAAGATAGACATGATCCCCAATGTTCAAGGCCAAATCACGATGCTTGCCGTCATAGTAGCTCTTCTGACGCGACTGAGCGGCCTTGAGATTCTCACGTATGACTTTGCACATCTCTTCGGCTTCTGAGATCAAGTCATTGCCAAGAAGTTGACGTTCGCCTGTCTCGGACCAGTTGAGAGGGGTACGGCACTTTCTGCCATAGAGGATTTCAAACAGAGCTTTGCCGGCACTTGCTTGGAAGCTGTTATTGTAAGATAACTCGGCAAATGGAAGGCAATCTTCCCATTTCATGCCAAAAGATATGACACAGGCTCTGAGCATGTCTTCTAGAATCTGATTCACTCGCTCGACTTGACCACTAGTCTGAGGGTGAAAAGCGGTGCTGAACCTGATCTTAGTGCCCATGGCAGACTGAAAGGAGTCCCAGAACTTTGAAGTGAACAAACTTCCATGGTCTAAGGAGATAACTTGAGGGATGCCATGTAAGGACACAATTCTAGAAGTGTACAACTCTGCAAGTTGAGCTGCATTGATGGATTCTTTGACTAGAAGGAAGTGAGCGACTTTGGTAAGCTTGTCAATCACCACAAAGATAGAATCATTCCCTCTCTTGGACTTAGGAAAGCTAGTGACGAAATCCATTTCAATATGGTCGAATTTCCACTCGGGAATAGGAAGAGGTTGGAGAACACCGGCTGGACGTTGATGCTCTGCCTTCACTCTTCTGCAGACATCACATTCATTCACGAATTGGGCAATCTCCCTTTTCATGCGTGTCCACCAGTAAGATTGCTTGAGGTCTTGGTACATCTTGGAACTGTCAGGATGAATGGAAAGGAGGGAATCATGTGCTTCTTCCATTATGAGCTTCCTGAGATCACCTTTGGGAACCACAAGTCTGTCCTCAAAGAACAAGATAGCTCTCTCATCAACGCGATAGCACTTGTATTTAGGAGTACCCTTTGCAATACCATGTTTCACTTTCTGCACCATAGCATCACTGAGTTGGGCCTCACGGACCTGATCTTCCAAGGTAGGAGCAACTTGAAGATTAGCAAGAAAACCCTGCGGAACAACTTGGAGGTTGAGCTTCCTGAATGCTTCACAAAGCTCAGGCTGGAACGGCTTGATAAGAAGGTTGTTGCAATATGCCTTTCTGCTCAAAGCATCTGCAATCATATTCGCCTTGCCAGGAGTGTATTCAATGCTGGGATCATACTCTTGGATCATTTCAACCCAACGAGTCTGGCGGAGGTTCAGATTCAGCTGTGTGAAGATGTACTTCAAGCTCTTGTGATCGGTGAAGATGTCGACTTTTCTGCCCAGCAGCAGGTGTCTCCACGTAATCAAAGCATGTACCACAGCTGCTAGTTCAAGATCATGTGTGGGGTAGTTCTTCTCACTTGGCTTCAGCTGACGAGAAGTGTATGCCACAATTCTCTTGTCCTGCATAAGCACACCACCAAGTCCTTGAAGAGAAGCATCACAGAATACTTCGTAGGGCTTGGACTCATCTGGAGGAGTTAGAACTGGAGCAGAGACGAGCTTTTCTTTGAGAGTTTTGAATGCCACTTCACAATCTGGAGACCAGTAGTACTTGACATTCTTCTGCAGCAAGTTGGAGAGAGGCTTGGCAATCTTGGAGAAGTTCTCAATGAACCTTCTGCAATAGCTGGCAAGACCAAGAAAGCTTCGGAGTTGCTTGACGTTCTGAGGAGCTTCCCAGTTGACAAATGCTTCAACTTTCTCGGGGTTTACCGCAATACCGTCAGCGGAGATGATATGGCCCAAATATAAGACCTTATCGAGCCAAAATTCGCACTTGGAGAACTTGGCATAGAACTTATGTTCACGGAGTCTGTCGAGAACGAGACGGAGGTGCTTTTCGTGATCTTCTTCATTCTTGGAAAATACCAAAATGTCATCCAGATACACAAGCACAAACTCGCCGGTGTAGGGGTTGAAAATGTAGTGCATCATTCTCGAGAAGGTAGGAGGAGCATTAGCGAGACCAAAGGACATGACTGTATACTCATATGAACCGTAGCTCGTTCTAAAGGCAGTCTTGGGGATGTCTTCCTCGCGAATGCGAATTTGGTGATAGCCCATTCGGAGATCGAGCTTAGAGAACACTTTAGCTCCTTTGAGCTGCTCGAACAGTTCATTGATGTTGGGGAGCGGATACTTGTTCTTTATTGTCTTCTTATTCAATGGCCGGTAATCGACGCAGAGGCGCTCCGTGCCATCCTTCTTCTTGACAAATAAGACACCACAGCCCCAAGGAGACGTACTAGGCCTGATCAGACCCATTCGCTCCTGTTCATCAAGCTGCTTCTTCAACTCCTTCAATTCTTTAGGAGAGAGCTTGTACGGACGCCGGCATGCTGGCTCAGTACCCGGCTCGAGTTCAATGACGAATTCCACTTGACGGTGTGGAGGCATGCCTGGAAGTTCTTCAGGAAAGACGTCTTGGTATTCGTTAACCACCGGAATTTGAGATATGGCATTCATCTCGCCCTTGTCATTGAGAGAGAAAAGCCTGATAGTGTTATGCCTGGAGGCGAAGATAATCACATCATCATCGGAATGAGTAATCTTGACTTCCTTCTGTGCACAGTCAATTTGAGCATCATGCTGAGAAAGCCAATCCATCCCGAGGATGAGGTCGATGTCGGAATTGCCGAGAATCACCAGAGAGGCCAGAAATCGATAATCACCCATGCAAATAGATACATTCGGAGCCACCATACTAGAACTCAATCTCTTGCCAGGTGATATAACACTCAAAGTTCTTGGTAAAGCTTCAGAGTGAACATTATTCTTGGATGCAAATGGATATGACATGAAGGAACATGAAGCACCCGAATCAAACAAAACTTTTGCAGGGATAGAGTTAACTGGAAGGTTACCCAAAATCACATCAGAAGAATTCTCCGCTTGCGCTGCATTCATCAGATTCACCCTTGCTGCCTTAGGATCATGCTTGACAATAGCCGAACTGACAGGTGGAGGAGGCGGAAGGCGCCTTGGGTTGTTGCACTTGTTGGAATAATGACCCTTCTGGCCACACTTGTAGCAAGTCACCTCAGAAAGAGGACGAGTAGGAGGAACACTTGGTCTTGGAGCTTGGAACTGCGACTTGGACTGCTTGTTGGAGTTGGGTGGGTGGGAGAAACCACGACCACCAGCATTCTTGTTGTTGTTGGAGTTGTTGTAAGGAGCTCGGATCACATGAGGAGGAGGAAGCCAAAATTTCTATTGCTTCGCGACGACTTGAGAAGATGAGGAGGAGTGAACGGCATCTCAAATCCTCTTTTTAGAAGCCTCCATCTTGAGCTGGGCTGCCTCTTGCTTGAGCGCCATGTTATAGAATTTGTCGAACTCATCGGGCTCGAACAAGGTGAGAGCAAGTTGAAGTTCATCCTTGAGACCTCCACGGAACTGATAGATCTTGCTCTTGGCATCTGGAATGTCTTGCTTGGCATAGCGGGCGAGGTTTTGGAACTTGACATTATACTGGTAGACAGTCATAGAGCCTTGCTTCAGGTTGCGGAATTGCTCACGCATACCCTCGATGACACTTGTTGGAATGTGGTGAGAGCGAAAGTCCTTGCAGAAATCATCCCAAGAGATCACACGCCCTTCTCTGGAGTCTTTGTACTGCTGCCACCAGTCAGCTGCTTGGTCTTTGAGTTGAAAGGCTGCAAATTTCACATAGTCCTCTTCCCTTACGTTACTGCACTCAAAATGCTTCTTGATATCGGTTATCCAATCTTCAGCATCCAGAGGGTCGACACAGTAACTGAAAGCTTTTGGTTGATTGGCCAAGAACTGGTTGAGAGTAGCATGGTGCTGTTGGTTGAAGATATTGCCTTGATTACCCTGAGCACCCTGATTAGCTTGATTAGCTTGCATCTGCTGCATCATCTGCATCAACATCTGGGTGTTCTGGTTTGTAGTTTGCATAATCGCTCTCAAAGCCTCAGACGGAGGAGGAGGGGAAGGAGGACGATCTGGAACCTCTTCACCCTCTGGGTTAGCGTTGGTAATCCTTTTAGGACCATCCTGAAAGAGATGACCACCAATCAGCAATTGATTGAAAGAAGGTAAAAGCTGAAACAACGGATTGAAATGCAACATAGTCTTCACAAGAATCATTCGAACAAGAGGAACGAATGAAATTCTCAGTTTAATGATAACAAGGCTCTTCACGAGAAGCCACATAGGGGACAAAAGGTAAATAAGAAAAACACAAGGTACGGATGGAACAAACACAAGATAGGAGCTTCGTTCTGACATCTTTGTGCTGTAAGATTATGGAACGCGTAACGAAAGGGTTTTGCAATCCCCGGGTCAGCATAGCCAAGGACCCTTTAAGATGCAACTCCCGATCGGAACATCGGCCATAATACCACTTCACTCAATGTAGAACCCCGAACTCGCTAACCTGCATTCGTTGGAAGAATGCCTATGATCTACTGGATAAACCCACCTATTAATTTCCGAAAGTTTCCAGTTATGCAATCAGGTGTTGGGGATACAGGGGAAGCACCGCGCAATCAACTCTAAACCTACATCCAGCTGTATCCATCCTTCAACACATAACCAGTCTTTCTCGGAAACTGTCTACCTCGGACCTTCGAAAAGCATCCACTATACAAAGCTATGGCAATACTCCCGAACTACCTCCCCAGTACTGGGTGATGTCGGGGTTATCTTGCCACTAACCGTATAGGAGAGTTTTCGATGTCGGTCGTCTTAAGTATTCTAGTACTGTCGCGATATGCTTGTGACGACAATACCCCGAAGCTCAACTCCCCGGGACACTGCCACAACCCCTAATGTCAGGAGGCATCGAGAACAATATTCTCGTCACAAGGACATCGAAACAATCCCACAATACTCGCGAGATTCCTAAAAAAAATTTGGTGCAATTTTTAAAAGTAGAAGAGGCAAGAGTAGTCGTCAGGAGTCCTCACCAGAATGAAAGGGGATGAGGAGCAAAGAAATCCTACTCTCCGATATAAATATAGGACTCAAAACATTTTCAGTGTGTGCCTAGACTCGACCGTCAACGATTCGATCAATCAGTGGGGGCTTCTAGGTCGGAGAAGGCTCTGATACCAACTTGTAATGCCCAGGATGGGACTATATCTCCTACGTGTCGAGGCATGACTTAAAGATATAAGCCCATTCTGGAACGATCGCAAATTTGGTATCTTTGCACAATCTCATGTAAAAATGGGGATGGAAAACATAAAAGATAGTTGGCTACACTCGCCACGTCACACAAATTCATTACATGTTCAAACATCATTCAATAAAACATCACAGCCCATCTAAGGGTAAAGATCCAAAAGACAAGATACCAAACTTAACATTAAACCACAGGTCTAGATCGAATCCTAGTAGAAGCTCTACTGATCAACCGGATAGTTCACGTAGTAATGGCTACGCTCCTCGTCGTACTCCCAGTCTAGCTCGGTACCACCGCCTGTGTAGCTCACCATCGTACCTGCATCTGGTGTGTTGAAGTAACTGTGAGCCATAGAGGACTCAGCAATCCCGTTCCCGGGTAACACGACTATTTAAGCCTTGGGTGTGGAACAAGGCTGAAGAAAGAACAAAAGTCTGCAGCAGCACTAGCCTAGCTTACGTAAAAGAGAGCGAGAAGAGAAGGTGCCTCGGTCGAGAGATGATCACTAAGTGATCCTAACTAAAACAAGTCAAACATAACCCCACCGTGTTCACTTCCTGAATCCCTTTTGGAAAATGACCGTCACGGTACTCACGCTGGTAGTGTATTGGAACATGGTGTCAAGTTTTCTACAACCGGATATTAACAAGCTCCCATCTGCCACATAACCGCGGGCACGGCTTTCGAAAGTTCATAACCCTGCAGGGGTGTTCCAACTTGGCCCATGACAAGCCCATGATCCGCGAAGTCGCAACTCCAAGGTGGGAAGACCCGAGTATTCTCGGAATCCCGTGCTCAAGATACTCCGAACTAAGGGAAGGCTAATCCAGCAAATCCTCCCGGCGCGCCGACACCCTGACAGTAGCCGCGCGTATCTAGTCTCAGGCCACGATCGGATGGGACAAGCTACGGGTTTATATCAATCCTCGAGTTTCTTCATGGTGACCTCGCAGGTTGCCCAGTTCGGACCAACACTCATGTGGAGCACTGGCCCGGGGTTGTCGATTAAGAACTCGGGTTTGCAAGACCCTATGCATGTTTTATTAGTTATTAGGCGAATAGTACCAATGTTGGGACTTGCTGGAAAAGACTTAGCACTTAGCGGTTTATCGAGGGGGTCCCATAACCCCAACCGTGTGAGGAACGCATAATCAAGGAACATAACACCGGTTTATACGGTTCCTAGCGGCATGAGTGGAACAAATCACCAAGCAAAAGGCTTAGCCTTCCACCCATTGCCAATATATAGATGATTTCATTTAATAATTATTGTAGTGTGATATCCCACAAGCTTCAACAAGAAGCAAGAATCTTCAATCTTCACCTGCAACTAACAACGCTATAAGAGGGGCTGAGCGAAGCCTACGTATAGCCAATCAATGGTTTGCATAGGTAGGGTGGTTAGACAGGATCGTGGTTACAATAGGTGGCTGACAGAAAAACATGGGCATCGAGGCAAATACTATAGATCGAGACTTCTAGCAATGGGCAAAGATAGTAATGTTATCGGGGTTCGATCATCTTGCCTGAAGAGTTGTCGATGGGATCGTAAGAAAGCTCCTCGTTCTCAACCTCAGTAGTAACCTCGTTCTCGTACTCGTAATCATCTTCCGGCTCTACTCAACACAAACACACAAGGCACGAAATCAATAAGATGCAATGCGCACACAAAAATATGCTGGATGCATGACTGATGCACTATGGGAGCACACGGAGCATGACAAAATGCGATCAAGCAAAATGCTTCAAAACATGATAACAATAGGCTATTATGAATCTACATGAAAAATCACACAAGTTTCATATAGGACTTGCTCAAATCGGAGCTACGGGCTAAAAGTTACACACAAAACAATAAACATGCGAAAGCTGAAAATTATAGCCACATAGCAACTTCGGAGCAAGAAATAATTAAGCTACAACACTCAAACATCATGGCAAATAGTATGGACATAAACTAGACATACTCTACAGCAAACAAGTCCATTGGAGCATCCCCAAAGGAGCCATGGATCAATAGCAACAAGCTATGACATATTGAACTTGACAACAAAATCCTGACAGCAGTAATTTGTTGCAACTTGGGAGCAAAAGTTAAATATGCTACAGCCACTCAAATAAGCATGTGAGAGCATGAATGGATATCCAACAATATATACAACAAGGAATCATCAAGAGTCACCCCAAAACTATCATGGATTGGCCTAGAACAACAAGCAAACATGGCATCTGGAAATTACAGATTCCAGACTTAGTGAAATTTCACTAAGTGTTAAAACAGCAGTTTCATCATGGCATCTTTGAGAGCAAGTTTAAGTCACCTCAAAGAAAAGCATGGCAAGTGGTAAGCACCACAGTAAAGTACACATGATGGTGAATCCAAAACACCTAAGCATGCATCGAGGGGACATCCACATCAATAGCAACGAGCTCCTCTACGAGGCATTTCGTAGCAAGTTTAACAACTTAACAGCCACATAGCACTTTGCAACGGAGATAAACATGGCAAGATTAATTCCATCATGCAAGCCTAAGCACCCAACATGTAGAGCATCTCAAGACGAACATGTGGACATATCATTTGCATCATTTGGATAAACATGCAAAAAGTTATCACATTGCAAAGATGGCATGAAAATATCTACTAACAGCAGTTTATAACAAGATGCACTCTTGCAACAGATATTTAGGCATCAAGATGATCTCAAACATGCATGGAATAAAGGAACAAAATATAGTACAAGTCTCCACGAACATTTTGACATATCATTCACTCAAATCGGACCATCACACAAAAAGTTATCCACAAACTAAAATAGCATCAGACAGGTAAAATCTGGGGACTTAGTGAAATTCAACCTCGGGTCAACGGAGTCAACGTGGGCTGGTGGAGGCGGATCGGGTCCACGGGCTGGATCGGAGGCGGATCGGGTCCGCGCTAACGGATCGAAGCGGGCGGCGGTGCCCGACCCGCTAGGGCGGCTGCGCTGGGGATCCGATCGGATCGGGAAATCCCGATCGATCCTGGCGGCCGGCGCTAGCGAGCGCCTCGAGCGTCGGCCTGGGGCCGAGGGAGGTGGAGGCTGGGCCTCACGCGCGGGGTGGGCCGGCCCGCGCCTGGAGCTGGCGGCGGCTCGAAGGGAGGCGCGGCCCAGGCGGGCGACTCGGCCCAGGAGGGGCGGATCGACGAAGGGATCGGGATCGGGGCTCCTCCCCGATCCGATCCAGGCGGCGGCGATCGAGCGGCCTGAGGCCTCGGGCGACGGGGGGAGAAGCAGGGGCCCGGCGCCCTGCTTGGTGACCGGCGGCGGCCGGGGTGCGGGGTCGCGCTGGGGACCGATGGAGAGGTCCCCGGCCGGCGGGAGGCGAGGAGATGGACTCCGGTCGGCGAGGAAGAGGGCTCCGGCGAGCTCCTCCGGCGAGGAGTCCGGCGGCTGCGAGAACTCCGGCGAGGTCCCGATCTGGAGGTTGAAGATGGCTGGAGGAAGGGGATGAGGTCTAGGGTTTTTTATTTAGGGCAAAAATTGGGGAAGTTGGACAAATATATAGGCACAAGGAGCTAGGGTTGTCCAAATGAGGTGTGGTTTTCGGCCACGCGATCAGAATTGGATGGCCTAGATGAAGGCAGTGGTTTGGGTTGGTTTGGTGGGCTGTTGGAGGGGTGTCTTGGGCCTCAAAGTGGAGGTACTTTCAGCCCACGAGAATAATTGTTGGGGTAGCAAACGAACTCCAAACGCGACGAGATTTGACAGGCGGGTTACACACACCAAAACAACAACACACGACAAGTCTCACGCCAAACCGGAAACGTTACACGGCCAAACACCAAAGTAGGCCTTGGGGATGCCACGGACACGTGAGGGAGCTCCGGAACTCGAAACAGACAACGGAAAGAAACGAGTGGGACCGGATGCAAACGACAACACAAATGCAATGCGATGCACATGACTACATGATATGAATGAATGCCACACACGCAACACGACAAAACGGCGAAAACCCAAAAGACAAAGAACCCAGAATGGAAGTGATGAAGCCAGAGATATATTATATTGCCCAAAAGGGAAAGTATTACATCCGGGGCATTACAAGTGAGGCCTTTCTTTTCGTCGGAGCGAATCGGCACTTCTTCGAAGCCGTCAAAGAACTCCTGACGGCGTCATCTGCAGGCTCTTGCCAAGTTGGGTCAATCCCATGCGAGTCGCACAGCGGCATCATTGCGCGAATGCGGCTGAGCGCGGAGTTGTTGCACAGCGGAACGACACCCTTCGGCAACCTGAACACTTCGGGATGTTAAGGGTCGTACTTGAACAGCTCCTGGAGCATCGCGTTGAGCTCCAGAACAGTGAAGTTGAAGTTGAGGCCCGGGCGCAGCCTCATGATGTCCACCGCATTCTCGAACTCCCAGGCGGGTCTCTTCCTCTCCTGCAGGGGGGCGATGCGACGGCGAAGGAAATCTGCGCCAACCGCACCTACAGTGAGCCCGGCAAGCCTGACGCGTTGGATCGGAGCGACGGCGATCTTGAGCCTATCGTCTTCCGGGGCCACGTTGCTCCAATCGCTGCCGCGCACTACTGGGGCTTGGCGCCGGGCGGTAAACGGCTGCGGGTTCTCCTCGACAATCCAGCACCAGTTTGCTCTCCATTCCTCCCACTTGCTGCGGAGCTCTCCCTCCAGATAAGCGTCCTTCTTGCCGGCCCTCGAGATCCAGGAGACTCCGACGGATAAAGGCTCTCCTCTCTCAAATCGGGGCATAAAGAAGTGGCGAAAAAGGGCTACATTTGGGTAGGCTCCGACAAAGTTTTCGCAGAGATGTGCGAAAACTGCCATGGTCAGAACGGCGTTGGGGGTGAAGTCAAGGAGGCGGAACCCGTAGGTGTTCATAATATCACAGAAGAACTCAGAGAAAGGCGGACAGAGCCCGCAGTAGAAGAACAAGGCGAAGAAAGGGTATCCATTCGGAGCCATTTTCCAAGCGACGGCTGGAAGTACCTTCGTGCGCGGGTGCGCCCGCGTCTCCCCCGACCAGAAAAGGTAGTAGTACTCCCTCAGCTCCCTCGCGGCGAGCTTGGGGGGAAGATTGCCCGCTCCTTTCGCAGCGTCGCGAGCCGCTGCGCCTCGGCCGACTTCGCGCCCTTCCCCTTCTCGGCTTTCGGAGCCATGGCGGAAGTGGTGAGGGAGGTCGACGGCGTTGGTGGTGCTGGTGGCGATGGGGGGCGGAGCGCTGCTCTCTTTCATCTTTGGGAAGAAGGGGAGCGGCGGAGGATTTCGAGGTTGGAGTAGCAACTGGCGGATGGGCGAACTACCCATGTTTCCCCTGCTTATAAGGAGGGAGGGGGCGGACGTTCCGCCTTTCCGAATAAAGAAACCACCCACAATCTCTCCCATGACACCGCATTCAACGCGTGCCGTTAGGGGAGGGCGCGGTGGATACGGAGAGATACGGCGTGACCCAGGCCGCGCGTGCCCATGCCATATTTTGGGCCTGGCCCAACAGCGCTCAGCACCGTGTATGGCCCAGGACCGGGGGCTCCTGTCGGTGTACTAGAGTAGGGGTACCCTAGTATCCCGAACTTGTGCACGGGCAGTCGCAGCACCCCACGGCAAGGCTTGCTGGGTGACTGCCAAGGTCCTCTGTGGTTCCTTTGGAGCCATTCAAGAACAAAGTATTCAAGCCAAGGAGACAAGGCCCCGGCAAGAGGAGCTTGCCGGGAAGGCCACTCAAGGCACAAGACCCCGGCAAGAGGAGCTTGCCGGGAAGGCCAACCAAGGCATATCAAGGAACTTGTCGCGATGCGCCACGCGTCCCAGCAAGGCCCGGTGAGCGACAAGCTCCCGGACGCGACAAGACAACGACCGCGGCAAGGCGCTTGCCGCGGCAAGCTACCACTCTGTACCTGCGCTCCAGCACATCCACCAACGTGTCGCTCTAGGACCCTTCTAAGCATACGTGGCGGGAGGCTGTGCAGCCAGCGGTACGCAGTGGCAAGCGGTGCTGACAAGATTGCCATCGTGGCAAGCGGTGGCGTCCTTGACGGTCCCTTTTTGCACTGTTTGGGCGACGCCGATGGGCATTTAATGCCCTTGTCCCCTGCCGTCAGGGTTAGGTATGATACACTGTACAGGTAGTTGTACCAACCATAACACATTTCCATTTTTACCCTTGTCTACGTTGCCACCTGTCGGTGACCCCTTGAGCATAAAAAAGGAGGCCCATGCGCAACGTAGAAGGGGGTTCGAACAGAAGAGAACTCTCGCGCTCGGTCTTGTTAGCTGTTGGTGTGTACTGTAGCACTCAGCGCTCCCGAGCAAGAACTCAATACAAACCACAAAGCAGGAGTAGGGTTTTACGCATCCGTGCGGCCCGAACCTGGGTAAATTGCTCGTGTGCTTCGCCTCGATCTGCTCTTCGTGCGATCTCCGCCCCCCGCCGAACCAAAAGGGGCTCGGTCCGCCAGTCCCATAGGTGCTCGTGGATCAGTTTCCCCGACATTATGTGTGTTGGAAATATGCCCTAGAGGCAATAATAAATTGGTTATTATTATATTTCCTTGTTCATGATAATTGTTTATTATCCATGCTAGAATTGTATTGATAGGAAACTCAGATACATGTGTGGATACATAGACAAACACCATGTCCCTAGTAAGCCTCTAGATGACTAGCTCGTTGATCAATAGATGGTTACGGTTTCCTGACCATGGACATTGGATGTCGTTGATAACGGGATCACATCATTAGGAGAATGATGTGATGGACAAGACCCAATCCTAAGCCTAGCACAGATCGTGTAGTTCGTATGCTAAAGCTTTTCTATATGTCAAGTATCTTTTCCTTAGACCATGAGATTGTGCAACTCCCGGATACCGTAGGAATGCTTTGGGTGTACCAAACGTCACAACGTAACTGGGTGGCTATAAAGGTGCACTACAGGTATCTCTGAAAGTGTCTGTTGGGTTGGCATGAATCGAGACTGGGATTTGTCACTCCGTATGACGGAGAGGTATCTCTGGGCCCACTCGGTAGGACATCATCATAATGTGCACAATGTGATCAAGGAGTTGATCACGGGATGATGTGTTACGGAACGAGTAAAGAGACTTGCCGGTAACGAGACTGAACAAGGTATCGGGATACCGACGATCGAATCTCGGGCAAGTACTGTACCGATAGACAAAGGGAATTGTATACGGGGTTGATTGAATCCTTGACATCGTGGTTCATCCGATGAGATCATCGTGGAGCATGTGGGAGCCAACATGGGTATCCAGATCCCGCTGTTGGTTATTGACCGGAGAGTCGTCTCGGTCATGTCTGCGTGTCTCCCGAACCCGTAGGGTCTACACACTTAAGGTTCGGTGACGCTAGGGTTGTAGAGATATAAGTATGCGGAAACCCGAAAGTTGTTCGGAGTCCCAGATGAGATCCCGGACGTCACGAGGAGTTCCGGAATGGTCCGGAGGTAAAGATTTATATATAGGAAGTCCTATTTTGGCCACCGGAAAATGTTCGGGATTTTTCGGTATTGTACCGGGAAGGTTCTAGAAGGTTCCGAAGTGGGGCCCACCTGCATGGGGGGACCCACATGAACGTGGGTAGTGGGGGCAAGGCCCCACACCCCTGGTCAAGGCGCACCAAGATCCCCCCTTAGAAGGAATAAGATCATATCCCGAAGGGATAAGATCAAGATCCCTAAAAAGGGGGGATAACAATCGGTGGGGAAAGGAAGTGATGGGATTTTTTCCCCCACCTTTGCCAACGCCCCAATGGACTTGGAGGGCAAGAAACCAGCCCCCTCCACCCCTATATATAGTGGGGAGGCGCATGGGAGCAGCACCCCAAGCCCTGGCGCCTCCCTCTCCCTCCCGTGACACATCTCCCTCCTCCCGCAGCGCTTGGCGAAGCCCTGCTGGAATCCCGCTACTTCCACCACCACGCCGTCGTGCTGCTGGATCTCCATCAACCTCTCCTCCCCCCTTGCTGGATCAAGAAGGAGGAGACGTCCCCGCTCCGTACGTGTGTTGAACACGGAGGTGCCGTCCGTTCGGCGCTAGGATCATCGGTGATTTGGATCACGACGAGTACGACTCCATCATCCCCGTTCTCTTGAACGCTTCCGCTCGCAATCTACAAGGGTATGTAGATGCACTCACTCTCCTTTATGCTCGTTGCTAGATTACTCCATAGATAGATCTTGGTGACGCGTAGGAAATTTTTTGATTTTCTGCTACGATCCCCAACAGTGGTATCAGAGCTAGGTCTATGCGTAGTATCTTGCACGAGTAGAACACAAAGTAGTTGTGGGCGTAGATCATGTCAATTCTCTTGCCGTTACTAGTCTTATCTTGATTCGGCGGCATCGTGGGATGAAGCGGCCCGGACCGACCTTACACGTACTCTTACGTGAGACAGGTTCCACCGACTGACATGCACTAGTTGCATAAGGTGGCTAGAGGGTGACTGTCTCTCCCACTTTAGTCGGATTGGATTCGATGAAAAGGGTCCTTATGAAGGGTAAATAGAAATTGGCATATCACGTTGTGGTTTTGGCGTAGGTAAGAAACGTTCTTGCTAGAAACCTATAGCAGCCACGTAAAAACTTGCAACAACAATTAGAGGACGTCTAACTTGTTCTTGCAGCATGTGCCGTGTGATGTGATATGGCCAAAAGGATGTGATGAATGATATATGTGTGATGTATGAGATTGATCATGTTCTTGTAATAGGAATCACGACTTGCATGTCGATGAGAATGACAACCGGCAGGAGCCATAGGAGTTGTCTTATTTATTGTATGACCTGCGTGTCACTGAATAACGCCATGTAATTACTTTACTTTATTGCTAAACGTTAGCCATAGTAGTAGAAGTAATGTTTGGCGAGACGACTTCATGAAGACACGATGATGGAGATCATGATGATGGAGATCATGGTGTCATGCCGGTGACAATGATGATCATGGAGCCCCGAAGATGAAGATCAAAAGGAGCAAAATGATATTGGCCATATCATGTCACTATTTGATTGCATGTGATGTTTATCATGTTTTTCATCTTATTTGCTTAGAACGACGGTAGTGAATAAGATGATCTCTCACTAAAATTTCAAGAATTGTGTTTCCCCTAACTGTGTACCGTTGCTAAGGTTCGTTGTTCCGAAGCACCACGTGATGATCGGGTGTGATAGGTTCTAACGTTCGCATACAACGGGTGTAAGCCAGATTTACACACGCAATACACTTAGGGTTGACTTGACGAGCCTAGCATGTACAGACATGGCCTCGGAACACGGAAGACCGAAAGGTCGAACATGAGTCGTATAGAAGATACGATCAACATGAAGATGTTCACCGTTGATGACTAGTCCGTCTCACGTGATGATCGGACACGGCCTAGTCGATTCGGATCATGTATCACTTAGATGACTAGAGAGATGTCTATCTGAGTGGGAGTTCATTAGATGAACTTCATTGTCATGAACAATAGTCTAAGTTGTCTTCGCAAATTATGTTGTAGACCAATAACTGCGTTGTAGCTCCCTGTTTAATACGATCCTAGAGAAAGACTAAGTTGAAAGATATTGTAAGCAATGATGCGGACTGGGTCCGTAGTCCGAGGAGTGTCCTCACTGCTGCACAGAAAGCTTACTTCTTTGATGCACCGCTCGATGTGCAAACCCCTACAACGTTGTCTGTGGATGTTGTGAACACCTGAGAGACACGTCCTGATGACTACTTGATAGTTTAGTGCACCATACTTTACGGCTTAGAATCGGGATTCCAATGACGTTTTGAACGCCATAGAACATATGAGATGTTCTAAGAGCTGAAATTGGGATTTCAGGCTCATGCCCGTGTTGAGAGGTATGAGACCTCTGACAAGTTCTTTTGCCAAAAAGATGGAGGAGAATGGCTCAACTAGTGAGCATGTGCTCAGAATGTCTGGGTGCTAAAATCACTTGAACCAAGTGGGAGTTAATCTTCCAGGTGAGATAGTGGTTGACATAATTCTCTGGACACTATCACCAAGCTACTAGAACTTCGTGATGAACTATGACATGCAAAGGATGGAGATGATCCCGGAGCTATTAGCGGTTCTTAAGACCGCGAAAGTAGAAATCAAGAAGGAGCATCAAGTGTTGATGGTTTAACAAGATCACTGGTTTCAAAAAAGGGGCAAGGGCTAGAAGGGAAACTTCATGAATGGCAAACCAGTTGTCGCTCTAATGAAGGAACCCAATGGTTGAACCCAAACCTCGAGACTAAGTGCTTCTATTGTAAGGGGAACGGTCACATGGTAGCGGAACTACCCCAAATACATGGTAGATAAGAATAGCTGGAAACTTCAACAAAGTATATTTGATATACGTATTATTGATGTGTACCTCACTAGTACTCCTTGTAGCACCTGTGTATTGGATACCGGTTCAGTTGCTATTATTAGTGACTTGAAGCAAAAGCTACGGACTAAACGGAGACTAGCTAAGGGCGAGGTGACGATGTGTTGGAAGTGTTTCCAAGGATGATAAGATCACCATCGCACGCTCCCTCTATTTTCGGGATTAGTGTTGAACCTAGATAAATGTTATCAGGTGTCTACGTTGAGCATGAATATGATTAGATCATGTTCATTGCAATACGGTTATTCATTTAAGTTAGAGAATAATGGTTATTCTGTTTACATGAATAATACCTTTATGGTCATGCACCCAATGGTTTATTGAATCTCGATTATAGCAATACACATGATGATAATATTAATGCCAAAAGATGTAGAGTTAATAATGATAGTACCACTTTCTTGTGGCACTGCCGCTTAGGTCATTTTGGCATAAAATGCATGAAGAAACTCCATGCTGATGGACGTTTGGAGTCACTTGATTTTGAATCGCTTGACACATGTGAGCCATGCCTCATGGGCAGGAGGACTAAGACCCCGTTTTCAGGTACAATGAAACGGGCAAGTGACTTGTTGGAAATCATACATGCTGATGTGTGTGATCCAATGAGAATTAAGGCGTGTGGTGGATATCATTATTTTCTCATCTTCACTGACGATTTGAGTAGATATGGGTATATTTACTTAATGAAGCAAAAGTCTGAAACGTTTGAAAAGTTCAAGCAATTTCAGAGTGAAGTTAAGAATCATCATAACAAGAAGATCATGTTCCTACGATCTGATCAAGGGAAGATTTTCTGAGTTGTGAGTTTGGCAATCACTTAAGACATTGTGGAATTGTTTTGCTGTTGAAGCCACCTGGAACACCACAGCGTAATGGTGTGTCTGGACGTCATAATCGAACCTTATGAGATATGGTACGATCTATGATGTCTCTTACCGATCTACCGCTATTATTTTGAGGTTATGCATTAGAGACAACTGCATTCACTTTGGATAGGGCACCATCTAAGTCCGTTGAGACGACGTCGTATGGTTTGGCAAGAAACCGTAGTTGTCGTTTCTCAATGTTTGGGGCTGCGAGGCTTATGGCTTCAGCCGGGAAAAGCTCGAACCCAAAGCGGACAAATACATCTTCATGGGATACCCACTGGTAACGGTTGGGTATACCTTCTATCTCAGATCCAAGGACAAAAATGTTGTCACTAAGAACGGGTCCTTTCTTGAGAAAGAGTTTCTCTCGAAAGAATTGAGTGGGAGGAAGATAGAACTTGATAAGGTTTTCGAACCCTCACTTCAACCGGAGAGTAGTGCAACACAGAAAGATGTTTCTGTGGAACCTACGACTGTTGAAGAGGAAACTAATGATAGTGATCATGAAGTTTCGGATCAAGTTGCTATCAAACCTCGTAGGTCGACAAGGATAAGTACTACTCCTGAGTGGTACGGTGATCCTGTCTTAAATGTCATGTTGTTGGACAACAATGAACCTACGAACTATGGAGAAGCGATGGTGGGTCCATATTCCGACAAATGGTTAGAAACCGATAAATCCGAGATAGGATCCATGTATCAAAACAAAGTATGGACTTTGGTGGACTTGCCCTATGATCGGCAAGCCATTGAGACAAATGGATCTTTAAGACTAAGACGGACGTGGACGGTAATGTCACCGTCTATGAAGCTCGACTTGTGGCGAAGAGTTTTCCACAAGTTCAAGGAGTTGACTACGATGAGATTTTCTCACCCGTAGCGGTGCTTAAGCCCGTCGGAATCATGTTAGCATTAGCTGCATTTATGAAATCTGGCAGATGGATGACAAAACAAGTTTCTTACCAGTTTTCTTAAAGAAAGGTTGTATGTGATACAATCAGAAAGGTTTTGTCAATCCTAAGGATGCTAAAAGGTATGCTAGCTCCAGCGATCCTTCCATGGACTAGAGCAAGCATCTCGGAGTCGGAATATACACTTTGATGGAGTGATCAAAGTTTTTGGGTATACAAAGTTTGTTAGAAACTTGTATTTGCAATAAAGTGAGTGGGAGCACTACAACATTTCTGATAAGTATATGTGAATGACATATGGTTGATCCGAAATGATGTTGAATTTCTGGAAAGCGTAAAGGGTTGTTTGAAAGGAGTTTTTCAAAGGAAGACCTGGATAAAGCTGCTTACATATTGGGCATCAAGATCTATAGAGATAGATCAAGACGTCTGATGATACTTTCAAAAGGAACACACACCTTTGACATGATTTTGAAGGAGTTCAAAATAGGTCAGTTAAAGAAGGAATTCTTACCTGAGTTATAAGGTGTGAAGTTGAGTAAGACTCAAAACTTGACCACGGCAGAAGGAAGAGGAAGGATGAAGGTCGTCCCCTATGCTTTTGTCATAGGCTCTATACGGTATGCCATGATGAGTACCGCACCTGATGTGTGCCTTGCCACATGTCTGGCAAGAGGGTACAAAGGTGATCCAGGAGTGGATCACCAGATAGTGGTCAAAAATTATCCTTGGAGGAATAAGGAAATGTTTCTCGGTTATGGAGGTGATAAAGAGTTCGACGTAAAGAGTTACGTCGATGCAAGCTTAACACCTATCCGGATAACTTTGAGTAGAGATACCGGATACGTATAATGGAGCAACAGTTTGGAATAGCTCCAAGTGGAACGTGGTAGCAGCATCTACGATATGACATAAAGTTTTGCAAAGTACATAGCGATCTGAATGTTGCAGACCCATTGACTACAACCTCTCTCACAAGCATAACATGATCAAACCCAGAACTCATTGAGTGTTAATCACATATTGATGTGAACTAGATTACTGACTCTACTGAACTCTTGGATGTTAGTCACATGGCGATGTGACCTATGAGTGTTAATCACATGGCGATGTGAACTAGATTATTGACTCTAGTGCAAGTGGGAGACTGTTGGAAATATGCCCTAGAGGCAATAATAAATTGGTTATTATTATATTTCCTTGTTCATGATAATTGTTTATTATCCATGCTAGAATTGTATTGATAGGAAACTCAGATACATGTGTGGATACATAGACAAACACCATGTCCCTAGTAAGCCTCTAGATGACTAGCTCGTTGATCAATAGATGGTTACGGTTTCCTGACCATGGACATTGGATGTCGTTGATAACGGGATCACATCATTAGGAGAATGATGTGATGGACAAGACCCAATCCTAAGCCTAGCACAGATCGTGTAGTTCGTATGCTAAAGCTTTTCTATATGTCAAGTATCTTTTCCTTAGACCATGAGATTGTGCAACTCCCGGATACCGTAGGAATGCTTTGGGTGTACCAAACGTCACAACGTAACTGGGTGGCTATAAAGGTGCACTACAGGTATCTCCGAAAGTGTCTGTTGGGTTGGCATGAATCGAGACTGGGATTTGTCACTCCGTGTGACGGAGAGGTATCTCTGGGCCCACTCGGTAGGACATCATCATAATGTGCACAATGTGATCAAGGAGTTGATCACGGGATGATGTGTTACGGAACGAGTAAAGAGACTTGCCGGTAACGAGACTAAACAAGGTATCGGGATACCGATGATCGAATCTCGGGCAAGTACTGTACCGATAGACAAAGGGAACTGTATACGGGGTTGATTGAATCCTTGACATCGTGGTTCATCCGATGAGATCATCGTGGAGCATGTGGGAGCCAACATGGGTATCCAGATCCCGCTGTTGGTTATTGACCGGAGAGTCGTCTCGGTCATGTCTGCATGTCTCCCGAACCCGTAGGGTCTACACACTTAAGGTTCGGTGACGCTAGGGTTGTAGAGTTATAAGTATGCGGAAACCCGAAAGTTGTTCGGAGTCCCGGATGAGATCCCGGACGTCACGAGGAGTTCCGGAATGGTCCGGAGGTAAAGATTTATATATAGGAAGTCCTATTTTGGCCACCGGAAAATGTTCGGGATTTTTCGGTATTGTACCGGGAAGGTTCTAGAAGGTTCCGAAGTGGGGCCCACCTGCATGGGGGGACCCACATGAACGTGGGTAGTGGGGGCAAGGCACCACACCCCTGGTCAAGGTGCACCAAGATCTCCCCTTAGAAGGAATAAGATCCTATCCCGAAGGGATAAGATCAAGATCCCTAAAAAGGGGGGATAACAATCGGTGGGGAAAGGAAATGATGGGATTTCTTTCCCCCACCTTTGCCAACGCCCCAATGGACTTGGAGGGCAAGAAACCAGCCCCCTCCACCCCTATATATAGTGGGGAGGCGCATGGGAGCAGCACCCCAAGCCCTGGCGCCTCCCTCTCCCTCCCGTGACACATCTCCCTCCTCCCGCAGCGCTTGGCGAAGCCCTGCTGGAATCCCGCTACTTCCACCACCACGCCGTCGTGCTGCTGGATCTCCATCAACCTCTCCTCCCCCCTTGCTGGATCAAGAAGGAGGAGACGTCCCCGCTCCGTACGTGTGTTGAACACGGAGGTGCCGTCCGTTCGGCGCTAGGATCATCGGTGATTTGGATCACGACGAGTACGACTCCATCATCCCCGTTCTCTTGAACGCTTCCGCTCGCAATCTACAAGGGTATGTAGATGCACTCACTCTCCTTTATGCTCGTTGGTAGATTACTCCATAGATAGATCTTGGTGACGCGTAGGAAAATTTTTGATTTTCTGCTACGATCCCCAACAATGTGCCCGTAGATTTCATTGTTCTTGATATAGATTGCAATCCTTCATGTCCTATCATTCTTGGTAGACCTTTCCTTAGAATGATTGGTGCAATTATTGATATGAAGGAATGAAATATTAGATTCCAATTTCCGTTAAGGAAATGCATGAAACACTTTCCTAGAAAGAAAATCAAATTGACATATGAATCTATCATGAGAGCCACTTATGGATTGCCTTCCAAGGATGGCAATACCTAGATTTATTTTGTATCGTGCCTAGCTAGGGGCGTAAAACGATAGCGCTTGTTGGGAGGCAACCCAATATTATTTTTTTATTTTTTTTGTTGCTGTTAGGGCATAAATATTGCATCTAGCCTACGATTAGATGTGGTTTCATGTTTTGTTTAGTGTTTGTGCCAAGTAGAATCTTTGGTAAGTCTTGTGTGAAGTTTATATGATCTTGCTGTGAAAAACAGAATCGTTAGCGCTTGCTAAAGTAGTCGTGGGATTTTACTAGAGCGTGATCTTTATTTGATTATTTTTTCTGCTGATTGGCAGACAAATTGTGCAAATTTACCAATTTAATTTGAATTTTTTGGAGTTCCAGAAGTAGGCGAACCCTGCAGATTACTACAGATTGTTCTGTTTTTGACAGATTCTATTTTCCGTGTGTTGTTTGCTTATTCCGATGCATCTATGAGTAATATTGGAGGATATGAACCATAGAGAACTTGGAGTACAGTAGGTTTAACACCAATATAAACAAAGAATGAATTCCTTGTTGTACCTTTGAGTAGTGGTTTGCTTTCTCTTACTAACGGAGCTCACGAGAATTTTTGTCTAAGTTTTGTGTTGTGAAGTTTTCAAGTTTTGAGTATTGCTTTGATGGACTATGGAACAAGGAGTAGCAAAGGCCTAAGCTTGGGGATGCCCATGACACCCCAATTAAAATCAAGATAATAAAAAGCCTAAGCTTGGGGATGCCCCAGGAAGGCATCCCCTCTTTCGTCTTCATCCATCGATAACTATACTTGGAGCTATATTTTTATTCGCAACATGCTATGTGTTTTGCTTGGAGCGTCTTGCATAATTTGAGTCTTTGCTTGTTAGTTTGCCACAATCATCCTTGCTGGACACACCTATTTGAGAGAGTTAAATATGCCCTAGAAATTATTAGAACACTCTATGTGCTTCACTTATATCTTCTGAGTTGAATTGTTTTTGCTCTAGTGCTTCACTTATATCTTTTAGAGCATGGTGGTGGTAATATTTTGTAGAAATTTTTGAACTCTCATGCTTCACTTATATCTATTTGAGAGTCCATTAAAACGGCATGGTAATGTGTTTAGGCTAAAGAAACTAGTCTTCACATGATAAACATCCAATGTCAATGTAGTAAAATTTTCACACCAAGTGCATTGAATAGAATGAGATGTTGGATGATTGATAATTGTTTTGAGACATGAGGATAGTGATATTAGAGTCATGCTAGTGGAGTTATTATGAAATTGAGAAATACTTGTGTTAAGGTTAGTGATTCCCGTACCATGCACGTATGGTGAACCGCTATGTGATGAAGTTAGAGCATGAGGTATTTGTAGAGTGCCAACCTTTGTGTGGAGGTCGGGGGCACGCGATGGTTAACTCCTACCAACCTCCCCCCTAGGAGCATGCGTTGATTGCTTTGTTTTTGATGACTCATAGATTTTTGCAATAAGTACATGAGTTCTTATGACTAATGTTGAGTCCATGGATTATATGCACTCTCACCCTTCCACCATTGCTAGCCTCTCTTGTACCGCGCAACTTTCGCCGGTACCATAAACCCACTATATATCCTTCCTCAAAATAGCCACCATACCTACATATCATGGCATTTTCATAGCCATTCCGAGATATATTGCCATGCAACTTTCCACCGTTCCGTTCATATGACACGCATCATATTGTCATAGTGCCATGCATGATCATGTAGTTGACATCATAGTTGTGGCAAAGCCACCATGCATAATTTTTCATATATGTCACTCTTGATTCATTGCTTATGCCGGTACACCGCCGGAGGCATTCATGTAGAGTCATACTTGTTGTAGTATCGAGTTGTAATTTTGAGTTGTAACCAAAAGTGTGATGATCATCATTATTAGAGCATTGTCCCGTGTGAGGAAAGGCCAACAAAAAAAAGAGAAGGCCCAAAAAATAGAGAGGGGCTAAAAAAGAGAGAGAGAAAAGCCCCTCCAAAAAAATGAGAGAAAAGAGAGAAGGGACAATTGCTACTATGTTTTTCCACACTTGTGCTTCAAAGTAGCGCCATGATCTTCATTGTAGAGAGTCTCATGATTAGTCACTTTCATATACTAGTGGGAATTTTCATTATAGAACTTGGCTTGTATATTCCAACAATGGGCATCCTCAAATGCCCTAGGTCTTCGTGAGCAAGCAAGTTGGATCCACACCCACTAGTTTCTTTTGTTGAGCTTTCATTCATATTTAGCTCTAGTGCATCCGTTGCATGGCAATCCCTACTCACTCACATTAATATCTATTAATGGGCATCTCCATAGCCCGTTGATACGCCTAGTCGATGTGAGATTATCTTCCTCCTTTTTGTCTTCTCCACAACAACCTCTATTCCACCCATAGTGCTATATCCATGGCCCACGCTCATGTATTGCGTGAAAGTTGAAAGGTTTGAAAAAAATAGAGGATGAAAACAAATGCTTGGCTGAAATCGGGGTTGTGCATGATATGAATATTTTGTGTGATGTAGAGGGAGCATAGCCAGACCATATGATTTTGTAGGGATAACTTTCTTTAGCCATGGTATTTTGAGAAGACATGATTGCTTTGTTAGTATTTCTTGAAGTATTGTTATTTCTTATGTCAATACAGACTTTTATCTTGAATCTTTTAGATCTGAACATTCATGCCACAATTAAGAGAATTACATTGAAAAACTATATTGGTTAGCATTCCACATAAAAAATTATTTCTTTATCATTTACCTACTCGAGGACGAGCAGGAATTAAGCTTGGGGATGCTTGATACGTCTCCAACGTATCTATAATTTTTGATTGTTCCATGCTATTATTTATGAAGTCTTGGATGTTTAATGCGCTTTATAATTCACTTTTATATCATTTTTGGGACTAACCTACAAACCCAAAGGCTCAGTCCAGATTGCTGTTTTTGCCTATTTCAGGGTTTTGCAGAAAAGGAATATCAAACGGAGTCCAAACGGAGTCCAAACGGAATGAAACCTTCGCGAGAGATATTTTTGGAGAAAATCACGCTCAGGAAACGTCAGGACCAAGTCAGGGGACAGCTGGGCTGAGGGCGCGCCCCCTGCCTCGAGGCTGGCACACACGGCCCCCGGTGCCCTCCTTCTTCCTATATATACCTACATACCCCAGAAACTCCATACGCAGAGAGAAAACCATAATACCACCGCCGTAGCTTCTGTTCCCGTGGAGATCCCATCTTGGAGCCTGTTCTTGGAGGGGGATCCATCACGGAGGCCTTCATCATCATCATCATCGCCCTCACCATGAGTTGTGAGTAGTTTACCACAGACCTTCGGGTCCATAGCTAGTATCTAGATGGCTTCTTCTCTCTCTAGATCTCAATATAAAGTTCTCCCCGGTCTTCGAGGAGATCTATTCAGTGTAATCTCTTTTTGCGGTGTGTTTGTCGAGATCTGGTGAATTGTGAGTTTATGATCAAGGTTATCTATGAAAGATATTTGGTTCTTCTCTGAACTTTTTATGTGTGCTCATAATATCCTTGCAAGTCTCTTCGAATTATTGGTTTGGTTTGGCCTACTAGATCTATAGTTCTTGCAATGGGAGAAGCGCTTGGCTTTGGGTTCAATCTTGCGGTGTCCTTTCCCAATGACAGTAGGGGCAACAAGGCACGTATTGTATTGTTTCCATCGAGGATAAAAAGATGGGGTTTTCATCATATTGCTTCAGTTTATCCCTTTACATCATGTCATCTTTCTTAAAGCGTTACTCTGTTCATATGAACTCAATACACTAGATGCATGCTGGATAGCGGTCGATGTGTGGAGTAATAGTAGTAGATGCAGAATCGTTCGTTCTACTTGTCTCAGACGTGGTGCCTATATACAATGATCATGCCTAGATAGTCTCATAATTATTCGCTTTTCTATCAATTGCTCGACAGTAATTTGTTTACCCGCGGTAGAATACCGCTATCATGAGAGAAGCCACTAGAGAAAACCATGGCCCAGGGGTCTATTCTCAACATATCAATCTACACCTACTTTACTTTTCTTGCTTTTTTTTTGCTGTTTTATTAAACCAAAAATACCAAAAATATAATTATCATCTCTATCAGATCTCACTTTCGTAAGTGACTGTAAAGGGATTCACAAGCCCTTATCGCGTTGGCTGCGAAGTTCTTATTTGTTTGTGCAGGTGCGAGGGACTCGCGCGTGGTCTCCTACTGGATTGATACCTTGGTTCTCCAAAATTGAGGGAAATGCTTACGTTACTGTGTTGCATCTCCCTTTCCTCTTCGAGGGAATACAACGCAAGCTCAAGAGGTAGCATGTGTCCAAGCCCCCTCTCCCCCACTATATATAGGAGGCAAGGGGGAGGGATAGGGGCGCAGCCTTGGCCCCTCCTCCAAGGAGGGGTGCGGCCAGGGAGGAGTCCTTCCTCCCCAAGGCACCTAGGGGTGCCTTCCCCCTTATAGGACTCTTCCTCCTCCTCCCCTCTTGGCGCATGGGCCTCTTGGGGCTGGTGACCTTGGCCCATATAGGCCAAGGCGCCCACCCCTACAACCAATGTGCCCCCCGAGACACGTGGACTCCCAGACCCCTTTCGGCACTCCCGGTACAATACCGATAATACGCAAAACTTTTCCGACGACCAAAACAGGACTTCCCATATATAAATCTTTACCTCCGGACCATACCGGAACTCCTTGTTAAGTCTTGGATCTCATCCAGGACTCCGAACAACTTTCGGTTAACCACATGCAATTCCCATTACAACTCTAGCGTCACCCGAACCTTAAGTGTGTGGACCCTACGGGTTCGGGAACTATGCAGACATGACCGAGACACCTCTCTAGCCAATAACCAATAGCGGGATCTGGATACCCATATTGGTTCCCACATGTTCCACGATGATCTCATCAGATGAACCACGATGTCAAGGATTCAGACAATCCTGTATGTAGTTCCCTTTGTCTATCGGTATGTTACTTGCTCGAGATTCGATCGTCGGTATCTCCACACCTAGTTTAATCTCATTACCATCAAGTCTCTTTACTCGTTCCGTAATACAAGATCTCATGGCTAACTCTTTAGTCACATTGCTTGCAAGCTTATTGTGATGTTGTATTATCGAGTGGGCCCTGAGATACCTCTCCATCATACGGAGTGACAAATTTCAGTCTTGATCCATGCACTCTCAACAGATACCTTCGGAGATACATGTAGAGCACCTTTATAGTCACCCTGTTATGTCGCGACGTTTGGTACACACAAGGTACTCCTCCAATGTCAGTAGGTTGCATGATCTCATGGTCATAGGAACATATACTTGACATGTAGAAAACTATAGGAATAAACTAACACGATCATATGCTACGTTCACAGTTTGGGTCTTGTCCATCACATCATTCTCCTAATGATGTGATCCCGTTATCAAATGACAACTCATGTCTATGACCCAGAAACCATGGTCATCTTTGATCAACGAGCTAGTCCAGTAGAGGCTCACTAGGACATGTTGTCTGTCTATGTATCCACACATGCATTTGAGTTTCCAATCAATACAATTATAGCATGAATTATCATGAACAAGGAAATATAATAATTACCATTTTGTTATTGCCTCTAGGGCATACTTCCAACAATTAGGGCCCCCAACGCTTGCAGGGGCCTCCGAAACCCCTTTCGGTCACGCTAGTCATCACTCGGTACCCCCGGAACAATTCCGGACTCCAATACCCATCATCCAATATATCGATATTCACCTCCGGACCATTCCGGAGTTCCTGTTCATGTCCGGAATCTCATCCGGGACTCTGAACAACCTTCGGTAACCAGCATAATGACTCAACTATACTAATACCATCACCAAACGTTAAGTGTGTAGACCCTACGGGTTCGAGAACTATGCAAACATGACCGAGACACCTCTACGATCAATAACCAATAGCGGGACATGGATTCCCATATTGGTTCCCACATATTCTACGAGGATCTTATCGGTTGAACCTCGATGTCAAGGATTCAGACAATCTCGTATGTAGTTCCCTTTGTCTATCGGTATGTTACTTGCCCGAGATTCGATCATCGATATCTCCATACCTAGTTCAATCTCGTTATCGGCAAGTCTCTTTACTCGTTCCGTAATACAAGATCCTGTAGCTAACTCCTTAGTCACATTGCTTGCAAGCTTCTTGTGATGTTGTATTACCGAGAGGGCCCAGAGATACCTCTCCGTCATACGAAGTGACAAATCCGAGTCTTGATCCATGCCAACTCAAGAGACACCTTCGGAGATACCTGTAGAGCACCTTTATAGTCACCCAGTTACGTTGTGATGTTTGGTACACACAAGGTATTCTTCCGGTGTCAGTGAGTTGCATGATCTCATGGTCATAGGAACATATATACTTGACATGCAGAAAACGATAGCAATAAACTTGACACGATCATATGCTATGTTCATAGTTTGGGTCTCGTCCATCACATCATTCTCCTAATGATGTGACCTCGTTATCAAATGACAACTCATGTCAATGGCTAAGAAACCATAGCCATCTTTGATCAACGAGCTAGTCCGGTAGAGGTTGACTAGGGACATATTGTTACCTATGCATCCACACATGTATTTGAGTTTTCAATTAATACAATTCTAGCATGGATAATAAATGATTATAATGAACAAAGAAATATGATAATAACCAATTTTTTATTGCCTCTAGGGCATATTTCCAACAGTGGCCTCGACGCCGAGTCCGACGACGGCGCGGCGAACTAGTTGCTTGTGTTCTCGTCATCGTTCATCGCAGTCGCCATGGCACTGTGTGTTATGAATAGCTATTAAGTCTTAATCATATCTCGTGCACGCAACCAAACAATATGCACTCATCTGACCACAACCAATGCGAGCAATCAAAAGCGGTGCGCAGATGCGTCGTCACGATGCAGGAAGAGAATATGCAGGCAATCAATCAACATGCAGATGTTGGATTTTTACTTGCAATATGTTCAATCAGGCTGAAACAAGTGGCAATAGAAAAAAACAATGTAGATAACCAAACGCATCCTAAGTTAATGAAAAGGCGACTACTCTGCGCCGGCGCACTGGCGCAATCAATTTGGCTGGACACCGCGTGGCCATTTGATTTGATTATGTTTAACTGCCAGATCCCGAATCATTTTCTTTCCAAATAAAGCACAGAGGAAAAAACAAAAATAGCGTCGCCGCCGACCCTCGCCATGGATGGCCAATGTAGCAAACCTTGAAGAACCGCTGCCCTCGCCGTCAGTCACCACCGGTCGTCGCCCTCATCGTCGGTCACCACAGTGGCCGCCCTCGCCACTGGCGTTCTCACCGGCTTCATGCATGCAACGACGTGCACTTGTGGTTGCAGCTCCGACGGAGATGGCCGCAGCTCCGGTGGTGCTGGTCGCCGGCAGCAGCACCTATCATTAAGGTCGCGCAGTACCTCGCCGTGTGCCCGCACGAGGTTCTTGCTGGTTCCAACAAAAAACGATGCCGATTGTATAAAAAAGTTTATCGTTTCCAGCAAAAAAGCTTACCTCTGCCGTCCGCCGTCATCATTGTAGCAAAAATGTTTACTGGATGTAGCTTTCGTGGTTGCCGGTTGCAGCAAAAAAATGGCGTGGTTGTAGCAAAAACAAAATAAACATCGGCCGGCCGTTGTGTATGGTGGTAACAACCCCTGTAGTTGGTGGTAGCAAAAAACTTCATAGTTTGCAGCAAAAAACCGTTGTCGCCCGTCGCCTTCACGAATTATGTCGCAAAAAAATGTTGTCACCGGTAGTACCAAATGAAGCCGCCGGTAGTACCAAATCAAGACACTGGTTCCAGCAAAATAAATATCAACGACAAATCATGTTGTTGGTTCTAACAAAAAAATATCGGTTGTAACATCCCTCGCTGCCGGATGCAGCATCTCCCACGGCCGGTTGCAACACTCCATAAAAGAGAAGAAGAAGCTGTGTATGGACGCACCAATGGCGACTCCTGCATCGTCCTTGCAGTGGTGCGTGGGCAGGCAACAACGAGCAGAAGAGGTGGCCTAAAAAAATCGTCCGAGTTGCCGCGCCACAGGCACTTCGGTTGCAGTACGAGGAGTCCAGATCCGTCACAAGCGACCCGCGCCTCGCCGCCGTCCTGCGCAGGAGAGAGAAGAAAAGGAACAGGCGGAAGAAGAAAGAAAACGAGAAAAAAACGATTGATGGCGGGCCCATATAATTAGGCCCTGTCTGGTTCATAAGTCCTAGGACTTTTTCTAGTCCCAACTAAAAAGTCCTCGGTCCCTAAAAAGTACCCCCTGTTTGTTTTCAGGGACTAAAAAGTCTCTAGTCCCTCCTTAAAGGTTATTAAATGACATGTAAATGACCATGTTACCTCTATTAAACAACAACATGCATGGGGCGACGGGGCAATGGGTGCAGGGAGGGGCATTGTCGGAAAAGTCCAAAATGTCTAAAAAAGACTCTCCTTGAGAGTCTTATTAATTAAGTCCCAAAAAGCAACTTTTAGTCCCTAGTAGTCCCTTATGTTTGATCAAAAAGCCTCTAAGAGGGATTGTTTCTAGTCCCTATACCTAAAAGTCCCTGGAAACAAATATCCCCGTAATCAAACTGTATTTAGAGGAGGGGCACGCGCGGCCGCAGGATACGAAGCAATCGAACAAAGCGCGTGTCCGACCGAAGACTCGGCCGGACTGCCGGCTGGAAACGTTTCCCTAATTTTTTTTTCTATCGAGAGTACGCCAAAGACGTACCATATTTTTATAGAAGACAGAAAACAATTACAAGAGACTACCACTCGCTGCGAATAACAAGTGTAGTTCCAACATCACACCCGTGTTAATCCGAAGAAAAGCCTCCACACACAATACAACCACAACGCAAAGGAACCTGCCCTAACTAGAGCAACAAGGACGCGTCTCGACCAACCCCGATCATCCGAAGAGCAGCAACTATCACCGAACTCCCGCCATCTTCTTTTCGGCAATCGTGGGTGGTTGGTGCGTAAACGTTTCCCTAATGAAAAGGGTCAAAAAAGTGATTTCCGCCTCGAGTAACGGAGCACACCAAAGTACTCCCGGTAAATTTATGTAGCTCATTCATGGCCCACAGCCCAAACTACTCGACCTGGATAGAGCAGTGAAATCCCGAAACTATTTTGGAGACGACGGTGCTTGGCCGATTCGTGAACGATGCATAATCGGTTGATGTTGTGCAGTTTGCCTCCTCAAATCAACGGCTTGATTAATAACATCGTCCGCGAGTCGTGCAGACTACGTTGTGTGTATAGCATCTTTGGTGAAATCCTATACGCATGACCGCACCCTAGCCGCCCCTCGCTAGTCTCTCGGCCCCCGCCTCCTGCCTTTGGCTTCTATCCATCCCCGCGGCCGCCGGCGGCGGCGCTCCATTTCCACCTCTCAGCCCTGGTCCCCTGCTCCCTAAAAAAAAGCCCCGGTCCCCTGCTCATATCCATCCCGGGGTGACGACGACAGTACGGTTGTTCGTCGAGAGAGAAAATAACCGGCCAAAATATCCCTCCGCGGCAAACCAACCTATGGTTGAGATGTTAGGTGGACAGTGATATCCCCAACCCATCAGGGTTCAAATCCTGGTGCTCGCATTATTACTGGATTTATTTCAGGATTTCCGGCGATGCGTTTTCAGTGGGAGGAGACGTTCCCGTCGACGACGAGGCGCCTACGGTAACTTCGTAAATCTTAAGATGATATGGCGGCTCAGTCTCTCAGAGGTGCTCATTGGTTAGGATGTGTGTGTGCGTTAGTAGGGATGAGTGTATGCGCATGTATATGAGCGCTTGTGTGTGTACCGATGCTAAAAAAAAAATCCCTCCGCGCCCGAGTCGCGCACGAGTTCGACCCATATATACCGCCTTCGGAAGTTCAGATCAATCAGTCCCGAATCGACCCAGCCCGTCCCGTACCGCCTTCTACATCTGATTCCCCAAACCGACCACACTAACCCGCGCCTCCTCCTCCTCCTCCATCGGCCAGCCGCCCCCAACGCCGGCGAGCGAGACACTGCCGCTCTCCCGACGCGGCTACTGGCGCTACGCCCGCTATTGAGCCAACGTCCCCAGTCCTCACCCCGGCCACCTCCTCTCCGCCTCCAACGACGCCTCCCCACGATGAGTTCGGACGGGAGGCTTGACCTCGACGCGACGACAAGCACCCTCGGCCCGGAGGATGACACGGCGCAAGGTCTGATACTGCCGACCAAGGATAAGGTCATGTACCGGCCTCCGCCGGGGAAATCTGCCCTAGGTATGATGCTTGGGCTGTACATCTTCTAATCTAGAGCTATCTGGGCTGTACATCTTCTAATCTAGAGCTATCTGTTAGTCAAATTCGGCGCCACTTGCGATGCGTAGGCTTAATGAACTGATCTCACTTCGTATTTAACATGTGTAGCCATGCCAGGAGCTTATTAGAGATTTAGAGTGAGCTAATCGCTAGTCTGTCTTGCAGGTTTGGACCTGCTCGCACACAAGAAAAGAGAAAAGGAAGGTAACAATTCATTTAAGCGGCCTCCTGAGAAGGTAGTGACGGCTGCTTCTTCTATGGATGAAGATGAGAGGCCAGGATCTACAGAAAATGATGCAAGCAGCCTGTCCGGTGGTGACCGTGGCAGCGTGGCTCGCCGTTATCGAGGAACCAATTCCAGTGAGAAAACATCGTCGAAAGGTGCCTCTTCTTCTCTTGATCCATTGACCATATATACAGCTCTGGCGTAAAATATCTACTGAGATATATACTCTTACTGTGTTATGGCTGTATGCTGACTATTCAGTTTCAGTGATGTAACTTAGTCAAACTAAAGCTTTATACTCTGTTTCAGAATCTACAGTCACTGATGAGAATGAAAGGGGTCTTACACCCAGACATCGAGATGAATCCCATCGGCAACAGGTCAGTCATAACGACATTCTCTCGCTTGGTTTAGGGCTTACTCTGTCAAGAGTTTTATTACTTTATGTTCACCTTACTAAACTCAGCATTTATTTCCTTGTTGCTTACAGACCCACACCTCTAGGTACGAACCAAATGATGACAGAGGATCCCGTGACAAACGTGGCGAACGCGAGACATCTGCATCCATTGGTTATAGTAGCAGTGGAAAGCGAGGATACCGCGATGACAGGGAATCCAATAGTAGGCGTAATGAACAGAGCAGATCTACGTCTATCGACTACACAAACAAAAGAAGTCGGGATGACTATAGCTCAAGAAGCTCAAGAACACCTGGTACTTTGTTGGTATAGTGTTCTTTGTCATGTTTTTGTTCTCGACTGGCTTAACATGCGAGCTGACATGAGTGTGGTTGCAATTGCAGCAAGATCTGACTGGGACAGTGGCCGATGGGAATGGGAAGATACACCTCGCCGGGAGTACCGCGATGATCGTCCTGGCTCCCAAAGACATTATCCAACACGATCTCCTATGCTGGCTGCTGCATCTCCTGATGCACGATTGGTGTCTCCTTGGCTAGGCGGGAATACACCCCGTTCCGCAGGTAAAGACAGTTCAGCTCTATCTTTTGTGTTAGTTAACTTTGTTTCTGTGAAAGTAAACATGTTACTTCATATTTCACTGACTCTATAGTTTACTCATACTCATATTATCTATGCTCTTTTAAATGTCCAGCATCCCCTTGGGATCATGTTTCTCCCTCACCTGCTCCTGTGAGGGCTTCAGGTTCATCAAAAGGGTCTTCGTATTCAAGTTCCAGTGGAAGATCTCATCAGCTTACCTTTTCAAATGTAAGGCATGATTCTTTTGGGATCACTTTATAGGTTCTACTAAACTCTGATTTTGTTTCTTCGATCCGTGGCCATTATACCTATAATCATTACCCTCTTATTTCAGGATGCTGAAGCTGATAGAAGTCCCTCAGCTGCTGATAGGAATTATGAGATTACCGAGGAAATGATGCAAGAGATGGATTATAATGCTGACCGTGCTTGGTACTTATCCTTTTAGAAATTCCTTATGTCCTAGTGTTTATAAATGAATATAGCAACTTGACATTCTTATATTGTCAGAAAACCAAATTTAGCTAGTCATTCTTCTAACCTTCACAAATTCTTCAGGTATGATTGTGAAGAACACAACACGGTGTTCGATGGTGATAATTATGCTGCAGATGATAGCTCCTACAAAAAGAAAGAAGCACAATTGCCTAAGAAACTGGTATTTTTTTAAATGTTTAATCACACTTTGAAGTACTCCATTCTAACATTCGCCAGCTCTATTCATAGGATTAGGAGTAACGCATATTATTGCAACCCCATAGTAGAGAACTATGTCAGTGTATATGGTAAATGACTGCATGCAGGGTACTTTTATCTTCTAAGCACGAATTTGTTCTAGTAAAGTGTCGTGTATTGTGGCTTCAGTTTTCCTGTAACCACCTGATATTATACCCATACATGTCAAAATGCACTGTAAAAAGCCAAATTGAGAGACATCGCATTAGATATATGCTTTTATTTGCCCTGGTCATCTATTGAACTCCTCCGATCCATAATAATGACTAAAACCAAGACACTTATTATGGATCGGAGGGCGTAATATTTTCCTCTGTTAAGTTCCGGATCCTGGTGGGCTGGAGCTGGACATAATGAAGCAAATGCTTCATCAGCAGGAACTTCTATTAATCTTATTATAATATTCAGACAGCAAAAATTAGGATGCTAATTCAAGAGTATCACTTTCACATATTTCAATTGCATTTCAGTGAATATGGTAGTTTATCATTTACTCGCCGATTTAACATGTTACACTCTGTTTTTTAACTATTTTTATTGCTTGCAGACTCGTAAAGATGGTAGTCTGATGACCCTTTCCCAGAGCAAGAAATTATCACAGATGACTGCTGATAATGCTCAGTGGGAAGACAGACAATTATTGAGGTCTGGAGCTGTTAGAGGAACGGAGGTTCAGACAGAATTTGATGATGAGGACGAGCGTAAAGTAATACTTCTTGTTCATGGTATGTTCTTTCCCTGTCAGAAATTCATTTTGGCGATGTTCTGCTTGCAGGTTAGTTGTGACTAAAACAAGCATCACACCAAACCTTTTGTGAACCATCCCCCATTTCTCTTGCATTAGAGTTTCAAGAATATTCCTTCTTGTGAAGTGATGGAAACATTAAATATGTTTGTAATGTATAAATTAACCAGCACAATGCTAATAGCTATTCCCTCCATTCACAAATATAAGATCTTTTGGATATTTCAATATGGACTATACACGGACTGAAATGGGTGAACAAACACACTAAAACGTGTCTATATACATTCACAAAAAAGTTAGAACATCTTATATTTGTGAATGGAGGGAGTATTTGTCTGCTTTCCCATCTCCATTCGCTGGTATATGTGCTGGCTAAGTGCTCCCATCTCCATTCACTGGTATATGTGCTGACTAAGTAGCTGGTGGACTTGAGTGTTCAATGTGAACCTTCGATCTTTCTGATCATTCACTCTCAAAAGCTTCTACTACCTCCATCCCAAATTATAAGATGTTTTGTTAGGCTATTTTATAGCCTACCAAAACATCTTATAATTTGGAACAGAGGAAGTATATGACGACAGCAAGCATCAAACTCTTACATGTTTCCATCCTTTATATGTCAATTTGAAACATATATTTGCGATTCTTCTATGTTTTCTTTGTTTTACATAATAGATAGTAGCTAGGTTTGAAGCGAATAGAACATGGTTTAGCCCTTGCATGCCCTTGAAGCTAATAGAACTACTTTTTCTGCCTGTTTACAGTACATTCATGCACTTGAATTAAAACCAGTCGATGGCTTAATTTTTGGCAGATACGAAACCTCCCTTCCTGGATGGGCGAGTTGTATACACAAAGCAAGCAGAGCCTGTAATGCCACTGAAGGATCCAACATCTGATATGGCTATCATCGCACGAAAGGGTTCTGTTTTGGTTAGGGAAATTCGTGAAAAGCAGAGCCAGAACAAGTCGCGGCAACGCTTCTGGGAGCTTGCTGGATCTAATCTTGGAAACATATTGGGTGTTGAGAAAACGTCTGAACAGGTAAACTATTGCCACATTTCCTGTGTATGTCTTAAAATGTTGTGACTTGTCCATATGGTCTACTCACTTTTGCAAAATCAGGTTGATGCAGATACTGCTGTTGTTGGTGATCAAGGGGAGATTGATTTCAAGGAGGAAGCAAAGTTTTCGCAACACTTGAAGGAAAAAGCAGAAGCTGTCAGTGATTTTGCAAAATCTAAATCTCTTTCTCAGCAAAGACAATATCTTCCCATATATACTGTTCGAGATGACCTGCTACAGGTTTGTACTTGGTTTATAGACTTATTATGAGTGTTCTATTTGTTTAATGATTTTTTTGTCTCACTTGCCTCTACTAAAAGACACATCTCGAAGCTGTATGATTACTTCTATATACCGTGTTGTGATTTACGCAAAATCCAAAATGGTTGCAAATTTGGAATATGGTTGAGTGAAGACCATTACATCACCTAGGAAGGACATATATACAAATCCCTACTGCTTCGTTCAGATAGGAACAGTTTGGAATCTAGTTTCCTTTCAGAACACCTTCTATATGTATGCACCATTCTGGACTTCTTTCTGTATCTTCCTGTATTTAGTTTCTCTCAAATGATTATTATGCTAATAACAAGTGTTATGCTGCTGCTATGGAGCAGGTTGTGCGTGAAAATCAAGTAGTTGTGGTCGTTGGTGAAACTGGTTCTGGGAAGACCACTCAACTTACTCAGTATCTGCATGAGGATGGATATACCACAACTGGTGTTGTTGGCTGTACTCAACCGAGACGTGTGGCTGCCATGAGTGTTGCCAAGCGGGTCAGTGAAGAAATGGAAACCGAACTTGGTGATAAAGTTGGATATGCTATCCGATTTGAGGACGTCACTTGTTCTAGCACTATAATAAAGGTACAATTCTGCTTGTGCTTTGGTTCACATCAACATGTGTTGTGTATATTTGTAGTGTTAGAAAAACTTGATTTTAAAAAGGTTCAATTCATAGGCTGGTAACCTCGTTGTTGTGTTAGCCTTATGATTTCTGATTAGATATAATTGGCCAGATTCCGAGAACTCTTTAGGATAACATTCGTAAGTTGACTTTCAGTTGTTTAGCATAAATTTCTAACACATTATATTTTCCCTTCTGTTTGTTTTGCAGTATATGACAGATGGAGTGCTTCTTCGTGAAACCTTGAAAGATGCCGACCTTGATAAATATCGGTATGCTGTTAACCTGCCCTTGTTCTCTCGTAGTGCTGATAAATCTTGTGATATTCATATACCTCAGTTTTGGTATATTGCTTGCTGTAGTAATGCTCC
>LR738710.1:281377433-281455708 GCA_902687465.1 Secale cereale
CCCCCCCCCTCTTTTATGTAGTGTTATCGTCATGGATGAAGCACACGAAAGATCCCTCAATACTGATGTTTTGTTTGGCATATTGAAGAAGGTTGTTGCACGTCGGCGGGATTTTAAGCTAATTGTCACATCTGCAACCCTAAATGCAGATAAATTCTCAAAGTTCTTTGGAGGGTAAGAGAAATTGTTATATCTTTTTCTCCATTATAAAGATTTGAATCCACCGTCTGCAAACCCTATAATTATTTTCTTTGTCTGCAGTGTGCCTGTATTTAACATTCCAGGCAGGACATTTCCAGTTAATATCTTGTTTAGCAAAACACCATGTGAAGATTATGTGGAAGCGGCAGTGAAGCAGGCCATGACAATTCACATAACAAGTGGCCCTGGTGACATCCTCATCTTCATGACTGGTCAGGAAGAGATCGAGGCTACTTGCTATGCTCTTGCTGAGCGCATGGAGCAGCTAATATCGTCATCCACGAAGAATGTACCCAAGCTCTCCATCTTGCCGATTTACTCGCAGTTGCCTGCTGACTTGCAGGCCAAGATCTTTCAAAAGGCAGAAGAGGGCACTCGCAAATGCATTGTTGCTACCAATATTGCTGAGACGTCCCTCACAGTGGATGGTATCTTCTATGTCATTGATACCGGGTATGGAAAGATGAAGGTTTACAATCCGCGGATGGGCATGGATGCTCTTCAGGTTTTTCCGTGTAGTCGAGCAGCTGCAGACCAGCGTGCAGGACGTGCTGGAAGAACCGGTCCTGGCACATGCTACAGGCTGTTCACAGAATCAGCTTACCAGAATGAGATGCTCCCTAACCCTGTGCCAGAGATTCAAAGGACTAACCTGGGAAACGTGGTTCTCTTACTGAAGTCCCTCAAAGTCGAAAACTTGCTTGATTTTGACTTCATGGACCCACCACCCCAGGAGAATATCCTCAACTCCATGTACCAGCTCTGGGTGTTGGGCGCCTTGAACAATGTTGGTGGACTTACAGAAATAGGTTGGAAGATGGTGGAGTTCCCATTGGACCCGACTCTAGCAAAGATGCTTCTCATGGGGGAGAAGCTGGACTGCCTTGATGAAGTATTGACCATTGTATCCATGCTCTCAGTACCCTCAGTTTTCTTCCGGCCAAAAGATCGAGCAGAGGAGAGCGACGCTGCAAGGGAAAAATTCTTTGTCCCAGAGTCTGACCACCTAACACTCCTGAATGTATACCTGCAGTGGAAGTCAAACCAATATCGAGGAGACTGGTGCAATGACCATTTCCTCCATGTTAAGGGTCTCCGTAAGGCTCGGGAAGTGAGATCTCAACTGCTAGACATACTGAAAGCCCTGAAGATCCCACTGACATCATGCCATATGGAATGGGACGTGGTGAGGAAGGCTATTTGCTCTGCGTACTTCCATAACTCGGCAAGGTTGAAGGGCATAGGAGAGTATGTCAACTGCCGGAATGGGATGCCGTGCCACCTGCACCCCAGCAGTGCTCTGTATGGTCTTGGGTACACCCCTGACTATGTGGTGTACCATGAGCTTGTCCTGACAACCAAGGAGTATATGCAGTGTGTGAGCGCAGTGGACCCGCAATGGCTGGCGGAGCTGGGTCCTATGTTCTTCTCTGTGAAAGACACGGACACCTCCCTGCTGGACCACAAGAAGAGGCAGAAGGAGGAGAAGACGGCCATGGAAGAGGAGATGGAGAAGCTGAGGCAGGAACAAGCGGAGGCAGCACTCATGGAGAAGGAGAGGGAGCGACGGAAGAGAGCCAAGCAGCAGCAGCAGATCTCTATGCCGGGTCTGAAGAAAGGTTCGACGTATCTGAGACCCAAGAAGATGGGTTTGTAGATAACAAAAGCTTTTGCAGTGTATTGTTATTTTTGTAGGCCGAGGGAAACTTGTACAATAGTTGTATGTTGGTGATTCACTCACGCCTGAAGGAATGTAGTTCAAGCCTGCACTCTGCAGCATGTACAACACACATGAATGTAACATTTACATCACTGTCAAGAACTTGTCACCATGGCAAAGCATTCTTCTTGGTGCTCGGTACTTCTTAAATTTTAATTCTTGGTTCTTGATTGACTTTTATAAAAGCTCAAATTTAGATTGATTGACATGAAGTCCCCCATCTTAGTTACTCGGTTCTGAAGTGAAAACTCCTCTGGTGCATCCGCTTGTTATGATTTCTCTGATGTTGTCGTTCAGCTACGAGGAACTGCAACATGAAACCAGCCTGCAAACAGTATAGACGGCTTCATTTCAAAAGCAGTCTGCAGTTTATTTCTTTGTTTTTGGCCAAAGCAATCTGCGGAACATGTTTTTTTGTCACTTGTGGGGACCGTGAATGCCCTATAGTCTGTAGCCGCAAGATCTTAAAAAAACCACACACTCTACCGCAGAGGCGTCTAGAGCGTAATTAACGACACCGTGCACAGTTGGACTTTGAGAATTTATATAAGAGATAATACAACGAAAAAACATACAAAAACACTCTACCATAGAGGCGTCTAGAGCGTAATTGACGACACCGTGCATAATTGGACTCTGAGGATTTATATAAGAGATAATAAACGAAAAAACATACAAAAAACACTCTACCGTAGAGGCGTCTAGAGCGTAACTGATGACATCGTGCACAATTGAACTTTGAGGATTTATGTAAGAGATAATACAACGAAAAAACATAAAAAAACATTTTACCGTAGAGGCGTCTAGAGCGTAATTGATGACACAGTGCACAATTAGACTTTGAGGATTTAAGAGATAAATAATACAACGAAAAAACATCCAAAAAAGAAATGTGTCACTTGTGAACCGTGAATGCCCTACAGTCTGTGTAGTCTGTAGCCGCAAGATCTTCCAAAAAACCACGCACTCTACCGTAGAGACGTCTAGAGCGTAATTGACGACACCGTGCACAGTTGGACTTTGAAAATTTATATAAGAGATAATACAACGAAAAAGCATATAAAAAACACTCTACCATAGAGGCGTCTAGAGCGTAATTGATGACACCGTGCACAGTTGGACTTTGAGGATTTATATAAGAGATAATACAACGAAAAAACATACAAAAAACACTCTACCGTAGAGGTGTCTAGAGCGTAATTGACGACACCGTGCACAATTAGACTTTGAGGATTTATATAAGAGATAATACAACGAAAAAACATAAAAAAAAACACTTTACCGTAGAGGCGTAATCGATGACACCATGCATAATTGGACTTTGAGGATTTAAGAGATATATAAATAATACAACGAAGAAACATCCAAAAAAGAAATGTGTGGCTCGGTGCACAATTGGACTTTGAGGATTTAAGAGATAAATAATACAACGAAAAAACATCCAAAAAAGAAATGTGATGCGGAGCATCCTACGGCTATCTCCATGTACACCGTCATAGCACCTCATGCCCCTAGTGGACCTAAGGTGAACCCGCTCCTCTTCAAGTTTGACATGTATATCCGTTGGACTTGGTCACTACCTCACCACGGAACGTTATGCATTCTTAGGTACTTCGGAGATTGCTACGAGGAAGCACGAAGGAATCACCAAGTTCATCGGATGAACCAAGAAGAAGGGCCTATCCAGTCCGGAACGGGCGGTACTACCGCTCCCATGCGGCACTACCGCCTACAGGCGGTACTACCGCCCGAGGTCCGGTACTACCGCCCTGCCTGTGTGCAGCCGCGGGCCTTTGGCCTTGTATCCGTCACCACTTACCCCTTCGTGTCATAGACTATAAATAGACCACCTCCACCTCCTTTCTAAGGTTAGCAAATATGATAGCTCATTTGTATGTGAGCTTTGCTCCTACCTTCTCCTCTTGAGAGAGTGAGACTACCTCCACCTTGGAGAAGATCCCTAGTGGATGCAAGACCTCCCACGGGAGAAGAATCCTTGCGGATTATCAGGACCTCCCATGGGAGAAGAATCCTTGTGGATTATCAAGACCTCTCTCCTCATAGGATTGGGATGAACTCTACCATGTATCTTATTTCCCTTTGATTGTTCGTGTACCTTGTGGATCTCATGTGTTTGTGAGTCTAGGGGATGTGTGATTGGACTTGTTCTTGAGTGTTTCTCTTGTGTTCTTCCCTTGTGTCATTCTTGTTCTTGGGGATTCCCCTCCAATTCGTGAAAGATCTCCACCTAGGGTTCCACCCTACAACATCATGGTATCTAGAACTATGGTTTCTCACGAAATTGGAGCCCCCCTTCTTGTTTTCTAGCCTAATTTTGTTGTGTTCTTGCCCAATTTCGAAAATCCCCACCAAAAATAGCCCCAATTTTTTTTTGTGATTTGTTGGTTTGATGAGGTTTTGTTGGATTTGATCCATGGATTTGCTTGGTTTCGAGTGGATCTAGCATCTCCCCAAGTTTCACCACTTTCCATCCACGAAATCCATCCTATTTCGCCCCCGAAATCATCCATTTCCGCCCCAAATTCGCCCCGATCCCGATCTGCGAATTTTTCCCGACACCAGCGGTACTACCGCCCATCCAAGCGGTACTACCGCCCTCCAAGCGGTACTAATTTTTTACTTCCGCTCAACCAAAGCGGTACTACCGCCCCGCACATTTTCTGCCTTTCGAGTTTCATCGTTTTGACCATAACTAATTCATCCGGAGTCCGATTTTGACGTTCTTTAGCTCGTTTCGAAGCTCTTGACATCCCCCATACCACAAAAATACTACCATCATCATTTGACTCCATCATATTTTGTGAATTTTGACATCTTTTCCTAGGGCCTGCACCACATCATCCGCTATACCACCACCGACTTCCGCAACCTAACCCTTTTGGATCCCCATAGCATTTGTGGTTGCTTGAGTAGTGATTTGAGTCTCCTAAGGTGTTTAGGCTACTTAGGGACAATTGATTCTTCATCAACCACCACCACCACTTCCGCATACCCATTGCCCACTATACATTTCCGCCAACCCAACTTAACCCATTTTTGTTGAGCTTGTTTGAGTTGTGGCTTGTGTCTCCTAAGGTGTTTCGGCTACTTAGGGACCGTGACTTCAACTCCGACAACGTGTATAGCCCATCATACACAAACACCACCGCTTGTCCGCTACCACCATTTGACATTTGTCCTTGAGATTTTGAGTTGTGGTTTTTCCGTTTCCTAAGGTGTTTCGGCTAATTAGGAACGGGTCTACATCGAGAGCACCGCATCTCATCATCATCATCGGACGGTAACTTCGACGACATCTTTGTATATTCCCCTTGCAATTGCATTGTTAACCCCTAGCCCATTTTGCGTCACTTGCCCATCGAGACTAGCCATTTGAGTATTGCCGGCAACGTTACTTGTGCACATTAGTGGTCATCGATATACATCTTCATTTCATATATACCATATCATATTGGTATCATCTTGCTATCATAGTACCATCCCTTGTGTCACAAGATTGTTTCCGCATATACACAATTGCTATCTTGGTTTGTGCATAGTGGCCATATCAAAGAAAAGAAGAATAAGCTTTTAAGCAAAAAGAGAAAGACAAAGAAGCTTGTAAGCAAGAGCCATAGCATCGCATCATATCATATCATACTTGATCACCTTGGATCATCTTGAGAAGAATACCGGGAACATCATACACATAGCATACTTGGGATAGAAGGTTCATACATTTGCATCTTATAGGTTGTGCACAAGTGTCGCATCAGCCTATTGAGCAATCGTGCTAGTGTCTCTCTTGAGTTGTGAAACACGAGCGTTTTCCGTGGACTCCACATTTTGTGCTCATTCCTTGGTTGCACGACCCCATTTATCTATCCGTGTGTGTGTTTCCGTGTGCCACATATTGCTATTGGTCTACTTGTTACATTTGCGAATTTGTGAATCTCTTTCAACATTATTGACTCTTTCTAACATTTTGCATCAAATTTTTGTGCCACTTATCCTAACCGAGCCACTCGATAAGCTTTACTTGATAGGTGTGAGTGAACAAGTCCGGTTCCAATTCCACTATTCTTTCATTTCACATTGAGTGAAACGGGATACATCCTCAACTTTGGGAAACGGTATCTTGGTATTGTTTATCTCATTTCCTACTCACCCTCTACTCGAGTCTTGTGATGGATAGGCAAAGCACATCATCTCCGGTCTTCGACATCGATGGCGCGAACAACTACATCCACGCGCAAACCATCGGACTACAACGAGCAATGCAAGAGCGCGTCGACAACATCGCCATCGACTTCCGACACATGGTGGCCGACATCAAGTCTTCTTTCACTTCGTCATCTTCTGGCGGCGACGTTCAAGTCACAAACTTCAAGAGCACATAAGAAGACCGCGAAACAAGCACACCCAAGTCGGAGCTACGGCTACAACCACCACTTCGGCATCTTCGCCAAGTGCTAGCAAGGCATCTTTGCCTTCGGACGTACGACATCTTCGCCTACTTCCCATGAGTTCGCCTACATCGACATCTCCAACTACAAGGAGACCACCTACGAGCGAGGGTGACACTTCCATCTTCAGAAGCTTCCCACATCAAGACGGCGACAAGATGGTCGATCAAGGGCCATCCCCTTCGACTACGGCGACGAGCATGAACCTCTTCAACAACATGAAGACGGCGCCCAAATATGACGACTACTCCGAGTCAAGCTACACGAGCGCACATGAGACATTTCCTTTGGTCTCGGAGGAGAGTGATGATTTGCCACACCCTACGGCATTCACCTTTGGAGGCGTTATGGATGAGGCGGAAAAAGGAGTTGAGTTTGGAGACGTGTGCACCTACATCTCTCCGACACACATATATCATGAGATGCCCCAATTTCCATGTGAGGAGAGACACCACCATATGAGTGACATGAGTGACTCCACCATATGTGAGATTGAGAGCATTTCTTTTGAGAGGACGAGAGTGATCACCACTATCCCCACACATGAGAGCATGCCACACATCATATGTGAGGTTGAGAGCCATTTGAGTGACTCCACCAACCATACGAGTGAGAGCATCCAAGAGGAAGTGAGTGAGCCACACCACTTAGTGAGTGAGGTAGTCGAGAGGGCATTTGAGGCCACTATGATTTCTAACGACTTAACCTCTATTCCGACTGTGTTTTCTTTGGTGCTAGGTCTCCTACATGATGACATGCCTACCCTCGACGAGTCCATCCCTCCAATGGACAAACCGATGGCTATGGTGGAAGAAGATGCACCACCCACATGGTTCCATCATGATGAAGATGAGAACGATTGGATCTTGAGCACCTCACCTACAACGCATGAGCGACACTCCAATGGTAAAATAGGTGAAGGTGATGCTCTTGTCCCACTAGTGGGCTATCTTGACAATGATTGCTTGCATGATGTTGACACACCTATTGCCATGCTTCATGCTAGTGCGACTTCATCATGTCTTGACTTACCTATTTATGATGAATATGATGATGAGCATGTTGAGTTGCCTAGTTGTGATGCTATGCTCAATAGGATATCATGTGAAAATTCTTTTGGTCACATCATGTTTGATAATCCTTTGAGCTTGTCATATGCTATGAGTGAGATCTCACATATTGTATCATTTCAATCTCAACATAGTAGCTATTCATGCCCCATTAAAGTAAATCCTATTTGCACTTGTGGCATAGATGACAAGATGATGGTCATTGGCTTGTGTTTCTCTTGCGATGATATTGCCATGCTCCCTTTACATGATTTGCGCAATTCATCAACTATGCCATGCCATGAACACATTGTTCCAAATATGCTTTGCCTTGGATGTTGTCAATATTCTCCATGTGAACTTTCCAATAATGCTCATGAGGAGACCCCCATAGTTTCCTCATACATACTAGGAGATCTTGATGCATTCCATTCCTTGCATGATTACCATGATTGTGTGCACCATATGCATTCCATGAATAACAATGCTCTACATATTTCTTGTCATGATGCATTACACAATCCGAGTCTCCATTATGCCGTACATAACAACAAACCTCTCATGATGGATGACATGTTTCTATATCACGCATCTCATTTATTTGAGCATTGGCTATTTTGTGCTAACGAACACATGCACATGTGCATCATGATGGATGATGTGTACATATACCACGCACACACAATTTTTCCTTTGTCTTTGTTTTGTGTAGGTACTCATGAACATTTGTCAACCTCACAATCCCATGAGTTGACAAAACGAGCTCTAGAGAGCAACGATGACTTGGGATCACATGGAAGGCCGTTCCCACCGCTCTCTTCGCGCAAGGACTTCGCGCATTTCTTCTACCTTGCTCTCACATGGCTATCGGTTATCGTTCACTACATATTATATGCCAATATTGCCATGTTCACTTTGCATGATATACTCATTCCTATGCCTTTTCCATGCATTTGTGACCCATGCTTTGCATTACACATGATGATTGCTTCTACTACTTGTATGTGTCTTTGCAAGGTTGGTGGAGATATTACTTGTAGCTATCGCCATGATTTTGTTGTGCCCCATGTTGTTGATGAGACTTTGTTCATTTCTCTCTTTCATGCTTGTGAAAGGCCATGTGCATTATTCATGCCTACTATTTGCACACATGACATGATTGCCATGATTACCGCTAGTATGTTGCATCTTCGCACTACTAGCTTGTTTGACTTGATCACTATGATTTCTTGCTATATTACATCACCCATGTTCCACTCTTACTTGCTTTCTTGGGTTGATGACATCTATGTTCATGCTTTTCACATGATATATCTTGATCATTGTCACTTGTCTCCAATAGTTGCATCTCTCATATTCACTTGTTGTGAGTGCAACCATGCTATACTTGTTGATCTCGGAGACTTGGACACCTTACTTTTGATGCATGCTTGCTTGTTTGAGCTTAATGCCTTTGGTTGTTATTGCATCATATGCTTTCATACATTGCCATGTCCCCTTGTCCTTTCTTATGATAAGAATGACGAACATACTTGTTGGGTGACTCATCACACGAATAGGTTTTGCATCTTCGCTAACCTCATTTGTTTTTCCAAGTGTTTGTTATGTTCTTCCATTTTGAAGGATTCACAAGGCGGTACAATCACGAGGCATCTTGGGCATGTGAAGGCGTACACGTTGCGCGACAACAACATTTTCGACATCCTCATCAAGGTGCATTCCTTCCTAGTGAGCCATCCTCACATACGCTTGGATTTCATGGATGCACCACCGGTCTACCACTCTTGCCACGACTTTGAGCATGGGTATATAACCACTCCTTTGGCACATTGCACCCAAATCTTCATATTTGTTGATTGTGCGCCCACATGCCATGCTCCATGGTCATATCATACCCATAACAAATTTGCATCTTATGCATGGATTGACTCACATTATGATTGCCTTGTTGCATCTTGTATTCCCTTGTCATCCATGATATATGCGCTTGTGCATTTTCTTAGCAAATTTGTTGTGATCTTTCTTGATGGACTCTTCATAGATATTGATCACATCGCCAAGCATCAATTGCATGATCACATACTCACATTGAGCATCATTTACCATGTTCATGCTTTTGATACACAATCCCATTACGACATCATTTTGCATAATGATAGCATTTGCAACTTCTTGCACAATGAGCTTGATCACATGAATGCATTGTATGCCATGCTCTTTCATTTTGCTACAATTCATGCTCATTGCCACTACCGATTTCATTGGACGGACTCATGCTTAAATGATGGACTCCTTGCGTCCGCTAACAATTGTATTTCCAAGTGTCCCTTGTGTTTGCTCTTTTTGCATGTCTACCATTCCGATGACATCTTGGAGTACTTTGCTCGCGGCGTGACATACACTTCGTCCAACTACAAGTTCATCCATGTCTACCGTGTACATGACGATATGGTTCACGATCCTAGGACGGATCTTTTCCAAGGGGGAGGAGATGATGCGGAGCATCCTACGGCTATCTCCATGTACACCGTCATAGCACCTCATGCCCCTAGTGGACCTAAGGTGAACCCGCTCCTCTTCAAGTTTGACATGTATATCCGTTGGACTTGGTCACTACCTCACCACGGAACGTTATGCATTCTTAGGTACTTCGGAGATTGCTACGAGGAAGCACGAAGGAAACACCAAGTTCATCGGATGAACCAAGAAGAAGGGCCTATCCAGTCCGGAACGGGCGGTACTACCGCCTACAAGCGGTACTACCGCTCCCATGCGGCACTACCGCCTACAGGCGGTACTACTGCTCCCAAGCGGTACTACCGCCCGAGGTCTGGTACTACCGCCCTGCCTGTGTGTAGCCGCGGGCCTTTGGCCTTGTATCCGTCGCCACTTACCCCTTCGTGTCATAGACTATAAATAGACCACCTCCACCTCCTTTCTAAGGTTAGCAAATATGATAGCTCATTTGTATGTGAGCTTTGCTCCTACCTTCTCCTCTTGAGAGAGTGAGACTACCTCCACCTTGGAGAAGATCCCTAGTGGATGCAAGACCTCCCACGGGAGAAGAATCCTTGCGGATTATCAGGACCTCCAACGGGAGAAGAATCCTTGTGGATTATCAAGACCTCTCTCCTCATAGGATTGGGATGAACTCTATCATGTATCTTATTTCCCTTTGATTGTTCGTGTACCTTGTGGATCTCATGTGTTTGTGAGTCTAGGGGATGTGTGATTGGACTTGTTCTTGAGTGTTTCTCTTGTGTTCTTCCCTTGTGTCCTTCTTGTTCTTGGGGATTCCCCTCCAATTCGTGAAAGATCTCCACCTAGGATTCCACCCTACAACAAAATGTGTCACTTGTGGACCGTGAATGCCCTACAGTCTGTGTAGTCTGTAGCCGCAAGATCTTCAAAAAAACCACGCACTCTACCGTAGAGACGTCTAGAGCGTAATTGACGACACCGTGCATAGTTGGACTTTGAGAATTTGTATAAGAGATAATACAACGAAAAAGCATATAAAAAACACTCTACCATAGAGGCGTCTAATGCGTAATTGATGACACCGTGCACAGTTGGACTTTGAGGATTTATATAAGAGATAATACAACGAAAAAACATACAAAAAACACTCTACCGTAGAGGTGTCTAGAGCGTAATTGACGACACCGTGCACAATTGGACTTTGAGGATTTATATAAGAGATAATACAATGAAAAAACATAAAAAAAACATTTTACCGTAGAGGCGTAATTGATGACACCGTGCATAATTGGACTTTGAGGATTTAAGAGATATATAAATATACAACGAAAAAACATCCAAAAAATAAATGTGTGGCTGCTGGGATTCGAGCCCAGGTCTCCACGGCCACAACGTGGAATTCTCACCACTAAACTACAGCCACATTGATATAGACGAAAGCCTGAAAGTGTTTATAACACCAACGCGAAGGTGCTGCTCGCTCGATGACCTTTTTTCCTCGTGGGCCCCGCCTGCTTCATTCTCCACTTTCCCGACTCAGCCTCTGCCCAAGCCCAAGGGAAGGGAAAGGAGGTGCCCTAACAGCCTCCGGAGGCGGAGGCGAGCGGCGCGTCAGCTACCGCCCCTCGCCGGCAAGCAGGTACTCTCCGACTCCTCTTCATTCTCAACATCCCTATCACTATCGGGCTGGGCTAGACGGAGCCCTCGTTCTTAGATCCATGATCCATCGATGTCACTTCTCCGTAATCTCAATATCTCATCCTCGGGTGTTCGTGGTAAGGGGGCTTGGTGAATCGTGACTGGAATGCTATGCAAAAAATGTAGGCAGCGTGGGTTTATGCATTGTGTAGTTGTTCCATGCATGCGTGTTCCCTGGTGGCAACTGATTGCGTCGCCTGGCTTACCATTTGCCTTGCGGTTTGTTCGAATCATTGCGTGTGTGGTGGTGGTAACAAGAGCCGCGTGTGGGTTTGGTTGGTTCCGCTGACTTGACTTTTACTTGTGACTTGACTTCCCATGGTAGACGCATGGACTGTTCTGCATTCTGTTGGTGCATTGCAAAAGACCATCATTTTAGATGGTTATGTGCTTTTCTTTTCCGGAGTTACCATTTTACTTGGATTAACAAGGCACTGATGGATGCACAAAAAAAAAGACAATAGAATGAAATTTGGGAGGGTATACTTGACGATTACGATATGAATCACTTGAAAAATAAACGTATTCGTTCGGTTGCCGATCGGTTACAAGATCAATTCGGATTGGCCCTTGGTCGTTTAAAACATGCAGTTCAAAAAACTATTCATGGAGTATTCATACGTCAATCGAAACCAACTCCCCAAACTTTGGTAACTCCAAAGACCTTTTTTGGCACATACCCGTTATCTCAAGTTTGTGACCAAACGAATCCATTGTCACAAACTGTCAAATGGCCATTGGAATTTTATCTATCCTTCTATTTTTTCAAGACAATTCAGATTTGTTGGCGAAGAGGCGGAAAATAGGTTCCTCATTCCATTACAATATCACCACGAACAAGAGAAAGAATTAATATCCTGTTTGATTTCTATTGAAATCCCCTTTATGGGTGTTTTATGTAGAAATACTATTTTTGCTTATTTTGACGTTCCACGATACAGAAAAGATAAAAAGGGTTCAGGAATTGTTAAATTTAGACATAGGACCCTAGAAGAAGGGAAAAAAATCATGCAGTTTTCCGCATACCGATAGATATTATGGATATTGTTTCCTTTTCTCATTCGTTTCAGTTGTGACCCAGCTTTGAAAAGGATTAATCTTACATCTTACAATACATAAAAGATCAACTGTGATGGAATAAATTGAATTTGGTTCTGAGATTCCAGTTCATTGAGAAACAATGACTTGGAGGGATGGAGCCCAAGGGTCGAGAGAGCTGAGATTCATCTCATGGATTTAATAATGCTGATATCTGGTAGCGCCTTGGAGGATAGTGTTCTACTTTGGGCAAGATTTGCATACACGGACCTAACTTCAAGCCAACCAAGTTCTGTTCTTAGTCAAATTAAATATGGCAATCACAAAGTCAAATATTTTACATTCTGATTTTCCAACACTCTATTTAGGGGTAGTTTGCAGGTGCAGTGCTGTACTGTGCTGTACAAACTAGTTACTTGGGGAAAGGCCACCACCCAGCACAATGCCAAATGGAGCCTTTACTCCCCCAGTTCAATGTGAGAAGAGTACATAACAAAAATCATGCAGCTGGATTTTATTTAATTTTGAGGAGAAGATTGTGTGACCTCTGTCCCAAAAAGCTTGTCTTAGATTTATCTAGATACGGATGAATCTAACACTAAAACGTGTCGTACTAATTTCTAAAGTGTGATAATTCTGGATCAGTCTTAAATCTTAATTATGATTTTTTTTTGGTTGGGTGAATCTTGCTGTCTTGCATGTGTTTCATCTCTAGCTATTGCGATGATTGACGCACAACATAGTCACCCTGCATGATTTGCTGACCTGGCAGGTTTTCACGGCACTTATTTATTGTAAGGCTTTTCTAGGAAAAACTTATATTTGACAACACAGAATCAGTCTGTTTATTGTTTGCCATATTGTGCCCATTTGCTGGATCTGCTGTGAACATTCGAAAATTCATGCTACATCCCCTTGTTAAAAACTGGATCTACCTAGGGGGCAGGTGATAACGTACACACACCAGCAAAGGTTCCATTTTCCGTTTCACATTTTGTCCATGTGCTTAGACTTTTATATTGCATGAAATACATTGTAATTGGGTCACTCATCCAGTTTCATCAGGATCATGTCCCGCACCCCAAGCTACCACCCTGAAGAACAATAACCCCCTTGGAGCCTTACTCTTAGAGATGTCGTTTCCTTGCCCTGCCTGGTAACTGAGCTTTACACAACGATTTATCATCAGAGACTATAGAGCTAACTTGCTTGGAGAAAGGAAATTAATATTTCTGAATATTTAAACTTGGCATGATTTGGGTGCAAATCTTGTAGAACACACCTGGAACATTTACTACAAAAGGTTAAAAGTTATTTTGAGTGCCCACATAATTGCCATCTTATTTTATTTTGCTAGACAGCCAAGGCAATATTGTTACAAGAGTCTGTTTGTGGACCTTGAAAATTTGCAACATACTGGTGTCTTTTAAAGATGTGCCATGCTCATCTCCACGGCTGATTACTTAAAGGAAAAACATTATTATTACTCAGACTGGCCTCACTGATATTTCTGCCAAAAAAAAGTGAAAAAATACGACACCTGCCACTGTTTAAATTTTCGAACAAATAGTGGCTATGGATGGACCTTTTGTGCATGTGTATGTGTATGTAATGCACTTTACTTGTGCTTTCCCACTATCCATGAATCATCCTACCAGTGGGAGTGGTGAGCAAGTCAGCAAGGGCAGGAAAATGTGTAAAACATACTTTAACTAAAAATTGTATTTCCCATAGATGCTCTCTATCTGAAATTCTGAATTATTGTGTGCTTGACTATATTTATGTTGCACAAGCATCCTTTAACTTAGCAGACCCTGTGCGTTATTTTACTGCTCAAAATATTCCATTAGAAATGGTGTATTTCATCTAGTGATTGCCGGGCATCACTTTCAACAACAACAACAACAACAAAGCCTTTAGTCCCAAACAAGTTGGGGTAGGCTAGAGGTGAAACCCATAAGATCTCGTGACCAACTCATGGCTCCGGCACATGGATAGCAAGCTTCCACGCACCCCTGTCCATAGCTAGTTCTCTGGTGATACTCCAATCCTTCAGGTCTCTCTTAACGGACTCCTCCCATGTCAAATTCGGTCTACCCCGACCTCTCTTAACATTCTCCGCACGTTTTAGCCGTCCGCTATGCACTGGAGCTTCTGGAGGCCTGCGCTGAATATGCCCAAACCATCTCAGACGATGTTGGACAAGCTTCTCTTCAATTGGTGCTACCCCAACTCTATCTCGTATATCATCATTCCGGACTCGATCCTTCCTCGTGTGGCCACACATCCATCTCAACATACGCATCTCCGCCACACCTAACTGTTGAACATGTCTCCTTTTAGTCGGCCAACACTCAGCGCCATACAGCATTGCGGGTCGAACCGCCGTTCTGTAGAACTTGCCTTTCAGCTTTTGTGGCACTCTCTTGTTACAGAGAATGCCAGAAGCTTGGCGCCACTTCATCCAGCCGGCTTTGATTTGGTGGTTCACACCGGGCATCACTTTCAACAATTATAAGAAATGGTGTGTTTTCTTGTCATTATTCTGGAACATGCACTGTAGTGTATTGCTTCCAATATGTTGTTTCCTTTTTAGTTTTTTTACACATCATTTGTATCAACTGGATCTGCACAACACAAATAACAGCATCCCTGTTCGGTTTACCTTTTTGGTTAACAATAGAGGACGTGGAACATTTACCTTAATTTTCTTACCATGTTTTCCAGGATAAGATGAACCCCACAATTCATGATCAGACAAACACAGCAACAAAAACCAAATGGCCGAAGAGCAGTTGGTAACTCGCAAACCTGGACAGTATGTATCTGTTTCCTCCTTCATTTCACTCTGTCGTCGTGAGCAAAACTATGTACTGACAAGCTCTATTTTCTACAGCGGTATGGTGTTCTGCTACCAAGCCAGCAGACACGGAAGCTAAAAGAATGGGTTCTAACTGATGAACAACAACAAGTAGTCAATGCTAGTGGTCTTGGACATCTTGCTCTTACGACAGGATTTACCATTGACCGTTCCTTGCTTACAGCCTTCTGTGAGAGATGGAACAATGAAACAAATACTGCACATTTCATGGGATTTGAAATGGCACCGTCTCTCCGTGACGTATCATATATTCTAGGAATTCCAGTGACTGGTCATGTGGTGACGGCAGAACCCATTGGTGATGAAGCTGTGAATCGCATGTGCTTGCATTACTTAGGAGAGAGCCCTGGAAGCGGAGAGCAACTATGTGGATTAATCAGATTAACCTGGTTGTACAGGAAATTCCATCAACTGCCAGAAACCCCCACCATCAATGACATTGCATTCAGCACCCGAGCGTACCTTCTATATTTGATTGGCTCCACCTTATTTCCCGACACAATGAGGGGATTTGTATCCCCAAGATATCTTCCACTTTTGGGGGATTTCAGGAAGATACATGAGTATGCTTGGGGGGCTGCAGCCCTTGCTCATTTGTACAGAGGATTGTCTGTTGCAGTAACACCGAATGCTACTACCCAGTTTCTCGGCAGTGCAACTTTGCTCATGGTATTGTTTCTTGTGTATTTCTACTGTTATTATGTCTAGCTTTGTACCATATTGTTCACTAACTAGAGATTTGCCTTGTTATCTCTAGCTTTGTGCCATCTTGTTCACTAATTAGAGATTTCCCTTGTTCCTACAAGGCTTGGATTTATGGGTATATTCCTTTGACTCAACCCCAACAAAAGAATCAGAACACGTTGCTGCCCCGGGCATGCCGATGGAACTTTGGAGGAACAACACGTGGGCAGGGAAAGAAAGTTGTGGAATGGAGAAAGGATTTCGAGCAGCTTCAGTTGTCCGATGCAAGTGCAAATCGCCTATTTTATAAATTTATTCCTGCAAATGAACTGCTGTTGAATTAATTTTATCTTGATCATTTCTTCAGGTCAACTGGAATCCTTACAAGGACATAAATCCAGCGATTGTTCCAGGATATTGCATTGCAGCAGATAACATTTGCTACTCTCGGACATGGCTAATCAGCTTTAATATAAAAGAGGTGTATGTACCTGACCGGTTCAATAGGCAGTTTGGGAGGGAGCAAGGTCGCCTCCATCAGGTGCCAATGTGGGCAAGACGAACTTGGAGTAAGGGGAAAGACTGGAGGGTTGAGTATGCTCCTGAGATTGAGGACTTCCATCAGTTGGTTGGCTGTTGTTTTATCCCTTCTGCGGAAGCTAATATAAACTCCCTCCCGAATGAGTCTATAGCTGGACAGAGTACTACTAGATGCAGCCGGAATGCATCTCAAAACTTCTCTATGATGGTAAGGCCCCAATAGGAATCTATTTTCTTTGTACATTTTAAGTATATGAGGTGATCCTTGATGTGATCATCGGTTGTGGGGTGTGTAGGTTGAAGATTTAAAGAATGATCTCCCGGTAATTGATCGTTATCTGGAGGGACAGGTACTCCCTGTGGAGGTTGCAAGCTTCCTAGAGAGGGTGAGCACGATGATCAAAACTTACTCCCCACCACAGAGCAATGAAAGGAAAGACGAAGCAGCTCAGAGCAAGAATGTGAGAGCAAAGAATCCAAGAAAGAGGGCGAGGAAACCTTCGCTCTCTGAAGATCCTTCAAGCCCTCAGGATTCCAGGTTAGACCGGTATACAGGTGCGCTGGTGCCTTATCAGGCTAGCAAATGTGACAGGGTGTTGGATGGCACCGTGCCTCTGCTAAACAGAGGGGAAGCGCTGAAGGAAAATGAGGTGATGGATCCCTGGCAAATGTCGCATTTGACAGCAGAGTCGTCTTCGTCTGGAGACTCGAGCTTGTCGGAAATAATGAGGTGGAGGCGTGAGGAGTCCGGAACCCCGAGGAGCAACCAGGGCGTCCGAAGGAGTGGAAGGATGCGCGTGCAGGTCAAAATGTTCAAGCACAGGGACGGGGTAGGGGCCGAGGAGACCAACCCGATCTTCCTCTGATACGTTGCCCGTTTGGTGTTCCACATTGTACAAAGTAGTGGATCTGTTGTCGCGCGGTCAACAGTTTTATGCAGCGCTCTAGGCCTTTGCTCGTGGTGAGTGAAAACCTATCCTTTGGCAGAAGGTCTTTAAGCACCGATCTGACAGCTGTATGTTTGAGTACGTAATGTGCCTGGCTTGGCGGTATAGTCCGTTAATATTAGGGTTAATTCGAGATAAATACCCCTTGTTTAGGGGTCTAGTAAGCCTTGCTTGGGAGTCAAGTAAACATCGCTATATAAAGAGAGGAGATATATCAATCTAATCAATCAAGAATTAAGAAGGAAATCGCTTTCCTTTTGCCCGGTCGTTGGCAAAAGGCCGTCGGTCGGCCTTCTCGCGCCCTCCTTCTAGCAGTACCATAATAATTTGGTATCAGTTAGCTTCGGTTCGATCATGTCTTCACCGTCGCATAACACGTCTCTTTCGCTGCCGGTTACCTCGTCGCCTCCGGCGACCACCACGTTCGTCGCCCCGCTCCTGCCTGCGTCGGGATCCTTCGTCGCGTCCGCCCCCGCCGTCCTCACCTTGGAGGAGGTGTCCGACGTGCTGCGGGACCTAACCCAGGCGGTCCAGCAGCTGCCATCCACCGCCACCACCTTCCCGCCCTGGCTGCAGTGGCAGCCGCAGCAGCCGCTGCCCGACGCGGCACCGCTGCAGCTGCAGCAGCCCCCACAGGTCAGCTCCGGCCCCGCATCGACCGCGTCGGCGGGAGTCCTGATCCACCAGATCAAGTTCCCACCGTCGCCATCATCGCTTCCCCAGGGCGTCCCCATCCAGCAGATCAAGTTCTCGCCGTCGCCGTCACCGCTTCCACCTTGGATCGGTACCCGCCACGTATTGGCGGCGGTGAGGCTGCAGGATGCTGCGCGCGGCCTCCTAGCGCGCCGGCGTGTGCGGGAGATGCGTGGTCTGCAGCTGCCGCTCCTCCCAGTTGCGCTTCGCGGCGCAAAGGACCTCGATCGCGTCCGCTGCGTCGGGGATCTTGGGCATGCTGTTTTCCCCCACGGACAGTGACCTCAAAGTCTACGACATCGGCGGTTGGGGGGCGGGGCGCACCCCTCCTCACCATTCTTCATCGAAAGCCCTTCACTGTTCTTTGTGCGGTGCAGACCAACAACCGTCCAGCAGGGAGAAGGCATGGTGTCATCGACAGGAGCGCACCGCTGCATTCCGCCACCGGCCGCCGCGAGGGCACCTCTGCTGGTCGCTCTTGCGACCACTTCCAGGTGGCCATACACATGCACTTTTTTTGTCCGGATGGTGTCCATGGGATCCAGGTGGCTGTACACGTGCACGTTCGACGTGCGGATGGTGTCCACTTTATGTTCAGGGGTTCAAAATAAAGCGTCCTAGTCTATTTCAGGTTGAGAGTAATAAAACAAGTCGAGATGTAAAAGGCTTGTTTCTAGGTGTTAGGTCTGTATTGTGTCGAGTCATGATTATAAGTTGGTTAGGCTGCAGCTCGAGGACAAGCTGCATGTCCAAGTGAGGTGTAGTGTTAGAGTACGTAATGGGCCTGGGCTGGCGGTATAGCCCGTTAGTATTAGGGTTAATTAGAGATAAGAGTCGCTTGCTTAGGGGTCAAGTAAGCCTTGCTTGAGAGTCAAGTAAATCTCTCTATACAAAAAGAGGAGATGTATCAATCTAATCAAGTAAGAATTAAGAAGAAAATCCCTTCCCTCTTACCCGGCCGCGGGCAAAAGGCCCCCGGCCGGCCCTCTCACGCCCTCCTTCTAGCAGCACCATAACAGTATGTGCTACCTATCCTCTCCAGTTAATCTACGGCACTTGCGTTTTGGTGATGCTGTGCTTCGTGGCCCTCTGTTTTTTCTTTGCACGGTAGATACGCGCAAACGCCGGCTATGGCAGAATGCCGAGTCTCCGAATGTTGTTACACCGGGAAGTAGGCAGTCGCTTCTCTTTTAAACTAAGTACTCCCTCCGTTTATTTCTATCCTACATACCATGTAGCTTGAGTAGCTTTATGGGAAAAAATATATCAAGATGCATCATGAAATTAATTTTTATATCATATAGCTTTAGCATTGTTGTTGAATTTTACATAGTTTGATTTCAAACAAATCTTCTATGCGGAGTGAAGAAAAACCCAGAGAAATTCATGTTGGGAACACGTCCGATCATGATTTTTGAGATGAAATGTTGCAGTCATGGTGAGAATGTAGGTAAATTACCATGCCCCGGACGGTTTTGGCATGGTCGCTTTGTCAAGCCCAAGTCTGAATATCCCCTGTTTCTATGTGCCGGTTGATCCTACAGCCATTCATCTCGTATCCTGCGGTCAATAGTCCAAGATAACGGTTCACTAAAGTTGGGTCATTCTCCTTCGTCGATCGAGCATCCAACGGCTATGGAGGCGCAGGAGGAGCTATGCCTCGTCCGACAAGACCATGTGCTCTGCTTCTCTGCTTTTTCACTTTCTAGCTGTTGTAATGGCTATATAAGCCAACTCTTTCCCTCATTCAAGCATGTAAAAGAATTATTGGGTGTAAACCATAGCCGCCGGTGGCGTGCTACTACGTTCCCCTTCCATAAGCAACGAAAACCCTAGCTCAATTCTCCCAATTCCCGCCTTAAAATTAGCTATTTCGAGCTTAAATTCTGTAGTTTGGGACTCTGGTCCTGACAATTGGTATCAGAGGCCAGTCTTTCCTCGGCGGCGGTGTTGATTGAGGCGGCGTAGAGGTTGGTTCAGGCCATAAAATCCCTCTTCGGGCTCTAATATGGCGGCGGAGGCAGCTGGTGGCGGCCGGAGTGGCAGCATTCGGGTACAGCCAGGAAGATAGACTGGTTGCCTGAGAATCTTTCTCGGGTGGTAAAATTCCAGCTCCTGTGATCAGGCCGTGTACCATCGGAGGCGGACGCAGGCGGCAGTGACAAGTCATCCCACCCTCCCAACCCTCTATGGTGGTGATCGCCGATGGAGTAAACATGACGAGCCATGCCGATTCAGGTTCCACGGCTGAATTGCAGCTCGAGTTCCTCGAGTTGGACATCAAGACGTTGCAGCAGGACAGAGCGGAGGATCACAAAGAGTTCCAACAGTTCCAAGCAACAGTTAACAGGAATTTTGCCATGATGCAGAAGAACTTCGACAAGATCCAAGAAAACTTCAGATGTCTGCTGTTAGATCCGGAACCAGCCCAAGAGGAAGGTGTAGAAGGCCAAGTGAAAGAACATGCGGTGCCCCCATGTTTGGTTTTGGTAATTGATGACAATCTCTATGGACTAATGGTTTCCTTGAGTTATATTTGAAGGGTTTGTCCATAGGATTTTCTTGGAGTACATTTGTTGGTTTCAAGGAGAGTTTGTGATGACCAAGGTGCTATTAAGGAATTATCCAAAGATTGGTCTTGTGAGTGTTGAGCTTATTGCAAGCATGTCTTGAAGAAGAAGAGTGTGTTATCATTCATGTTTACCTTCAAGACATCATCCAAATGAAGAGTTGGAAAGATTCAAGGTTGATCAAGACTAAGTGAAGGAGTGAATCAAGTTGATCAACACACAAAGCGTAGAAGATGTACCGAGAGGGATCAAGCAATCCTATGGTATGGTAAGCATTGTCAATCACGCTTTGTGTACTAACCCATGGTCTTCGTGAGAGTTCTTTGTGGGGTTAGGTTGCGGTGTGCAAGTTCAAGTGGAGCATCACGAAGAAATCAAGTGCTTGAAGCTTGCCGTCCATTGTCGTGACAATGGACTTGTGAAGATATGCCGAAGAGTGGCTCTCCCATAGAGGAGTATGGGGGAGCAATCTACTAGTCTTCACCGAGACAACGCAATCAAGAAAGGTGGTCCAACTTGAGGAAGTCAAGATCGTCTACATCTAGCTCAAGTGGACTTTGTGCAAAGCAAAGGTTTGCCCTTGATAGGTTTTCTATTTTACCGGTCTCGTGGTGGTAGTTGGGAGACCGGGTTATAGGATCGTTTGCCGCACTATCAAGGGGGGCTCTCAAGTTGGTAGCTTGATCGTATCGTTAGTAGAGAGCTCAAACCATTGCATCCTTGCATCATGTTTCTTGGTTCTTGTTTGGTTCTCTTTGTGAGTCTTAGAGCTTATGGTCATCTTGATGACAAGCTTGAGTTCATCGAAAACGGAGTTCACATGTGTCTTCTATGATGTTTTCGGTGTTGGGTGTTTTACCGGTCTTATCCGAGGAAGGGTTCTCACCATGTTCTTATGGGCCTTTTCTAATTTGCTTCTTATTGGTTTTTCTATCAAGATTGTGTTAGCCCTTGTCGCTAGCTTTCCAACAAACTTGGTTTCATCGAATTCGGAGTTCGTATGTAAAAGTTATTGACGTTTTGGTGTACTGAAAAGGCTGCAGCGGTACTACCGCGGGTAGGAGCGGAAGTAATTTTTTACTAACGCTTTCGGGAGCGGTACTACCGCTTTCGGGAGCGGTACTACCGCTTGGAGCAGTACTACCGCGGCTACTTCCGTGGCTACTTCCGCTCGGGACCAAAAACTCGTCACAAGTCCAGCGGTGGTAGGCACGGATGTAATTTTTTAGTACCGCTCGCAAGCAGTAGTACCGCTACCCTTAGCAGTACTACCGCTACCCCTAGCGGTAGTACCGTGAGGTCAAGTGGTACTACCGCTCCGACGGTTTTTTTGGCCTTTTTGCCTCCTCGCTGTTGTTTTTCAAAGGGGTTCTACTGCCCTAGCGGTAGTACCGCTCCTGGAGCGGTAGTACCGCTCTGTGCGGGCTGTGAGCATAACGGTTGGATTTTCCCCCCACCTATAAAAGGGGGTCTTCTTCCCCAATGAACCTTATCCTTTGAGCTCGTGTTCTTCCCCCATTGTTGACCTTCTTCGAGCTTGCTATCTCTCAATCCCTCCATGGATTCTTGCTAGTTTTTGGGGGAAAAGAGAGAGGAGATCTAGATCCACATTTCCACCAATCACTTTCTCCTCTAGGTGAGGGGAACCCCTTGGATCTTGATCTTGGAGTTCTTGGTGTTCTCCTTCTTGTTCTTCCTCTCATTTCCCTCCCTAGCATTAGTTGCTTCGGTGGGATTTGGGAGAGAAGGACTTGGGCACTCCGTGTGCCCTTGCCATTGCATTTGGTGCATCGGTTTGAGTTCTCCACAGTGATACGTGGAAGTGAAGTTGAGAAGCTTATTACTCTTGGGTGCTTGGTACCCTTGAGCTTGTTCCTCTTGGGTGCTTGGGCGCCCTAGACGGTTGTGGTCACCTCGGAGCCATATTCCATTGTGGTGAAGCTTCGTGGTGTCGTTGGGGAGATAGCCCCAACCTTGGTGTTCGGAGCTCAATCATTGTGGTGTAAAGCTCCGGGCAAGCGTCGGGGTCTCCAATTAGGTTGTGGAGATCGCCCCGAGCAATTTACCGGGTTCCGGTGACCGCCCCCAAGGGTTGCCAAAGTGTACGGGTTCGGTGACCGCCCCCAAGGGTTGCCATTTGTACGGGTTCGGTGACCGCCCTCAAGGGTCCCTTAGTGGAATCACGGCATCTTGCATTGTGCGAGGGCGTGAGGAGATTACGGTGGCCCTAGTGGCTTCTTGGGGAGCATTGTGCCTCCACACCGCTCCAAACGGAGATTAGCATCCGCAAGGGTGTGAACTTCGGGATACATCGTCGTCTCCGCGTGCCTCGGTTATCTCTTACCCGAGCCCTTTACTTATGCACTATACTTTGTGATAGATATATTGTTTCTTGTCATATATCTTGCTATCACCTAGTTGTTTATCTTGCTTAGCATAAGTTGTTGGTGCACATAGGTGAGCCTAGTTGTTGTAGGTTTTGTGCTTGACAAATTAATCGCTAGGTTTATTCCGCATTTGTTCAAGCCTAAACCGTAATTATTTTAAAGCGCCTATTCACCCCCCCCCCTCTAGGCGACATCCACGATCTTTCAATTGGTATCAGAGCCTCGTCTCTCTTCATAGGGCTTAACCGCCTAGAGAGTAAGGATGTCCACTAGGGGTTTAGGATTCTCTGACACTCTTAGTTTCAATGGCACAAATTTTGATGTTTGGGTAATTCGCATGCTTAATCTCTTTAGGGTCATGGACCCAAATTTAGAGCGAATTGTAGATATGGGTTTTTCTCCTCCAAAGGATGCACAAAGATTATCTTTAGAGGATGAGAAAAACTCTTATCTCAATGCTCAAGCTTCTAATGTGCTTTTTGATGCTTTGAGCAATGTAGTTATATTTCAACTCATGCCGTTCCGGGATGCTCATGAGTTGTGGACAAAGCTTCAAGATAAATATGGTGTGTCCAAGAATTGTAGGAATGTTTGTTCTCCCTCCACCTCCGGCCGTGTTGTCTTCTCAACTTCTTCTACTTCACCTACATGTGGTTTGCCACAAGGTAATGATATGGTGAGTAGTGTTGGTCATTGCAATGATGATAGTATGCTTATTGTGGATGATCCTTCATCACTATCTTACTGCAATGCATCTTCTTTGGACTTTAACACTTCGAGCACCCTACATGTTTCACATGCTTGTGTTGATAGTCCTTGCATATCATGTAGAAATTGCTTGACTAAAACTCATGATGATATGCTTGCTATGTCTTGTTGCCATGATAAAAATGCATCTATTTCCTCGAATTGTTGTGCTAACAATGTAGAGGAAACCCAACACCCCATGGAACAAGATGTAGTCTTGAATGGTGCTTCAAGGGATCCTACATCATCATCTATTGTGTTTTGCCTTATGGCTAAGGCTTCAAAGGTATCTCCCACTTTGAACCCCAATATATCTTATCATGATAGTGATGATAACAATGATGATGATGTAGAAAATGATGAAGAAAATGATAATGTTGCCTCCTTAAAAATTAAGGGGGAAATGATTTTTAAAGCTCTTCATAAGAATAAAATTGCTCGTTCCAACTTCATGGAAATCATGTCTATTGCCATTGAGGGCAAGAAATATATAGAGGAGTTGGAATCTCATCTAGAGGAGCATGAGGTCACCATTGAGAAAATGGAAGGTCATGAGCGTGATTACGCTAATGAGATCGCCGACCTCTCGCAAGCTCTTGAACTTGAACAAACCACCAAGGAATCTCTTGAGGAGACTTTTGCTCTAGAACTATCTAGAATAAAGGAATCCCGTGATAGAGCTCTTGAGGTGGCTAATGATTTTGAAACTAAAAATGAGAAGCTTGAAGTTGCACATGCTAAACTCCTTGAGGATTTTGATCACCTCAAAAATGGCTCAAGGGTCATTAAGAGTGAGCTCATCAAACTCACCGAGTCTCATGCTCAACTTGAAGCTTCATATTCTAAAGAGCTTGCCAAGTTGCCTTCTCCTCTTGCTATTATTGATAATGCTTGTGCTACTAACTCTATTTCTAGTGAAGCATCTATTTTGAAGGAGAATGTTGAGCTAAGGGCTCAACTTGAGTTGCTATCTAGCAATTATGGGAGATTGGAAGAAAGTCATGTAAAGCTCACAAGCTCTCATGATGATCTTCTAGTATCCCATAATGTGCTAAAGATAGCTCATGAGGCTATGATCATCAAGGTAACATCTAGTGAGCCTCATGTGGATACTAGCACTACTTCAAGTCAAAATGCTATCTTGCCATGTGCTAGTCCTCGTAATTCATCTACTCACAATGTTAGTACATCTTGTGATGAATTGCTCTCCTTGCCTTGTTGCTCTAACAATGAAGATTATACTTCCTATAGTACTTTTGTTGATACTAACCATGTAGAGGAAATCAAGGAGCTCAAGGCCCAAGTCACTTCTTTGAAGAAAGACTTGGAAAAGTGTCATGAAGGGAAGTCCACACTCAACAATATCTTGAGTGTGCAAAAATCCCCCAATGACAAAGGTGGACTTGGATTCAACTCCAACAAGAAGAAAATGTCCAAGATCATTAACAAGAATAAGGGCCAAGAACAACTCAAGAATTCGGCCAAGATTATTTGCTTCAAGTGCAAAATTGAAGGGCATCATGTTAGATCTTGCCCATTGAAGAAGAAGGCCATTAGTGACAAGCAACAAGGGAAGAGGCCACAAGTTCATTCTCGTGCTCAACCGCAAGTTGGAGAAAGGCCGCTTCCCAAGAATACTCATGGTAATGCTTCTCATTTTGAGAAATCAAATGAGAAGAAAGTGAAGAGTAGATGTTGCTACATATGCCGTGAGAAGGGTCACCTTGCTTCTTCATGCACTAGTGGTAACTTATCCAACCCAATTATTATTGATGATGTCTATTCTCTTGGGAAGGATAAGGTTGGCAATGTGTTTGCCAAGTTTCTTGGCACTCAAAGTGGTGTCAAGAAAAGAACCATTTGGGTAGCCAAGCCTATTGTGACTAACCTCATAGGACCCAACTTGGTTGGGGACCAACTAGTTTAAACTTGATCAATAGGTGTTGTTGGAGGGCTTTGGAGACTTGGCTACATTATGAAGATTTGAGGGGCCTTCATCATTCATATTGTCTCAAGCCAAGTCATTCGGATTATCTTTCTATGGTATATCCAATGTTCCTCCTTGCGGTAACTCGTGCTTAAATTGTTTACATTTAAAGTTACTTGCCCCTTAGCATGTTGTGGTTTTGTACCTTGCATGTGCTTGTATATGTTGTGCTTCCAATTTGCTTATCTTGAGAAATCAAGTATGTGTATGTTGGTTTGTACATCATGTACGCGTGTGTCGTGTGTTGAGCCTTTTTTTGCATCTTGTTTATATCTTAGTTGGCTCTTGTGAGAGATTAATGGAACATCCCATTTTGGGGGAGTGATGTGCTTTGTGCACCTCACAATCCTAAAAATGTGTGTACATGAGGAATACCATCTAGTTTTGATATTACAAGATTATCTAGTCACTATGTGTTATATCTTCTCATGAGAAATTCAAATTCTAAAGTGTCCATTAATTATCTCTTGTTGGTTCCTCTTTTGCATCTTGGTAAGTTTTTCATTGGTATCACATTATGGGGGAGTAATATTCTATGTGCATATTACAAGCCTAGAAAATGTGTAAATTTGAGATTTTGTCACCTAGAGTTGATAGTATAAATTATGTTGTTCCTAGGTGACATGTTAGCTCTACAAGTTCCAATTTGCTTGTGCTTGGTGTGAAGATGATGTTGGATATCATTGCTATCCATCACCGGAAATTATTCCCAAATACTTCTTGTCTCTTGACAATTGGTAATCATATATGTGGTAGAAATTGTTGATCATCTTTACATTGGCTTTTGCTTTTGTTCGGCCTATTTCTTTCCAAGATTGCATCAACTCCCATTCCCTTCCGTGCCACTTGTGGATCTTGTTGTTTTCTTGATCTTGTCTAGTGTTTTATGGATATAGCGAAAGTGGTGATCCCATCGTGTGCATTTCGTATTCAACTGCAAATTCTCTATAATGCACAATTCTTGGGGGAGCTATCCTATTTTCGATAGAACACTCTTATTGTGATTCATTTCAAGTGTGTGTTGATGGAAGGCAAGCCGTTTCTTTTTGGTACTTTGTGTCATCATGAAACTTTGTAGATGGGTTGGTTTGTTTGGAACCATCCTCTCTTTTGGGAGTCCGATATCTTTCCTTTTGCGTGTATCAATGGATATCTCATTCCTTGATGTATCTTCTAATAGATATCTTCCAAGTGATGATTTCTCCATTTGGTATCATATTTTCACTTGGTATTTCTTTTTCATTTTGTTTCGTTTCTTGAAAGTCTTGAGCATGCATATTTACTTCATGTATTTTCTTTGGCATGCTTTCTTTCTTTAACCCAATATATAGGGGAAACTCCACCTAGTCTCAATTTGGATGAGATGTGCATGAAATTCATTTTCATATATAAATGCACATGTGTTTGTGGAGTTTGTCCTATGTATTGGTGTTTCTAACTCTTTGGTCCCAATGAGTTTGGGTACCATTTTGTTTGCGTTGTTGTTCTAGGAACAATTGGAGATGCATTGGATGCTCGGCTCATTCAAAAGGAAGGTGGTGTCACCATGTACTTATTGGAGTCAAGCTAGGATGATCAATGAACTACTATCTACCTTCAATTGGTATCTACTACATCCTTCCAATGGTATCTCGGTAACAAGTATCACCATCTACTTCATGCACACATTTCTTGCACCAACCTTGTGTAGGTTGTATCATGGCATGTTAGTCATTCCTTCTAATGATACTTGTTTCCTTTCTCAAAGCATCCCAACAATGATCTCTTGTTGCTAGTTGTGATGTCTTTGATGCTCGTGTGGTTGGAACTCATTTATATACAATAAGAACATATCTAGCCATGTGCTATGCCTTCAAGCAAATATATTATTGGTATATTTATGACTTCCTTGGGGATATCTTATTCATTCCTTTTTGCAACAATTTTGTGTGTACATCCTTCTTTGTGGATTGATATCATCATGATCTTCATCTACCTAGAATCTTATACACTTTTGAGAAGTTGCATATCTATTTGATATCCCCTTCTTTCACGTCCACCTTTTTGTTCCTGTTTTATTTCTTTGGTGGCTCCGTGAAGGTGTGTGTCTCGAGTGCGGATCTTATATCGTTTCATCTAGATGCACTCTTTTGTGGTGAAGATCATTCTCTCTTGCTTGTCTTGATGAGGCTTTGCCATTTCTACTGGTATCCCTCCTCATGACAAAGCTATCCTTTTTATATCTTCACCACAGGTTGTCACAAGCATAGGTTATTTATATGATTATTAGTGAGCTTGTGAACCCATTTGCTGTTTTGTGTGGGAATGATAGGCCTTGCACTGTGTATCTCATTCATTCAAGAGTATACTGATGCTTAATGTTCATCCATACATTCATCTTCTCAAGTGCTTTGCCATGACTCACACACATCATTTTCGTTGAGCCTACTCTTAAGTTGACTCTTTTATATATTGCTCAACTAGTTTTATGTTGCAAGTGCTAGGCTTTGTTTCCTTCATGCTCACTTGCACTTGGTGTGAGTGTCTATTGATCTTGGGGGAGCGACGATCCTATTTTGTGCTCGTTGTATCCAGATACAAAACTAAATTGTGCACAAATCATGGGGAGCTTCTCTAGTTTCTCTAGAACACTCCTTTGCTCTTATCATAATATCTTTTATTCATTTGGCATGTAGGATCATTGGTCTAGTTGGGTCAATTGGTATCTTTTGATAGCTTAATTCAATTGGTATCCTTTGATTGCTTGATTGCATGTTTTTCTCCCTTTGTTATGCCTTTGTGGCATATCATTCTTTTGCAATCTTTGGGCCTCAATATAGTTTGTCTTCCTCCAAGTATTTACAGTTGGATATATGTATTGCATTCCACTCTCTATTTTGAGGAATACATAATTTATGGAGGAACACAATTTATATTGACCTTCTAAGTTTTTCACCCATTTTGGCAATCGATGCCAATGGGGGAGAAGTTTCAGAGAGTTTAGTTTTGTGAGGAAGTTTAGAGAGTTGTCTCTTCGCTCTTCTTGCTTTGGTTTTGTTCCTAAGCTTTTGCATCTCATGCGCATACATTATTGTTGCATGGTATGGTGATGCATAATTCCTTATATAAACTCTCTTGAAAGTGATTGTCATCAATTACCAAAATGGGGGAGATTGAAAGAACATGCGGTGCCCCCATGTTTGGTTTTGGTAATTGATGACAATCTCTATGGACTAATGGTTTCCTTGAGTTATATTTGAAGGGTTTGTCCATAGGATTTTCTTGGAGTACATTTGTTGGTTTCAAGGAGAGTTTGTGATGACCAAGGTGCTATTAAGGAATTATCCAAAGATTGGTCTTGTGAGTGTTGAGCTTATTGCAAGCATGTCTTGAAGAAGAAGAGTGTGTTATCATTCATGTTTACCTTCAAGACATCATCCAAATGAAGAGTTGGAAAGATTCAAGGTTGATCAAGACTAAGTGAAGGAGTGAATCAAGTTGATCAACACACAAAGCGTAGAAGATGTACCGAGAGGGATCAAGCAATCCTATGGTATGGTAAGCATTGTCAATCACGCTTTGTGTACTAACCCATGGTCTTCGTGAGAGTTCTTTGTGGGGTTAGGTTGCGGTGTGCAAGTTCAAGTGGAGCATCACGAAGAAATCAAGTGCTTGAAGCTTGCCGTCCATTGTCGTGACAATGGACTTGTGAAGATATGCCGAAGAGTGGCTCTCCCATAGAGGAGTATGGGGGAGCAATCTACTAGTCTTCACCGAGACAACGCAATCAAGAAAGGTGGTCCAACTTGAGGAAGTCAAGATCGTCTACATCTAGCTCAAGTGGACTTTGTGCAAAGCAAAGGTTTGCCCTTGATAGGTTTTCTATTTTACCGGTCTCGTGGTGGTAGTTGGGAGACCGGGTTATAGGATCGTTTGCCGTACTATCAAGGGGGCTCTCAAGTTGGTAGCTTGATCGTATCGTTAGTAGAGAGCTCAAACCATTGCATCCTTGCATCATGTTTCTTGGTTCTTGTTTGGTTCTCTTTGTGAGTCTTAGAGCTTATGGTCATCTTGATGACAAGCTTGAGTTCATCAAAAACGGAGTTCACATGTGTCTTCTATGATGTTTTCGGTGTTGGGTGTTTTACCGGTCTTATCCGAGGAAGGGTTCTCAACATTTTCTTATGGGCCTTTTCTAATTTGCTTCTTATTGGTTTTTCTATCAAGATTGTGTTAGCCCTTGTCGCTAGCTTTCCAACAAACTTGGTTTCATCGAATTCGGAGTCCGTATGCAAAAGTTATTGTCGTTTTGGTGTACTGAAAAGGCTGCAGCGGTACTGCCGCGGGTAGGAGCGGAAGTAATTTTTTACTACCGCTTTCGGGAGCGGTACTACCGCTTTCGGGAGCGGTACTACCGCTTGGAGCAGTACTACCGCGGCTACTTCCGTGGCTACTTCCGCTCGGGACCAAAAACTCGTCACAAGTCCAGCGGTGGTAGGCACGGATGTAATTTTTTAGTACCGCTCGCAAGCAGTAGTACCGCTACCCTTAGCAGTACTACCGCTACCCCTAGCGGTAGTACCGTGAGGTCAAGCGGTACTACCGCTCCGACGGTTTTTCTGGCCTTTTTGCCTCCTCGCTGTTGTTTTCCAAAGGGGTACTAATGCCCTAGCGGTAGTACCGCTCCTGGAGCGGTAGTACCGCTCTGTGCGGGCTGTGAGCATAACGGTTGGATTTTTCCCCACCTATAAAAGGGGCTCTTCTTCCCCAATGAACCTTATCCTTTGAGCTCGTGTTCTTCCCCCATTGTTGACCTTCTTCGAGCTTGCTATCTCTCAATCCCTCCATGGATTCTTGCTAGTTTTTGGGGGAAAAGAGAGAGGAGATCTAGATCCACATTTCCACCAATCACTTTCTCCTCTAGGTGAGGGGAACCCCTTGGATCTTGATCTTGGAGTTCTGGGTGTTCTCCTTCTTGTTCTTCCTCTCATTTCCCTCCCTAGCATTAGTTGCTTCGGTGGGATTTCGGAGAGAAGGACTTGGGCACTCCGTGTGCCCTTGCCATTGCATTTGGTGCATCGGTTTGAGTTCTCCACGGTGATACGTGGAAGTGAAGTTGAGAAGCTTATTACTCTTGGGTGCTTGGTACCCTTGAGCTTGTTCCTCTTGGGTGCTTGGGCGCCCTAGACGGTTGTGGTCACCTCGGAGCCATATTCCATTGTGGTGAAGCTTCGTGGTGTCGTTGGGGAGATAGCCCCAACCTTGGTGTTCGGAGCTCAATCATTGTGGTGTAAAGCTCCGGGCAAGCGTCGGGGTCTCCAATTAGGTTGTGGAGATCGCCCCGAGCAATTTGACGGGTTCGGTGACCGCCCCCAAGGGTTGCCATTTGTACGGGTTCGGTGACCGCCCTCAAGGGTCCCTTAGTGGAATCACGGCATCTTGCATTGTGCGAGGGCGTGAGGAGATTACGGTGGCCCTAGTGGCTTCTTGGGGAGCATTGTGCCTCCACACCGCTCCAAACGGAGATTAGCATCCGCAAGGGTGTGAACTTCGGGATACATCGTCGTCTCCGCGTGCCTCGGTTATCTCTTACCCGAGCCCTTTACTTATGCACTATACTTTGTGATAGATATATTGTTTCTTGTCATATATCTTGCTATCACCTAGTTGTTTATCTTGCTTAGCATAAGTTGTTGGTGCACATAGGTGAGCCTAGTTGTTGTAGGTTTTGTGCTTGACAAATTAATCGCTAGGTTTATTCCGCATTTGTTCAAGCCTAAACCGTAATTATTTTAAAGCGCCTATTCACCCCCCCCCCTCTAGGCGACATCCACGATCTTTCACCAAGGCAGTGTGCAGATAAAGGACAATCAAATCAATTCACCTAGAGTGGCTCCTGGTAGGCCTAAACAGCTCTAAGCACCTACTCCTCCTTCTGTAGCAATGCCAGAAAAGGGGGCTCCTTTGCCAGTAGGAACAACTACTCTGCATGATCATACAGGCAAGGAACTGAATATGAATGGTACCCCTAAAGTTCCTTACAGGCATCCACACTATGGGCAGAACAAGGAAAAGGAAAGTGCACAGGCAATACTGAGAAATGTGGTGCAATTGGATGACATACAAGAAGAAGAAGGGGCTGATAATTATTACAGAAGAAGAAATGTACTTACTGTCAAGCCAGCTAAATTGAACATTTCTGAATTTGAAGGGCAGGACCCTGAATCTTGGATTCAGAACTTGGAACAGTATTTTGCTGCTGCAAGAACTCCCATTGAACATAGAACAGAAATAGCCATCTCCTATCTTAAAGGCCCTGTAATTCAGTGGTGGAGGGGTACTGGATATGCACCTTTTAATGTGCCCTGGCATAAATTCTGCTCTTACTTATCTGATAGGTTTTCTGTGGAGTCAGCTTGTGATATTCTCAGTAACTTTCATGCTGCTCATCAAACAACAACAGTAACATCTTATGTGGAACAATTTGAGCAACTGGTCAATGTTATGAGGAGATAAAACCCTTCTATACCCGATGATTACTATGTTTCAAGCTTTGTGTCAGGCCTCAATCCTTATATCAAGAGCCTGGTGGAGTGTTTTAAACCAAAGGATCTACAAACTGCTGTGTGGTATGCTAGAAGAATGGAAAAATCTTAGCCCCCCACTCCAAGCTTACCAAATAAGCAGTATGTTCCTCAACCAAGAAGGCAAGTGATCTTTGATCAGCCCAAACCACTGGTTCCCAATACAACACCTAACATAAATGTGGTTATCCAGCAAGCTAAACAAAATCAAGTGTGTTATAAATGTACAAAACCTTGGGTGCCTGGTCATAGGCAAGTGTGCAGAATGTGCCAGAGAGCACAAATCCAAGCTCTACAGGCTCAAGAGGAAGGAACTCCTGAAACAATATTTGTGGCAGATTATGATGATACTGAACTGGACAATACAAAGCAGCTAACTGATGAACAGTGTTGAAAGTATCAATGCATGCTGCAATGGGAATTGGGGCAGCTAAAAATACTTTCATATTAACAGTAAAACTAGGTAGTACTATGGCAACATCACTGGTGGATAGTGGTAGTACTACTACCTTCATCTCTCCTGAAATGGCTAGCAAGTTGGATGTTACTCCCAGTCCTACTCCAAGAACTAAAGTGGTGGTTGCTAGTGGAGGCATTCTCTGGAGTGAGTTTCAAGCAAAGAATTGCCACTATGAAATACAAAGCCATGCCTTTACTGACAATTTCAGAGTGTTAAAGTTGAAAGGTTATGGCATCATATTAGGGGTAGATTGGTTGAGGAAATATAGCCCCATCCAAATGGATTTTATCAAAATGGAAATGAAGATAACTGCTCCTTCAGGGCAGTTTATTACTTTTGTTGATGAAACTGTGCCTCTCATTCATGTTACTGAAATGGCAGACAACACAGAAAAATTAGTTGAACAAGCTATTTGTGGCCTTTTCTTATTCACTACTTATGGCCCTGAGATGGTAGCAGCTACTCAAGAGGTTCCTACTGAGTTAATACCACTTCTAGACCAGTATGAAAAGTTGTTTCAAGAACCTACTGAACTTCCACCAAGCAGACCTTGTGATCACAGAATTCCTTTAGTAGAGGGAGTAAAAGTAGTGAACCAATGACCCTACAGAATTCCCCAGCATCAAAAAGAAATTCTGGAGAAGATTATTTTGGAACTACTCAAAAATGGAATTATCAGACCCATCACTAGTCCCTTCTCATCTCCTGTACTGCTGGTCAAGAAGAAAGATGGATCATGGAGGTTCTGTACTGATTACAGAAAATTGAATGCTATTACCATTAAAAACAAATATCCTATACCTGTCATTGAAGATCTGTTGGACCAGCTTAAAGGAGCAAAAATATTTTCCAAAATTGACCTGAGAAATGGCTATCACCAAATCAGAATGGCTGAGGAGGATATCCATTAAACTGCATTTGCAACTCACATGGGATTATTTGAATACCTAGTAATGTCCTTTGGACTTACTAATGGACCTCCTTCATTCCAGGTCTTGATGAACCTTCTATTTGGTCTCCTTAAATTTGTGGTGGTCTTCTTTGATGACATTTTAGTATCCAGTTTCTCCATGGATGAGCACCTGGATCATCTCAAGCAGGTGTTTGATATTCTGCAAGCAAATAAGCTATATGCCAAAATGGAAAAGTGTTCTTTTGGTCAGAAGGAAATTGAATACTTGGGCCATGTCATTAACTCCGAGGGAGTTTCTACTGACCCTTCTAAGATTGAAGCTATTAAAGCATGGCCTGCTCCAACTACTGTAACTGAGTTGAGAAGTTTTCTTGGACTCAGTGGATACTACAGGAGATTCATCCAAGGGTATGCGATAATTTGCAGGCCCCTCTTTGACTGCTTAAAGAAAGATGTTTTTGCTTGGGCAGAAGACCAACAACAAGCATTTGAAGCACTAAAGCAAAAACTCACTCATACTCTTGTATTGGCCCTGCCTGACTTCAAGAAACCCTTTATTTTGGAAGCTGATGCTTGTGGCTATGGATTGGGTGCTGTATTAATGCAAGAGGGCACACCACTTGCTTATTTCAGCAAGAGTATTGGCCCTAAAGCTGCTGCATTAAGTACATATGACAAAGAAGCATTAGCTATCATTGAAGCTGTAAAAAAATGGAGACATTACTTCTCTGCCACCTCTTTGATCATCAGAACAGATCAAGAAAGCTTGAAGTACATTCAAGAGCAGAAAATAACTGAGGGAATCCAACACAAGTTGTTGCTAAAGTTGCTCGGATACAACTTTACAATTGAGTACAAAAAAGGGAAGGAAAATAGAGCTGTAGATGCACTTTCTAGAGTGAGACATGCAGTTTCTGCACTTCTTACTACTACTACCTCCCCTACCTGGGTTAAAGAAGTGATCATCAGTTATCAGCAAGATGATAAAGTCAAGGAACGTATTGCTGAATGCTCTGTGGATAAGACCAGTAACAATGCTTATTCCTTTAAGAATGGCATACTGAGATTTCACAATAAAATTGTAGTGGGAAAAGGCACTAATCTGAAGCAAGAAATCCTCTCAACATTCCACAATTCTGAGCTGGGGGGACACTCTGGTGAAATGGCCACTTATCACAGATTGAAGTTGGTATTCCATTGGCAGGGCATGAAGCAAGATGTGATCACATTTGTGAAAAGCTGTCCAGTGTGCCAAATAAACAAAGCTGAACATACACCTTACCCTGGTCTCTTGGAGCCAGTTCCTGTGCCAGATTTTGCATGGGCTCATATCAGCATGGATTTTGTAGAAGGCTTGCCTACATCAGAAAGTAAGAACCCGATTCTGGTAGTAGTTGACAGGTTCACCAAATATGCTCATTTCATTGCCATGAAACACCCCATCACAGTGCAGTCTGTAGCAAGAGCCTTCTCTGACAATGTGTTTAAATTGCATGGAATGCCACTAGTAATTGTGACAGACAGAGACAGAATTTTCACCAGCAATCTCTGGCAACAGTTATTCAAAACACTGAAAATCAAACTGCACATGAGCACTAGTTATCATCCACACATAGATGTCCAAACAGAAAGAGTGAATCAATGTTTTGAAAATTATCTGAGGTATATGTGCTTCCAGCAACCAAAGAAATGGCATGGATGGCTATCCCTGGCTGAGTGGTGGTATAACACTTCTTTCCATACATCTCTGCAAATGACTCCTTTCCAAGCTCTTTATGGGTTTCCTCCTCCTATGGTAGCTGAATCAGCTCTGCCAGATACTATTTGTGAGGATAATGAGGACTTGTTGCAGAACAGGGAATTAGCAGTGGAAGTAATAAAGCAGAATCTCTTAAAAGCACAAGCCAGAATGAAGTTCTTTGCTGACAGAAACAGGAAGGAAAGAGAGTTTGTGGTTGGAGAAATGGTTTATCTAAAAACCCATCCTCACAGACATACATCTCTCAGTTTGCACAGATACATCAAACTCCACTCCAAGTTTTATGGACCATTCAGAGTTATGAGTAAAATTGGCAATCATGCCTACAAATTGCTTCTACCTGAGGACTGCCAGCTGCATGATACTTTCCATGTCAGGCAGCTCAAGAGACACATTGGCCCAAAAGTGGTGCCCTCCTCCAAACTTCCCTTGGTGGGAACTGATGGCACGATCCAAACTGAACCTGAAGCAATTCTGGAAAGAAAGCTCATTCCAAGGAAGCAAGGTAATATCAGTATTCCAGTTGTCAGATGGTTCGTGAAATGGGCTAATCTGCCTCAAGAAGAAGCAACATGGGAAGATTCAGCTTTCATTCAGAAGGTCTTTCCTGCATTCAGAGCTTGAGGACAAGCTCCAGCTCAATTGGGGGGGGGGGGGTATTGTCAAGCCCAAGTCTGAATATCCCCTGTTTCTATGTGCCGGTTGATCCTACAATCGTCCATCTCGTATCCTGCGGTCAGTAGTCCAAGATAACGGTTCACTAAAGCTGGGTCATTCTCCTTCGTCGATCGAGCATCCAACAGCTATGGAGGCGCAGGAGGAGCTATGCCTCGTCCGACAAGACCATGTGCTCTACTTCTCTGCTTTTTCACTTTCTAGCTGCTGTAATGGCTATATAAGCCAGCTCTTTCCCTCATTCGAGCATGTAAAAGAATTATTGGGTGTAAACCCTAGCCGGCGATGGCGTGCTACTACTTTCCCCTTCCATAAGAAACGAAAACCCTAGCTCAATTCTCCCAATTCTCGCCTTAAAATTAGCTATTTTGAGCTTAAATTCTGCAGTTTGGGACTCTGGTCGTGACACGCTTCTCGTTAGATCTACCCCTACTCATCAACAAGAATCAATTTGCACCATTACGAGAAACTGGCGAGGCGGTGAAATCAATCTGAAACTCCCCGTATTGTTTATGCTCATACGTGGCTTGTTGGGCACATGGATAGATGAACACATGTGAATCAACGGCGACGGTGTTCATTATTTTGAACCACATATTATGAGAGTACCGACCAGTGATCATCGGAAGAAATCAATCCTTGCATGGGCAGCGGGCACGTCGTCCACCAACTACCTACAACTCGCTAGGTGTGAGAGCTCATCGCCGGGTGCTGATCCTGCACCGGCGGACACTTCCCGTCGAGTACCACTCGGGCTTGGCGTCCACCAAAAACCACATGAGCTCGGCCGTGCTTCTTGAGGTTTAGTTCAGGATCAACTGATTCTTGTCCTCCGCTCTCCGTTGGGCTTTCAGGTCAGTTCTTTGTGGTGTAAGCTTGAATAGCAGCCCAACCCTTGATGCATACTCGCCACTCCGGTGTTTGCTGTTTCTGTAACTAGCTATAGGCTCCTCTTCGTCCTCTGGCTTGTTCATGGATGTTCACGGTTCGAGGATGCCATGCTGTCCAAGTATGGCTGCGGCACCATTTCAGCGGTGGCTGGTCGTTGCCGGCCGGCCGGTTTGCTTGCCGTCATTCTCAGTGACGGGCTCATCTTCTCGCCTACTGCTTTCGCCTCTCTCCTTGTCACTTGGTTCGGGGGTTGTGCCAGTGGCTACCAAGTCAAACCATGTTAGAACGGCTCCTTTCTTTTCCAGGTGGCTCATGAGTGTATTGCTAAGGAGATCGTGCTCCGTGATCCATGGCGGTCAGGGTATATCGCAGTTGGCATGTCTCTTTCTGATCTGGACGCTTCTGTGTGTCGCGGGTCGGCTCGTGCATGGGTGCATGCACGTAGGCATACATGGGAGGCTAACTCTCTTCTGCCATCTCTTCTCGGACCTTGCCCGTCGCACGCTACACCCTTGACGTTAGATGATGATCCTCCGACTGCAACGGATCCGCGTGCCCTGGATTCCGGGGATCTCATGCCACGCTTGCAGGCGGGGCGCTCTGCCTCACGCGAGATAGAGCCATCCCGTAATCATTCTGCTTCGTACTTACCCCTTCCAGCCCCTTGCATTACGTTGTTGCCACCTTCTATTGGCCAACCGCTAGCCAGCGCGCACGCGGATTCCTCTGCTAATGTTGGCGTCGTTCCAACTACCTGCAGTGACTCCCGCTCTATGCTATTGCCAGCCCATAGCCCCACCCCCTACAGAGATGCGCTGCTCTCCTCGTTGGCTTCACCTGCTGCAGCTAATCTCTCGGGTGCTAAACCGTATCCATGGTTATGGGTTGGAAAGCCTAAAGACCTGCACCGTCGCTGCTTCCGTTGTCTTTCCTATAGCCACTGGCGACGGGCTTGCAGGGATCCGGTTGTCTGCTGGTTATGCTGTTTGGTTGGACACACTCGTGTCCATTGTGGCTATAGGTTCTCCCGTCCTGCGCTGCGGTAGGCCCCTTTAAATAAGGAGGCCGGGGAGACGCCCTCCCCCACACAAACGTTTCTCTCTACTCCCTACACTCATCCATCCCCTCCAAGCTTAGCGCTCCAGCCTCCTTCTACCATGGAGCCAGTAGTGCACGACCGCCCGTCCTCCCTAGATGTCCATTACCCTCTCGTCTCAGACCAGAACTCCCTTGTGTGCCTTGTCACCATCTCACCACCAAAGGCTTTCTTCCTCCCCTGGCTTCGTAGGGCCTTTCGCCACCTTCTTGGCATCACGACGATACGGTTCGCTGGCTCCACTGTTGGCACCGCCTGTGTCGTGTTCCAACGCGAGTCAGAGCAGGTCGCCGCCTTGCGAGCTAGCCCGTTGGAGGTGGTCGACCGCATCGTCTGGATTATGCCGCATAACGCGGGGGACAATGCTTTCCGCTTCACCTATCGGCATGTCGTCAGTCTCTCGCTCGAAAAGATGCCCCTGGAGCTGTGGAATCGGAGGGGGGTGGCGGCAAGCGTCGCTAGCTTTGCCAGCCTCTTCCGTCTGGAGCACGCATGCCTTCATGGCAGTGAGTTCTCAAGCATCTTCGTCCTCGTCAAAGTCGAAGCCCTGCACCACATCCCACACCATATCACCTTCCACCGCGCCGACGACAATGGCATCTATGCTGATGTCATTATTAATGAAATTTGGGATGTTGCCCGCTCCCTTGGTGCCCCCACAGTCACGCCGCGCCCACCAGGATGGCTCGGCAGGGACGGCAACGGCGGCGGCCACGGCGCCGACTTCCACTCTCCTGCCCCGCTTCCTTCGCAACGGGGGCATACCCATCCTGGGTCATCTTCAGTTCGTGGGCTAGAGAGCAGCGGGGAGGGCATGGCGGATCGTGCTTTCCGGGCGTTCCTGCACCCAAAGACGGCTTCTCTGGGCGACTTTCTAGCCATGCTCAAGCTGGCGGCTAAGCCCAACCTCATCAGAGGAACCGCTTTCTCCCTGCCTTCCGAGGATCAAATCCTGCATGAGGATGAACTCCGCATCTGCCTCAACTCGTCGTTGTGGGCAACGGATGTGCGCACACCACGGGTCTCAGTCATCCTTGACACGGATGACTTGTGCTTCACCTTCAAGCTTGAGCTCAATAACAGTAGAGTTGCTGCGGGTGTCATCCCGGTCCGCCTGCTTTCGGTGGATGATGGCTTCTTCCCATGTTTCAATTACACCAAGGGAGAGTTTACGCGGGAAAACCCTCGTTCTCTCCTCTTCAACTTCTGGCCCAAAATGCTGTGTGGTGGGCCTTGCTCTCGCACGCTTCCACTGCTTCCTTCTGTCGAATGCAGGCACCCACCTAAGGCAAATGTGCCTGTTGGGCTGCTCCCTGCAGTTGGGCCTGCACTTGTTTTCTCAGGTGTTGACTCCACAGCCGAGGCCCAGTTCCCGGCCCAACAGCACTACCGGGCCCATCAGATCCTGGTAGCCTGGCCAATCTGCTCCCGACCTTTCCACCGCATTACTAGACCCGAGTCTGGGATCCTGTTGGGAGGACAACCATCCCCGGTTGTCTCCACTGATTTGCAGCACGGGGCTTGCGCTGCGCTTCCACCGCACGTCGCCACCATCTTCTGCACCTGCCGCTAGCCACCTTGCGAGCCTCCTGCTAGTCAGCTCCTGGACAAGGCCGCGTTACAACTCTTCCCCTCTCCCTCTCCGGGCAAGGGTCCGACCGCAGCAGTCCCTCCTACGGCTTTTGATCTCAATGTGGCGGAGGAGATTCAACCTCTGGATCTGGCTAACCAGGGGGCCCATGGAGCGGCCATAGCGCCTGGGCTGGACCTCACGGCGGCGGAAGCTCCGCCGTAGGTGCTCACTGCCTCACCTCGACGCAGCCCGCGCATCAGACACGCCTATGACGGTGTGCGCATGGGCTCCGTTGAGCGTGCGGCTAAGAGAAAGGCGGTGGCCGCTGGATCTGACTCCAGCACGGGGCCGCCGCACCGTTCCGGCTCCCTCTCCCGCCGCCGCAAGAAGTCCAAGACGGCGGCCGTGTCTGGTCTCCTCAAGCTGCCACTACTGAACACGCCGTCGCCTCTGACTCGGGGCAAACTGAAGAAAATTGCTCAGTGTTGCGACCTCAACGCCAGCGCCATCCTGGAACAAGCCAAGATTCATGCCGTCCCTGTTTCGTCGGACGATGCTTCCACCTCGGCCAGCCCCGCCACTGGCTCTCCTGCATGCGTCTTCAACTCCTTCAATGGAGGCCTGATGCCTCTATGCTGGGTCTCCGGGTAGTGCTGTTCACAGTTGTTTCAGTCTTGGGTTTGTTCTGCTTAGTGTGCTGCTTCTTTTCTTTGAGTCTATGTTGTCTTTCGCTGTTAGCTACTCTGGTTCTGTCCTTCGTCAAGATCGGTAGCTTGTTATGCTCAGTTAGTCAGGAGTATGTATGCTGCTTTCCCAGAACTTGTATCTTGATGCATTGCATTGTTAACTTCATCTTCATCATGCTCATGTTACTTAAGTTCTTTAGTCTCCTTGTTTTGGGCTGTGAGTTCTATACTGCACTATGAAGATACTGAATTGGAATGTCCGTGGACTCGGCGAGGACGATAAGTGCTCGTTGGTCCGTGATACTATAACTTCTGGCTACCCTAGTGTTGTTTGCTTGCAGGAAACAAAGCTGCCATCTCTTTCTCCTCTCAAACTACGAGCTTTTCTGCCAGCAAATCTCAAGAAGCACGCTGTCACTCTTTTGACGGCACGACTGGAGGCATTTTGGTTGCTTGGGATCCTGATGTGGTGCTAGGCCAAGTGGTAGCACTGCATAAGTTTCATGTCACTCTGAAGATGACCTCTACATCAACAAACAACTCCTTTCTTCTAACAAATGTCTACGCCCCATATGTGAATTGTGAGAGACCAAGTTTCTTTGAGGCTGTCAGCAGTGTCGCTGGACCATCTGATCTGCCATGGGTAGTGTTGGGCGACTTCAACATGTACAGGTTTGCACATGAGAAGTCCCGGGGACAGATAAATTGGAGTATGATGGAAAGTTTCAACTCATGGATTCGAGGGCATGGTCTGGATGATGTTCAGATTGAAAATAGGCTTTTCACTTGGTCTAATAAAAGAGATCAGCCTACTCTTGTCCGTTTGGATCGGGTTCTTGTCAATGCTGCCTGGAACCTCAACTTTCTGCACCCAGCTGCCTCCTGCATGCCCACAACAACGTCTGACCATGCACCCGTGCTTTTGTCCTTCTCCACGGACACTGTCAAAAGCAAGCTATTCCGCATGGAAAATCACTGGTTGGAAATGGAAGAACCTAGAAACATCATCTCAGAGGCTTGGACTCGAGGCACTCGAGTTTTTCGTTCTTCTGCTTCTCTGATCAGTTTCAAGATGAGGCGTGTCCGTGCTGCCTTGCGTCAATGGCGCCGTATGAAGCCTAGCTTGCGGGTTATCTTGGATAACAATAAACATGTGGTTGCTTACATAACCGCTGTTGAAGAACTGTGGTCACTCTCTGCTATTGAGGTGGTGCCAAGGGCTACTGCCACTACCAAGGTTGAACAATTGATTCTTTGGCAGTCTGCGGCCTGGAGACGACGAGCCAAGTTATAATGGTGTGTCTCAGGGGACGAAAATACCCAGTTTTTTCATGCAGCGGCCAATTGCCACGCTCGGCGTAACAAGATCAAGGTTCTTGTTCATGATGGTGTGGAGCATTTTCAGATTAGTCAAAAACTGCGGTTGGCTACAGACTACTTCAGAGCAATCCTTGGGCAGCCTGCATTCTCGAGGAGCATCGTGGATGTTGGTTCCCTATACACCCCGTTGGAACTAACGGAGCTCACAGCAGAATTCTCATGGGCAGAAATTGTGCAGGCCATCAATCACTCACCAAACAACAGAAGTCCAGGACCTGATGGTTTTACTAACGAGTTTTATAAAGCTTTTAAGCTGCAACTCAAGGAGGATCTCCTAAGTTTTTTCAGCGAGTTTCACAGAAATGAAGTGGACCTCTCGGGTATTAATACTGCTTTCATCACTCTGCTTCCTAAGAAAGACATACCTTTGGAACTAAGAGATTTTAGGCCCATTTCGCTTGTGCATAATGTGCCTAAGCTGGTTTCTAAGGTTCTGGCCAATCGGCTCAAGGTTTGGATCCCCCTCTTGATTCACTCCCTACAGTCTGGCTTTTTGAAGGGCAGATCGATCGTTGAGAACTTTACCTTGGCCGCTGAAATGATCCAGTATGCCCACAAGAGAAAATTGCCAGTCATTGCGTTAAAGTTGGATTTTCATAAGGCGTTTGACAGTGTCAGTTGGTGTTGCTTACATAAGGTTCTTCAAGCAAGGGGATTCCCTCAAATGTGGATAAACTGGTTACTCACACTGATGTCCGCTAGCAGCTCCAGAGTTCTTCTTAGTGGCGAGCTTGGTGCTCCTATCCTGGCAAAGAAAGGCTTTAGACAAGGGGATTCTCTATCTCCGTATCTCTTCATCCTTGTCGCTGATGTGTTACAGAGGATGTGTTGTCAGTTGTTTCAAGATGGTTCCTTGCTGCACCCTCTTGGCTCGGACAGTTTCTTCCCGGTTTTACAATATGCGGACGACACGTTGATTCTTTTCCAAGGCAGTACACAGCAAGCGGAAGTTATCAAGTCTGCCCTCACGACTTTCTCTGAGTTTTCTGGGCTCACTATCAACTTCCACAAAAGCACTCTTGTACCCATCTCCGTGGATCCAAATACAACCTCTACTATTGCCAGGATTCTCGGCTGCCCAGTTTCATCCTTTCCGTGTACTTACTTGGGACTGCCTCTCTCCCTGCGAAAGATAACACATGGTATGCTGCTACCAGTCATACACAAGGTTGATCGTCGCCTTTCCGGCTGGTTAGCTACTTTCTTATCCCTAGGAGGAAGACTGACCCTCATCAACTCAGTGCTTGCGGGTATTTCGAGTTATTTCATGTCCTGCTTTGCTTGGCCCATGGAGTCTCTTGGAAAGTTGGAAGGCCTTTTGTGCGCTTTTTTCTGGCAAGGTAAGAACAAGGTTAAAGGTGGACAATGTTTGGTAGCTTGGGACACGGTCTCCTTGCCTCGTGTTAACGGTGGTTTAGGTATACGTCAACTACAAGCACATAACCAAGCTATGATGTGCAAGTTGGTGTCCAAGATTCTGCAAAGTTCTGATATACCATGCTACAAATGGTTTGCCACACACTACTGTCCGGATGCAATCCCCCAAGGTGGCAGCAGCAGAGACACGGCAGTTTGGAAAGGTTTCAAGGATCTTATTCCACTGGTTATTAACGCTTCTAAATGTGCCTTGGGGTCTGGAATGTTGGTCTCCTTCTGGAAAGATCAATGGCTTGACGTGGGCCATATATGTCTGCTGTTCCCCACCCTGTTTTCGTTCGCATCTCAACCATCTTGTTCTGTGCATTCACAATATGCAAACGACACATGGGCCTTACAGCTGCATCCTAATCTCTCCCACACGGCTTCGAATGAGTTGTTGGCTTTGCAAGATTTGTTGTCAGATGTTGCTCCCAGCCTACTGAGTGAAGACAAGCGCATCCCCTCCTTGGGTTCAGGTACACTTAGTACAAGTCACTTCTACAGTCTGCTAACCTTTCGTGGGGTTTCGACAGCCTTTGAAGCCTGGGTTTGGGATACTCTGATCCCTCTCAAGCATAGAATATTCCTTTGGCTGGCCTTCAGGGGACGTCTCAATACTAGGAACAATTTGGTAAAGAAAGGATGGTCTGTGGTTGCTCTGTTGCGCATTGTGATACTTGTCCGGCGGTGGAGTCGGCTGACCACTTGCTGCTTCGATGTGCTCCAGCAGCTGTTATCTGGGGGAAGCTGGGGTTGAACACCTTGGCTGGTTCAGCGCATGACATTCTAGCCTTTGCGGAGCTAGCTTATCAACAGTTTAGTTTCAAACGAAAGTGGAATGTTGCTTTTGCAGCCTGTGCTCTTACCCTATGGCGTGCTCGGAATGATAGAGTCTTCAATTCGAAGGTCTGGACTGCGGCTTACCTTCGTTACTACACAGCAAGCTTGCTTCGCCTCTGGAGCCATAGAGCTACTAGTCAGATGGTTAGGGAGGATCTACAGGTTTGGTGCCAAAAATTAGCTGATTAGTCTGTGTCTACCTGTTGTAGCTCTCTCCCTCGTCTCCTTCCTTTTCTTCTGTTCTGCTTAGCTTGCGCTTTGCACCTTGGTGCAGCAGCCAAGTTCCGCCATGTAACTGTACTTCATCAGGCTTTGCCTGTTTTGAAATATAAGGTCGGCAGCCAGCCACCTTCCTTGTTTCTAAAAAAAAGAAACTGGCGAGGCAGCGGTGAGTGGGCGAAGGACGCGGTTGGTTGTCAAGTAGTAGTAGCAGTGTGGCACCATTCATGAATTGCTCTACATAAAAAGAGAGAGATAGTGAGCTTGCAATGCCTCCTGGTCGCCACGTTTCGGCTTCACGGGCGTCCACTGGACCCGCATGTCAGCACGAGTAGGTCGTGTTCTGAGCCTTTCCTTTCCCAAAGGAGTCGGGGGTCAGGTCAGTCATAATTATATGACCGCCAAGAGCAGAGCAGAGCAGAGCAGTCCGTTCGTCGCCCAAAACCCTCTGTCTACTTTCCTTGCCAATTCCATTCTACGCTTTCTTCATCTTCCTGCGATTCACCCTGGTTCGGTTTGCTCTCTCTCTCGATTGTATTTGCGTTTCAGTTCAGTTTCTTCTTCCGCTAGGATCATCCTTTTTGTTGTTTGTTTGTTTGAATAAAAGGGGTCGTCTAGGATCATCATTTGCTCGTGATTGACCAGAGTTCCTAATTCTCTTCGTAGATCTCTCCTTCGCCAGCCTTCGTTCACTGCTCGTGATTAGGGTTGTTGGGGTTTTGGCCCTCCCCCCTCAAGCTTGGGTGCTGCCATGGTGGTGCGGTTTGAAGCCAGCGCCAGACTACACACTTGTCCAGCATCTTCACTTTACAAGGGCAAAGATTCTCTCTCGAAATTTTTTTGTTTACAAGGGGAGATCCGTAATGGCCAGATGCGTTTCCCTGGTATTTTGTGACGACGGTTTCTCATCTTATTTTGCTGTGATATACTAAATGGCTGGATCATGTTCTTGATTGGGCGTAAGTATCAACTTAGGGCTTGCTTCTCTTCCTCCCATGGCGATGTATAGTAAGTTTAAACGAGTGGTGAATTTCTTATACTAGTTGTTGCATAATACTGCATCTGGCCTTCTTTGGCTGGTTGGTTACTAATAATTATGCTCCTCTTTATTTTTACCTGGGGTGTCTGACTGTCTGTCTCTTGTCAACTGGTGTGATTCTTATTCTTGTGCCAATGCAGGCAAGTCATATCACTGTGAACACACCACGTCATAACTAAATGTCTCCCCTCGAGTCATTGCAGTCGTTTATGCTTTTATGGAATTCTGGTTTCCATGCCATTTTCTTGTCAACCCATCTCACATTCTTGTTCAGTACAATCTGCTCCCAACAACTGGTTTTCATAATTAAATTCAATTGAACGACCAAACCATTGAAAATCCGAAGTCTACATTCTTCCCAACTTCCTGTTATCGCAGATCATGTATGCTCCGATCAGACCTTCCATCAATTTCACAATGTACTTTATTCTAACAATACATCCTGTATGCGATTCGTTTTTTTGCATACACTTATTACATAACTCTTCACCGTGTCCCCCTTCCTAAATATTTTCGTAGTTTTTTCTTTCTTTTTTGCTGTTTTTTCTTTTAGACTTTGCGGTCGTGTTCTGGCCTGTAAGCTCTTTTATCCTCTCTTAATATAACGCATGCAGCCCTCGTGCATGGTCTGAATTTTTGCTTAGTGTATTCCGTATCATTTGAAATAACTATATATGGCATTTTATCTCTATGCAGCAGAAGTAAATGGAATCCTCGGAGGCGGTGCCAACAGGCAAAGGTCGTAATCAGGCAGTTATGTTCATAAACCAAGTGACACCAAATTTGCCAAACCTTACTTTGCTTCCTGCATTTATAACATGTGGTGCATAATCATGCAGGAAGCTCATGTACTATCACTGTGCCAGACGACGGAGGAGCTCAAGACATGGAATCTGAACGAACAACAGCAACAGTTAGTCGACACCAGTGGGCTCGGCAATCTGAAATACATGGGAGATCTGTCCATCGACCGCACTGTGCTCAGGGTATTCTGCAAGCTTTGGAGCAAAGAAACGAACACAGCAAGGTTCCATGACTTTGAAATGGCACCATCACTCAGAGACACTGCCTACATATTGGGAATTCCGATCATAGGCACCGGGGCTGTGCTCAACATGCCATCAGAACAGCTGTTCCTCCAATACCTGGGCCGAGTTCCTGGTTCAAAGGACTGCAGGGTAGCCATGTGAAGCTCTCTTGGTTACGCTCCAAGTTTAGTCAGCTATCGGAGCATACCACTGATAAAGAAATTGCCTGCAAAACATGAGCTTATCTCTTGTACTTGATAGGAGCAACTCTGTTTTCAAACAAAGACAAGGGCTATGTCTCTCCAAGGTACTTACCACTCTTGTCAGACTTTGAGAAGGTATGAGAGTACGCGTGGGGTGCTGCTGCTCTTGCTCATCTTTACAAGGCTCTCTCTACGGCAGTGTCTTCCCACTTCTGCCAGAAAAAGACTATTTGGCAGCGCCACTCTGCTCATGGTATGTGAACACTCATTTATCAGGGGAAAATCTTACTTCTGTTTAGAAGAGCAAATTTTCTCCCAGTTCTATTTAACTTCCCCAACCTTTCTTCTTTGTTGAATAAAATTTCTGCGTTAGGTTTGTGAGAAACAGTGATAATATTACTGCAGACTATTTTTTTAAATAACATGCACTAGCACCCATGTCATTTTATTTAACAAGATAATTTTGAGCAGACCCTACAAGCACCAAGCCTCAGACATGGGTGGGCTGGGCGTGCAGACGCTAGAAGCGTCCGGCTTTAAATTAATAAAGCCCCAAGGCACCAAGTGCAATAGATTACATCTAAAAGTTGCAAAGGAAAACATCAGTTCCACTCGACCCACAATCACCAAACTTAAGGTTCAGCACGCAGGCATAAATATTGCAACCAAACTGAAAGCCAACGCTGCTAGACCTAGCCAGCAAATCTGCACTCTAAACATTCCAAAAGCATCACCCGAGCGGCGGATCTTGTCTTGCCACAACCTAGATCATCTTGATGCGCGCCATGGCCTCCGACATGCGATCAGCATCGCGCTCCTTCCCCAGCGGAGTCCACGTCTGTAGAAATAAGTGACATTTGAAGATCACATCAGCGGGATGGTTAGGGAATTTCTTCTCAATCGTAATTTTATTCCGTGTCGTCCAGATAGCCCATAACAACACCCCTACGCATCGCCAAGCAATTCTACCGCTAGTTCCTTTCAGAGATTTGAGGATGGTGATCAAATCAGCACCCGAGGCTGGGTTCCAGTTCGAGTGGAACGCTTCCCTTACTGCGCTCCACGCGAACTTGGCCAGGTGACATCTAAAGAAGACGTGATTTGCATCTTCACCTAGGCCGCACACAGTGCAAGAGCCATCAGCCGGCCCGTTTCGCTTGGCCACATTATCCGAAGTAGGCAGCCTATTCCTAAACAATTGCCACATGAAGATTTTAATCTTCAAGGGCAGGCCTGCCTTCCATAGCCCCTTGCTATATCTAGCGCTGTCCCTTCGGTTAGTTTGTTGTAAAGGGATTTTACCGAGAATATTTTGGAGGCTGAAAGGCTCCACTCAACCGAATCAACGCCCGTGCCTAGTCGGTTGCCTCCAATTTGATGAACCAGGTCGTCCCATGACTCTCGTTTGGCGTTGGTGATTGCCCGCAGAAAGTGGATCGCAGGGGGGCGGCACTCAAGGCGTCCCCAACTAGGATGTTGATGTTAGTGGCTATCCGGAATAAGTTGGGGTGGCTTTGCCAAAGTGGTGTGGTACCCAGCCAACAATCAAGCCAAAACCGAGTTTGTTGGCCATTGTTGATCTGGAACTTGGCCCCAATTGTGAAAGCAGGGCGGACCACTTGGATCCCTTTCCAAAAGACGGAACCGTTTGGCGAGGCCGTGAAGGGATTCCCATTTGGGAAGTATTTTGCTTTTAGCAACTATGCCCAGAGACCCGTCTCGTTTTGGGCAAGCCGCCGCCACCATTTAGAAAGGAGGGCAACATTCATAAGTTTCGAGTTGAGGATCCCCAAACCTCCAACTTTTTTTTGGCCTACACACGGCTGCCCATTTAACTAGGTGGTATTTGCGTTTGATGCCGGTTCCTTCCCAAAACAACCGGGATCTAGGGGTGTCTAACCTAGCATGCACTCCATCGGCTAGCAAGAACATCCCCATTGTAAATAGGGGAAGGGAAGAGAGTCTCGAGTTAGTCAGAATGAGCCTCGCAGCGGAGGACATAAAATGCCCACGCCACGGACTAACCCTATTGGCCACTTTCCCATACAGGGGCTCCCACTCTAAAATCGATAGTTTATGGTGAGAAATTGGGAGCCCAAGGTACTTAATTGGAAAGCTCCCTAGCTTACAATTAAGTAGGTTTGCTACTCGCTAGCTTTGTTGGTTGTCCAACCCCATGGTAATGACCTCGCTTTTAAGAAAATTTATTTTGAGACCGGAGAGGATCTCAAAGGCGAGTAGCAAAAGCTTAACCAACGCGATACTGTGGTCGTCAGGCATGAACGACAACAAGGTATCGTCAGCGTATTGGAGGTGTGTCACTCCTCCCGGGATTAGGTGTGAAACTAGCCCCTTGATATGTCCGGCCTCTCTGGTCTTGGACAACATGGCTGACAATGCATCTGCCACGAAGTTAAACACAAGCAGGGAAATGGGATCACCCTGCCTTAACCCTTTCCTATTACGGAAGAACTTCCCCATTTCTCTGTTGACAATAACCGCTGTGTTGCCACTTGAGATCAGATGCATGATCCGGTGAACGAATCCAGCCTCAAAGCCCTTTTTGAGGAGGACCTCCCGCACAAACTCCCAGTTTACGCGGTCATAGGCTTTTTTGAAATCGATCTTAAGGATAACACCCCGACCACGCGTTCGTTTCAGCTCATGAACTATCTCCGTGAGAGCGATTGGCCCTCCAAGAATGTTTCTACCTTTAAGGATGGCGGTTTGGCTCTTATGGATGACTCGCTGTGCTACCGGCGCTAACCTAGAGGCGTAAGCTTTGGTGCACAGCTTAAACGGCACATTGATGAGCGTGATCGGACAGAACAATTTGATCGTGTCCGCCCCTTTAACCTTGGGGGTCAGACAGATCGCGCCGTAATTGAGGCACGCAAGGTCAACCGTACCTAGGGCAAAACCGTTGACAAAACTTCTTGAAAAACTCTACCGGCCAGCCATCCAGGCCCGGAGCCGTATCGTTCTTCATACCAGCCCGAGCCATGTCAATTTCCTGAGGCGAAAAGGACACCATAAGGGCGTCGTTCTCCTGCTGAGGCAGCCGCTCCGCCGGTCCCCATAAGTCTTCCCTAAGACTTAGACCTTTCGCTTCGGCCGTTCCCAACAGCTCAACGAAGAAATCATAAATGTGCCTAATGATCTCGTTTTGGGTCACCAAAATCCCGCTCTCCGACTGGAGTCCCAGGATGGTGCTCTTACGTTTACGCCCATTGGCGTACACATGGAAGTAGCCTGTATTGGTGTTATTGCAGACTAAAAGGAACTGTATACACATGCACAGAAGAATAAGAGCAGGAAAAGCAGAAGTGCTATGTAACCATAATAATACATACAGATACATAAGTATCTATAAAATTTTCACAGCTTGATGTAATCCTAACACATTCATACACATCTTAAAACAATAAAAGGATTACATCCGAAGCAATACAATTGCCAAAAGGAATTGGATGTATAGAAAAGAATAAAATGCCTTTTGTCCTTCATAGACTTTTCGCAAATAAATCTGTTTTGGCCTTCTGAGTTCTTATTCTACTGTTATATTGTGAAAAAGATGCATTATAATGTATTATTTTTGAGTTCTTAGCATTGTGAAGAAATACTATAAGTAGGTTTTTGAGAATATCAATGATGCTACATTCACGGAGAAAATTGAACAGAAAAAGGAAAATGTGGCCTAATCGCATGTATTGATATACAGTACTGAACATCTATAAAGTTTTTGCCGTTGGATGTTGTCTAAGAATTTACAAAGTTTCTCATGGTTGACACTTCTTAAAATGACAAAGAATTTCAACAAAAGAATGACAATTGGTAAAGATAATAAAAGCATGGACGATTGGAATAATAAATGTTCCCTTTTTCGAGATTAAAAAAAAACCAAGTTGTACTAAGTTACGACACTGTTCCTGTATGGAAGTCTTCTAATATATCTTTTGAGTTTCTATGCGAAGGGGTGGATATATGAATATATTCCAGCGATGCGCCCCGATATGGAGGATGGTCCAGCACTTGTCGTCCCACGAGTGTGCAGGTGGACCGGGCGTACAATCTCCCAACGGTCAAAAGAAGCTTTAGATATCAAAAAAGCTTTTAGTCAGCTTTGAGTCCCAGATGTGAGTCTACCTTTTGGTAATCAGTATCCATACTTTATCCTTTCTCATTAGTTATTACTTGCCATTTGAATTCAAACATAAAAAAGTATTTTTGTCTTAGGTGAACTGGGAACCTTACAAGGGCATGGATCCTGCATCTATTCGCAACATCTGCCCGGCACCCGATAGCATCTGCTTCTCCAGAACATGGCTGATCAACTTTAATGTGAGGGAAGTATATCTCCCAGATCGGTTTGCTCGTCAATTTGGTCAAGCAGAGCATTCGCTGGGCGATGTTGGTGGGTTCCAGCGACATCAGTGGAACGCGTCAGTGGACTGGAGCCTCGAGTATGCATCAGAGATCAAACATTTCGAGCAGTTGATCAATGCTACTCGTCCTGATCATACAACAGTTCCTGCCACTTGTAATACGAATGATGATGTTTTTACACCAGCGAGCACGGCACGAGAATTTCCTGGTCTCAATTTGCTTGCAGTGGTAAACTCTGGTCCATAAAGGTAATGCTTATGAGGGCAAGCTTTGTCCACAGTCTAAGTGACCTATCATTCATATAATTGTAGGTGGAGAGCATCAAGAAGGAGCTCCCAACCATCACGCGATTTCTCAAGCAATGGTCACTTCCCGTCGAGGTAGCCACGTCGTTTGCTCGGATCCATGAACTGCTGGAGGATTCTCACTTGAAGGAAGGAAATGCCGCAGTGGATGCTGGGGGCGAGGGGACCTCTGAGTTGACTGCACCGCACCCTCCTACCAATCCACCGTGTGAAGAAGCGACCATCGGCACACCGCATCCGCATGGGCCTGTGCCTGATGAAGCGGTGCCAGAATGCTGTGACAAGCCGGCGGGGGAGGAGGAGGAAGACGCCAAGGCGGGCGATGTTCCTGGCACACCGGGGGAAGAGGAGGCATCGGAAGGGAGCGAGGACGGATGCCATAAGGGGCGGAAGCGACCGCCACTTTGGAGGAGCAATCAAAGCTGTGTGCAGGCCAAGAGGTTCAAGAACCGGGGAGGGAAAGGGTCGCAAGCCTTCGACCCATCATGCTGTGCCTGCTGCATCCAAGTACCATTTTATTGCTCAACATTACTGTTGACGCTCGAAAATAATATGATCGCAAAGAGTGACTTGAGGCTATAATGGGATGAGGTTAAAATTATGTTTTCATGTCACCATTTGATGTCTATCTTCAAGATGATCAAAATAGATATGAAGATGATCCAAAACGGAGCTCAGATGCAAAAGGTACGACGATTTTGGAGATATCGGTGTTGACATCAGATTAAAGAATGACATGAAACTTATTTAAGATGTCCTTGGATGGGAAAATGTTAGATGCTTGGGAATTAGGAGCATTGGGAGTTGATCGTAAGTTGTAGCTGTGCTCTACGGGAGGGCGGGGCTTGAAGCCTCGTCGCCCCGTGGCAGGGAAGAGGAGAGGCGCATAGGGCGCTGGGTAACCTAGTTGTGTTTTTTCTTGCTTGATTCGTTCCTCCACAGGGAGGCAATATAAATAGTCAAGTTACATGACGACTCCTACTAGAAATAGAAATAGACTCCTACTTGTTTTAGGAACAGTAGGGAAAACCTTCTTTGGGACAAAAAACCCTTCTGTTCCCAAACCTGATACTAATTGATACTAATTTGGACACCCCCTGTCCGCTGGCCTCCTCTCTCTGGTTGTACGTCTCTTATATGTACGCCCGCACATGACATCTCCCCCTCTATTCTGAAACAGCTCGTCCTCGAGCTGGAAGCTTGGATAGCGTTCTTTGAAGGCTGGAACATCCTCCCATGAAGCATCAGACGCCAGTTGGTCCTCCCAGTGGATGAAAACCTGTTGCATACCCCTGAACAGTCTTGCACGCAGCGCCTTGGAAGGTGTGGGCTGAACACGGCCTTGGAAGATGGCTGGCAACACTGGTGGAGCATCTGGAGGAGGGCCTTGGTATTTCTTCAGAACACCCACATGGAAAACATCATGGATGCGGGCGCGGGGTGGAAGCTCCAAACGGTAGGCAACGGAATCAATTTTGGCAAGGACTTTGTAGGGACCAAAGTACTTAGGTGCGAGCTTTCCCTTTGCAGCAGATCCAAGGAACGTTGATGGACGGTGCTGCAAACGCAACCAAGCCCATTCGCCGACCTCAAACGGAAGTTGCCGATGCTTGCCATCATAGTAATGCTTGTAATGTTGCACAGCCTGAAGGAGACGGTCACGAACATCAATAAGGAACTGGTCGCAGTCTGCAATGTTGCGCTCCACAACCTGATTACGCAGCTCACCCGGTGAGTATGCACGGAGGGAAGGCGGATCACGACCATACACCACACGAAACGGCGTATCCTTGAGAGCGGTGTGGTAAGATGTGTTGTAACAGTACTCCGCCCATGGCAGCCACTGAAGCCACTGTCGGGGCCGATCACCAGTGAGGCAGCGTAAGTACATAGCAATTACCCGATTAACGGCCTCCGATTGGCCATCAGATTGCGGGTGAAAAGCTGAGCTCATGTTTAGGCGAGAACCAGAAGCAGCAAAGAGAGCCTTCCAAAAGCCAGAGGTGAAAACAACATCTCGATCAGAAACGATGGAGGCTGGTACGCCATGCAGACGAACAATGTCAGCAAAGAAGGCTTTGGCCACCGTCTCAGCTGTGTATGGATGCGCTAACGGAATGAAATGTGCGTATTTGTAAAAACGATCCACAACGGTAAGAATGACACATTTGCCGCCCACTTTTGGTAATCCCTCGATGAAGTCCATGGCAATGTCCTCCCAAATCCGAGATGGTACTGCCAAGGGCTGAAGCAAGCCTGCTGGATGGAGCTGCTCAGTCTTGTTACGCTGACAAACTAGGCAGTTGCGGATGTAGTCCTGAATAGCTGTCCGGGCCTGTGGTAGATGGAAGTCACGACGAAGACGGTGTAGCGATTTCTGAATACCCTCATGGCCGGTATCATGGGATGCTGCGAGTATATCTGCCACAAGTGGTGAGGCAGGTGGCACATAGGCACGATGCTCAAAGGTGACAATGCCATCGATGAGTGCCCATGGAGGTCCCAGCTCGCCGTTCTCTAGTTGTTCGCGGAATGCCATGAGAGCTGGGTCACTGTGTGCAGCCTGACGAAGTTCCTCAAATAGATCAAAGGCAGGACCGCTTATGGCGCACACACGGGCATCAGAAGTGTCGCGCCGTGATAGTGCGTCAGCCATAATATTCTGCCGGCCAGGCTTGTACTCCACGGTAAAATCAAAGCCCAAGAGCTTGCCAACCCAATGAGGTTGTGGGATAGTCGAGAGGCGCTGGTCCAGAAGGAACTTGAGGCTGTAGTGATCGGTTTTGACAACGAAGGCACGACCCCAGAGATATGGCCGCCAATGGCGCACAGCTTGTACGAGACCAATGAGCTCGCGCTCGTATGCAGCAAGGGAGACATGACAAAGAGCAATAGGCCGACTGAAGTAAGCAATGGGTCCCGCACCTTGGTGTAACACTGCGCCGAATCCCGAACCAGAGGCATCACATTCCACAATGAATGGCACGGTGAAATCCGGAAGTTGAAGCACTGGTGCTGTAGTTAGGGCAGTCTTCAATCTTGTGAAAGCATGTGTTGCCTCCTCTGACCAGAGAAATCCATCCTTTTTGAGCAACGCTGTGAGGGGTGCTGCAATAATGCCAAAATCACGGATGAACTTCCGATAGTAGCCGGCCAACCCGAAAAAACCGCGGACCGCACGAACTGTGCGCGGCACCGACCAGTCAACAACAACCATAACCTTTTGACTGTCCATGGCGACACCGTCGATGGAGATGACGTGACCGAGGTACATAACCGACTCCTCCCCAAAAGAGCACTTGGAGCGCTTGAGAAATAATTGGTGCTGGCGCATGAGCTCCAAAACGACTCGCACATGTCGAACATGCTCCAACCATGAAGCGCTATACACCAAAATATCATCAAAAAATACTAACACAAATTGGCGTAAATGGGGTCGAAGTACGTTGTTCATCAAAGCCTGGAAGGTTGCCGGCGCATTTGTGAGTCCAAAAGGCATGACGAGGAACTCAAACAGGCCCTCGTGTGTCCGGAACGCTGTTTTGTGGATATCCTCAATATGCATGCGCACCTGGTGATAACCAGATCGCAAGTCTAGCTTTGTGAAGAAGCGGGCACCCTTTAGCTCGTCCAGTAGCTCGTCTACTACAGGAATAGGGAACTTGTCCTTGATGGTGTTGGCGTTGATGCCACGAAAATCGATGCAAAATCACCAGGAGCTGTCGTGCTTCTTCACCAGAAGAACATGCGAAGAGAACTCAGAAGTGCTGCGGCGAATAAGGCCGCGCTCCAACATGTCCGCGCACTGTCTCTCAAGCTCGTCTTTTTGGATAGCCAGGTAGCGATATGGTCGAACAGCCACCGATGCGGTATCAGGCACCAAGCGGATGCGATGGTCGTGAGTGCGAGGCGGCGGCAGGCCCCGAGGCTCTGCGAAGATGGCAACGTATTCATTGAGGAGGCTGTCAAGAAGCTCCCGCCCGGAACAAGCGTGAATGTGGTGGGGTTGGGTTGACGCCGTGATACCGTACCACTCAACGCGATGGTCGGACTGCCAGAAGGACATCCAGAGACGTGTGAAGTCCCAAAGTATGGGCCCGAGTGTCTTGAGCCAGTGTGTCCCGAGAACGACGTCAAACCCACCCAAGGGGATGGCGTAAAGATCGACAAGGAAGTCTTCTTGGCCTATGGTGATGGCAGCCTACCGAACAAGACCACCACATGTGACGTGATCTCCATTGGCTACTGTTACACGGAGGCGGCGCCGTGTGGAGAAGTGGCTGCCCACTTGTGCAGCAAGCTCCTCGTTGATGAAATTGTGAGTGCTACCAGAGTCGAGGAGAGCGACCAATTCACGCTCACCTATATGGACCACTAGCTGCATTGTGTCGCTGGTACGTACACCGGTGATTGCGAGCAGCGAGATGTGTAGGTTGTCATCATTGTCTTCCTCGTTGTCGTCGGCGGACTTGATGTAGAAGAGGTGCTTGCAGCGATGTCCCCGGACATACTTCTCATCGCAGTTGAAGCATAGTCCCTTGTTGCGTCTGTCCTCCATCTCGACGGCGTTAAGCTTTTTGAAGACAGGTCCGCCCCCAGAAGAGGGGTCGCGTGCAGCAGCACCTGGGGCAGCTGGGACAAGGCGTGTAGGACGACCAGGGCGTGTCGGAGTGGCAGCAGTAACCGTGGTCACCATGGCAAGGTGCTCATAGGATACGACCATGTCCATAGCATCCTCAAGAGTAGCTGGACGCAGCAGCTCGACCTGTGTTTTTAGTGGCTCGCCCAGATTATTGGTGAAGATGTTGCGCTCCTCGTCATCTGGGATGGGGTTGATGCGGGACAAGAGTTGGAGGAACTGTTTGGTATACTCCGCCACCGATCCTGTACGACGGAGGGAGATGAGCTCACCGAAGGGATTGGCACGTGTGGGAGGGTCAAAGTGCTGGCTGACCCGCGCAACAAAGTCTGCCCAAGTTGGCCGGCCGATCTTCTCCTCTAGATGGCCATACCAAAGGGCAGTCACATCTGTTAGATGGTATGACGCCATCCAAGTCTTGTCCGTGTCAGGCGTTCGCTGGCCAAGGAAAAACAAATTGCATCTAGTCAACCATGGTCGAGGGTCGCCTTCACCGTTGTAGGTAGGGAAGTCGAGCTTGTAAAGGTGGGGTGGACGCTCGTCGGCGGAACCAAGTGGAGCCTGCAACCTGAGTTGACCTCCAGCGCGGGAAGCCGCTGATTGGGTGTCGACGGTAACGAGGGAAGGCTCGCCACGGCTCGCACGCTCCAACCTGGTGATGGCCACGTTTTGTGCGCGCTGAATCGCTGAATTCTATTCTGAACGCCGTCAGGGCGTCGGTGACATCCTTTAGGGCCTTGGTCATGTCGCTGCGGAGGAGTTCGACGCCCTCGGCCAGATCGCCCAGATTTTGCTGGACGTCCTCGAAATCTGCATGTTCCTTCGCAGCGAGGTCTTCGTGGGATTTAGGAAGATCAGGCTTCTTGGGAGAGGACGACATGGTTGCAGGCGCAACGGAGATCGATGAATCTGATACCAAATTGTCAGATGCTTGGGAATTAGGAGCGTTGGGAGTTGATCGTAAGTTGTAGCTGTGCTCTACGGGAGGGCGAAGCCTCGTCGCCCCGTGGTAGGGAAGAGGAGAGGCGCATAGGGCGCAGGGTAACCTACTTGTGTTTTTTCTTGCTTATTCGTTCCTCCACAGGGAGGCAATATAAATAGTCAAGTTACATGACGACTCCTACTAGAAATAGAAACAGACTCCTACTTGTTTTAGGAACAGTAGGGAAAACCTTCTTTGGGACAAAAAACCCTTCCGTTCCCAAACCTGATACTAATTGGTACTAATTTGGACACCCCTGTCCGCTGGCATCCTCTCTTTGGTTGTACGTCTCTTATACGTACGCCCTCACATGACAGAAAAGTTACAACTACAAAGTTCTTCGTCTCGTCGAAACAGACGATTTTGATATAAAAATCATCCCCATCCAAGATCGTATGTGAAAGTTACAACCAAAACGGCGCGCCGCAGCATTGTATGGCCGGATCATCCGTGCCGGGACCCAGATCATCCGGCCGGAGGTCGCTCAGATGACCTAGGCAACAGAAGGTTTACGCTGAAGCCGGATGATCTGGGTCTACTCCCAGATGATTCGGGTGAGGCCAGACGTCCGAACAGTTTTTCTGTTGCAGACTTTAGTAAACGGCCCTAAACACCCTCAAGATGGCCTTAGATCAAAAAGTGTTGCGTCTCGTCGAGGCGGTTGATTTTGATATAAAAATCATCTTAATTCGAGTACATTTGCAAAAGTTACAGCTTGATTAGTGAACTGTTGTAAGAAAACTGGGCTCGGCCGGATCATCCGGGCCTAGAGCCGGACATCAGGGCCGGAGGTCGTAAGAAATCCGAATCTGGTTAGATTTTGATGATTTGGACAGCAATGCAAGTCTTGTACGGGAAGTCCATCCGCCTCTTATATAGACACGAGGTGATGGCCGATTGAACAACACACAATCGAACAAATCAATCTATCACTTTTATCTTTACCTTTACCTTCTCCCTTGTTCTTCTTCTTCCTCGTTCTTCGTTCGTTCTTCTTCATTGCAGAGCGGCGAACCTCGAGGCCTAGGAGCGATCAGGTCGACCTAGGGCAGCCCATAGCCGCCGCGCGCCTGATGGGCCTCGAACCCCTCGTTGGATTACCCCAAGTGGAAGGTGTAAGATGCAGTAAGTAGAAGTGTTTTCCCCTAGCAAAGATGCCAAGGCTCGAATCCCCAGAGACTCCTAGGTTCAACAGGTAGGTGTCAACTGCTAACGGCGCAATTAGCAATCAACGTGGACCTGCACACAGATACAAATAACTTTGCTCCCAACAAGTACAGAGAGGTTGTCAATCTCTCCGGCCTTGTAGTTCACAAAGGGTTAAAAGCAATATGATAGTAGTGATAGATAGTGTTTTGCAATAGTAAGTAAAATAGCGAAAAGTAAAATAGTGTATGTGATCAATGATAGTAATATGGACCGGAGTCACATGATGTTCACTAGTGATGTCTCTCTCCCAAAAGACGATAAAACAACTATGTGAGGTAACAAATTACAGCTGGGCAATTGACAGGACCACGAACGCAAACCAATGCTGATTACATGCAAGAAAGGTTGAGGTTCAAAGCATGGGCGGTACGCCAAAGTAAGTAGACCGAAATCCATCAATATCTAGTACTAATCATCCACCTTGAGATATCTATCCAGAACATCTCGCTGGTATTAAGTTGCGAGTCCCACCCATAGTGTAAACTCAATGCAACAGACAACTGCATTAAAAGAACTTTGCGTAAAGTAAACAATCCTTGCACCCGCGGGCACAAGCACCGTTGTTTCCCCCCTTGTGGCTACAACACATCCCCTAGACTCATGTTTCTGTCACTCAAGCTAGTCATCGAGGGGCATGAACCCACAATCGAGCATAACGTTCCCTCTTGGAGTCACTACCTACTACTTGGCCAAAGCAATAAATAACAACGGAGAACATGCAAGAATTACTTATGAACTAAAATATAAAAGAGGTGAATCAAATATATTACTCAAGATCAATCTGAACATAATCTCATAATCCATCGGATCCCAGCAAACTCAACATAGCAACAGCATAAGGATTACACAGGTGCCTCGATCATGTAGGGCAGCTCACGAGGACTAATTAGTGAAGCACAAGAACGGGAGGAGAACATCACATAGCTACTGGTCATGGACTCATGGTCCAAGGGAGACTACTCACGAGTCATCCGGGAGGCGTCCATGGTGGTGGAGAAGCTCCCGGTGGTGATCCTCCCCTCCGGCAGGGTGCCGGGAAGAGTTCTCCTGGTGCTCCCGATCTTGGAAGCGGCGGCGGCGGCGGAACAGAGATGGGATCACGAAAAAGAAGTCCTGTTTCAAGGGTTACGGGGGACCCTTTAAATATCTGCCAAAGTAGGGCACCGAGGGGCTCTCGGGGGGCCGAGGCGCCCCTCGGCGCGGCCCAGGTGGGGGGGGCGCCCACAGGGCGCCTGGGGCCCCTGTGCCCCCCCAGGCTCCCCTTCGGAAGCAGTGTCGTTCCCGGAACGCTGATTTTTTATATATTTTTTCTGTATTTTTCTGGGCAGTTCTCGAAACGTGAAAACCTGAAATACAAAAACAGTCGAAAACAGAAACTGGCACTGGGGTGCACTGGATTAGTAAGTTAGTCCAAATATGATCAAAAGTGTATGGAAGTGTATGAATATCATAGCAATATCACCCAAAAGTGGCATGGAGCAAGCAAAAATTATAGATACGTTTTGGACGTATCAACATCCCCAAGCTTAATTCCTGCTCGTCCTCGAGTAGGTAAATGATAACAAGAATAATTTCTGTGGTGACATGCTATTAACCATATAAGACTTTCTCATAGTCATATGACAAAAGCTTACTGAGACAATGATTCTATAGTAATTAAGTTGTCTCAAGAGAAAATCACAAATGACTGAAAGATTTACAATATGAAACTGAAACATCAAAAAGATTTGCAATGAACATGATGTGCAAATATGATCAAGTGATATCTAGCTTGCCCCTTTTAGTGATGCAAAACATAAATGCAAGGGCACCTTCAAGGTTTAAGTGATGACTAGATACAATCATTTCAGAATAAACGATATCACAATCATGCAAAAGACAATGCTACTTTGGGACAATGCACATTACACTCAGAATGACAATCATGCTCTCAGTAGTTGATGCTTGAAGTGATAGAGCTTTTTATTCTGAAACATGGAAGCAATTGTGTCAACGGTAGTAGTACTTCATATGTGTCATGTATAAAACATCTTATAAGTTGCAAGCCTCATGCATCGAATACCAATAGTGCTCGCTCCTTGTCCTAATTAGCTCGGATCCCCATGGGTTATCATTGCATTGCATATGTTTTAACCTAGTGTCACAAAGGGGTACCTCTATGCCACCTGTACAAAGGTCCAAGGAGATAGATCGCATTTGATTTCTCGTTTTTGATAAATCTCAACTTGAGGACATCCATACCGGGACAACATAGAAAATAGATGATGGACTCCTGTTTAATGCATAAGCATATTCTCATGAGAGATTGAGGATTAAGGTCCAAGCTAAAACTTCCACCATGAGGCATGGCTTTGGTTGGCGGCCCAATGTTCTTCTCTAACAATATGCATATTAATTCAACCCACGGTAAATCACCCTTACTTCAGACAAGACGAACATGCATAGCAAACTCACATGATATTCAACAAAGTGTGACAGTTGATGGCGTCCCCAGAAACATGGTTACCGCTCAGCAAGCAACTCATAAGAATAAGATACATAAGCAACATATTCTTTACCACAATAGTTTTTAGGCTACTTTCCCATGAGCTATGTATTGCATGGTTAATTTGCTTAGTGCAGGTGGAGGTTAGCAAAAGACTGGGAGCGACCAACTAAGAGAGCAATGACGGTCATTATCATGCAGAGCGACAAAGCAATATTGAATCAGGCATGGTAGTTATATTGCTACTTAGAAACAAAAGATCATCAAGGCTTGATAGACTTTCTTTACAGTCTTGAATATGCGTGAGCATACGCCAAGTCAATCAAAATAAATTCTCGAAGGAAGATATTACTAAACCATACCATATCATAGGCAAACAAACCAAGTTGGTACTCCAATGACACATTGGGAACCCCCCAGCTATCTGAGATTAACCATAAGAAAACCTGAACTACTAAGCACCATCATGAAAGTAGCATATTTATCATAGACATATTAACCCATGCAACGGAAGCAAACTCTCTTAATAAGGTGAGCATGGTAATTAAAAAGAGTTCAAGCAACCAACTAAATAAAAGCTCTTTGAAAAGATAAGCATGAATACTAAGAGCAAAGCACGATAGTAGCTATTACAAGATAAAGAACACACACAACATAGATAGACATGAAAATTCTATGTAATGTTCTAGGTAGAGGTGGAGCGTGTTTCTCTCCCACATAAAGGAATGCTGAGTTCCGACTCGTTATGAAAAACTAAAAAGAAAACTAAAAGCAAGACGCTCCAAGCATAGCACATAACACATGAAGTGATAAAAATATAGCGGAACGAAAGACGAACTGATAATGTTGATGGAGAAGGGGATGCACGGGGGGCATCCCCAAGCTTAGACGCTTGAGTCTCCTTGAATATTTCTTGGGGGTGCACGGGGGAATCCCCAAGCTTGAGCGCTTGACACTCCTGAATCTTTTTATCATCTTCCCTCGCACACTTGAAAACTCCCTTCATACATAACTCATTCATAATCTGATTAGCGAGGTTAGTACCCTTAATAAAATAATTATACCTTGCTGGAAATAAGGATATTCTTGAAGTTCTACTGTTTCTCAAGATTGCCAAAAGGTTTTTGCAAAGAAAAAGCAAGTTCTCAATTTGCAAAGTGAAGGTAAGGCAAAACAGGACAGAATCTGTGAAAAACAGAACAGCAGGCAGTAATTGACCTGTTCGGGATACTTCTGCAACTCAAATGAAAAAACTCAGAACTGACGCACGAAAGACAATTATATAGAGAACACTGTCGAAAAAATTCAGACCAAAAAGATGATCTGGTGATTTTATACGAATTTTTCTATCCAAGGACAGAATCTGTTTCCTGGACAGCACCTCACAACTTTTGAACTTTCTAGCAATCAGAGGCTATACTTGGCACAAATATGAAAAGCAAAGATACAATGATGATGCTACAGCAGTAAACAACATCAAGACACAACAAAAGCAAAAAATTTATTCATGTGGGCTGCCTCCCAAAAGCGCTTTCTTTTATGCCTTTAAGCTAGGCATAATGCATAGATCAAGTTTTATCAAAAGTAAAAGAATAACTAGCCCGTACAACGGACTCAAAAGGTAACTTGACCTTCTTACGAGGGAAGTGTTCCATCCCTTTATTGAGAGGAAACTGAAATTTTATATTACCCTCTTTCATGTCAATGACAGCACCAACGGTGCGCAAAAAGGGACGTCCCAAAATAATTGGACATGAAGGATCACATTCAATATCCATAATAGTGAAATCAACGGGCACATAATTATCATTGACAACAATAAGAACATCGTCGATCCTCCCCAAAGGTTTCTTTATGGAAGAATCAACGAGACGAACACCAAAAGAACAAGAATCATAAGGTTTCAATTTAAGCATATCATATATCCTTTTGGGCATAACAGAGGTACTAGCACCAACATCACATAATGCATAACAAGAGAAGTCATTCAAATAAATTTTTATCATAGGATCCCAACCATCCTCTAGCTTTCTAGGTATGGAGGCTTCTACTCTAAGTTTCTCCTCCCTAGCTTTGATGAGAGCATTAGTGATATGCTCTGTGAAGGCAAGGTTAAGCGTGCTAGTGCGAGGGTCTCTAGACATTTTGTGAAGGAAATCAATAACTTCTGTAAGAGTGCAATTATCAAAATCAAGGTCACGAGCATCAAGTAAAGTGGTAGAGGTGTCCTTAAGGCTCACCTGTTTGGTAGTTGACATAGCATCACCATTAATAGGTCCATTGGGACCAGGAGTACATTGGGTGCTAAGAGTGTGAACATTCTCAATAACTTGGATAGTAGCAATAGTGTGGTGGGTAGGAAGGCTCTTAATTCTTTCCTCTTCCTCCCTTTCTCTAGCCCATCTCTCTTTAAGCTTAGCCATCATCCTAATATTTTCATTGATTTGCACTTGAGTAGCATTAATAGGGATGACTTCCTTCTCCTTAAGAGAAGAAGTTTCAATTTTCAGCAATTTTAACTCATTGGCTAAGTGGTCCACCTTAAAAGAAAGATCATCTAGTTTATGTAGTCTCTCTTCTAAATTCTTATTAAAGGCTTTTTGGGTAGTGATGAAATCTCTAAGCATGGTCTCTAGTTCAGTATTGAAGTTCTTGGTACTAGGATAAGCATTATTGTTCCCATAAGAGTTAGAGGGGAACGGTCTAGAATTGTTACCAAAGTTACTCCTATAAGCATTGTTGTTGAAATTGTTTCTAGAGATAAAGTTAACATCTACTTGTTCTTGAGCAATCAAAGAATTCAAAGGAACATCACGAGGATCAACAGTAGATTGCTTCGAAAGTAGAGACATGATCAAGTCAACTTTTTCATTGAGGGAGGAAATCTCCTCGACAGAGTTTACCTTCCTACCTGTTGGAGCGCGTTCGGTGTGCCATTGGGAATAGTTGGTCATCATCTCATCGAGAAGCTTTGTGGCAGCACCAAGTGTAGTTGACATAAAAGTTCCTCCCGCGGCCGAATCTAACAAGTTCCGCGAGGTAAAGTTCAAGCCTGCATAAAAAGTTTGGATAACCATCCAAGTAGTCAAACCATGAGTAGGGCAGTTTTTGATAAGAGACTTCATACGTTCCCAAGCTTGGGCAACATGTTCATTATCCAATTGTTTAAAATTCATAATGTTACTTCTAAGTTGGATAATTTTAGCAGGTGGATAGTATTTTCCAATAAAAGCATCTTTGCACTTGTCCCATGAATCTATGCTATTTCTAGGCAAAGACTGAAACCAAATTTTAGCTCCTCCTCTCAAAGAGAAAGGAAAAAGGTTAAGCTCAACAATATTACCATCTATTTCTTGGTACTTTTGCATATCACAAAGTTCTACAAAGTTGTTCAAGTGTAAAGCAGCATCATCTCCAGCACCGGAGAATTGATCTTTCATGACTAAGTTAAGTAAAGCAGGTTTAATTTCATATGAAGGTGCTGAAGTGGCAGGTGTAGTGATAGGTGTGCTGATAAAGTCATCGTTGTTGTGACTAGTGAAGTCACACAACTTGGTGTTCTCGGTGGAACCCATAGTAGCAAGCAAGCAAGATAACTGTTTTTGTGATTTTCGATAAAAGGAACTAAAGCAAATAATGGAAGGTAAACTAACAAGACTAATAAGTAAAGGTAAAAGATAGCATGCAACTCCCCTATCCTGAAGAGTGGAGTCCCCGGCAACGGCGCCAGAAAATACTCCTTGATGGGCCTCGAACCCCTCGTTGGATTACCCCAAGTGGAAGGTGTAAGATGCAGTAAGTAGAAGTGTTTTCCCCTAGCAAAGATGCCAAGGATCGAATCCCCAGAGACTCCTAGGTTCAACAGGTAGGTGTCAACTGCTAACGGCGCAATTAGCAATCAACGTGGACCTGCACACAGATACAAATAACTTTGCTCCCAACGAGTACAGAGAGGTTGTCAATCTCTCCGGCCTTGTAGTTCACAAAGGGTTAAAAGCAATATGATAGTAGTGATAGATAGTGTTTTGCAATAGTAAGTAAAATAGCGAAAAGTAAAATAGTGTATGTGATCAATGATAGTAATATGGACCAGAGTCACATGATGTTCACTAGTGATGTCTCTCTCCCAAAAGACGATAAAACAACTATGTGAGGTAACAAATTACAGCTGGGCAATTGACAGGACCACGAACGCAAACCAATGCTGATTACATTGCAAGAAAGGTTGAGGTTCAAAGCATGGGCGGTACGCCAAAGTAAGTAGACCGAAATCCATCAATATCTACTACTAATCATCCACCTTGAGATATCTATCCATAACATCTCGCTGGTATTAAGTTGCGAGTCCCACCCATAGTGTAAACTCAATGCAACTAACAACTGCATTAAAAGAACTTTGCGTAAAGTAAACAATCCTTGCACCCGCGGGCACAAGCACCGTTGTTTTCCCCCTTGTGGCAACATCACATCCCCTAGATTCATGTTTCTGTCACTCAAGCTAGTCATCGAGGGGCATGAACCCACAATCGAGCATAACGTTCCCTCTTGGAGTCACTACCTACTACTTGGCCAAAGCAATAAATAACAACGGAGAACAGGCAAGAATTACTTATGAACTAAAATATAAAAGAGGTGAATCAAATATATTACTCAAGATCAATCTGAACATAATCTCATAATCCATCGGATCCCAGCAAACTCAACATAGCAACAGCATAAGGATTACATAGGTGCCTCGATCATGTAGGGCAGCTCACGAGGACTAATTAGTGAAGCACAAGAACGGGAGGAGAACATCACATAGCTACTGGTCATGGACTCATGGTCCAAGGGAAACTACTCACGAGTCATCCGGGAGGCGTCCATGGTGGTGGAGAAGCTCCCGGGGGTGATCCTCCCCTCCGGCAGGGTGCCGGGAAGAGTTCTCCTGGTGCTCCCGATCTTGGAAGCGGCGGCGGCGGCGGAACAGAGATGGGATCGCGAAAAAGAAGTCCTGTTTCAAGGGTTACGGGGGACCCTTTAAATATCTACCAAAGTAGGGCACCGGGGGGCTCTCGGGGGGCCGAGGCGCCCCCCCGGCGCGGCCCAGGGGGGGGGGGCGCCCACAGGGCGCCTGGGGCCCCTGTGGCCTCCCCAGGCTCCCCTTCGGAAGCAGTGTCGTTCCCGGAACGCTGATTTTTTATATATTTTTTCTGTATTTTTCTGGGCAGTTCTCGAAACGTGAAAACCTGAAATACAAAAACAGCCGAAAACAGAAACTGGCACTGGGGTGCACTGGACTAGTAAGTTAGTCCAAATACGATCAAAAGTGTATGGAAGTGTATGAATATCATAGCAATATCACCCAAAAGTGGCATGGAGCAAGCAGAAATTATAGATACGTTTTGGACGTATCAACGCCCTGACAGGGTCCCTCCCGGGCGTGTGGGGTTTTGGGTCTACAAAAGCGCCCGCCGGATTGCTTGCGTACCGTGCTTCCGGACGGGTCTCCTTCAACGTGAGCTGCGGTGCATCATCCCCGGTGTCAAGGGTACACGGTGACGTGTTCGTGTGCCAACACACTTTTTGGCGACTCAGCTGGGGACGAAGCTTTGAACGGTCTCCGGCCTGTTCTTGCGACGAAGAGATCGTCATCTAGGGTTTGCAATCTACAAAGGTAATATAAATACTCAATTCACATATGTCACATATGTAGATGCAAATAATGCATATGTTGTTGCTAGATCATATAATGAGCATAATGTATCGGCTAGCCCTAGCTTTATCAATCATGCATCTAATTATGTGCAAGAGCCATCTAATTATGTGCAAGAGCCGATGCAACAAAATATTCATGCGTCTACCTCATATAATTTTAGCAACTTGCAACACATGTATTCCAACTCCCATGCATCAGCAACCCCACAAATCCATATGCCGATGAACAGCATGACGAGTTCGGTTAATCAAGCTGAAACACCTGACATAGGAACTTCCGACAGTATGCAAAAAAGTGTTCCACCTTTTTATTCATCGGCAACCAACTTGCAATATGTTAATACAAACATGCCGGTGGATAGGGGAATTGGCCATGCTACTACTAGTTATCCGGCCAATTACCCTCAATCATCATATGCTACATCTCATGCTTCTTATTTTTTGACACCATATGCAATTATAGGTATTCATAATTCGGCTTCGCACCTTCACGCTGATAGCCGAATAAGTGAAAATTCTATGGGATCACATGTGTCTTCACCTAGTACCATAGCATACAATGTTTCCCCTGCACAATTACAGAATTTTGGTCGTTACCGAAAGAGTCTAAAAGTGTCCGGGGGCAATTCTATCCAGATTGGGTCATTAATAAAAATCTTACGTCTTTTTGGAACGAATGCAATGTTGTTCTAAATGAATTAATAAAAGAGGGAAAGCCTATTAATTCTGCTGCAATACAAGCTAGATTATGTAAAAAATAGAAAGAATTGAGTGTGGATAGAATTATCAAAAAGAGTGGTGATTGGGATAACAAAGTTAATTCGGTTATTGAAAATACCGAATCAAATATTAAGTATGCCAAATCTGTTCTAGAAAAAGAGGACAACAAGGTGTTGGGGAGCTATTCTAAAGAGGAACAACATACCGTTGAAGTAACGCAACCATCATGCTTTCCCAACGTGTTTGAAAAGGTATGTCTAGCAAGTGATTTACCTATCTTCCGATTTGGTCACAACTTTATTATTGATGCTTCTATAAGAAAAATTCTCATAAGTAATTTTGAAAGACCAATGAAGAAGGGTAATTTACTTGTTAGCAATAAAATTGTTATAGAACATATCGGTCAATCTATTGTGCCATTTACAAAGACCGATAGTGATTTATTATTGCAGCCAAAGTTTTTCCCATTGCTTTATTTAAAATTCACATCTAGTTGGGTAGCTTTGCTTGCTTCATACTTGGCTTACGCATGGCCTCAATTGAGACATGTATGTTCTAACTACTATGATTTCAGAAATTTAAAGCCAATGTTATACTCTGTTGAGAAAACCGATGATGGTATATTTTCGTTTTCAAAGACATCGGAGATAGAGTGCAAAACACAATGCATAGCCGGATGGGGTAATGCAAAATCTGAACCATTCGTTTGCTTAACTTCAAAGCCGTTCTCACAGCAAGATCGGCTAGAGAATAAATAGTTTACCTTCAATTCAAGCATGTGTGATCAAATATTTGATTTGTTGCTGAAAAATAATTACATAAGAATTCTTGATCACCATGTCAAGCCATCAATTCAAGGACGAATGTATTGTAGGTTGCATCATTCATTCAAACATAATTTTGAGGATTGCAATATGTTTCATCAAGTAGTCAAATCGGCCATTGATAAAGGACGATTGAGATTTGTTGAGACACCAAAGGATGACCAGTCTATTTCGATTGGTCCTGATGGCAAAAAGTTTTTGTATTGGCTTCTTCAAGATGATTCATTAAATGATGAGAAGGAAAACACAGTGGATAATGGGATCAAGTTTTCAAGTAAAGAAGTTGTTCAAGAGCACAATGAAGATATTCTTGAAGGTGGGAATTCCATCAAGGTTGAACAGAAGACGCCAAGTACTGGGGGGGGGGCAACAAGAAAATTCAAATATCAATGCAAGCGCAACCAAAGAAAGCAAAGGCCGAGGTAAGCACAAAGGTAAAAAGCCGAAAGTCACTTTCGCGCAACTATTGGGAAAATACCAAAATACGAGTGAAGAGAAAAGTGCTTATCGACCAAGCAATTCAAAAGCATCAAGATCACCCCCTAGGCGCAAATATGAAGATCGGTATTGGCAAAATGATAATTTTTATGCAACATATTCATATCCTTATTTTGGGGCGCCAATGCCAATCTCTTGGATGCCTCCCTATGCTCATGTAGATCCATATCCATCATGGGACATGTACGATACAAGGGCACATTCTCCATCTTATTTTAGAGCATCTCACCAATATTGTGCAGCTCCGAGAAGATCAACATCTGAACAATCACATGTCAAAGGCCATTTCAATCATAAGGAATCGGTCCGGAATTCAAGGAAGAGGAAAGAGGTGGTCAGGCAAGTATATCGAGTTAAAAAGATGGTCGCAAGAGTGCCAATTCAGATTTGATCTTAAAGGATAAAGAGCCAATTAGAGTGTTGACATTGGCTACAAAAGGCAATGAGATGGAGCAATCAATTATCGAGAATCAGAGTGCCAAATCTGAAGAAAAGAAGTTCAGAGTGCACAAGGTAAAACAAGAATTGCCATGGCTTCAAACAAAATCGCAGCCGGGGTGCCTACTCGGCTTATCATATTGGCAAAATAAGAAATTACAAAAATTTAGTGCATAAGAGCTTGAAAAGAGAAACATGGCATGGGTTCCCAAAGGAAGTACTCAAAAGAAGAATGGTGTGCAAGCTTCCATCGCAAGAAGTGTGACAAAGGTAAAGAAGGAAAATAGTGAAAATTATGAATGACCAAGCCGAAGGTTTCAACGTCCTCAGTGCACACATTATCCACATTCTCCAACTATGCCATTTATGCTGGTGACATGGAATTCATCCTAAGGTATGAATGGTTACCCTCCATGGACTTATTTTGATCCATGGACGCAATATAACTTCTTACATCATGCAAGGGTTTTACCACATCATCATTCATTTGATTAGCTGCATTTTGTTGCTGATCCATTGTAATGCGCAGGATGCGACTATATCTCTTACGTGTCGAGGCACGAGTTAGAGACATAAGCACATTCTGGAATGATCGCAAGCGTGGTATCTTTGCACAACTCATGTAAAGAACATGGATGAAAGAGTAAAATAATTGGCTTACACTCACCACGTCACACAATGAATACAATAGCATACATTCATCCAAATAACACAGGGTCCGACTACGGACGAAATCCAAACGAGAAAAGATACCACAACCACAAGTCCCGATCGCTCCTAGTAGGAACCACTACTGATCATCGGGATACGTTACATAAAAACAACCACGCTCTTCATCGAACTCCTAGTGAAGTTCTTGTCCATCTCCTACATCGTTCTCGGCTATACCAGCATCTGGTGTGTGTTGTAATCTGTGAGTCATAAGGGCTCGGCAATCCCATTCCCAAGTATCAAAACTAACAAAGCCTTTAGATGTGGAGAGGTAATAAAGTATCTGCAGCAAGCACTAAGCAACTAGCTTACAAATCCAGAGCGAGATGAAGATATTGTTGGGGATCGTTGCAGAAATTAAAAAATTTCTACGCATCACCAAGATCAATCTATGGAGAGACTAGCAACAAGAGAGAGGGGAGTGCATCTTCATACCCTTGAAGATCGCGATGCGGAAGCGTTACAAGAACGTGGATGAAGGAGTCGTACTCGTAGCGATTCAGATCACGGTTGATTCTGATCTAAGTGCCGAACAACGGCGCCTCCACGTTCAACACACGTACAGCCCGGGGACGTCTCCTCCTCATTGATCCAGCAAGGGGAGAGGAGAAGTTGAGGGAGAGTTCCAGCAGCACGAAGGCGTGGTGGTGGAGCTTGCAGTTCTCCGGCAGGGCTTCGCCAAACACTACTACTACTATGGAGGTGTTGGGGAGGGAGAGGGCTGCACCAGAGGAAGGGGTGCGGCTCCTATGCGCCTCCCCACTATATATAGGGGTGGAGGGGGCTGGTTTCTTGCCCTCCAAGTCCATTGGGGCGTTGGCAAAGGTGGGGGAACGAAATCCCATCATTTCCCTTCCCCACCGATTGTTATCCCCCCTTTTTTTAGGGATCTTGATCTTATCCCTTCGGGATATGATCTTATTCCTTCTAAGGGGGGATCTTGGTGCGCCTTGACTAGGGGTGTGGGGCCTTGCCCCCACTACCCACGTTCATGTGGGTATCCCCATGCAGGTGGCCCCCACTCTGGAACCTTCTAGAACCTTCCCGGTACAATACCGAAAAATCCAGAACATTTTCCGGTGGCCAAAATAGGACTTCCCATACATAAATCTTTACCTTCGAACCATTCCGGAACTCCTAGTGACGTCCGGGATCTCATCCGGGACTTGGAACAACATTCGGTAACTGCACACTAATTCCCATAACAACTCTAACGTCACCGAACCTTAAGTGTGTAGACCCTACGGGTTCGGGAATCATGCACACATGACCAAGACAACTCTCTGGCCAATAACCAACAGCGGAATCTGGATACCCATGTTGGCTCCCAAATGTTCCACGATGTTCTCATCGGATGAACCACGATGTCGGGGATTCAATCAATCCTGTATACAATTCCCTTTGTCAATCGGTACGTTACTTGCCCGAGATTCGATCGTCGGTATCCCAATACCTCGTTCCATCTCGTTATCGGCAAGTCACTTTTACTCGTTCCGTAACACATCATCCTGTGATCAACTCTTTGGTCACGTTGAGCTCATTATGATGATGTCCTACCGAGTGGGCCTAGAGATACCTCTTTGTCACACGGAGTGACAGATCCCAGTCTCGATTCGTGCCAACCCAACAGACACTTTCGGAGATACCCGTAGTGTGCTTTATAGCCACCCAGTTACGTTGTGACGTTTGGCACACCCAAAGCATTCCTACGGTATCCGGGAGTTGCACAATCTCATGGTCTAAGGAAATGATACTTGACATTAGAAAAGCTTTAGCAAACGAACTACACGATCTTTTGCTATGCTTAGGATTGGGTCTTGTCCATCACATCATTCCCCTAATGATGTGATCCCGTTATCAACGACATCCAATGTCCATGGTCAGGAAACCGTAACCATCTATTGATCAACGAGCTAGTCAACTAGAGGCTTACTAGGGACATATTGTGGTCTACGTATTCACACATGTATTACGGTTTCCGGTTAATACAATTATAGCATGAACAATAGACAATTATCATGAACAAGGAAATATAATAATAACCATTTTATTATTGCCTCTAGGGCATATTTCCAACAGTCTACCACTTGCACTAGAGTCAATAATCTAGCTCACATCACTATGTGATTGTAATGAATCCAACACCCATGGGGTTTGATCATATCTCGCTTGTGAGAGAGGTTATTAGTCAACGGGTCTGAACCTTTCAGATCCATGTGTGCTTTACAAATCTCTATGTCATCTTGTAGATGCATCTACCTTGCGCTACTTGGAGCTATTCCAAATAACTGCTCTACTATACGAATCCGGTTTACTACTCAGAGTCATCTGGATTAGTGTCAAAGTTTGCATCGACGTAACCCTTTACGACGAACTCTTTTACCACCTCCATAATCGAGAGAATTCCTTAGTCCACTAGTTACTAAGGATAAGTTTGACCGCTGTAATGTGATCCATTCCTGCATCACTCTTGTACCCCTTGATTGACTCATGGCAAGGCACACTTCAGGTGCGGTACACATCATAGCATAATGTAGAGCCTATGTCTAAAGCATAGGGGACGACCTTCGTCCTTTCTCTCTCTTCTGCCGTGGTCAGATCTTGAGTCTCACTCAATGCTCACACCTTATAACACAGCCAAGAACTCCTTCTTTGCTGATCTTATTTGAACTCCTTCAAAATCTTGTCACGGTATGTATTCATTTGAAAGTACTATTAAGCGTTTTTTATCTATCCTTTTAGATCTTGATGCTCAATGTTCAAGTAGCTTAATCCAGGTTTTCCATTGAAAAACACTTTTCAAATAACCCTATATGCTTTCCAGAAATTCTACATCATTTCTGATCAACAATATGTCAACAAAATATACTCATCAGAAATTCTATAGTGCTCCCACTCACTTCTTTGGAAATACAAGTTTCTCATAAACTTTGTATAAACCCAAAATCTTTGATCATCTCATCAAAGCGCATATTCCAACTCCGAGATGCTTACTCCAGTCCTTAGAAGGATTGCTGGAGCTCTGCATACTTGTTAGCATCTTTTAGGATTGACAAAAACCTTCTGGTTGTATCACATACAACCTTTCCTCAAGAAAATTGTCAAGGAAATAATGTTTTGACATCCTATCTGCAAGATTTCATAAATAATGCAGTAACTGCTAATACAATTCCAATGGACTCTTAGCATCGCTATGAGTGAGAAAGTCTCACCGCAGTCAACTCCTTGAACTTGTCGGAAAACATCTTAACGACAAGTCGAACTTTCTTAATGGTGATACTTACCATCATTGTCTGTCTTCGTTTTAAAATCCATCTGTACCCAATAGCCTTACGACCATCAAGTAGTTCTTCCAAAGTCTATACTTTGTTTTCACACACGGATCCTCTCGGATTTTATGGCCTCGAGCCATTTGTCGGAATCCAGGCCCACCATCGTTTCTCCATAGCTCGTAGGTTCATTGTTGTTTAGTAACATGACCTCCAAGACAGGATTACGTACCACTCTGAAATAGTACGCATCCTTGTCGACCTACGAGGTTTGGTAGTGACTTGTCCGAAGTTTCATGATCACTATCATCAGCTTCCACTTCAATTGGTGTAGGCGCTACAGGAACACTTCCTGTGCCCTGCTACACACTGGTTGAAGTGACGGTTCAATAACCTCATCAAGTCTCCACCATCCTCCCACCCAATTCTTTCGAGAGAAACTTTTCCTCGAAAAAGGACCCGTTTTTAGAAACAATCACTTTTGCTTCCGGATCCAAAATAGGAGGTATACCCAACTATTTTGGGTGTCCTATGAAGATGCATTTATCCGCTTTGGGTTCGAGCTTATCAGGCTAAACACTTTTCACATAAGAGTTGCAGCCCCAAACTTTTAAGAAATGACAGCTTAGGTTTATCTAAACCATACTTCATACGGTGTCATCTCAACGGAATTACGTGGTGCCCTATTTAAAGTGAATGCGGTTGTCTCTAATGCCTAACCCATAAACGATAGTGGTAATTCGATAAGAGACATCACGGTTTGCACCACATCCAATAGGGTGCAGCTATGATGTTCGGACACACTATGACACTATGGTGTTCCAGACGGCATTAGTTGTGAAACAATTTTCACAATGTCTTAGTTGTGTACCAAACACGTAACTCAGATATTCATGTGTATGATCATATCATAGACATTTTATCCTCTTGTCACGACGATCTTCAACTTCACTCTGAAATTACTTGAACCTTTCAATAATTCAGACTTGTGTTTCATCAAGTAAATATACTTAGAATCTACTCAAATCATCTGTGAAGTAAGAGCATAACGATATTCACTGCGTGCCTCAGCACTCATTGGATTGCACACATCAAATGTATTACTTCCAACAAGTTGCTCTCTTGTTTCATCTCACTGAAAATGAGGCCTTTCAGTCATCTTGCCCATGTGGTATGATTTGCATGTCTCAACTGATTCAAAATCAAGTGAGTCCAAACGATCCATCTGCATGGAGTTTCTTCATGTGTATAAACCAATAGACATGGTTCGCATGTCTCAAACATTTCAAAAAACTAGTGACTCCAAAGATCCATCAACATGGAGCTTCTTCATGCGTTTTATACCAATATGACTCAAATGGCAGTGCCACAAGTATGTGGTACTATCATTACTATCTTATATCTCTTGTCATGAACATGTGTATCACTACGATCGAGATTCAATGAACCATTCATTTTAGGTGCAAGACCATTGAAGGTATTATTCAAATAAACAGAGTAACCATTATTCTCCTTAAATGAATAACCGCATTGCGATAAACATAATCCAATCATGTCTATGCTCAACGCAAACACCAAATAACAATTATTTAGGTTTAACACCAATCTCGCTGGTAGAGGGAGCATGCGATGCTGTAACATCCCAAATTTTCAATTTGGGATGTTATACATATATCATACTACATTGCATATTTAATTGCATTTGTGCGCGGCGATCCTCGAAAATTCTAAGCAACTCAAGGACCTACGGGGAGAGTTGGGAATTTTACCGTTTTTGTATTTGAGTTTTCTCGAATACCGGTATGAGGATCACGTTGGTTTTAATTATTTTCTCTTCCTAAAAATATTTCTTGATAAAATATATGAGCGGAGATAATATGACTTCTCCAAAATAAAATAAATATTGGAGGAAAAATATTAAAATCATTTTTGTTTTTATTCGGATTTATTTGCGATTTTATTTGCATAGGAAAAAATGCGCGTTTTTCAAAATTGCATTTAGGTTCAGGAAAAATGTTCACTTGGTCCTATATTTTATTAGAGGACGGTGAAAATTTATTTTGGAATTTTTGGAGCTCGTTTAGTATTTTATTTTTGTGTTTTTCGGCGTCAGGATATTTTTTTTAAAAAAAAAGTTCAGTTCGGACCGAACTGGGCCGAAGGCCCAGCCAACCCTTAGCGCCGCCGCCTTCGTCGCCGTGGCCGAGTCGGACTCCCGCCAGAGTCCGAGCCGCCGCCGAGTCAGCCTCGCCGCCCCCTTGCGCAAGCAAGCACCCCCGGCTCCTATATAAGCCGAGCCCACCCTCTCACCGCCTCCACACCATCGCCGCGAGCGCCGCCCGTCGCCGTGCCCGCCGCTGCACCGCACTCCGTCGCCGCGCCAACCGCCAACCGCCACGCCTTGCCCCGCCGGAGCCGCCGCCGCCCGCGCAGGTCGCCGCCGTGCCCTCGACCCGCTCCGTTAACCGCCGCCCGACCCGTCTAGGTAAGGGCCAATTTTTCCTTTTAGACCGTTCGTTTTTTTAAACCTAGATCTGTTTTTTTTTAAATAGATCAGTTCGGTTTTTTTTGGTTTAGTTAGTTTGCGGACGTTCATTTTAACGAACGTTGTTCGCCCGTTAGCCGCAGACAGCGAATGTTCGTTCGTTAGCCTGTTCATCAGTTTTCTTTTTCAGGGCCTTTTCCGCGATTATTTTCGATCGCGATCTCTGCCCTGATCTTGTTTTTCGGTTTTCTTTTCGCTCGAGAGTCGGAATCAGGTGATTCAAAATCCAAGATCTTCGTCTCAAAGCCCTCTTTCTGTTTAACTAACTTTAACAAGGTTTTGTGTGGGGACCCCGACTTAGAAGTCGAGATCACCGAATGCACATGTACAGTGATCCCAGAGATCAATGCTCACTGAACACACAGAAGCTGAATAACAAGAGTCTTACATCCATACATATCGTCTTACACAAATTAAGGCCATTATGGCCAAGTCTTACATAGATAAAGCCTCAAGGGCTGAATAGCAAATAACTCAAATAGCAGAAGTCTTCGATAATAGGTAGAACCCATGCCATCTGCCTTAACCCTACAGGCATTCTGACTGGGATAGCGTCCTAGTTCGCATGTTCGTCTCCAAAGAACTCTTCACCATATTCCTGTTCCTCCATGCCTGGCCAATTAAATAACCAGTGGCAAGCCAATGAGTACTTTGAATGTACTCGCAAGCAACCCATGATGTGGTTCAAAATAACAATGCGAACTGAGCAATAATGAGCATTCTAGCAATGGGCTAGAATAAATATTCTACCATCAAGTTTATGCATCAATAAACTCGCGTAACCTCGAAGACAGGTTACCGATATCAACATGAATATGATTCAACTCATCGAGTCAAGTCACCACCTTGACTCATCACACACACATACTTTCACCGATGAAGTAAAATTCTGGACATAGTTTAAGTAGCACCACCCAACTGTCCATGACCGTGGACACGGCTATTCGAATAGTTCTACACTCTGCAGAGGTTGCGCACTTTACCCACAAGATCCGGGGAACTTCCGTGTCATCCACGACCCGCGGTACCTCAAGTACCCGGGGTAAGCACCCGGTCATTATCTTTCCTTAGACGACACTAACATAGAGTCCACTCGTTGGTACACGGCCCTCGAGTACAAACAATAGATCACGGGACTTGCCCTAATTTCAATGTCACGCGTACCCGAAGGGACCAATGGTGTGTCTGGTGCCCTGTAAAAACAGTCATGGCCGTCTATCCAAGCACGACCCCGTCCCGGGAAAGACCTCAAGTCTTCCCGTCACTAGTAATGCGGGCACCATGCTAGTATCGACCTAAGTAATCAATAAAGCCCCGTCCCATAAGGGGTAGTGTGGTTGCACATGTTTGGTTGGGACGATAGTCACACATAAATCTAATCCATTATTTTACCCATGCACAAGATTTACCGGCACATCACTTCTTCCTCAAGTGATGACCTAACTCAACATCACCCTCGGGCATTAGGGGCACCCGATGGGTTCATGCAAAGATTTCAACCACGAAGGTTCATGTCACACATGCATCACTAAACATCACTACTAACTATTTGCATGTTATCTAGCACATAGCAAGATCAAGATCGTGGCATGCATCATGTGGTGGTTCAACTAGGTCACCATCGTAACCCTATCATCATGCATCGGAAACAAACGGGTTCCGAAGAACAAGTGTATCATGGTCAAAGGGCTGCTTGCCTGGATTGGCTTGGTCTTCAAAGTCTTCAAATCCTTCTCCTTCTCCTTCTTCAGCAACTTCGTCAAATACGGTATCTATACGTCGCATAATAACAACGGAAAAATAAGACCACAACTAAAACAGAAAAATCAAAGTGCTCAGAAAAATGTCAACTTATTTTTGTTAAATACTAGAGGGAAATCTAAGATGGGGAAAATTCTTAGTTGGACTTTTGGAGTAACAGAATGGAATCTAATGATTTTAGAACAGGAGTTTTATTGCTCAAATTTGAATTTAAATTTGAACAGAACAAAAAAGTTTCATGGATGTGTGTGAAAGTGACACCATTAAATAGGTTGGAATATTACAAGATTTTAGGAGTTGGAATCATTTCATTTGGACCAATATTCATTTATGTAAAAATGTTTGAAAGAATTACAGAAAGAAAAAGGAGAAAATGCCCTGTGCAGCTGGGCTAGAGGGGCCACAGTGTACGGCCCAGGGCATCCAGCCCGGCCGCTCGGGCGCCAGCGTGCGCACGTCAGGTTTTCGAACCTGACGGGCGGGGCCCGGCGGTCAGCGGCTGTGAGGGGAGGGAGAGAGGGGTGAGGATGATAGGCGGGGCCCGCCTGTCATCTCCAACCTCACGGCCACGGCGACGACGAGCTCACCGGCGTTGATTCCGGCCATGGCGACGGCAACAGAGGGCAGGAACGGATTCAGCGTCGAGTTGCGGAGGCAGTGGTGGTGGTGCGGCACGCCGGGGAGGTCGGGTTCACCGGCGGCGAGGTGGGACGGCGGAGGGTCGTCGGGAAGTCGTCGCTCCGGCCGTTTCCAACTGCTACAGAGAGGGGAAAGCGAGGGGAAAGCATCAGTGACGCATGGTGGTTCTAGATCAAGCCAAAGGAAGGGCGGAGGAGGCCCGTACTGCGAGATCACCGGCGGCCCGACGCGGCGGAGCTCCGGTCGATCCCGAGCACTGGAGCTCTCTGGGGATGAACTGGTGGTGCTGGGGTGTTGCTGGGGATGAGGAGATGCTGCTGGTGCTGTTGGAGAG
>LR738710.1:281455760-281527771 GCA_902687465.1 Secale cereale
GTCCCGTGGACCTATGCGCCGGCGAGCTCCTGCTCGACGCTACAGCGCACGGGAGGCGACGGGGGCGTGTCTGCGGCGTTGCTGGACGAGCCCTACGCCCATTAGAGGAGAGAGGAGGAGCGGGCAGGCTTCCAGACCGTGCGCGCGTGCGAGCCCGAGGAGTGGGCGTCGCGGGCGGCCGGTGCGCGTGTGGCGACGGCCACTGGAGGGCGCAGGAGGAGGGGGGACAGCGCCGGGGAGGTTGCGGACGTCGAGGGGCATCGACTGGCGCGAGGGGGGAGCCCGAGGCTGTCGGGGGCCGACGATTGGTCGAAGCTACAGTGCGTGGGCGCACTGTAGCACGCTCTGGAGCGCCCTTATCGCATGCCACGGCATGCCATTGGGCCTCTGGACGCGTCCACCGTGTCTGGGGGGTCCAGGGTGATGCCAGCACTACGGTTGTAGCTTTGGATGCCCTGGAGATGCTGTGAGAGAGAAGAGAGGCTGGTGACTTGGTAGAAAATGGATGTCCAGCAGGGTGAACTAGGGTTTTTACCCCTCAATCATGGATCTGGGAACTTGGGGAAGTTGCTGGAGGTAGCTAGTAACTGGATGAACGTGTGGTCGAAAGTTGAGGCCAAGGTAAAAGTGATCAAGAAGAGGGTTTTAGTAATTCTGCAGAAGGTGTTTGATCAGTGTTTGATCAAGCAAATGATCTCCACTTGCCATGACACTTAACAGGATTGAATGACATGTGAAAATAGGGTGCTTCACCAAATTTGGGCTCATTTGAAGAAACTAGCCAATGTAACTTTGGTGAACCCTAGAAATCAACAGAAATGGCTTCATCTTGTTTGAGTCAAGGTAATCATCTTCCCTTGATGCACCACTTGGTGTAGTTTCATCATTTGGGGTATTGATCATGCCCACAAAGTTTGAAGCTCCAGGTAAAAAGTTGGTAATGTAAAGTTGTTCAAATTTGCATTTGAACAGAAAAGGGTTTTGGGGTGTTCTGGTCAAGTTGCTCTATTCCAAATCTTGTGCCATTTGGTCTAGATGCCTTATTAGGCATTTCTAGCATGTGCACCAAGTTTGAGAGCATTTGGACAAGTTTGGCAATGTAAAGTTGCTCAAACTTCAAATATGGACAGAATGGTTATGAAGGGTTTTGAGGATGTTTTCTTGCTTCCCAAGGCATGGGACTTGGCAAGATCATCATATATATCATATATGACATGATAGAATTTCCCTGGAATTTTTGGAGAATATTTCCTTTGTAAATATTTCAAAAGCTTGAAATATCCAGAAAGGGTTTTAGAGGGATTAGCCCATTATTTTGAACATGACCAAGTGTTGAAACTCTTATATATGGACAATATATGTCCTCTGAGTCTCCCTGAATTTTGGCAAATGTTTTTGAAATACTTAAATAATTTTCCCTATTGAAGACCATTTATGGCCTTAAGAAAAAGCTTTTAAATAAAATAGGAAAATAACTTTTAAAATTATACTTTTGTGGTTTCTGGGAGTCCTATGACTACTAGGTTTCAAATGTACCTTTTGAAATAATTTTCTCACCCTAAATCAAGCACTTGCAGTGCAAATCTCAATTCAGGGGTTTTTGGAAAACTAAATTTATAAAATACATTTTGGCCAAATTAGTTTTGTAAGAAAATACTATACTGTTATATAACACTTGGCATGATCATTGGGCAGAAGTTTTGGGTATGGAGATGAATTCTACAAGAGGGAATAGTTGACTTTAATGAGCACATGAAAAAGCTCATGAAGAAAAACTCAACTCCAAATAAAAGCCAAATGATGCTAAAAATTTTTGCTGGTCCAAATTTTCATGCTTCATTGATGCAAATAACATGTTACAAAATGCAGGGTGTGACATTTTGCTACTGTAAAATTTGACTTTAGATCAATCTAGTAAACGGATCTTGTTTCTTTCGCAATTTGAGTTTCGTTGCTCCGTTTGATTTGATTCTTTTTGCAAACCGGGGTTCTTAAGTTGAAATATCTGGTTAGATCTTCTTATTTGGAGTTTTGTTTGTGCATCTTTGCTTGATTGCTTATGTATGCTATTGTTTGCTTGCGATAGAATACCCAGACTGCGAAGCGTGCTACTACGAGTCCCTAGGTTTTGCGAATCATCAACAAGGCAAGTAACACCTTGATCATACCCCTTTATTACCCAGTTTTTATGCATTAGATCAAACCCTCACACATTGCATGAGTAGGATCTTTAACTTGTGGGTCTGGGAAGTAGTTTGAGGTAGAACCTATTACCTACATTATGTTCAAACCCTTGGGAGTTACTTCTACGTTATGCTTAGGTTGCCATGCTATGCTCGTAGACGTGGTTTTGGTTTGAGTGAAATCCATGACAGATGTGAGTTGTTAATTAATGGTTCAACTTAAGGTGGTTACTTTAATACACATCTGGGTGGATTGGTTGCAGGGCACCTAGAGAATCCAGTGTTGTCCTAGGAAATCCCAGAGGAACCGTGCGATTATCCTATGGATTGCCACCCAGGCTCAAAGGGATCATAAAACTATTCATGCTAGAAACTTCCGTGTGCAGCCACAATGCCATTATGGGCTCTGGCATAGTATGAGTAAGTTTTGTGAGCTCTTTCAGTGGTGGACTAGCAGATGTAGGGGAAAGTAGGTGTACCGGTCCACCCGGGGTAAAGAGTAAATGCTTCTGAAAGACTATGTCTCGGTCATCCGTTTCTCAAACACCATGCAGTGCGAGAAAACCAACGGAGGAGATCGAATCTTGTGGGGGAAAAGTGCACAAACCTCTACAGAGTGTACAAACTGATCATGATTAGCCGTGTCCCCGCTTATGGAAAATCTTGAGTATCTGGTACTTGAATTATTGGTTGATCTCATCACTCTAAAATTAATTTTGTTGGGTAAATGACTACTTTAATTGGGACTGAGTTGGAGGTACCTTCTCAATGATGTTTCAACTACCATGATAGTAAAAATAAAATTTATTCCTTTGTTGTACGGAAAAATTGGCTTTACGCAAAAACTTTAACCTTATAGCCTCCACCAGCCAAATATGCATATAGTGTTAGCCTTTGTTTCTGTTACTTGCTCGACTGTGTTATCTTGCCAGCATATTCCATGTGCTGACCCATTTCGGGCTGCAACATGTTACGTTGCAGACTTTTCAGACGAGGAGTAAGACGTGCTAGGTCGTTTGTCATGCACTCAGCTATGTCGTTGGAGTTGATGGACTCACTTATCTTCCAAGCCTTCCGCTGTTATTTTGTTAGATGGCCTTAAGCCATAGACTTTTATAATAAGTTCTCGCTTGAGACATTCGTTGTAATAAGTGTGTGATTGCCACTCTGTTATAAATCCTTCAAGTAATGTGTGTGTCAGCATTACCGATCCAGGGATGACACAGAACACAGAGACTTCGGTCCATTCGGATCGTGGTCGCTACAGATGCTAGATCACATCAACCTTGGAAACACTTCCAACACATATCGTCATCTCACCTTCAGCTAGTCTCCATTTATTCCATAGCTTTTTATTTCGAGTTACTACCACTTAGCAACCGAGTCGGTATTTAATACCCTGGTGCTACTAGGAGTAGTACTAGTAAAGTACACATTATAATGTATATCCAATATACTTCTATCGGCCTTGCCAGCCTTCTCATCTACCAAGTATCTAGGGTAGTTCTGCTTCAGTGACCGTTCCCCTCATTTCAGAAGCACTTAGTCTCGGGTTTGGGTTCAACCTTGGGTTTCTTCACTAGAGCAGCAACTGATTTGCCGTTTCATGAAGTATCCCTTTCTTGCCCTTGCCCTTCTTGAAACTAGTGGTTTTACTAACCATCAACAATTCATGCTCCTATTTGATTTCTACTTTTGCGGTGTCGCGAATAGCTCAAGGATCATCGTATCTATCCCTGATATGTTATAGTTCATCACGAAGCTCTAGTAGCGTGGTGGCAGTGACTTTGGAGAACCATCACTATGTCATCTGGAAGATTAGCTCCCACTCGATTCAAGCGATTGTAGTACTCATACAATCTGAGCACATGCTCAACAATTGAGATTTTCTCCTTAGTTTGCAGGCTTAAGAAACTTATCAGAGGTTTCATACCTCTTGACGTGGGCACTAGCCTGAAATCCCAATTTCGGTCCTGGGAACATCTCATATGTTCTACGATGTTTCAAAAACGTCTTTGGTGCCTCAATTCTAAACCATTTAGCATTACACACTGAACTATCATGTAGTCATCAAAAAGTGTATGTCAGATGTTCGCAACATCCACAACCGACGCTCGAGGTTCATCACACTGAGCGGTGCAATAAGGACATAATCCTTCCGCGCAGCAATGAGGACAATCCTTAGTTTACGAACCCAGTCCGCATAATTGCTACTGTCAACTCTCAACTAAATTTCTCTAGGAACAAATCTAAAATAGTAGAACCGAAGCGTGAGCTATGACATAATTTGCAAAGGCCTTTTAACTATGTTCATGATAATTAAGTTCATCTAATCAAATTATTTAATGAACTCCCACTCAGATAGACATCCCTCTATTCATCTAAGTGATACATGATCCGAGTCAACTAGGCCGTGTCTGATCATCACGTGAGACAGACTAGTCATCATCGGTGAACATCTTCTTGTTGATTGTATCAACTATACGACTCTGTTCGACCTTTCGGTCTCTTGTGTTCCGAGGCCATGTCTGTATATGCTAGGCTTGTCAAGTCAACCTAAGTGTTTTGCATGTGTAAATCTGGCTTACACCTGTTGTATGCGAACGTTAGAATCTATCACACCCGATCATCACGTCGTGCTTCGAAACAACGAACTTTCGCAACGGTGCACAGTTAGGGGGAACACTTTCTTGAAATTTTATGAGGGATCATCTTATTTATGCTACCGTCGTTCTAAGCAAATAAGATGTAAAAACATGATAAACATCACATGCAATCAAAAAGTGACATGATATGGCCAATTCATTTTGCTCCTTTTGATCTCCATCTTCGGGGCGCCATGATCATCATCGTCACCGGCATGACACCATGATCTCCATCATCGTGTCTTCATGAAGTTGTCTCACCAACTATTACTTCTACTACTATGGCTAACAGTTAGCAATAAAGTAAAGTAATTACATGGCGTTTTCATTGACACTCAGGTCATATAACAAATTAAGACAACTCCTATGGCTCCTGCCAGTTGTCATACTCATCGACATGCAAGTCGTGATTCCTATTACAAGAACATGATAATCATACATCACATATATCATTCATCACATCCTTTTGGCCACATCACATCACAGGGCATATGCTGCAAGAACAAGTTAGACGTCCTCTAATTGTTGTTGCAAATTTTTACGTGGCTGCTATAGGTTTCTAGCAAGAACGTTTCTTACCTATGCCAAAACCACAATGTGATATGCCAATTTCTATTTACCCTTCATAAGGACCCTTTTCATCGAATCCGATCCAACTAAAGTGGGAGAGACAGACACCCGCTAGCCACCTTATGCAACTAGTGCATGTCAGTCGGTGGAACCTGTCTCACGTAAGCGTACATGTAAGGTCGGTCCGGGCCGCTTCATCCCGTGATGCCGCCGAATCAAGATAAGACTAGTAACGGCAAGTAAATTGACAAAATCGACGCCCACAACAACTTGTGTTCTACTCGTGCATAGAAACTACGCATAGACCTAGCTCATGATGCCACTGTTGGGGATCATTGCAGAAACTAAAAAATTTCTACGCATCACCAAGATCAATCTATGGAGAGACTAGCAACGAGAGAGAGGGGAGTGCATCTTCATACCCTTGAAGATCGCGATACGGAAGCATTACAAGAACGCGGATGAAGGAGTCGTACTCGTAGCGATTCAAATCGCGGTTGATTCCGATCTAAGCGCCGAACAACGGCGCCTCCGCGTTCAACACACGTACAGCCCGGGGACGTCTCGTCCTTGATCCAGCAAGGGGAGAGGAGAAGTTGAGGGAGAGCTCCAGCAGCACGACGGCGTGGTGGTGGAGCTTGCAGTTCTCCGGCAGGGCTTCGCCAAGCACTACTACTACGGAAGAGGTGTTGGGGAGGGAGAGGGCTGCGCGAGAGGAAGGGGTGCGGCTCCCATGCGCCTCCCCACTATATATAGGGGTGGAGGGGGCTGGTTTCTTGCCCTCCAAGTCCATTGGGGCGTTGGCAAAGGTGGGAGAAAGAAATCCCATCATTTTCCTTCCCCATCGATTGTTATCCCCCTTTTTTTAGGGATCTTGATCTTATCCCTTCGCATTACGATCTTATTCCTTCTAAGGGGGGATCTTGGTGTGCCTTGACCAGGGGTGTGGGGCCTTTGCCCCACTACCCACGTTCATGTGGCCCGCCTATGCAGGTGGGCCCCACTCCGAAACCTTCTAGAACCTTCCCGGTACAATACCGAAAAATTCGGAACATTTTCCGATGGCCAAAATAGGACTTCCCATACATAAATCTTTACCTCCAAACCATTTCGGAACTCCTCGTGACGTCCGGGATCTCATCCGGGACTCCGAACAATATTCGATAACTGCACACTAATTCCCATAACAACTCTAGCGTCACCGAACCTTAAGTGTGTAGACCCTACGGGTTCGGGAATCATGCAGACATGACCGAGATAGCTCTCTGGCCAATAACCAACAGCGGGATCTGGATACCCATGTTGGCTCCCACATGTTCCACGATGATCTCATCGGATGAACCACGATGTTGGGGATTCAATCAATCCTGTATACAATTCCCTTTGTCAATCGGTACGTTACTTGCCCGAGATTCGATCGTCGGTATCCGAATACCTCGTTCAATCTCGTTACCGGCAAGTCACTTTTACTCGTTCCGTAACACATCATCCCGTGATCAACTCTTTGGTCCCATTGAGCTCATTATGATGATGTCCTATCGAGTGGGCCCAGAGATGCCTCTCCGTCACATGGAGTGACAAATCCCAGTCTCTATTCGTGCCAACCCAATAGAACCTTTCGGAGATACCCGTAGTGTGCCTATATAGCCACCCAGTTACGTTGTGACGTTTGGCACACCCAAAGCATTCCTACGGTATCCGGGAGTTGCACAATCTCATGGTCTAAGGAAATGATACTGGACATTAGAAAAGCTTTAGCAGACGAACTACACGATCTTGTGCTATGCTTAGGATTGGGTCTTGTCCATCACATCATTCTCCTAACGATGTGATCCCGTTATCAACGACATCCAATGTCCATGGTCAGGAAACCGTAACCATCTATTGATCAATGAGCTAGTCAACTAGAGGCTTACTAGGGACATATTGTGGTCTACGTATTCACACATGTATTACGGTCTCTGGTTAATACAATTATAGCATGAACAATAGACAATTATCATGAACAAGGAAATATAATAATAACCATTTTATTATTGCCTCTAGGGCATATTTTCAACAGATATGTGCCAACGGTCGCCAAAGATGATCAATAAGTGATCCTAGCTACTCACGTTCATGTATAACCCCATCGTGTTCACTTTCCGAAACCCCTTCGAAAAGAGACCATCACGGTACTCACACAGGTAGTGTATTCTTAAGGATATGGTGTCAAGTTATCTACAACCGAATATTAACAAATTCCCATCTGCCACATAACCGCGGGCACGGCTTTCGAAAGTTCATAATCCTGCAGGGGTGTCCCAACTTAGCCCATCACAAGCTCACGATCCGCGAAGTCTCAACTCCATATTGGGAAGACCCGAGTATTCACGGAATACCGTGCTCAAGATATTTCGACAAAGGTAAAACTAATCTAGCAAGACCTCCCGGCGTGCTAACACCCTGATAGTAGCCGTGCGTATCTCGTCTCAGGCCACCACCGGATGGGAAAAGCTACAGGTATATACCAGATACCTCGGGTTTCCCTGAGGAGGCCCCGCAGTACGCCCAGTGTAACGCCCCGGACACACCCGCCGGTGGTCGTTACTCCTGGCGGGATCTAGACTGGCCTCACATATCAATACTAGTCTTTTCTGCGCACTTTGTCCTCACTCGTGCGCACCCGGGAGCAACTTCCCGGTCGGTCACCCATCCTGAAACTACTCCAAGCTGAGCACGCTTAACTTTGGAGTTCTATCCGAATGGGCTCCCGGAAAAGAAGGAATTCCTTATTGATATGAGTAGTCTATCATCCCTAATAAGCCAGGCCATCACATACACCCTCACTCAGAGGAACCGACGTCCTCGTCGGGCCACAGGAACGTTCCCTCTTGGCACAACCGTCTGTGCTTCCAGGACAGCACATGTGCCATGCCGTGTGCCACGACGGGTCACAAACGTCATGCACAACATGACTGCAAACTGTCCGCAAACATCCGTGTAACCGCGAGGGTCGGCTCTGATACCAACTTGTAACGCCCCGGGTGTAACGCCCCGGACACACCCGCCGGTGGTCGTTACTCCTGGCGGGATCTAGACTGGCCTCACATATCAATACTAGTCTTTTCTGCGCACTTTGTCCTCACTCGTGCGCACCCGGGAGCAACTTCCCGGTCGGTCACCCATCCTGAAACTACTCCAAGCTGAGCACGCTTAACTTTGGAGTTCTATCCGAATGGGCTCCCGGAAAAGAAGGAATTCCTTATTGATATGAGTAGTCTATCATCCCTAATAAGCCAGGCCATCACACCCAGGTTGGACCAACACTCATGAGGAGCACTGGCCCGGGTTGTTGATTAAGAACTCGGGTTTATAACTCTCTATGCAAGTTTTAGTTGTTAGGCAAATGTAGTACCAAAGTTGGGTCTTGATAGAAAAGCTTTAAGCAATGCGAATTATCAAGGGGGACTCATAAACCCCAACCGTGTTAGGAACACAAATTCAAGAAACATAACACCGGTTTATCAGGTCCTAAGGTGGCATGAGTGGAACAAATCACCAAGCAGAAGGCCAAACCTTCCACCATTACCAATATATATGTGCATTAATATAATTAAGATAAATATTGTGTTATCCCAATAAACAAGTCCGAACATGGAGCAATCTTCAAACTGCACCTGCAACTAACAACGCTATAAGAGGGGCTGAGCAAAACCGTACTTAGCCAATCAACGGTTTGCTAGGAAGGCGGTTAGAGTGTTTCATGGCAACATAGGAGGCTGGCAAGACAAGAATAGGCATCGAGACATAACTATAGAGCAAGACAAGTAGCAAAGCAAAGATAGGGGTGATATCGGGGAACGATCATCTTGCCTGAGATCCCGCCAAGAAGAAGAATGAGTCCATGAAGTAGTCAAACAAATCCTCACAACTCCGGAACGAAACCGAAGCTAACGCGAGAAGTATATCGGAAAGAACCAAACAACATGGTAAACACACAAGCATAAACATGGCATATGATGCACAACCATGTATGATGCATGTCCGGTTTAATTATGCATGGCATGGCAAAGTGCTCAAACAACACTACAAATTAAGTGGAGCTCAATATGCAACGAGTTGCATATTGACGAAGCACCACATCCAATTATTTAGTTCACTCTTGTTCATATACACAACAATATTAAATGTTGATTAACATGTCAAGGGGTGAAGCACAATTAAACTACCTACCTAGGAAATTTAAATAGGGCTGGAAACAATAAACAATAATTCCGGAAAACCCCCATGTGCATATTTTGAATTTGGTACTGTTCTGCCTATTACCATATTTTAATGTTGTTAAACAACAAAACAAAGTGCACCATGTTATTCTACACATTTTTCCACCCCATTTACATATAAAGTTTATTAAATTTGGAGCTACGGTTATTTAGTTATGAAATAAATCATTTTAGCAAGTTATTTACACAAATTTAAACAAACAACAAGTTAAACATCTTAAACATGGATGAAAGTTGGAAATGATTAATCTACACCAAATTCTAAGCAATTTTCATATATAAAGTTTTTACATATGATACACGGTTACTTAGTTATTAAATGCATGATGTTTGAGGGTCTTTTTGAAAAACTGCAGCTCTCTAGAAAATAGCTAAAAACGCAGGCAGGAAAAAAGAGGCACTGGGCTGAAACAGTGGGTGGATGGGCGCTCACCATGGGCCTCGGCCCGGTTGGTGGAGCGGATTAGGCTGGCTAGAGGCGGCTGCCGAAGAGGCCGACGGATCTGGGCGCTGCTGGGCCTTCCTAGCACCGGAAGTGGCCGAGGCGCGCGGGGCGGGGAGGCACGTCGCCCTCTGATCGACAGAAGACAGAGCAGCGGCAACGCTAGAGCTCGCAACGGCGGCTCGTCGGGACTCCGGCGAGGCGGAGAGGCAGGGTATGAACGCGGGAACGAGTGAGGGAAGCCCGAATCCTCCAGATCCGGTGGTGCTCAGCTTGTGGAGGCCGACAGCAAGCTACAAGTCCATGGAAGCTGTTATTGTCTGAAAATAAGACAAAAATATTTAGAGGGGAAAACAAGGGAAGAAGAGAGACCGCCAGGAGATGGTAGGGGCGTGACGGTCTGAGGCAAACTTGCTGGTCACCGGCGGGAGTAGGCAACGCTGGGAATGGTGGGGAGGTCTGTAGGGCAGTGGTGGTCGAGCTCGGTAGGGGCGGCACCCATGGCCTCCTAGTGTTCCTTTAGAAAGAGAGAAAAGAGGGAGATCTGAGACCGGAGGGAGAAAATAGATGAACAGAGAAGGAGGGTAGAGAAGGGACACGGGGTGCCGGGGTCCCGCTGGTAGCCGACGACGGCTTACTCCGGTGGCCTTGGTCATGGCCTCATCGGCCGGCGGGGTTGAGGAGAAGCTCGGGAAGGCTCCTCTCCTTCCAGAACGAGAGGATGCAGGGGCTCCAGGAGCGCGAGGCCCTTGCTCGGGAGGAGCTGGAGGCACGACGGACGAGCACTGCTCGCGAGGTGGATCGATGGAATGATCGGGAGAGGAACATGCTGCATTGCTGATTGGGTGGCGCTGAAAACAAGGGGAAGATGGCGGCGGTGGTTTGGGCAGGTGGGACAGGATGGGACAAGTGTCCTAGATTCTAGGGTTAGATCTGATTAAATAGCTAGCCGGACTAGCTTAGGGGCAAAACGGACCCTCCGATCAAAATCGAGTGGTCGAGAATAAATAGCTAGGGAGTCCAAATAAGAAAACAGAGATATTTTAGGAATGTTTGGGGATGATCCGGACCCAATGGTCACGACAACTCGGGTCGGGTTCAGGGCAGTTTCGGACAAGCGTGAGGGGTGGCTGTGCAGAGAGGTTAGGTGGACTGTGTAGGAGGGCTTGGACTGAGAAGAGGGAAGAAACAACCCGGCATAGGTTTCCGAAACAACGAAAACGTCCGACGAATAAACCGGCTATAGTGTCGCTATATATTTAACGGTTGGGCTAACAAACAAACTCCGAATGCGACGAAATTCGGCAGGCGGTCTACCTACTCTATAATAAGACCACATGCCAAGTTTCAACCCATTCCTGAAAGGTTTTTCGGCCACTTACAAAACGGGGATTCGGAGGTGCCGCGAGCGCGTGCGAGTGTGTCTAGACTCAAAACCGACAACGGAGGGAACTGGGGAACCCGAACGAATGCAAGTTTTTGAAAACATGCTGATGCAATGCACATGATGACATGGCAAAGTGCATCACGCAAGCAAATGACATGGCAACGATGACGAATAACTGACTGACACCTGGCGCATCGGTCTCCGGGCGTCACAACTCTCCCACACTAACAGAGGATCTCGACCCGAGATCCTGGAGATGGCACCGGATAGAAGAGGAAAAGGAAGAGGTAAAACAAAGTTGCTTCTTCGACAAACAAGTGAAACCACAAACCTTGAGAGGTTGAACAATCTTGAAAGAAAGAATACAACGGAGATGAACGAAATTGAGAGCACTCCGGTAAAAAGGAGGAACAAGGGACACCACGAGAATTTGAAGGTTGCAAAGACTTGAACGAAGAGCTCAAGGATCATGGAAGAATTTAAAACCACTCCGGTTAAATAAAGGTAGAGAAGGACTAAGAACGAAATGATTTGGACAGCACTCCGACTGTAAATAGAAGGAATTGAACATGAACTTGAGAAGATGGGATGTGCCCTAGAGGCAATAATAAAAGAGTTATTATTATATTTCCTTGTTCATGATAATCGTTTATTATCCATGCTATAATTGTATTGATTGGAAACTCAAATACATGTGTGGATAAATAGACAAACTTGAGGTCCCTAGTAAGCCTCTTCAGGACTAGCTCGTTGATCAAAGATGACCGCGGTTTCCAGGTCATAGACATGAGTTGTCATTTGATAACGGGATCACATCATTAGGAGAATGATGTGATGGACGAGACCCAAACGTTAAACATAGCTTTTGATCGTATCAGTTATCGCTATAGTTTTCTGCATGTCAAGTATAAGTTCCTATGACCATGAGATCATGTAACTCACTGACACCGTAGGAGTGCTTTGTGTGTGCCAAACGTCGCAACGTAACTGGGTGACTATAAAGGTACTCTACAGGTATCTCCGAAGGTGTCTGTTGAGTTGACATGGATCGAGACTGAGATTTGTCACTCCGTGTGACGGAGAGGTATCTCCGGGCCCACTCGGTAATACATCATCTCAATGAGCTCAAAGTGACTAAGTAGTTAGTCACGGGATTATGTATTACGGTAACGAGTAAAGAGACTTGCCGGTAACGAGATTGAACTAGGTATAGAGATACCGACGATCGAATCTCGGGCAAGTAACATACCGACGAGACAAAGGGAACTGTATACGGGATTGCCTGAATCCTTGACATCGTGGTTCATCCGATGAGATCATCGAGGAACGTGTGGGAACCAATATGGGTATCCAGATCCCGCTATTGGTTATTGGCCTGGGAGTGTCTCGGTCATGTCTGCATAGTTTCCGAACCCGCAGGGTCTACACACTTAAGGTTCGGTGACGCTAGGGTTGTTAGTGAGAACAGTGCATGGTTACCGAAGGTTGTTCGGAGTCCCGGATGAGATCCCGGACGTGACGAGGGTCTCCAGAATGGTCCGGGGACGAAGATTGATATATAGGATGAGAGTGTTCGGAGTCCGGAAGTGTTCCGGGGAGTATCGGGAAGACGGCGGATGACCGAAAGGGGTTTTCAGGGTCCCGGAAAGAGTTTCGGGCCTAATGGGCCACAAAGGGGAGACGCAACAGCCCTCATAGGGCTGTGCGCCCCCCTAGGGCCCTCTCCTCATGCGCCAAGGGGGCTGGACCCCCCTAGGGCTGCCGCACCCCCTTAGGCTTGGGGGGCAAGGCACCTGGGGGGGAAACCCTAGCCCCAGGGGGCGCCGCCCCCTCCCCATCTGCCCTGGCCGCCGGCCCCTAGGGGAAACCCTAGGGCGCCCCCTCCCCTCTCTTCCCCCTATATAAAGAGAGGCAGAGGGAGGGCAGCCACACACGTTCGTGCCTTGGCGCTGCCCTCCCTCTCCCACATCCATCTTCGTGAACTCCGCAGTGCTTGGCGAAGCCCTGCTGGAATCCTCCACCACCATCTCCACCACGCCGTCGTGCTGCCGGTGTCTCCATCAACCTCTCCTTCCCCCTTGCTGGATCAAGAAGGAGGAGACGTCCCCGAGCTGTACGTGTGAAGAACGCGGAGGCACCGTTGCTTCGGTGCTAGGATCTTCGGCGATCTGAATCGCGGCGAGTACGACTCCATCAACCGCGTTCTTGAACGCTTCCGCTTAGCGATCTACAAGGGTATGTGGATCCAACTCTCCCCTCGTAGATGCATCTCCTAGATTGATCTTGGTGAGCGTAGGAATTTTTTTTGTTTCCCATGCACGTTCCCCAACAGTGGCATCATGAGCTAGGATCTTGCGTAGATGCTTTCACGAGTAGAACACAAAAGGGTTTGTGGACGTTGATGTTTAGATTGCTTCCCTCCTTAGTCTTTCTTGATTCAGCGGTATTATGGGATGAAGCGGCCCGGACCAACTTTACATGTCCACGTACATGAGACCGGTTCCATCGACAGACATGTGACTTTTGTTGCATAAGATGGCTGGCGGGTGTCTGTCTCTCCTATCTTAGTTGAATCGGAATAGAACAAGGCGGTCCTTGTAGAAGGTTAAATAGCAACTTAAATATCACCGTTGTGGCTTTGCGTAGGTAAGAAGCGTTCTTGCTAGATACCCATAGCAGCCACGTAAAACATGCAACAACAAATTAGAGGACGTCTAACTTGTTTTTGCAGGGTATGTATGTGATATGATATGGCCAATGACATGATGAGATATATTTGATGTATGAGATGATCATGTTGTAATAGTTAATATCGACTTGCATGTCGATGCATACGGCAACCGGCAAGAGCCATAGGGTTGTCTTTAATTTTTGTATGACCTGCGTGTCAATCATTAAGCGCTTTGTAATGCTTTACTTTATCGCTAAACGGTAGCAATAGTAGTAAGAGCATGGTGGGCGCGCGACAACCCCGATGGCGACACGATGATGGAGATCATGATGATGGGGATCATGGTGTGGCGCCGGTGACGATGGAGATCATGCCGGTGCTTTGGAGATGGAGATCAAAAGCACGAGTTGATGGCCATATCATGTCACTTATGATTTGCATGTGATGTTAATCCTTTTATGCATCTTATTTTGCTTAGGACGACGGTAGCATTATAAGATGATCCTTCACTAAAATTTCAAGATAAAATTGTGTTCCCCCCGAGTGTGCGCCGTTGCGAAGGTTCGTCGTTTCGAAGCACCACGTGATGATCGGGTGTGATAGACTCTACGTTCGCATACAACGGGTGCAAGCCAGTTTTGCACATGCAGAACACTCGGGTTAGACTTGACGAGCCTAGCATGTACAGACATGGCCTCGGAACACGGAAGACCGAAAGGTCGAGCATGAGTCATATAGTAGACATGATCAACATGTAGATGTTCACCATTGACACCACCTCATCTCACGTGATGATCGGACTTGAGTTGGTGGATCTGGATCATGTCACGCTCGAATGACCAGAGGGATGTCAATTTGAGTGGGAGTTATAAATAATTTGATTAGGTAATAACTCACTTATCATGAACAATAGTCTAAAATGTCTTTGCAAATCTTTTGTTGTAGATGGCTCGCGCAGTAGCTCCCCTGAATTTTAATGCGTTCCTAGAGAAAGCTAAACTGAAAGATGATGGGAGCAACTTTGTGGACTGGCTCCGCAATCTGAGGATCATCCTCACAGCTGCCCAAAAGGTTTATGTCCTAAGTGCACCGCTAGGTGAACCCCCCGCTCCGGCCTCTGTGGACGTTATGAACACCTGGCAGACGCGCTCGGATGACTACTCAGTCGTGCAGTGTGCCATGTTGTATAGCTTGGAAGGAGGACTTCAAAGGCGTTTTGAACGTCATGGAGCATATGAGATGTTCCAGGAGTTGAAGTTCATCTTTGAAAAGAATGCTAAGATCGAGAGGTATGAGACCACCGATAAATTCTTTGCTTGCAAGATGGAGGAGAATTCGTCTGTCAGTGAGCACTTACTGAAGATGTCTGGGTACTATACCCGCATAGCTGATCTGGGACTTGTGTTCCCGGAGGAGGCTATCATTGACAGAATTCTCCAATCACTCCCACCTAGCTACAAGAGCTTCGTGCAGCAGTATAACATGCAAGGGATGAACAAGTCCATCGCCGAGCTGTTTTCAATGCTGAAAGTCGCTGAGGCAGACATCCAGAAGGAGTATCAAGTGTTGATGGTCAATAAAACCACCAGTTTCAAGAAAAATGGCAAGGGCAAGAAGGGTAACTCTAAGAAGGGTGGCAAGGCAGTTGCTCATCCAGTGAAGAAACCCAAGGCTGGACCCAAGCCAGAGACTGAGTGCTTCTATTGCAAGGGGAACGGCCACTGGAAGCGGAACTGCCCCAAGTATCTGGCAGACAAGAAGGGGGCCAACAACAACAACAAGCAAGGTATATGTGATATACATGTTATTGATGTGTACCTTACCAACTCTCGTTGTAGTGCCTGGGTATTTGATACCGGTTCGGTTGCTCACATTTGCAACTCTAAACAGGAACTACGGAATAAACGGAGGCTGGCGAAGGACGAAGTGACGATGCGCGTGGGGAATGGTTCCAAGGTTGATGTGATCGCCGTCGGCACGCTCGCTCTTCGATTACCATCGGGATTAGTTGTGAACCTGAATAATTGTTATTTAGTGCCTGCGTTGAGCATGAACATTATATCTGGATCTTGTTTATTGCGAGACGGTTACTCATTTAAATCAGAGAATAAAGGTTGTTCTATTTATATGGGTAATATCTTTTATGGTCATGCACCCGAAGTAGGGGGTTTATTCTTATTGAATCTCGATAGTGATGATACACATGTTCATAACATTGATGCCAAAAGATGTAGAGTTGATAACAATAATACTACTTTCTTGTGGCACTGCCGTCTGGGTCATATCGGCGTGAAACGCATGAGGAAGCTCCATGCTGATGGACTTTTGGAGTCTCTTGATTTTGAATCACTTGACACGTGCGAGCCGTGCCTCATGGGCAAGATGACGAGGACCCCGTTTTCAGGGACAATGGAACGGGCAAGTGACTTATTGGAAATCATACATACTGATGTGTGTGGTCCGATGAGTGTCACGGCGCGCGGTGGATATCGTTATTTTCTCACCTTCACTGACGACTTAAGTAGATATGGGTATATTTACTTAATGAAGCATAAGTCTGAAACTTTTGAAAAGTTCAAACAATTTCAGAGTGAAGTTGAAAATCATCGTAACAAGAAGATCAAGTTCCTACGATCTGATCGAGGGGGAGAATATCTGAGTTATGAGTTTGGCAATCACTTAAGAAAATGTGGAATTGTTTCACAGTTGACGCCACCTGGAACACCACAGCGTAATGGTGTGTCCGAACGTCGTAATCGAACCCTATTAGATATGGTACGTTCTATGATGTCCCTTGCCGATTTGCCACTATCGTTTTGGGGATATGCGTTAGAGACAGCTGCATTCACTTTAAATAGGGCTCCATCTAAGTCCGTTGAGACAACACCGTATGAACTATGGTTTGGTAAGAAACCTAAGTTGTCTTTTCTCAAAGTTTGGGGTTGCGATGCTTATGTCAAAAGGCTTCAGCCAGAAAAGCTCGAACCCAAAGCGGACAAATGTGTCTTCATAGGATACCCAAAAGAGACAGTTGGGTACACCTTCTATCTCAGATCCGAGGGCAAAGTGTTTGTCGCTAAGAACGGGTCCTTTCTCGAGAAAGAGTTTCTCTCGAAAGAATTGAGTGGGAGGAAGGTAGAACTTGATGAGGTTATTGAACCTCTGCTTCAACCAGAGAGTAGCGCAGCACAGAAAGATGTTTTTGTGGAGCCTGCAGAGGTCGAAGAGGAAGCCAATGATGATGATCAAGAAGCTTCTGATCAAGTCACTACCGAACCTCGTAGGTCGACAAGGGTACGCACTGCACCTGAGTGGTATGGTAACCCTGTCTTGGAGGTCATGTTGTTGGACAACAGTGAACCTACGAGCTATGGAGAAGCGATGGTGGGCCCGGATTCCGACAAATGGTTAGAGGCCATGAAATCCGAGATGGGATCCATGTATGAAAACAAAGTATGGACTTTGGAAGTATTACCTGAAGGGCGGAAGGCCATTCAGAATAAATGGATTTTTAAGAGGAAGACGGACGCTGACGGAAATGTCACCGTGTATAAAGCTCGACTTGTGGCAAAGGGTTTTTCACAAGTTCAAGGAATTGACTACGATGAGACTTTCTCACCCGTAGCGATGCTTAAATCCGTCCGAATCATGTTAGCAATAGCTGCATATTTCGATTATGAAATTTGGCAGATGGATGTCAAAACAGCGTTCCTTAACGGTTATCTTAAGGAAGAGTTGTATATGATACAACCGGAAGGTTTTGTCGATCCAGAGAATGCTGACAAAGTATGCAAGCTCCAGCGTTCCATTTATGGGCTGGTGCAAGCATCTCGGAGTTGGAATCTTCGCTTTGATGAGGTGATCAAAGCGTTTGGGTTTGTACAAGTTTACGGAGAAGCTTGTATTTACAAGAAAGTGAGTGGGAGCTCTATAGCGTTTCTAATATTATATGTGGATGACATATTGCTGATTGGAAACAATATAGAATTTTTGGATAGCGTGAAGGGGTATTTGAACAAGAGTTTTTCGATGAAGGATCTCGGTGAAGCTGCTTTCATATTGGGCATCAAGATCTATAGAGATAGATCAAGACGCTTGATAGGACTTTCACAAAGTACATACCTTGATAAAGTTTTGAAGAAGTTCAAAATGGATCAATCCAAGAAGGGGTTCTTGCCGGTATTGCAAGGTACGAAGTTGAGTAAGACTCAATGCCCAGTGACTGCAGAAGAGAGAGAAAAGATGAGTGTCGTCCCCTATGCTTCAGCCATAGGCTCTATCATGTATGCAATGCTGTGCACAAGACCAGATGTCAGCCTTGCCATAAGTATGGCCGGAAGGTTTCAAAGTAATCCTGGTATGGATCACTGGACAGCGGTCAAGAATATCCTAAAGTACCTGAAAAGGACTAAGGAAATGTTTCTCGTTTATGGAGGTGATCAAGAGCTCGTCGTAAAGGGTTACGTCGATGCAAGCTTTGACACTGATCCGGATGACTCTAAGTCTCAAACCGGATACGTATATATTCTCAACGGGGGAGCGGTAAGCTGGTGCAGTTCCAAGCAAAGCGTGGTAGCCGATTCTACGTGCGAAGCGGAGTACATAGCTGCCTCGGAGGCGGCAAAGGAAGGTGTCTGGATGAAGGAGTTCATGACAGATCTTGGAGTTGTGCCTAGTGCATTAAACCCAATGACTCTGTTTTGTGACAACACTGGTGCCATTGCTCTAGCCAAGGAACCAAGGTTTCACAAGAGGACCAGACACATAAAGCGACGCTTCAATTCCATCCGTGATTCAGTCAAGGAGGAGGACATAAGCATTTGCAAAGTACATACGGATTTGAATGTTGCAGATCCGTTGACTAAGCCTCTTCCACGGGCTAAGCATGATCAACACCAAGACTCTATGGGTGTTAGATTCATCACCTTGTAATGCTAGATTATTGACTCTAGTGCAAGTGGGAGACTGTTGGAAATATGCCCTAGAGGCAATAATAAAAGAGTTATTATTATATTTCCTTGTTCATGATAATCGTTTATTATCCATGCTATAATTGTATTGATTGGAAACTCAAATACATGTGTGGATAAATAGACAAACTTGAGGTCCCTAGTAAGCCTCTTCAGGACTAGCTCGTTGATCAAAGATGACCGCGGTTTCCAGGTCATAGACATGAGTTGTCATTTGATAACGGGATCACATCATTAGGAGAATGATGTGATGGACGAGACCCAAACGTTAAACATAGCTTTTGATCGTATCAGTTATCGCTATAGTTTTCTGCATGTCAAGTATAAGTTCCTATGACCATGAGATCATGTAACTCACTGACACCGTAGGAGTGCTTTGTGTGTGCCAAACGTCGCAACGTAACTGGGTGACTATAAAGGTACTCTACAGGTATCTCCGAAGGTGTCTGTTGAGTTGACATGGATCGAGACTGAGTTTTGTCACTCCGTGTGACGGAGAGGTATCTCCGGGCCCACTCGGTAATACATCATCTCAATGAGCTCAAAGTGACTAAGTAGTTAGTCACGGGATTATGTATTACGGTAACGAGTAAAGAGACTTGCCGGTAACGAGATTGAACTAGGTATAGAGATACCGACGATCGAATCTCGGGCAAGTAACATACCGACGAGACAAAGGGAACTGTATACGGGATTGCCTGAATCCTTGACATCGTGGTTCATCCGATGAGATCATCGAGGAACGTGTGGGAACCAATATGGGTATCCAGATCCCGCTATTGGTTATTGGCCTGGGAGTGTCTCGGTCATGTCTGCATAGTTTCCGAACCCGCAGGGTCTACACACTTAAGGTTCGGTGACGCTAGGGTTGTTAGTGAGAACAGTGCATGGTTACCGAAGGTTGTTCGGAGTCCCGGATGAGATCCCGGACGTGACGAGGGTCTCCGGAATGGTCCGGGGACGAAGATTGATATATAGGATGAGAGTGTTCGGAGTCCGGAAGTGTTCCGGGGAGTATCGGGAAGACGGCGGATGACCGAAAGGGGTTTTCGGGGTCCCGGAAAGAGTTTCGGGCCTAATGGGCCACAAAGGGGAGACGCAACAGCCCTCATAGGGCTGTGCGCCCCCCTAGGGCCCTCTCCTCATGCGCCAAGGGGGCTGGACCCCCCTAGGACTGCCGCACCCCCTTAGGCTTGGGGGGCAAGGCACCTGGGGGGGAAACCCTAGCCCCAGGGGGCGCCGCCCCCTCCCCATCTACCCTGGCCGCCGGCCCCTAGGGGAAACCCTAGGGCGCCCCCTCCCCTCTCTTCCCCCTATATAAAGAGAGGCAGAGGGAGGGCAGCCACACACGTTCGTGCCTTGGCGCTGCCCTCCCTCTCCCACATCCATCTTCGTGAACTCCGCAGTGCTTGGCGAAGCCCTGCTGGAATCCTCCACCACCATCTCCACCACGCCGTCGTGCTGCCGGTGTCTCCATCAACCTCTCCTTCCCCCTTGCTGGATCAAGAAGGAGGAGACGTCCCCGAGCTGTACGTGTGAAGAACGCGGAGGCACCGTTGCTTCGGTGCTAGGATCTTCGGCGATCTGAATCGCGGCGAGTACGACTCCATCAACCGCGTTCTTGAACGCTTCCGCTTAGCGATCTACAAGGGTATGTGGATCCAACTCTCCCCTCGTAGATGCATCTCCTAGATTGATCTTGGTGAGCGTAGGAAAATTTTTTGTTTCCCATGCAACGTTCCCCAACAACTTGATGAAATCAACAACACACTGCCTCCAGAACAATTAAAAGAATGGCAGAAGGGATAGGAAAGATTTCAGACAGCACTCCGGTTGAGAAGAGAGGCAAAACTTGATAAGATGAGAGAAGTTGAATGGAGGACATGACACTCGGGATAAATGGATAAACAAGGAAAAGAACATGATCTTGACAAAACGAGATGATGGAACGAAGATATCAATATTACAATACCTCCGGAACAAAAGAATAGAAGCTAGATTGTTAGGAAGAAAGAAAATAGAAGAAAATGATAACTTCTACCACCAATGAATTTGAAAGCATCCTTAGAAAGAAGGATTGAATAGAGTTGTTGAAAATAAACAACAAAAGAATAAGCTTGATGTGGGCTTGTGGAAAACATCTAAAAATTATGAGGTGACAACCGGCCACTGACGAAATCAATTGATTGGATTGATATCAACAAGAAGATGAAAAACTTATTTCACCGGGAGGATAAAAGAATATCTTGGGTCATATATAATCACCACATATAGCAACAATCCTTAGGGAAAGCTTTTAGGTGAGACACAACCCAAGATTACTCCAACAAATAAATTGAAGGGTTGGAAAGATCTCCGGAACAAAGAAAATGATGGGTTTAAATATCTCATTCCTGACAACTTGTGAATCATGAAACATGAAGGGAAATTGTCGAGAATGACATACCACCATCTCAAACGATAAGGTAGAAAGAATTGCACTTCGGAGTGCACGATGAAGAATACTGGAGCTCCAACAAGAATCTTGATGAACACTTCGAGGATGAATTAAATCATGATGAACCACCATGAAGAACTCCGGTAATAAAGGATGAGAAGTGAAAGATGAAAATAATAAGATTCAAGGCTTGCGATGATTTAGATGGAGGTTCCGATGAGATGGCCGAGAAACTTTGAACTCCGGAAAAGAAAATATGAAAGGACTTGGGATTAGAATTTATTCATCATGAACAAACTCCGAACAAAGGAATTAAATCACCTTGAGGGAATAAGAGTAAGAATTATGTCATGCTTACCCTTCATCACCTTAAATTGAAGAGAAGCAATGGATAGGAATGCTACTTATTCTTCTACAAGGATTGATGAGAGATATAGCGCAACTTGGGAAATCTTCAATGAACCAACGGTAGGATTTTGGAAAGAACGAGTGAAATGAATGATAACAAAGCAAATAATGTTTAACGAACCACCGTACAAATTGAAATGGAGTGATGACAGAGAACAAGCCACCGTAAGGAATTGAAATTGAGTGAATATAAGAGAATGAATCACCGGGAAGAATAAAGCACTTGAGGAAATTTAGATACAAGAGAATGAAGAGATCACGAACTGATTAAATGATACTTGGGAAGCATCGGAAGAATACTGAGACGAACGAAGAGGCATCAATTTAGAATAGTTGGAGGACGAAGTTGAAAACTGAGAACGAAGAAATCTTCTGAAGTGTTGGCCTTCGAAGGATCACAATGGGAAGAATTCATGAAATGCTTCGGATGATATGAAAAGATTCCTCGTGATCGAAACAACTATGAGGATGTCATGAAGCTAGAACCATGAATCTTCAAGAGAACGGGCCAATATTTAAGAGAAACTCTTCTCCGGTCTTGAAATGTTGAGAAGAACGACGAGAAATACCATGAAGAATTTGAGATACTCCAAAAGAATGAAAATATAAAGGTTGAAGCAACAATGAATGAAAGCGATCTTAGAGAAGGCATATGACTGACGGAATCCATACTTACGTCACACTTTGAAAAGAATTTCAGAATAACTCCGGAAAAAGAAATTAGAAGAGTCAGGAAAGATCCTGGGAAAATATCTATGGTTTATGGGCCCACTCAAAAGAAATCACCGTTGAAAAAGATTGGTTAAGAGATATTGAACCGGTTGAATTAAATGGCTTGAATAAGATGACAATCCTCAAAATAATTTGAACGGATTAAGAATGGAAACACAAATCTTTCGAGATATCTTGAACACTCCGGAAAAGAATAAGAGAGAGTTGAATAAACATGAGAGACTTTGGATAAGAAATTTCAACATGTGAAAACATGTGGAACAAGAGGAAGGATATAATCAACACCAAAGCTTGAATTAAATCCACCGGAGAAGAAACGAGAACGGAGAATGATAAACTTGAAGCTCCTGAGCATCTTATTGAGAAATCACCGGATAATGAAATTAAAAGAAAAGAGTGAAGAAACATCACATGAATAAAATGGATACTTGACTAAATTTTTTGGCTCCATAAAGAAAAGGTTGGGAGGGTGGGGAAAAACAAGACAAGTTGGGATGAATGAAACAGACACCGTTGAGAAAAACCAAGACTTGGTCTTGCACATATTAAAAGAATCGGGTTAACTTGAAGAGAAGCACGCCGGTTAAGAAGAATTTAACATGTCGATCTTGATGATCAAGAACTAGCACTCCCATAGAAATGTAACGACCCGGATTTGGTAACCCAAGTCTCTGTGCTTACTGTGCTATCCCTGGATCGTAGCTAGCACACACAGTAACAAGAATGAATATCAGTAAAACATACATCATTTTACTACAACGGTAGATCCAGAATTAAGCAAATACATACCATAGGCATAGCTCAATGCTGGCACATCATACAGCGGAATAATACGTAGTCGCTAAGTTAGGGATCCATCAATGCCACTGGGCTCGTTGAGTGTAGACCATAACCCTATCATCTCTTAATTTGTCGAGATCTTCACATGACAGATGCAGATGAGTACGTGGAATGTACTCGCAAGTTGCAAAGAAAAGTATAACAGAATATACATGCAAGATAAATATTGGTGGAGGTTTCCTTTGCATAAAGCAAATTTTCTCCTATACTAACTTTGTAAACTTTCTTTGAAATAAATAGTTTTTAGTTTAAAAGGTAGGAGTGAGACACTTGGATATACGCACCAATGCTCATTCTCCAAATTTTGGTAAAACATAAATATGGTTGAAGTGAAACACATTCACTATGCTCATTCCTCAACTTTAACCCTTAAAACAGATGTTTAGAAAAGAGAGGGGAGATTCTTCTTCAGTCCAAGTCTTCAGTTGCTCAAATTGCCCGTAACCGGGGCACGGCTAATCGATTTGGTTTAACCCTCTGCAGAGGTCGTACACGTTCTCCACATGACACAATCAACCCCATTTATCGTTACACACTTGGGTGTATGACTAGGAGAAGATTGTGACGAAGCCTTTCCGTAACAGCCCCCTATACCGCCAAGCCGCCCGCAACTTCGGCACGAAGGCCTCTCTCCGATGGCGGTCCTGGGGTAGGGTTTCCCGTTAGTACTAAGCTAAGCCAGAGCCCATAGTAGCATGTGGCTGTACTGGAAGCTACATCAAACTGTACTTGGAAGATCTCATTTCCCTGGACGGCAGTCCCCACCAAAAACCTGTGTGCAAGACCCCAGTCGGGCGCATTCACTGCAAGACCCCGATGGGCGCAATCACTTGTAGACGCTCCCGTCAATACCATCCCGTCCAGAGAGTAGAAATAAAATAATATATAGTTTTTTTTCAAAAGTTTTTCACAAAATATTGCCCCAAAAGAGGGCAACTTTATTATTTAAAACTTGTTTGATTTTCAACCCACCCATTTGTGCAAGCGCGGCCAAGCATGGTAGTAAGTCTTGAACCTAAGGCTGTAGCTAGTAGTAATATCTTGCAAAACTTTTATAAACATGCATAGTATTTAAATTCGAAGAGATATGCATAATATGAAAATATAGGTCGAAGCATGATCAATTTTGAAACTTGCCTTCGGTTTCGCAGTCTCACGGTTCTACCTCCTCGTAGAATTCACCTTCGCACTCATTGCAATCTAACGCAATAGATAACTTAAGTAAGACACTCCACACATCAACATTCACATAACAAATGCTCAAGCAAAACCATTCAACACATAATTCATGCCCTAAGTTAACCACATATGACTCAAGTTTATGCAATTGGACCGGTTCATAGGAATGGCATATAGTTCATGTTAATAAACTAATTAATACTTTTCTAACTCTAATTTGTTAATGATTACAACAACTAAACATACATGTTTTATACGAATCAATCTAATGATTTTAAAAATGAAACAAGTTTTAGTTTAATTAGTTTATTAATGGATGGTCAAAGAAGGTCAAAATGACATTATTCTGCTAAAACCATAACTAAACCTTACTGAAAATTATCCTACGAGTTCTAACAGATTGGTATGGTTACAAAGGCCAATTTTCATATACAAAATATTTTCGTAAGATTTATAGATTAGAAGATATAGCAAAAATACTCCATTTACCATTTAAATCAAAACTAAATATTAATTTTCCCAAAGTGAAACTTTATAATTTTATAAAAAACTACAGGTTCTAACGAAACCGGTGATATCTTATTTGTCGAAATCGGACATATGGGTTGGGAGATACAAATTTCCTAAGTTTGTTTTTTTTCTTCTGAAAATGACTTACGGGATTTATTATTGGATGCCACGTGTGACGTAGTGATAGGCTGATACCTATTCGAAATTTAACAGAAAAAATAGGTGTTGTACATGAGGGAGAGAGAGTTCACTGGAGGTTCGCCGGAGTATCGCCGGAGTTGAAAAAGAAAAATCCCCGGAGTTAACGAATGACCAAAACACATAGAGGGATTCGGTGGGAGTTCTGTGGACAAGGTTCCAGTCTCGTTCTTGTCCTGAGGTGGCGGTGAAGGACCGCCGGAGTTGGGCCAAACTCTAGCCGTTCGTGGGTGTTGTAGATGGCGCGCTCCGGTGCTGAAAATTAATGAACCAATATGTCAAGAAGGTGCACCTTGATGTGATCTGAAGAAAGAAAGGAATAACTTGGCCTGAGATGTCCGGACAGCGGCGTAACCTTCGACGGACGGCGGCTGATATGCAGAACTCCGACGAGAGATTTCCGTCGAATGATAGGGGAAGGGATCTCACAGGGAGAGGGCTTTGGTTGAGAACATTATGGGAGACGTCTAGGGCTTTTATAGAGGTTCAGGGAAGGACCGGAGAGGGAGATCGGGTGTCGCATGCTAATGTTTAGTACAACGGTTTCTAATGGAAGATTATGGCAATTATGCGCGAGATAAATGGTCTGAATGGACTCGTGGAGGGATGGGCAGTAACTTTCGTGTTTATTGCAAGATGAAACGGTGACTAGAATTGATGGAGTAAGAAGCAGAAGGTGGAGCGGCCATGGCGTTTCTAAGTTCTGTAGGTGTACGTGTACGTGCATGGAGGGGAAGATGACTGAGTTGGGTCGTGGAGAGGCTGGGCCTTCATGGGCCGTGGCTGCACGTTATTTATTTTTGTTAATACCTTTATTGTACAGAAAAACATCAAATAGATAAATGTTGGCATACACATAATTATACTTAGGTGCCTACAAAATATAGTTTCCGATTTTAATAAAATTATTTGTGTGCAAACTATAGTACATTCTATGGACATAATTTATTTACTAAAAAAATTCAATTTTTGAGTTTTGCAAATTCACAAAAGGATAATTGTATCATATTAAATATTTCCAAATATTTTTTTAGAGAAGTCACATTATCTCCTTTCATTAAATTTTATTGAATAAATTAGAATATAAATGGCACTAAGACTCCAGATAAGACCCAATTTCAAATGGAATTCAAATTTCAAAGAACTTCAAATAAAATATTCTTCCACCACATTTTGGGGAAGTCATTTTATTCCCGCTCCATTTTATTTGTGGTTTCAAAAATATTTCATACGAGTCCAAAACAAAGAAATCCAAGTTGACTTGTTTTAAGAAGACTCAATTTTTTTTAGTTGACAATCACAACGACTCACTCAATCATAACTTTTTATTAACATTCCAAAATTTGGAAATTTTTGGGATGTTACAAACTACCACCCTTAAAAGAAATCTCGTCCTCGAGATTTGCAAAGGCTAGCAAGAAGTAGGCTAGGGTTTGGCTCTTGGGTTACTTTCACATGGTTATATCATAACAGTTGCAGGTTTGTGGTTTATCCCTTTTGCTTCCTGTCTTGAGGAAACATCTTCTGTTATATATAAGTCTTGCCTTGGAGTTAGCATTCCTATGTCTGAGGCTCTTGCACCATTCTCGAGTCTTCACCGATTTGTTGTATGACCCAATTTTCCTTCGAGGGTGTTCGGGTGCTACTACCCTTAAAAATACACTTGAGTGGTTTTCCACAATCTCTATATTCCATGATGGTTCTTCATCAAGATCCCGTGGGTGAGAACTATGCTTTTCCTCAATAGAACTAGTCTTGCTCAAAATCCATAATTTCAAAGCTACCTATCTATACTCTCATGGAGGTGAGAATAAATAGCTTCTGATGGAATTCCTTGACGGTCTTCTTCTTTCTTTCTCACCGTACAATCGATGTTAGGCATGGCTTCCTATCTATAAGGGTAATACGTCTTACCATTCCATGGTTTTTGGCTTGTCGTATCGACACTCTTTAGGGTTTCAAGTCTCTCTAATTTACTCATCAAACGTATGAAAGTAAATAATAAGAGTCCCCGGTATGGGGGCTAATTCATCCCGTACTCAAATCATTACCTCATATGTAGATAAGTAAATCGCGTATTCTAACACTCGGTCTTTCTCACTCCTCTTAAAGAGGTCTTCACCTGCAACTAGTAAACCGCTTTTGGGTGACGTTGACTACACAGTTTGTGCTAAAACTTGCATCCGTGATGAAATTTCCATATAAAAGGGTTGTGTTCTCCCTGCAAATGTCTGATCCCTTCTAAAAAGATATGACATGATACCTCCATGAACGATGCATTTGGTGATCCTATATTCGATGATCTCTAGAATGGTCTTCTGCTCTTAACGTGTCAAACATTGTTATACCACTAACTTCTCTTGGATTATAATGAGCATTGAAAATACAATACATCATTTATATAAAAAAAGTTCACTTATTTCCTTTATTATTCGATAACATGGTATCCATGGTTACATTACATATTTTGATGACTAATGAAATAAAAATCGCTTTGAACTCCTCTGTACCTTCCCTTTCTCTTTTTGGGCTTCTTCTCATTGAGGCATTGATTTTGGTAATGCCCGGGTTCCTTGCATTTGTAACAAGTCACCTTTGACATGTCTTTCTCCTTCTTTAGCGTACTGTTGGTTTAGGCTTCTTGGTTAATCTGAGCGGAAGTTTTGGGATCCATGGTGCATCTAACAAGCTCATTGATGTAGGGCTCCTTCCTCTTCCTAGACTTGATTCTCTTCACCTTTGGCTTTTCTGTCGCTAATATGGCAGCTACCTTCTGGGGATCATACTCTATTTCAAATGATTCAACTTTATGTGCATATTCCTTATTCTTATCCTTTTGAGAAGAAGTGTTAGATTTGTGCCCTTCTTTACCACATGAGCGGCATGACATGAGAAGACTAACTGGTTCTCCTAGGAGGCGCTCTTCATCCTCGACCTTCCATGATATGGTGGTCTCCTATGAGGATTCCTCGGGTGTTACTTGCTTCCTTTCCTTACTCTGTTGGACTCTCCTTTGTACTTCCGGATAAATCCTACATTGTGCAGATAGTGATCGGTTCCTTCACATAAGAAACAAGTCACATGAACGGTAGGACATTCTCCAGTTGGATGGTTCCCTTCACAACTTGGGCATTGATCATTATGTTCCTTGGTAAGGTGTCCTCCTCCGCAAATTCTGCAATACTTCTTTGTATCTTCGCTTGTTTTCTTATGGTCTCGTATGACAAGACGAGACTGAAGTAGAACCTTCTTGAATTGTTCCCAAGTGATTGCCTTTTGGGTTTTATCGATGGCTATACGCATCTTCCACCAAATATTAGCCTCTCTAATGAAATACCGTGAAGCATATATCAACTTCTTCTTTGGTTTTACCTTGGCTTCTTTCATTACTCTTTCTATATTTCGAATCCATTCTTCTGCTTCTGAATGTGTCACTTGTCCCATCAAAATGATTCCGTCCATCTATGGGGTTTAAGGTTTGGTCAGAGAGGAGATAGAGTTTTAGATAGCAAGAAGAATACAATCATTGAACATCTCATATCTCATTGTTTTCTAACGATTATAATAGGCTCGTATACTATGGTTTCATCATGAAGTCTTCAATCCTTTCGTTCTTGAAGGTCTTCAGTACATGACATTACACCCGTATGAAGGTCTTCTGTTAATCATCCGTAACTTGCACCTCTCGAGGTTGAATAAATATGCAAACCTATGAAGTTCGTATCCTATTACCGCAAGTTTTTTTATCACACAACTGAAATGACAACAAAAATCAAATCAATGGCAAAAAACTCCAAAAAAAATCCAAATTTCACTCATAGATTTCAAACAAACAATTCCTATGGTACCTTCATCCACATGATTTCTCATGGTCGGGCACACTACCCCCACTCTTTCGTTTATTTCACAACCCTCATGGTGGGCTTGTATTCTATTGAATCATCTGGTATATTCCACGATAGTGGTAATCTTCAACTTCTTCATAGCCATCTTAGTCTTGAGTGTCTTCGGTTCTTCTTTACCAAGGTCACTTGAGTTTGGAAGGTTGGTCATCTAAGTTTTTGAAAGCAGAAGAGAACTTAGTAAAGAAAAGAAGAGGGTACGAGAAAGCTATTATTACTACTAGAAATTTAAGTTGTTCATATCAAGGTCTTCCTATTTCTAAGCCATTTTCTAGGGTCACGTCCTACAGTCAACGTATGCTCTGATACCATTTTGTAACGACCCGGATTTGGTAACCCAAGTCTCTGTGCTTACTGTGCTATCCCTGGATCGTAGCTAGCACACACAGTAACAAGAATGAATATCAGTAAAACATACATCATTTTACTACAACGGTATATCCAGAATTAAGCAAATACATACCATAGGCATAGCTCAATGGTGGCACATCATACAACGGAATAATACATAGTCGCTAAGTTAGGGCTCCATCAACGCCACTGGGCTCGTTGAGTGTAGACCATAACCCCATCGTCTCTTAATTTGTCGAGATCTGCACATGACAGGTGCAGATGAGTATGTGGAATGTACTCACAAGTTGCAAAGAAAAGTATAACAGAATATACATGCAGGGTAAATATTGGTGGAGGTTTCCTTTGCATAAAGACAATTTTCTCCTATACTAATTTGTTGTAAACTTTCTTTGAAATAAATAGTTTTTAGTTTAAAAGGTAGGAGTGAGACGCTTGGATATACGCACCAACGCTCATTCTCCAAATTTTGGTAAAACATAAATATGGTTGAAGTAAAACACATTCACTATGCTCATTCCTCAACTTTAACCCTTAAAACAGATGTTTAGAAAAGAGAGGGGAGATTCTTCTTCAGTCCAAGTCTTCAGTTGCTCAAATTGCCCGTAACCGGGGGCACGACTAATGGATTAGGTTTAACCCTCTGCAGAGGTCGTACACGTTCCCCACATAACACAATCAACCCCATTTATCGTTACACACTTGGGTGCACGACTAGGAGAAGATTGTGACGAAGCCTTTCCGTAACAGCCCCCTATACCGCCAAGCCGCCTGCAACTTCGGCACGAAGGCCTCTCTCCGATGGCGGTCCTGGGGTAGGGTTCCCGTGAGTACTAAGCTAAGTCAGAGCCCATAGTAGCATGTGGCTGTACTGGAAGCTACATCAAACTGTACTTGTAAGATCTCATTTCCCTGGACGGCGGTCCCCACCAAAAACCTGTGTGCAAGACCCCAGTCGGGCGCATTCACTGCAAGACCCCGATAGGCGCAATCACTTGTAGACGCTCCCGTCAATACCATTCCGTCCAGAGAGTAGAAATAAAATAATATACAGTTTTTTTCAAAAGTTTTTCACAAAATATTGCCCCAAAAGAGGGCAACTTTATTGTTTGAAACTTGTTTGATTTTCAACCCACCCATTTGTGCAAGCGCGGCCAAGCATGGTAGTAAGTCTTGAACCTAAGGCTGTAGCTAGTAGTAATATTTTGCAAAACTTTTATAAACATGCATAGTATTTAAATTCGAAGAGATATGCATAATATGAAAATATAGGTCGAAGCATGATCAATTTTGCAACTTGCGTTCGGTTTCGCAGTCTCACGGTTCTACCTCCTCGTAGAATTCACCTTCGCACTCGTCGCAATCTAACGCGATAGATAACTTAAGTAAGACACTCCACACATCAACATTCACATAACAAGTGCTCAAGAAAAACCATTCAACACATAATTCATGCATTAAGTTAACCACATATGACTCAAGTTTATGCAATTGGACCGGTTCATATGAATGGCATATAGTTCATGTTAATAAACTAATTAATACTTTTCTAACTCTAATTCGTTAATGATTACAACAACTAACCAGACAGGTTTTGTACGAATCAATCTAATGATTTTAAAAATGAAACAAATTTTAGTTTAATTAGTTTATTAATGGATGGTCAAAGAAGGTCAAAATGACATTATTCTGCTAAAATCGTAACTAAACCTTAATGAAAATTATCCGACGAGTTCTAACAGATTGGTATGGTTACAAAGGCCAATTTTCATATACAAAATATTTTCGTAAGATTTATAGATTAGAAGATATAGAAAAAATACTCCATTTACCATTTAAATCAAAACTAAATATTAATTTTCCCAAAAGTGAAACTTTATAATTTTATAAAAAACTACAGGTTCTAACGAATCCGGTGATATCTTATTTGTCGAAATCGGACATATGGGTTGGGAGATACGAATTTCCTAAGTTTGGTTGTTTTTCTGAAAATGACATACGGGATTTATTATTGGCTGCCACGTGTCACGTAGTGATAGGCTGATACCTATTCGTTTTTTTAACAGAAAAAATAGGTGTTGTACATGAGGGAGAGAGAGTTCACCGGAGGTTCGCCGGAGTATCGCCGGAGTTGAAAAAGAAAAATCCCCGGAGTTAACGAATGACCAAACGGCATAGAGGGATTCGGTGGGAGTTCCGTGGACAAGGCTCCGGTCTCGTTCTTGTCCTGAGGTGGCGGTGAAGGACCGCCGGAGTTGGGCCAAACGCCAGCCGTTCGTGGGTGTTGCAGATGGCGCGCTCCGGTGCTGAAAATTGATGAACCAATATGTCAAGAAGGTGCACCGTGATGTGATCTGAAGAAAGAAAGGAATAACTTGGCCTGGGAGTGTGGTTTTCTGTAGCTCAGGCTACATGGAACCTCTTATCCTCAACCCTTCAGTTTTGCTTTGAGATCCGTACTCTTCAACTAACTTACAACATGAAGATTTCTCTTTTTTTGTTTCTCTCAAACGACACATTGTATGAACTTCAAACTTTGCAGATTGAACAAACATTAGAACATCAATGTGTGAAAAAACTTTCAGATTCCCATCTGCCACATAACCGCGGACACGGCTGTACCTGCATCGTTCTCGGCTGTACCTGCATGTAGTGTGTGTTGTAATCTGTGAGTCACAAGGACACAACAATCCCATTCCCGTGTATCAAAACTAACAAAGCCTTTAGGTGTGGAGAGGTAATAAAGTGTCTGCAGCAAGCACTAAGCAACTAGCTTACGAATTCAGAGCGAGATGAGGATATGTGCCAATGGTCGCCAAAGATGATCAATACGTGATCCTAGCTACTCATGTTCATGTATAACCCCATCGTGTTCACTTTCCGAAACCCCTTCGAAAAGAGAAAATCACGGTACTCACACAGGTAGTGTATTCTTAAGGATATGGTGTCAAGTTATCTACAACCAGATATTAACAAATTCCCATCTGCCACATAACCGCGGACACGGCTTTCGAAAGTTCAGAGCCCTGCAGGGGTTTCCCAACTTAGCCCATGCTACACCTTGAGCTTGCGTTGTATTCCCTCGAAGAGGAAAGGGAGATGCAGCACAGTAGCGTAAGTATTTCCCTCAGTTTTTGAGAACCAAGGTATCAATTCAGTAGGAGACCACGCGCGAGTCCCCCGCACCTACACAAACAAATAAGAACTTCGCAGCCAACGCGATAAGGGGTTGTCAATACCTTTACGGCCACTTACAAATGTCAGATCTGATAGAGATGATAGTTTATATTTTTGGTATTTTTAGTTTATAAGAACAACAAATAAAAGCGGTAAAAGTAAAGTAGATGTAGATTGATATGTTGAGAATAGACCCGGGGGCCATAGTTTTCTCTAGTGGCTTCTCTCATGATAGCGATATTCTACGACGGGTAAACAAATTACTGTCGAGCAATTGATAGAAAAGCGAATAATTATGAGACTACCTAGGCATGATCATTGTATATAGGCATCACGTCCGAGACAAGTAGACCGACTCCTGCCTGCATCTACTACTATTACTCCACACATCGACCGCTATCCAGCATGCATCTAGTGTATTGAGTTCAGAAGAACAGAGTAACGCCTTAAGCAAGATGACATGATGTAGAGGGATAAACTCAAGCAATATGATATAAACCCCATCTCTTTATCCTCGATGGCAACAATACAATACGTGCCTTGCTGCCCCTACTGTCGCTGGGAAAGGACACCGCAAGATTGAACCCAAAGCTAAGCACTTCTCCCATTGCAAGAACTATAGATCTAGTAGGCCAAACCAAACCAATAATTCGAAGAGACTTGCAAGGATATTATGAGCACACAACGCGAAAAAGAGATTACATCGAATATATCTCCTCGAAGACCGAGGAGAACTTTGTATTGAGATCTAGAGAGAGAGAAGAAGCCATCTAGATACTAGCTATGGACCCGAAGGGCTGTGGTAAACTACTCACAACTCATGGTGAGGGAGATGATGATGATGATGAAGGCCTCCGTGATAGAACACCCTTCGGTGGAGCTCCGGAACAGGCTCCAAGATGGGATCTCCACGGGAATAGAAGGTACGGCGATGGAATTAGGGTTTTCTCTCTGTTCTCGGAGTTTCTGGGGTACGTAGACTTATATATGAAGAAGGAGGGCACTGAGGGACACTCGAGGGGGCCACGAGGCAGGGGGGCGCGCCCCCACCCTCGTGGGCAGCCCCTCGATCTCCTAACGTGGTTCTCAAGCTTCCCGTGCGTGATTTTCTCCAAAAATATCTCTCGCGAAGGTTACATTCCGTTTGGACTCCGTTTGGTATTCTTTTTCTGCAAAACCCTGAAACAGGCAAAAAACAGCAATCTGGACTGGGCCTTTGGGTTAGTAGGTTAGTCCCAAAAATGATATAAAAGTGAATGATAAAGCCCATTAAACATCCAAGACTTCATAAATAATAGCATGGAACAATCAGAAGTTATAGATACGTTGGAGACGTATCAGCCCATCACAACTCACGATCCGCGAAGTCGCAACTCCATATTGGGAAGACCCGAGTATTCTCGAAATCCCGAGCTCAAGATATTTCGACAAAGGTAAAACTAATCCAACAAGACTTCCCGGTGTGCCGACACCCTGATAGTAGCCATGCGTATCTCGTCTCAGGCCACGACTGGCCGGGAGAAGCTACATGTATATACCAGATACCTCGGGTTTCCCCGAGGCGACCCCGCAGTACGCCCAGTTTGGACCAACACTCATGAGGAGCACTATCCCGGGTTGTTGATTAAGAACTCGGGTTTATAACTCCCTATGCAAGTTTTAGTTGTTAGGCAAATGTAGTACCAAAGTTGGGTCTTGCTGGAAAAGCTTTAAGCAATGCGAATTATCAAGGGGGACCCATAAACCCCAACCGTGTTAGGAACGCAAATTCAAGGAACATAACATCGGTTTATCGGGTCCTAAGGTGGCATGAGTGGAACAAAACACCAAGCAGATGGCCACGCCTTCCACCCATTACCAATATATATGTGCATTAATATAATTAAGATAAATATTGTGTTATCCCAATAAACAAGTCTGAACATGGAGCAATCTTCAAACTTCACCTGCAACTAACAACGCTATAAGAGGGGCTGAGCAAAAGCGTACTTAGCCAATCAACGGTTTGCTAGGAAGGCGGTTAGAGTGTTTCATGGCAGCATAGGAGGCTGGCAAGACAAGAATAGGCATCGAGGCATAAATATAGAGCAAGAAAACTAGCACAGCAAAGATATAGGTGATATCGGGGAACAGTCATCTTGCCTGAGATCCCGCAAAGAAGAAGAACGAGTCCATGAAGTAGTCAAACAAATCCTCACAACTCTAGAACGAAACCGAAGCTAACACGAGAAGCATACCGGAAAGAAGCAAACAACACGGTAAACACACTAGCATAAACATGTCATATTATGCACAACCAAGTATGATGCATGTCCGGTTTAATTATGCATGGCATGGCAAAGTGCTCAAACAATACTACAAATTAAGTGGAGCTCAATATGCAATGAGTTGCATATTGACGAAGCACCACATCCAATTATTTAGTTCACTCTTGTTCATGTACACAACAATATTAAATGTTGACTAACATGTCAAGGGGTGAAGCACAATTAAACTACCTACATAGGCAATTTAAATAGGGCTGGAAACAATAAACAATAATTCCAAAAAAACCCCATGTGCATATTTTGAATTTGGTACTGTTCTGCCTATTACCATTTTTTAATGTTGTTAAACAGCAAAACAAAGTGCACCATGTTATTCTACACATTTTCCACCCCATTTACATATAAAGTTTATTAAATTTGGAGCTCGGTTATTTAGTTATGAAATAAATCATTTTAGCAAGTTATTTACACAAGTTTAAACAAACAACAAGTTAAACATCTTAAACATGGATGAAAGTTGGAAATGAGTAATCTACACAAAATTCTAAGCAATTTTCATATATAAAGTTTTTACATATGATGCACGGTTACTTAGTTATTAAATGCATGATGTTTGAGGGTCTTTTCTGAAAAACTACAACTCTCTGGAAAATAGCTAAGAACGCAGGCAGGAAAAAAAGGCACTGGGCTGAAATAGTGGGTGGCTGGGCGCTCACCATGGGCCTCGGCCCGGTCGGTTGAGCGGATCTGGTTGGCTGGAGGCGGCTGCCGAAGAGGCCGATGGATCTGGGCACTGCTGGGCCTTCCTAGCGCTGGAAGTGGCCCAGGCGCGCGAGGCAGGGAGGCACGTCGCCCTCTGATCGACAGAAGACAGAGCAGTTGCGATGCTGGAGCTCGCAACGGCGGCTCGTCGGGACTCCGACGAGGCGGAGAGGTAGGGTATGAATGTGGGAACGGGCGAGGGAAGCCTGGATCCTCCAGATTCGGTGGTGCTCAGCTTGTGGAGGTTGACGACGAGCTACAAGTCCATGGAAGCTGCTATTCTGTGAAGAAAAGACAGAAATATTCAGAGGGTAAAACAAGGGAAGAAGATAGACCGCCAGGAGATGGTAGGGGCACGACGGCCTGAGGCGAACCTGCTAGTCGCCGGCGGGAGTAGGCAACGCTGGGAATGGTAGGGAGGTCTACAGGGTAGTGGTGGTCGAGCTTGGTAGGTGCGGCGCCCATGGCCTCCTGGTGTTCCTGTAGAAAGAGAGAAAAGATGGAGATCTGAGACCGGAGGGAGAAAAGAGATGAACAAAGAAGGAGGGTAGAGAGGGGACACGGGGTGCCGGGGTCCCGCTGGTAGCTGGCAACGGCTTACTCCGGTGGCCTTGGTCATGGCCTCGTCAGCCGGCGGGGTTGAGGAGAAGCTCGGGAAGGCTCCTCTCCTTCCAGAACGAGAGGATGCAGGGGCTCCAGGAGCGCGAGGCCCTTGCTCGGGAGGAGCTGGAGGCGCGGCGGACGGACACTGCTCGCGAGGTGGATCGATGGAATGATCGGGAGAGGAACAGGCTGCAGTGCTGATTGGGTGGCGTTGAAAACAAGGGGAAGATGGCGGCGGTGGTTTGGGCAGGTGGGACAGGATGGGACAAGTGTCTTAGATTCTCGGTTAGATCTGATTAAATAGCTATGTGGACTAGCTTAGGGGCAAAACGGACCCTCCGATCAAAATCGAGCGGTCGAGAATAAATATCTAGGGAGTCCAAATAAGAAAACGGAGATATTTTAGGGATGTCTGGGGATGATCCGGACCCAACGGTCACGACTGCTCGGGTCGGGTTCGGGGCAGTTTTGGACAAGCGCGAGGGGTGGCTATGTAGAGAGGTTAGGTCGACTGTGTAGGAGGGCTTGGACTGAGAAGAGGGAAGAAACAGCCCGGCATAGGTTTCCGGAACAACAAAAATGTCCGACGAATGAACCGGCTATAGTGCTGCTATATATTTAATGGTTGGGCTAACAAACAAAATCCGAATGCGACGAAATTCGACAGGCGGTCTACCTACACTATAATAAGACCACACGCCAAGTTTCAACCCATTCCGAAAACATTTTTCGGCCACTTAAAAAATGGGGTTTCGGAGGTGCCGCGGGCGCGTGCGAGTGTGTCTGGACTCAGAACAGACAACAAAGGGAACTGGGGAACCCAAACAAATGCAAGTTTTTGAAAACATGCTGATGCAATGCACATGATGAGATGTCAAAGTGCAACACGCAAGCAAATGACATGGCAACGATGACGAATAATTGGCTGACACCTGGCGCATTGGTCTCGGGGCGTCACATCCATATGGCCGATATATAATTATCGCCCTCAGCATATAAATGGCCGATGGAGTGTTGACATCGTCCTTAGAACGGACAAAGTACAAGTTATTTTCCAGGACACTAGCTTTGCCAAAAATTAGGGGGGCATGTGTTGACGCTCGAAAATGACATGATCGCAAAGAGTGAGTTGAGGCTATAATGGGATGAGGTTAAAATTATGATTTCATGCCACCATTGAAGATGGTCCAAAACGGAGCCCAGATGCAAAAGGTATGATGATTTTGGAGATACCAGTGTTGACATCAGATTAAATAATGTCATGAAACTTATTTATGATTTCCCTGGATGGAAAAAGTTACAACTGCAAAGTTCTTCGTCTCGTTGAAATGGACGATTTTGGTATAAAAATCATCCCCATCCAAGATCGTATGTGGAAGTTACAGCCGAAATGGCGCACAGCAACACTGCATGGCCGGATCATCCGTGCTGGGACCCAGATCATCCGGCCGGAAGTCGCTCAAACGACCTAAGCAACATAAGGTTTACGCTGAAGCCGAATGATCTGGGTCTACTCCCGGATGATCCGGGGAGGCCGGACAATCCGAATAATCGTCCGGACGTCCAGACAGTTTTTCTGCTGCAGACTTTAGTAAACGACCCTAAACACCCTCAAGATTGCCTCAGATCAAAAAGTGTCCAACAGCAAAGTTGTGCATCTCGTCGAGGCAGTTGGTTTTGATATAAAAGCATCGTAATCCGAGTTCGTATGCAAAAGTTACAGCCCGATTATTGAACCGCTGTCAGAAAACTGGGCTTGGCCGGCATCCGGGCCGGAGGTCGTAAGAAGTCCGAATTTGGTAAGATTTTGATGATTTGAACGGCAAGACAAGTCCTTTTCTTGTACGGGAAGTTCATCCGCCTCTTATATAGACACGAGGTGACGGCCGATTAAACAACACACAATCAAACAAATCAATCTATCACTTTTATCTTTATCTTTACCTTCGCCCTTGTTCTTCTTCTTCCTCATTCTTCGTTCGTCCTTCTTCATTGTAGGGCGGTGAACTTTGAGGCCTATGGGTCATCAGGTCGACCTAGGGCGGCCCATAGCCGCCGCATGCCCTGACGGGCTCCCTTCTAGGCGTGTGGGGTTTCGGGTCTACAAAAGTGCCCGCCGGATTGCTTGCGTACCGCGCTTCCGGACGAGTCTCCTTCGACGTGAGCTGCGGTGCATCACCCCCGGATTCGAGGGTACATGGTGACGTGTTCGTGTGCGAACTATTACATTGCATGTTGCTACCTGCTACTCCGCCTGTAAAGATATATAAGAGCATTTAGATCACTATTTTAGTAATCTAAACACTTTTATACTTCTTTACGGAGGGAGTAATTAATTTTCTGTGATACATTACGCTTAGATTTATGCCGGGACGTGGACGGCTAGATGCCCACACGGGCCATTTACCCTCTTAGCCACTTGCAAGAACTAGTGAGATTATAGAACTATTGTTCTATGGTTTCGTCATCAAAAAGAACTGGTGAGATTTGCTTTGGCATTGCTATTTGTTGCTTGGTTAACTGGGAAGAGGAGAGCAACGTGGTTGCTCATTCATCGGTAGCTGAATAATGTGAGCGAACGGGCTATTATATACTCCCTCCGTAAAGAAATATAAGAATGTTTAGATGACTAAAGTAGTGATCAAAACGCTCTTACATTAGTTTACTGAGAGAGTAGTCATTAACTCAAAGTGACTGAGAGTATACCCAGTCATCTCACAACGCGTGGTGGGCCCATATGCCCCCCTTATCTATTTTCGATTTATAAATTCCATTTTTTGAAACACTTTGTACCATATTTCGTGATTTTTTCGTCGCCGCAAGTTCTTGTTTCGGAAGATTCTATCTCTATTCGGAAATGTTGTTGAAGGGAGAATCCATCACTGGAGCAATCTTCATTAACCTTGTTGCCACCATGGCCAGGTGAGTAGTTTTCTTAGGAAAGTAATCTATAGTGCTAAAGAATCATGCTTTTGCCTATTCTTACAAAAAATTTAAATATGGAGCCATATTTAGGAAAATTTTAAATATGAATTATATATGGCGTTGCTCCACAGACTTAGGAAAGTAATCTATAGTGCTAAAGAATGACTTGATTAATCTAATGTAAACTTTTTCCTTATTTTCATCTTGTGCAAACCTTGGCAATGATTAATTTATTTCTATAATATCTCTTACTGTTTCAAGTTAAAAAAAGTTCGTGTAATCATCTTTCCCTGGTTGTACTAATATAAGAAATCAGATTGCAAAATTTGACCAAAGTCTTGAAAACAAACCAATAACCATGCATCCTTCACATAATGTGATCTTTCATCCATCTATGAAAAAAACTACATACTGCATTGTCGTGATTTTGTCACCGCATATGTCCTCGAAAAAGGACTTAGTCGTGAGGGCATCGCAGCTAGGTGGTAGCCTGAAGAGGGTTGATCGGAATCGCGAGACGATAGTTTACCCAGGTTCGGCCGCTTATGATCGAGGTAATAGCCTACGTCATGCTTTACTTGTTATTGACTGGGATCTCGAATATAAAGGTGCAACTAGGCTAACCTAGTACTCGAGAGCTTGTCCTCACTACCTCAGGGGCTCCCTTTATATATAGTTTGAGGCCCCTGAGTTTACAATAGAGTCCGAGTCATAGTACAACCCATGTCCTAATCTATTTCCTACTTATCATATTCCCCAAGTAAGGGAATCCCATTGTTTCCTTCGATAAGCCGCCGCCTCAGGCATTGGGCCATGAGTCGGTCTGCTCCACAAGTCGCTCTCTGGGCCTTGAGACTTTATCACCATGGCTCGTATGACAAGCCTATGCTTGAAGCCGCCATTGGATAACCCGGCCATGATATAGGCGGGTCATAACGTGGGGTTATATCCCCAATAGGCATGGCAAAAATAATATTGTAAGCAAATCATGTAGGAATCAATCATTAATAGAAACTAAAAACGTCCTCACACTAAAGTAGAAACATATTAGAAGGTGATTAGGAATGGAGCAACCATTAATAGCCTACACGATTTCCCTCAAAACAAATAGGGAATATCTTGCACCATGAGGGGGAAGTCCTGCAGGCAATGGAGATTCCAAGGTTCACCATTAATCCGTATGAGCAGAAACTGATGTCCACGAAGAAAATTGATAGGCATTGAGAGATTAATTCAGGGGTTGTAATTGAGGATTAACAACATGGGTTAGTTACCTTCGCATGGGGAGTTCTTCGGTGCAGTGAAAGGCAAGATTGGAATATGGGACTTATCCGTCATGCAACGACCAAGAGAGACACGATGTAGACGATGGAGCAGCCATGGAGGGGATAGCAGGTGACATGAGTTAGATGGTGGCGGTCTTCAGATTCATCGTCTTTAGCAGTTACAATAGCTAACATAACGTCTTGGGTACAAAGACTGAGAGAATAAGATGAGAGCAACGCCCTATGCCAGCGGCCGCTCCGTCCGGATGCCTCAGATCGTAAGCATGTGATCCAGCTGGAGTTGAGCCTGAGGTCGCCACAATGGGGGCTTTTAATACTTGGTTCACGTGATCTTGGTTGGCATGAGGGAATTGAAGGGGAAGGCTATAATGGCACTGTTCGCCAAGGGATACGAAATATATGGCACCATTGGAATTTAAAAGTTGAGGAGTCAAGGGATATGGATGGGAATCGTTGGTAATGGTCATGTAAAGTTGGAATGCAATCTGGACACTGGTTAAAATACTAATTAATGGTCTGGAAGAATGCATGTCGTGGGCCATAATCAGCTGGCGAAAGAGAGAGAGAGAGAGAGAGAAATAGTTAGGGAGCGATAGTCATCATAGATTGCTATTAATAACTGAAGTGGTGACATGGTAATGGTGAGGTGGACAATCTGCATGTTAAGAGAATTCCTTATATTGGGGAGCAACTTCTTAAGAGTGCACGATTTCATTTATCTATCAATTCCTATCATACCATACAATTTATCCTTAAAACTAGCAAGACAAGAAGATTGACAACCTTCGTTGGAAGCAAATTTGTTTTGTCTGTTGTGTGCGGGTACTGATCAGTAGTAGTTGCTGAGATAATTCCTACTGGTTTGATAAACAATTGGTGCGAGAGGAATACTTATTCTAGGTTGCATCACTCTTACACTTAGGGTTACCCAACCACTCCTACAGGAGAGCAAACGACATTTACGATTGATCCCACGTGACATGCTTGGTCCCTACGATAATTTGTAGTACGTGCTACGTACGAGGTGCACTGAATGCCTACCCGAGTGTGCAATATAAGCAAGTGTAATAACTTTAAAACAACACCAACCATGTCTCCCCTCTCCTCAATCTACTGCTACATCTCCCTCTCCTCTCGTTCTTAGACTAGTTCGGCAAGACCAAGGATCGGCGCAGGCTGCCCTTGCGGCCAATGTCATGCTAGCGCTTGCTGAAGCAGGTGTGGGGGTCCCTGGATGCGCTTGCGTGGTGCCTTTGACGAGCACAACGGTTTCCCGGAGGCCAAACCGGCCAAGGCGAGCCAACTGAATCCCTCATTAGTGTAGTCCGCAACGCTAGGAACATAGTCGAGGCGCACACAGTCCGATGCATGATGCCGCTCTACGAATTGTGTGCTACTTGTACGATGCGTTCGGACTTATCCCGAAGAGGAAGGGTGAAGCACTACAATAGAGATGAGTATTTCCCTCAGTGAGAACCAAGGTTTATCGAACCAATAGGGGCACCAAGCAAATCCTCGTGAACAACACGTGCACACATAAAAAAGCAAATGCTTGCACCCAACACATACAAGAGGGTTGTCAATGCCCTTGAACTCTTGCAAGGATCAAATCTTGTATAGGTAGATGGATAAATCGCAAAACAAAATAAAACATAATAAGTTGTATCAAGGTATTTTTGGTTTTTATAAAATGGTAAAAGTAGACCCGGGTGTCATCTCGAAACAACAACATACTGTGGGTAAACAAATTATTGTTGGGCAATTGATAGAAAAGCGCATACTTATGACGTATTCATGGCAATGATCATGTATATAGGCATCATGTCCGTGAAAAGTAGACCAACTCCTTCCTGCATCTACTACTATTACTCCATTAATCGATGGCTATCCAGCATGCATCTATGATATTAAGTTCATGACAAATAGAGTAACGCCTTAAGCAAGATGACATGATGTAATGCCCAGGATGGAGTTATACCTCCTACGTGTCGAGGCACGACTTAAAGGCATAAGTCCATCCTAGAATGATCTCAAGTTTGGTAATCTTTGCACAACTCATGTAAAAGAGGGGATAGTAAACATAAATAGTTGGCTTACACTCGCCACGTCACAGAATTACAATTCAAGTCTCAATCATCATACATTAAGAATATAACAACCCTCTAAGGGCAAAACCAAATGTCAAGATACCAAACTTAAATAACATCCACAGGTGGATCGAATCCTAGTAGGAGTCTCCACTACTGATCATCCGGGTATCGCACATAGTACCGACTACGCTCCTCGTCGTACTCCCAATCCAGCTCGGTGCCATCACCTGGATAGCTCACAACTAGACCTGCATCTGGTGTGTGAAGTAACTGTGAGCCACAGAGGACTCAGCAATCCCGTTCCCGGGTAACAAGACTATTTAAGCCTTGGGAGAGGATAAGGCTGAAGAAAAGAATAAGTGTCTGCAGCAGCAACTAGCAACTAGCTTACGTGAGTGAGAGCGGGAAGAGAAAGCCTCGGACGAGAAGTGATCACGAAGTGATCCTAGCTACAAGCTCCACAAACATAACCCCTCCGTGTTCAACTTCCGAATCCCTATTCGGAAATTGACAGTCACGGAACACACGCTGGTAGTGTATTAGAAACATTGTGTCAAGTTATCTACAACCGGATATTAACAAGCTCCCATCTGCCACATAACCGCGGGCACGGCTTTCGAAAGTTCAAACCCTGGAGGGGTGTTCCAACTTGACCCATTACAAGCCCACGATCCGCGGAGTCGCAACTCCAAAGTGGGAAGACCCGAGTATTCTCGGAATCCCGTGCTCAAGATATACCGAACTAAGGTAAGGCTAATCCAGCAAATCCTCCCGGCGTGTCGACACCCTGATAGTAGCCGCGCGTATCTAAGTCTCAGGACACGACCGGATGGGCGATTCTACGGGTGTATACCAGATACCTCGGGTTGCCCCAAGGCGGCCCCGCAGAACCCCCGTTTCGGACCAACACTCATGTGGAGCACTGGCCCGGGGTTGTTGATTAAGAAAGAGGGTTAATTACTCCCTATGCAAGTTTAGTTGGTTATTAGGCAAATAGTACCAATGTTGGGACTTGCTGGAAAAGACTTAGCACTTAGCGGTTTATCGAGGGGGTCCCATACACCCCAACCGTGTTAGGAACGCATAATCAAGGAACATAACACCGGTTTATACGGTTCCTAACGGCATGAGTGGAACAAAACACCAAGCAAAAGGCTTAGCCTTCCACCCTTGCCAATATATAGATGATTTCATTTAGCAATTATATAGTGTGATAAAACCCAACCAAACTTCATCATGAAGCAAGCATCTTCGATCTTCACCTGCAACTAGCAATGCTATAAGAAGGGCTGAGCGAAGCGTACTTAGCCAAGCAACGGTTTGCGTAGGTAGGTTGGTTAAACATGCAAGGGTTACAAGTAGAAGGCTGACAAGAAGATCATGGGCATCGAGGAAAAACTATAGATCGGAACTACTAGCAATAGGCAAAGATAGTAATGTTATCGGGGTTTGGTCATCTTGCCTGAAGAGAAGTCGTTCGGATCGTAAGAAGGGTCCTCGTGCTCAACCTCATTGGAAACCTCGTGCTCGTACTCGAACTCAGTCTCGGCTTCCGGCTCTAAACAAAACAATCACACCAAGCACAAATCAACAAGATGCAATGCGCACTCGAAAAATGATGAATGCAAGATGGATGCACTAAGGATGCACACGGAGCACGTAAAATATCACTCAAGTAAAACACCTTAAAACATGATAACAATCTGGTATTATGAATCTACACGGAAAATCAATCAAGTTTCATGTAAGATTCGCTGAAATCGGAGTTACGGGCTAAAAGTTATGCCCGAAACAAGAAATGAGCGAAAACTGAAAATTACAGCAACATAGCAACTTCGGAGCACAAAATAATTAACCTACAGCACTCAAATATCATGGCAAAGGACATGAACACAAACTAGACATATACTACAGCAACTAAGTCCAAAGGTGCACCCCCAAAGGAGCCACGGATCAATAGCAATGATCTTGGACATATTGAACTTGACAATAAAATTCTGGCAGCAGAATTTTATTGAAACTTTGGAGCAAAAGATAAACATGCTACAGCCACTTAAATAGACATGTGAGGACATTAATGGAAAGCCAACAATATATACTACAAGGAACAATCAAGATCCACTCCAAAACTATCATGCTTTGTCCTAGAACATCACACGAACATGGCATCGGAACGTTATAGATTTCAGACTTAGTGAAAAACCACTAAGTCCTAAAACAACAATTTCATCATGGCATCTAAAAGAGCATGTTTAAGTCACCTCGAAACTAAACATGGCAAGTGGTAAGCACCTCATCAAAGTACACATGAAGGTGATCCCGAAACACACAAGCATGCATCATTGAGGTAAACACAACGATAGCAACGAGCTCAACAAGATGGCATTTCATAACAAGTGAAATAACATCACAGCCACATGGCACTTTGCAACGATGATAAACATGGCAAGAATAAATCTAACATGCTACCTAGCACATACAACATGTAGAGCATGGCAAGACGAACACGTGGACATGTCATTTGCATCATTCGGACAAACGAGCTAAAAGATATCACATGACAAAGATGACATAAAAACATCACATAGCAGCAGTTTATATCATGATGCACTCTTGCAACAGCAAAACAAGCACCTAGATGATCTCTAACATGCATGACAACAAAAGATAAAACGTAGAGCAAGTCTCCACGAACGTCTGGACATGCTATTTGCGCGAATCGGAGCTACACACACAAAGTTAGAGCAGTTTGAAAACAGCATCAGCACATAACAGATCTGGGACTTAGAGGAGTGGGGAGTCAACCTCACGCAGATCTGGATCCGGAAAAAAAACAACGGGCTCGGCGGCGGACTGGAGCAGGAGCGGCCCGGCCGTGCGGGGAAGGTGGGCCGGCCCGGTCGCGGCGTCCTGGAGGCGGTGGAGGCGAAGCCGGCCTGGTGGAGCGGCCCGGCTGCGCGGCTGGGAGGCGGCGGCCCACGCGAGGAGGCGAGGAGGTGGGCGCGGCCTGGCGCGCTGGGCCCCTTGCGGCGGCGGCCCGCGGGAGCGGAGGCGGCCCGGTGGCACCCGCGGCTTGGGCCGAAGGATGGCGAAGGGAGGGCGGCCTCCCTGGCGCTGAACGAGGCGGCTCGGGCCAGGCGATGTGGTCCTGCGCGCGTAGGGGTGTACGGCCGGCGGAGCGATCGATCTGGCCCGAACGGATCGACGAGGGGAGCGCCTGGTGCGATGCGGGAGCCGCTCGGTCGGTGACAGAAGGATCGAAGGGAACGGCCGGCGCGCTGGGCGTTGACCTTGCCGATCGAGATCTGGATCGGCTGGGCGCTGGGAAGATCGAGGCGATCGATCCCCAGGGCGGCGGCTCGGACGTTGGCTGGTTCCTCGGGAACTGGCCAAGTGGCAGTAGGTGGCTGGTGGATCTGAGAAATTTTAGGGAAAGAAAAGAAAGGGAAGAAGAAAGGGATGCTCAAAATAGACTAGGGGTCTATTATATAGCAGTTTTGCTAGGGTTAGGGTTTGTGGGGGGTGTAAGGAGCCCTCCGATCGCGATCCGACGGATCCGATCACGGGGGTAGTCTAAAAGGGCCTAGGAGAAGATAAAAGACCGCAGTAGGGGTGTTTTCGGTACACAAAGTGAAGGCACTTTGGACCCACACGAAAAATGGATGGGATAGCCAACGGAGTCCAAACGCGCCGAGATTTGAGAGGCGGGTTGCACACAACAAAACAACAACACACAAAACAACCTCGCGGCACCCCGGTAACGTAACACGCCCAAACACCAAAGTAGGCCTACGGGACGTCACGGATACGTGAGGGAGCTCCGGAACGCGAAACGGACAACGGGAAGGAACACGCGGAACCGGATGCAACTGACAACACAAATGCAATGCAATGCACATGTCTACATGATATGAATGAACGCCACACACTCACACAACAAAACGACGAAACCCGAAAGACAAAGAACCCGGAATGGAAATAGATGAAGCCAGAGATATATTATATACCCAAAAGGGAAAGTATTACATCCGGGGCATTACAAACTCTCCTCTACTACAAAAAGATCTCGTCCCGAGATCTAGGACTGGAAAAAGGAAGGGTACTCGGAACGAAGATGATCTTCTCGTTCCTAGGTAGCTTCTCGGTCGGTGTGATATGACCACTTGATTTTCAGAAATTTGATGGACTTGTTGCAGGTCTTGCGTTCGGTTTCTTCGAGAATGGCAACGGGATGCTCTCGGTAGGACAGGTCTTGTTGAAGATCAATCTCTTCAAACGAAATCATGCGCTCAGGTGCCTTGAAGCATTTGTGAATGCTGAGACACATGGAAGACATCATGAACATTTGCGAAGTTGGGAGGGAGCTCAAGTTGATAGGCTAGGTCGCCTCTCTTGCCAAGAATCTTGAAAGGCCCGACGTATCTAGGAGCAAGCTTTCCTTTGATACCGAATCTTTGGGTGCCTTTCATCGGAGACACACGGAGATAGACATGATCACCGATGTTGAAGGCCAAATCACGATGCTTGCCGTCATAGTAGCTCTTCTGGCGCGACTGAGCGGCCTTGAGATTCTCACGTATGACTTTGCACATTTCTTCGGCTTCTGAGATCAAGTCATTGCCAAGGAGTTGACGTTCGCCTGTTTCAGACCAGTTGAGAGGGGTACGGCACTTTCTGCCATAGAGAATTTCAAACGGTGCTTTGCCTGCACTTGCTTGAAAGCTGTGGTTGTAAGAGAACTCGGCAAATGGAAGGCAGTCGTCCCATTTCATGCCAAAGGAGATGACACAGGCTCTGAGCATGTCTTCTAGAATCTGATTCACACGCTCGACTTGACCACTAGTCTGAGGGTGAAATGCAGTGCTGAACCTGATCTTAGTGCCCATGGCGGACTGAAAGGAGTCCCAGAACCTTGAAGTGAACAAACTTCCACGGTCTGAGGATATAACTTGAGGAATGCCATGTAGGGACACAATTCTGGAAGTGTACAGCTCTGCAAGTTGAGCTGCATTGATTGATTCTTTGACTGGAAGAAAGTGAGCGACTTTGGTAAGCTTGTCGATCACCACAAAGATAGCATCATTTCCTCGCTTGGATTTAGGAAAGCCAGTGACGAAGTCCATTTCAATGTGGTCGAACTTCCACTCTGGAATAGGAAGAGGTTGGAGAAGACCGGCTGGACGTTGATGTTCTGCTTTCACTCTTCTGCAAACATCACATTCATTCACGAATTGGGCAATCTCCCTTTTCATGCGTGTCCACCAGTAAGATTGCTTGAGGTCTTGATACATCTTGGAACTACCAGGATGAATGGAAAGGAGAGAATCATGAGCTTCTTCCATTATGAGCTTCCTGAGATCACCTTTGGGAACAACGAGTCTGTCCTCGAAGAACAAGGTATCTCTCTCATCAACACGGAAGCACTTGTATTTTGGAGTGCCCTTTGCAATCCCATGTTTCACTTTCTTCACCATGGTATCACTGAGTTGGGCCTCACGGACTTGATCTTCCAAGGTAGGAGCAATTTGGAGATTTGCAAGAAAACCCTGCGGAACAACTTGGAGGTTGAGCTTCCTGAATACTTCACAAAGCTCAGGCTGGTACGGCTTGATAAGAAGGCTGTTGCAATATGCCTTTCTGCTCAAAGCATCTACAATCACATTCGCCTTGCCAGGAGTGTATTCAATGCTAGGATTATACTCTTGGATCATTTCAACCCAACGAGTCTGACGGAGGTTCAGATGCGGCTGTGTGAAGATGTACTTCAAGCTCTTGTGATCGGAGAAGATGTCGACCTTTCTGCCCAACAAAAGATGTCTCCACGTAATCAGAGCATGTACCACAGCTGCTAGCTCGAGATCATGTGTGTGATAGTTCTTCTCACTTGGCTTTAGCTGACGAGAAGTGTATGCCACAATTCTCTTATCTTGCATAAGCACACCACCAAGACCTTGAAGAGAAGCATCATAGAATACTTCATAGGGCTTGGATTCATCTGGAGGAGTCAGAACTGGAGCAGAGACGAGCTTTTCTTTGAGAGTTTTGAATGCGACTTCACACTCTGGAGACCAAAAATATTTGACATTCTTCTGAAGCAGGTTGGAAAGAGGCTTGGCAATCTTGGAGAAGTTCTCAACGAATCTTCTGCAATAGCTGGCAAGACCCAGAAAACTGCGGAGCTGCTTGACGTTCTGAGGAGCTTCCCAGTTGACAATTGCTTCAACTTTCTCGGGATTAACCGCAATACCGTCAGCTGAGATAATGTGGCCCAGGTACAAAACCTTATCGAGCCAAAACTCGCACTTGGAGAACTTGACATAGAATTTATGCTCTCGGAGTCGATCAAGAACCAGACGTAAGTGCTTTTCGTGATCTTCTTCATTCTTGGAAAACACCAGAATATCATCCAGATACACAAGCACATACTCGCCAGTATAGGGGTTGACGATATAATGCATCATCCTCGAAAAGGTAGGAGGAGCATTGGCGAGACCGAAGGACATGACGGTATACTCGTATGAACCGTAGCTCGTTCTGAAGGCCGTCTTGGGAATGTCTTCCTCGCGAATGCGAATTTGATGATAGCCCATTCGGAGGTCAAGCTTAGAGAACACTTTAGCTCCTTTGAGCTGCTCAAAGAGTTCGTTGATGTTGGGGAGCGGATATTTGTTCTTAATCGTCTTCTTGTTCAATGGCCGGTAGTCAACACAGAGACGCTCCGTGCCATCTTTCTTCTTGACAAATAAGACACCACAGCCCCACGGAGAGGTACTAGGCCTGATGAGACCCATACTCTCCTGCTTATCAAGCTGCTTCTTCAATTCCTTCAATTCATCCGGAGAGAGCTTGTACGGACACCGGCATGCTGGCTCAGTACCCGGCTCGAGTTCAATGACAAACTCCACCTGACGGTGTGGAGGCATGCCTGGAAGTTCTTCAGGAAAGACGTCTTGATATTCGTTCACCACCGGAATTTGAGATATGGCATTAATTTCGCCCTTATCATTGAGAGAGAAAAGCCTGATAGTGTTATCCCTTGAGGCAAAGATAATCACATCTTCATCAGAATGAGTCATCTTGACTTCCTTCTGTGCACAATCAATATGAGCATCGTGCTGAGAAAGCCAATCCATTCCGAGGATGAGGTCAATGTCAGAATTACCAAGAATCACCGGAGAAGCCAAAAAGCGATAATCCCCCATGCGAATGGAAACATTTGGAGCATATAAACTGGAATGCATCTGCTTTCCCGGAGAAGAAACTGCCAACTGTCTCGGTAAAGCTGCTGTGATCACACTATGCTTGGATGCAAATGGGTATGACATGAAAGAATGTGAAGCACCCGAATCAAATAACACTTTAGCTGGAAAAGAGTTAACTGGAAGGTTACCCAGAATGACATCAGAAAAATTCTCCGCTTGCGCTGCATTCATCAGATTGACCCTTGCTGCCTTTGGATCATGCCTGACAATAGCTGAACTCACAGGTGGAGGAGGTGGAAGACGCTTCGGATTCGGACATCTGTTGGCATAATGACCCTTCTGGCCACACTTGTTGCACACCACTTTAGAGAGAGGACGGAAATGAGAGCCACTTGACTTGGAGCCTTGAGACTGAAACTGCTTCGTCGACTGGTTGCTCGGGTTGGGTGGGTGGGAGAAACCACGACCACTAGAGTTCTTGTTGTTGGAGTTGTTGGAGTTGTTTGAGTTGTTGTATGGAGCTCGAATCACTGGAGGAGGAGGAAGCCGGAATTTCTGATGTTTCGAGACCAACTGAGACGATGAGGAAGAGTGAACGGCATCTCGAATTCTCTTCTTAAAAGCCTCCATCTTAAGCTGAGCTGCTTCTTGTTTCAAAGCCATGTTATAGAACTTGTCGAATTCATCCGGCTCGAACAAAGTGAGAGCAAGCTGAAGTTCATCTTTGAGACCTCCACGGAACTGGTAGATTTTACTCTTGGCATCAGGAATGTCTTGCTTAGCATAACGAGCGAGGTTTTGGAACTTGACATTATACTGATAGACTGTCATGGAGCCCTGCTTCAGGTTGCGGAATTGCTCACGCATACCCTCGATGACACTTGTAGGAATGTGGTGTGAGCGAAAATCCTTGCAGAAATTCTCCCAAGAGATCACTTGACCCGGCCTGGAGTCTTTGTACTGCTGCCACCAGTCAGCTGCTTGATCTTTCAGTTGGAAGGCTGCAAACTTCACATAATCCTCTTCTCTTACGTTACTGCACTCAAAATGCTTCTTAATGTCAGTTAACCAATCTTCAGTATCAAGAGGGTCGACACAATAACTGAAAGCTTTAGGATTGTTGGCCAGGAACTGGTTAAGAGTAGCATGGTGCTGCTGGTTGAAGAAGTTGCCTTGGTTCCCTGGAATACCCTGATTAGCTTGATTAGCTTGCATCTGCTGCATCATCTGCATCATCAACTGAGTGTTCTGAGCTGTAGTCTGCATAATTGCTCTCCAAGCCTCAGGCGGAGGAGGAGGGGAAGGAGGACGATCTGGGACCTCTTCCACCTCTGGGTTAGCGTTGGGAACCTTTTTCGGAGCCATCCTTTAAGAGATGACCACGGATCAGCAATTGATTGACAAAAGGCATAAGCTGAATCAATGGAATGAATTGCAACAAGTCTTCACAATAATCATTCGAACAATAAGAACGAATGAATTCATTCGAACAAGAGGAACGAATGAAATTCTCAGTTAAATGATAACATCAATCTTCACGAGAAGCCACATAGGGGACAAAAGGATAAAATAAGAAAACAACAAGGTACAGACGGGAACAAACACAAGAGAGGAGTTTCATTCTAACATCTTTGTGCTGAAAGCATATGAACGCGTTACGAAAAGGTTTTGCAATCCCTGGATCAGCATAGCCAAGGACCTTTTAAGATGCAACTCCTGATAGTAACATCGGTCATATAACCCCTTCACTCAATGTAGAACCCCGAACTCACTAACCTGCATTCGTTGGAAGAATGCCTACGATCTACTGGATAAACCCACCTATAAATTTCCGAAAGATTCCAGTTATGCAATCAGGTGTTGGGGATACACGGGAAGCACCGCGCAATCAACTCTAAACCTACATCCAGGTGTATCCATCCTTCAACACATAACCAGTCTTTCTCGGAAACTGTGTACCTCGAACCTTCGAAAAGCATCCACTATAACAAGCTATGGCAATACTCCCGAACTACCTCCCTAGTAATGGGTGATGTCGGGGTTATCTTGCCACTGGCCGTATAGGGGAGATTTTCGATGTACTGCCGCGATATGCTTGTGACAAGAATACCCCGAAGCTCAACTCCCTGGGAACAGGAGGCATCGAGAACAATATCCTTGTCACAAGAACATCGAAACAATCCCAGAATACTCGCGGGATTCCTAAAAAAAAATTTGGTGCAATTTTTGAAGATAGGAGAGACAAGAGTAGTCGTCAGGAGTCCTCACCAGAGAGAAAGGGGATGAGAAGCAAAGAAATCCTACTCTCCGATATAATATAGGACTCAAAATGTTTTCAGTGTGTGCCTAGACTCGACCGTCAACGATTCGATCAAACAGTGGGGGCTCCTAGGTCGGAGAAGGCTCTGATACCAACTTGTAATGCCCAGGATGGAGTTATACCTCCTACGTGTCGAGGCACGACTTAAAGGCATAAGTCCATCCTAGAATGATCTCAAGTTTGGTAATCTTTGCACAACTCATGTAAAAGAGGGGATAGTAAACATAAATAGTTGGCTTACACTCGCCACGTCACAGAATTACAATTCAAGTCTCAATCATCATACATTAAGAATATCACAACCCTCTAAGGGCAAAACCAAATGTCAAGATACCAAACTTAAATAACATCCACAGGCGGATTGAATCCTAGTAGGAGTCTCCACTACTGATCATCCGGGTATCGCACATAGTATCGACTACGCTCCTCGTCGTACTCCCAATCCAGCTCGGTGCCATCACCTGGATAGCTCACAACTGGACCTGCATCTGGTGTGTGAAGTAACTGTGAGCCACAGAGGACTCAGCAATCCCGTTCCCGGGTAACAAGACTATTTAAGCCTTGGGAGAGGATAAGGCTGAAGAAAAGAATAAGTGTCTGCAGCAGCAACTAGCAACTAGCTTACGTGAGTGAGAGCGGGAAGAGAAAGCCTCGGACGAGAAGTGATCACGAAGTGATCCTAGCTACAAGCTCCACAAACATAACCCCTCCGTGTTCAACTTCCGAATCCCTATTCGGAAATTGACAGTCACGGAACACACGCTGGTAGTGTATTAGAAACATTGTGTCAAGTTATCTACAACCGGATATTAACAAGCTCCCATCTGCCACATAACCGCGGGCACGGCTTTTGAAAGTTCAAACCCTGCAGGGGTGTTCCAACTTGACCCATTACAAGCCCACGATCCGCGGAGTCGCAACTCCAAAGTGGGAAGACCCGAGTATTCTCGGAATCCCGTGCTCAAGATATACCGAACTAAGGTAAGGCTAATCCAGCAAATCCTCCCGGCGTGTCGACACCCTGATAGTAGCCGCGCGTATCTAAGTCTCAGGACACGACCGGATGGGCGATTCTATGGGTGTATACCAGATACCTCGGGTTGCCCCAAGGCGGCCCCGCAGAACCCCCGTTTCGGACCAACACTCATGTGGAGCACTGGCCCGGGGTTGTTGATTAAGAAAGAGGGTTAATTACTCCCTATGCACGTTTTGTTGGTTATTAGGCAAATAGTACCAATGTTGGGACTTGCTGGAAAAGACTTAGCACTTAGCGGTTTATCGAGGGGGTCCCATACACCCCAACCGTGTTAGGAACGCATAATCAAGAAACATAACACCGGTTTATATGGTTCCTAACGGCATGAGTGGAACAAAACACCAAGCAAAAGGCTTAGCCTTCCACCCTTGCCAATATATAGATAATTTCATTTAGCAATTATATAGTGTGATAAAACCTAACCAAACTTCATCATGAAGCAAGCATCTTCGATCTTCACCTGCAACTAGCAATGCTATAAGAAGGGCTGAGCGAAGCGTACTTAGCCAAGCAACGGTTTGCGTAGGTAGGTTGGTTAAACATGCAAGGGTTACAAGTAGGAGGCTGACAAGAAGATCATGGGCATCGAGGTAAAACTATAGATCGAAACTACTAGCAATAGGCAAAGATAGTAATGTTATCGGGGTTCGGTCATCTTGCCTGAAGAGAAGTCGTTCGGATCGTAAGAAGGGTCCTCGTGCTCAACCTCGTTGGAAACCTCGTGCTCGTACTCGAACTCAGTCTCGGCTTCCGGCTCTAAACAAAACAATCACACCAAGCACAAATCAACAAGATGCAATGCGCACTCGAAAAATGATGAATGCAAGATGGATGCACTAAGGATGCACACGGAGCACGTAAAATATCACTCAAGCAAAACACCTCAAAACATGATAACAATCTGGTATTATGAATCTACACGGAAAATCAATCAAGTTTCATGTAAGATTCGCTGAAATCGGAGTTACGGGCTAAAAGTTATGCCCGAAACAAGAAATGAGCGAAAGCTGAAAATTATAGCAACATAGCAACTTCGGAGCACAAAATAATTAAGCTACAGCACTCAAATATCATGGCAAAGGACATGAACACAAACTAGACATATACTACAGCAACTAAGTCCAAAGGTGCACCCCCAAAGGAGCCACGGATCAATAGCAATGATCTTGGACATATTGAACTTGACAATAAAATTCTGGCAGCAGAATTTTATTGAAACTTTGGAGCAAAAGATAAACATGCTACAGCCACTTAAATAGACATGTGAGGACATGAATGGAAAGCCAACAATATATACTACAAGGAACAATCAAGATCCACTCCAAAACTATCATGCTTTGTCCTAGAACATCACACGAACATGGCATCGGAACGTTACAGATTTCAGACTGAGTGAAAAACCACTAAGTCCTAAAACAGCAATTTCATCATGGCATCTAAAAGAGCATGTTTAAGTCACCTCGAAACTAAACATGGCAAGTGGTAAGCACCTCATCAAAGTACACATGAAGGTGATCCCGAAACACACAAGCATGCATCATTGAGGTAAACACAACGATAGCAACGAGCTCAACAAGATGGCATTTCATAACAAGTGAAATAACATCACAGCCACATGGCACTTTGCAACGATGATAAACATGGCAAGAATAAATCTAACATGCTACCTAGCACATACAACATGTAGAGCATGGCAAGACGAACACGTGGACATGTCATTTGCATCATTCGGACAAACGAGCTAAAAGATATCACATGGCAAAGATGACATAAAAACATCACATAGCAGCAGTTTATATCATGATGCACTCTTGCAACAGCAAAACAAGCACCTAGATGATCTCTAACATGCATGACAACAAAAGATAAAACGTAGAGCAAGTCTCCACGAACGTCTGGACATGCTATTTGCGCGAATCGGAGCTACACACACAAATTTAGAGCAGTTTGAAAACAGCATCAGCACATAACAGATCTGGGACTTAGAGGAGTGGGGAGTCAACCTCAGGCAGATCTGGATCCGGAAAAAAAACAACGGGCTCGGCGGCGGACTGGAGCAGGAGCGGCCCGGCCGTGCGGGGAAGGTGGGCCGGCCCAGTCGCGGCGTCCTGGAGGCGGTGGAGGCGAAGCCGGCCTGGTGGAGCGGCCCGGCTGCGCGGCTGGGAGGCGACGGCCCACGCGAGGAGGCGAGGAGGTGGGCGCGGCCTGGCGCGCTGGGCCCCTTGCGGCGGCGGCCCGCGGGAGCGAAGGCGGCCCGGTGGCGCCCGCGGCTTGGGCCGAAGGATGGCGAAGGGAGGGCGGCCTCCCTGGCGCTGAACGAGGTGGCTCGGGCCAGGCGATGTGGTCCTGCGCGCGTAGGGGTGTACGGCCGGCGGAGCGATCGATCTGGCCCGAACGGATCGACGAGGGGAGCGCCTGGTGCGGTGCGGGAGCCGCTCGGTCGGTGACAGAAGGATCGAAGGGAACGGCCGGCGCGCTGGGCGTTGACCTTGCCGATCGAGATCTGGATCGGCTGGGCGCTGGGAAGATCGAGGCGATCGATCCCCAGGGCGGCGGCTCGGACGTTGGCTGGTTCCTCGGGAACTGGCCAAGTGGCAGTAGGTGGCTGGTGGATCTTAGAAATTTTAGGGAAAGAAAAGAAAGGGAAGAAGAAAGGGATGCCCAAAATAGACTAGCGGTCTATTATATAGCAGTTTTGCTAGGGTTAGGGTTTGTGGGGGGTGTTAGGAGCCCTCCGATCGCGATCCGACGGATCCGATCGCGGGGGTAGTCTAAAAGGGCCTAGGAGAAGATAAAAGACCGCAGTAGGGGTGTTTTCGGGACACAAAGTGAAGGCACTTTGGACCCACACGAAAAATGGATGGGATAGCCAACGGAGTCCAAACGCGACGAGATTTGAGAGGCGGGTTGCACACAACAAAACAACAACACACAAAACAACCTCGCGGCACCCCGGTAACGTAACACGCCCAAACACCAAAGTAGGCCTACGGGACGTCACGGACACGTGAGGGAGCTCCGGAACGCGAAACGGACAACGGGAAGGAACACGCGGAACCGGATGCAACCGACAACACAAGTGCAATGCAATGCACATGTCTACATGATATGAATGAACACCACACACTCACACAACAAAACGACGAAACCCGAAAGACAAAGAACCCGGAATGGAAATAGATGAAGCCGGAGATATATTATATACCCAAAAGGGAAAGTATTACATCCGGGGCATTACACATGATGTAGACAAAGTAAACTCATGCAATATAATTAAACCATGTCTTTTTACCCTTAATGGCAACAATGCAATACGTGCCTCGCTACCCCTTATGTCACTGGGTGAGGACACGCCAAGATTCAACCCATTACAAAGCACCTCTCCCACTGAAGATAAACCAGTATAGTTGGCCAAACCAAACAAATAGATCAAAGAGAAATACAAAGTTATAACAATCATGCATAACAAAGTTCAGAAACAGACTTAGTTACTTTCAATCAAGAATCTAATCATAAACCCACAATTCATCAAATCCCAACAAACACACACCGCAAAAGAAGATTACATCGGATATAACTCCAAGAAGATAGAGGAGAACATTGCAATGAAGATCAAAGAGAGAGAAGAAGTCATCTAGCTACTAGCTATGGACACGTAGGTCTGTGATGAACTACTCACACATCATCGAAAGGCAGCAAGGTTGATGTAGAATCCCTCCGTGATCGAATCCCCCTCCGACAAAGTACCGAAAATGCCTATAGATGGCATCACGGAAGAACATAAGGTTGCAATGGTGGAAAAAGTGTTTTGGGTGTCTCTCTGGTGGTTTGGGAATCATTGGGAATTTATAGAGTCGATATTAGGTCAAGCTGAGCTGTGTGGGGCCCACGAGCTCAGGGGGCGCGCCCTGTTAGCTCTTGGCTCTCCCATAACACGTGAGGTCTTCCCTCGAACCTTCCAGGGTCCCTTTTGGTCAAGAAAAAAATCATCGTAAAGTTTCATCGCGTTTGGACTTAGTTTGATATTGATTTTCTGAAAAGTAAAAAAGGAGCAGAAAACATCAACTGGCACACGACACTAGGTTAATAAGTTAATCCCAGTTTTTTTGATATAAAATAGCATAAAAATGCATATAAAGTATTCAAGATTGATAATATAATAGCATGAAGCAATAAAAATTATAGATACAATGGAGATATATCATTGTGCGTGTCGTGTGTGGTTGGCTTGGCGGCGGTGGCTGATGATACCATGGACCTAGGGTAGGGTCGCATGCCTGACCTAGGTACCCTACCCAAGGTCACTGCCCTAAGATCAAGGACACTCCAAGGATGATAGAAGATACCGACTGATATGGCCAAAGAAGGCAATTCACTCGAGCATATACCCCACTCGGATATCCCAATTCTATTCGATAGAAAGAAGTCACTCGAGCGTGCAAGAAACCACTCGACGTACAGAAGGCCTACGGTCACACAAGGCTGGCAATCGTCGGGCAATCACTCCGCAGTAATGATGTCCTTTACTGCTCTTTATTACATGTGTTATCAGTAATGTCCTGCATTTATGTACATTGAACCCTCTGTAACGTGGGGCGGCCGGGGTCCTGGCGCACTCTATATAAGACACCCCCTCCTCCGGTACAATGGTTCGCACCCCTTGTAACACTCATACATCTATATTCCAGTCGACAGCCACCGGGCATTGAGACGTAGGGCTATTACTTCTTTCGAGAAGGGCCTGAACTCGTAAAACTCGTGTGTACAACCTTGCCGTAGCTAGGACCTTGCCTCCTCCTACGTACCCCCTACTCTCATTATCATGCCTAGTACCACGATAGTTGGCGCCCACCGTGGGGCAGGTGTCTTAGCGACTTCCGGTGAGGTTGCAAGTTTTTCACCGATCTCCAACATCATGGTTTCATCTCCATCATCATGGTTTCGGGCGGTGGTCTGGCGGTGGGCCGCGAGATCCGACTCAGCGCGCTCATTTTCAGCGCCGACGACTCCGCCTGGCTCTAGGAGGCCCCCCTCGACATCGAGGCACTACCCGTCCACGGGGCAGCGCACTTCCGTGTGAGTGCTTGTGGCGTCCTTCTTCGGCAGCCGTCGACCCAGTATCAGGAGGCTCCCTCATCGTCTGCTCTCCCCGCTGCACGCCGTCGCAAGCGAACCGGTCGGTCGCGGCTCCAGCGGTGGGTGAAGCACGCAGTGGCTCACCAGTCGGACACCCCCAAGCCGCGGCCATCGAGCCCGACGAGTACCACTACAGGCCGGTCGACTGGCTCCGTAGACACACTTTCCGAGTGTGGGAGAAGTGACCCCGCGGCAGAGGTCTTCATGGTTGGCTCTCGGCGCAGTCCACCTGGGTACCCTCGCGGCGGTAACGACGGCAGCGACGATGGTCAGTCATACGACCACGATGGGTATGTACGCGAGCCTCTCACTGCCGAGCAAAGAGAAGAGCTGTATCGCCGTAACGAAGAAGCGCTATATACCCCCATCTTGGGAGAAACTCCTGAGGCTCGGGCTCTGGAAGCCACGTGCCTAGCCACCGTGGCTGAGCACGCACGTCTGGAAAACCTTAAGTGTTCACTCGACGATCGAGCCCGCCGACTGATTCCCGAATCCAGTCGACGTCCGCAACAGTTGTTCCCTCGCGAGCCCCAGGTATTCCGCACTCTGATTCAGAACCTGCAGCTACGGCCCGCATCACGGAGTCGATCTAGCCGTCTCAGTCGGAGGCTGGAAGAGGCCTGTAGCAGATTCGGGTGCTGCTCCGAACAGCTGGTGAGCAGAATGGAGCCGTGTCCCAGTCACGCAACAGAATTCATAGTAGAACGGTGGTGGCGGACACCGTCTGTTCAGCCCAAAGCCCAAGATCTCCCCCGCAGCATGAGGGTCGTGGACCCCGTCAAGAGCAACACCCGGGTCGGAATTATGATCACTACGACCATCGACTCGGTCACAATGACCGCCATCGAGTGGCTACACCCCCTCCGGGGAGCGGATCATACTCTCCCCGATGACATGATGGCAGGCGCCTGCATGGTGATGAGCGAAAGATCCCCGTGGATCCCCGAAGACCTAGCTTTCATGCAAGATCGATTCTTGTACAAGGTCTAGTCGATAGGAGGGTGCACCAAGAAGGACATGACAGAGATTGTCCAAGTGGCAGCAGAGCATATGTCTCTGGGCCTGAATGTTTCAGCAACGCCATCAGGGCTACAGAGATCCCCCCAACTTCAGGTTGGCAGCAGGAGTGAGCAAGTTCACCGGTGATTTGAAGCTAGATACTTGGCTGGAGGATTACCGAGTGGCCGTGGAGATTGGTGGTGGAAACGATGATGTGGCCATGAAGCACCTCCTCCTGATGTTGGGAGGCTCGACCAGAGCTTGTGTGAATCAGTTGGCCCGTGGTAGCATTTTCAGCTGGGAGGAGTTGGCCCAAGTGTTTGTCAGGACCTTTGAGGGCACTTGCAAACGGCCTGCCGGACTGGCAGAATTACAACACTGCGTCTATAAGCTGAATGAAACTTTGAGAGATTACATTCGGAGGTGGACCACTCTACATCATAAAGTGGAGAATGTGTCTGAGCATCAGGCAGTCTGCGCCTTTAAAGAGGGCGTACGGTACAGAGAGCTCAATCTGAAATTTGGTCGGACAGGAGATATGTCTCTGACTCGGATGATGGAGATAGTCGGTCGGTATGCTAACGGAGAAGAAGCAAATCGACTCCGTAGCAGCAAGAAACCAATCGCCCAAGATGATGGAAATTCCAGTCGGAAACCAAAGCGCAAAGTAGAGCCCACAGCTCCAGGAGAGGCGGCAGTCGTAAACCAAGGGAAGAACAAAGGGAAACCTAAAGGTCCTTGGATCCCCAAGAAAGTGAAAGATCAAGCGGTAAATGATGTGCTTGATTTGCCGTGTCCTATACACACAAAGAAGGATGAAGAGGGGTATTTTATTTACCCCAAACATACCACTCGACAGTGTTGACTCTTGATTCAAAACTTCCAGAAGGACCAGCCCAATGAGAAGGAGAAGGAACCTGAGGAGAGTGAAGACAAAGAAGGGGATGGAGGTTACCCCCAAATCAACTCCACCTTGATGTTTTTTGCTGACGTTGAGAGCAAGAGTTGACTGAAAGTCATCAACAAAGAAGTCAACATGGTTGCTCCGGCAATGACGACGTACTTGAAGTGGTCTAAGACTCCCATTACATTCGACCAGTCCGACCATCCCGCACACATTGCTACCCTTGGGCGGCAAGCATTGGTGGTCGACCCAGTTGTTGACGGTACGCGTTTGACCAAGGTTCTGATGGATGGTGGCAGTGGTTTGAATATCCTATACGATGAAACCCTCCGGGGGATGGGCATTCCGATGTCCAAGCTGAGTGAGAGCAACATGAGGTTCCACGGAGTCATCCCCGGGAAGAAAGCCGACTCACTCAGTCAGATCATTCTAGATGTGGTTTTTAGTGATTCGACCAACTACCGAAAGGAAAAGTTGACGTTCGAGGTAGTGGACTTCCACAGTGCTTACCATGCCATCCTGGGCAGGCCTGCCTATGCTCGTTTCATGGCTCGACCATGCTATGTGTACCTCAAACTGAAGATGCCAAGGCCCAAGGGCGTGATCACTGTCACTGGAGATTGGCAGAAAGCAAAAGAGTGTTTCCAAAAGGCTCGAAGATTGCTGATGAACAGATGGCGGCAGTAGAGATGGAAGAGTACCAGAAGAATGCGGATCCAAGTGATTTATTGCGGGCCAAGAAACCTGCTTCCGAGTCAGCATTTCAGTCGGCTGGAGAGACGAAGCCTGTGCATATTCATCCTACCGACCCCAATGACGCTCCGACTCACATCCCAACAACACTCGTCAGCAAATAGGAAGAAGTGCTCATCCAGTTCCTTCGTGAGAACTGGGACATCTTTGCATGGAAACCATCCAACATGGTAGGTGTACCCAGGGGACTGGCTGAGCACCGTTTGCGAGTCGACCCGAAAGCAAAACCTGTCAAGGAACATCTTCGGCGTTCCACCGCGGAAAAGAAAAAAACAATTGGTGAAGAGGTGACTTGGCTTCTGGCAGCTGAGTTCATCCGCGAGATTTACCACTCCGAGTGGCTCGCCAATGTGGTTATGGTCCCCAAGAAGGACAAGTCACTCCGCATGTGAATTGATTTCAAACATATCAATCGGGCCTACCCAAAAGATCACTTCCCTCTCCCTCGCATTGATCAAATCGTCGACTCGACTGCGGGGTGTGAGCGTTTGTCTTTTCTAGATGCATATTCCGGGTACCATCAGATCCGACTGTTTGGGCACGACAAAATAAAAATAGCCTTCATCACCCCATTCGGGTCTTTTTGTTACGTTACCATGCCTTTTGGTCTCAAGAATGGTGGCGCGACTTTCATGCGCATGATCCAAAAGTGTCTGCTGAAGCAAATCAGTCGGAATGTGGAAGCATACATGGATGACATCGTGGTCAAGTCACGTAAAGGTTCCGACCTACTGATTAACCTTGCCGAAATGTTTGCAAACTTGAGAAGTTATGATATCAAGCTCAACCTGTCGAAGAGCACATTCGGAGTCCTAGGCGACAAGTTACTCGATTTTCTTGTTTCCGAACGGGGAATCGATGCTAACCCAGAAAAGGTCAGCGCAATCCTCCGAATGAAACGCCATGTGCATATACATGATGTTCAAAAGCTTACCAGTTGTTTGGCTGCATTGAGTCGATTCATCTCACGTCTCGGTGAGAAGGCATTACCTCTTTACCGACTGATGAAGAAATATGACTCGAGTGGAATTCTGAAGCTGAAGCAGCGTTCGAGGAACTCAAAGCCCTGCTTTCCACCCAGCCGGTGCTTGCTGCCCTAGTCAGCAAAGAGCCTCTATCGTTGTATATTGCAGCCACTGGACAAGTTGTCAGCACAGTACTCACGGTCGAGCGGGAAGAAGGAGGCAAAGCCTACAAGGTTCAACCCCTAGTCTACTACATTTCTGAAGTCTTGACTCCATCTAAGCAGAGATATCCGCATTATCAGAAGCTTGTGTATGGGATCTACTTGACCGCCAAGAAAGTTGCGCACTACTTTCTCAGATCATTCAAATTTAGTCGTTAGCGACGCTTTGTTATCTGAAATTCTGAACAATCGGGACGCAACTGGTCGAGTGGCTAAATGGGCGATTGTACTCCTTGCTTTAGATATCAAGTTTGAAGCAAAGAAAGCAATCAAGTCTTAGGCAATAGCGGATTTCGTTGCCGAGTGGATCGAACAGGAACAACCGACTCAAATTCAGTCGGACCATTGGACTATATTCTTCGATTGATCCAAGATGCTGAATGGATCTGGTGCAGGTGTGGTTTCGGTGTCCCCCAGAGGTGACAATCTCAGTTATGTCCTTCAAATTCACTTTGTTTCTTCGAACAACGAAGCTTAATATGAGGCACTTTTGTATGGGTTGCGTATGGCCATCTCACTCGGCGTCCGTCGCCTGATGGTGTACGACGACTCAGACTTAGTGGTCAAGCAAGTGATGAAGGAATGTGATGTTAGGAGCCCAACAATGACCAGTTATTGCAGCGCAGTGAGGATGCTGGAGAAGAAGTTTGAAGGATTGGAGCTCCACCACGTGCCTAGAATCAAGAACCAGCTTGCTGACGATCTGGCAAAGATAGGTTCCACTCGGAAACCTATCCCCAAAAATGTGTTGTTGGAGCATCTCCACACTCCGTCAGTGAGGGAAGACCCCTTCACTGAAGATCCCCCGCAACCGATAAGTGCATCCAACCCGACCGAAATTGAAGTCCCGGCCGTGGTCGACTTGATCATGGAAGTCTTGGTGATCACACCCGACTAGACAGTGCCATATATCGCGTACTTGCTCAGGCAGTAACTCCCAGAGGATGAGGATGAGGCGCGCCAGATTTTCCGTCGATCCAAAGCCTTCACGGTGATACAGGGACAACTTTACACAAAAAGTGTCACGGGAGTCGCTCAGCGTTGCATTACCGCGGAGGAAGGTCGAATGATTTTGAATGAGATCCACTCAGGGACCTATGGACACCATGCGTCCTCTCGAACCATTGTTGCCAAAGCATACCAAGCCGGATTCTACTGGCCACATGCGAATGAGATAGCGAAAGATATAGTCAACAAATGCGAGGGTTGTCAGTTCTACTCGAACATGTCCCACAAGCCTACGTCTGGTTTGAAGACTATCCCGTTGGTCTGTCCATTCGCTGTTTGGGGATTAGACATGGTTGGGCCCTTCAAGACTGGCAGAAGTGGCTTCACTCATTTTCTCGTGGCAGTCGACAAGTTTACCAAATGGATCAAAGCCAAGCCCATCAAGAACCTCAGAGCAAGCACCGCCGTTAGCTTCATCAAAGAATTGATATTCAGATATGGAGTCCCTCACATCATCATCATAGATAATGGCTCCAACTTTGATTCAGATGAGTTCAGGGCATTCTGCACTTCCCAGGGCATGATAACCCACAAGTATAGGGGGTCAATTGTACCCTCTTTTGGTAAGTAAGAGTGTCGAACCCAACGAGGAGCTAAAGGTAGAACAAATATTCCCTCGAGTTCTATCGACCACCGATACAACTCTATGCATGCTTGACGTTCGCTTTACCTTGAACAAGTATAAAACTAGAAGTACTTTGTAGGTGTAACGGGATAGGTTTGCAAGAATATAAAGAGCACGTAAATAAAAACTAGGGGTTGTTTAGGTAAATAAGCAATAAATTTAGTATAGAGAGTGTGGAAAAGTGGTGGTAGGGGTTGAGAAATTGTCCCTAAGCAATTGACTACGTTACTAGACCGATAGCAAGTTTTTATGTGGGAGAGGCCACTTCTAGCATGTCATCCCCGACTTGGAATTCTATGCACTTAGGTTTGGAACTATTAGCAAGCATTCACAACTACAAACATTCATTAAGGTAAAACCCAACCATAGCATTAAGATATATTGGCCCCCCTTCAATCCCGTATGCATCAATTTCTATGCTAGGTTGAAGCTTCTGTCACTCTTGGCCTCCAATACATAGTCCTATCAACATACAACTAACCCTATGGTGTGATCCATGTGCGCGCTCATATGATGGGCACCAAAGGACAAGAATATAACCACAAGAAAATTAAACCAATCATAGCAATTCACCAATTACCGATAGGACAACGAAAATCTACTCAGACATCATAGGATGGCAACACATCATTGGATAATAATATCAAGCATAAAGCACCATGTTCAAGTAGAGGGTACAGTGGGTTGCGGGAGAGTGGACTGCCGTAGATAGATGGGGGAAGATGATGAGGATGTTGGTGAAGATGACATACGTGTTGGTCTAGAACGCCATCGCATGATGATGGCCCTCGCGGCGTTCCGGCGCCACCGGAAGCGAGGGGGAGAGAGCCCCCTCCTTCTCGTTCTTCCTTGGCCTTCTCCCTAGGTGGGAGAAGGGTTCTCCCTCTTTTCCTTGGTCTCCATGGCATGGGAGGGGCGAGAGCCCCTTTGAGATTGGATCTGTCTCTCTGTTAGAGATCCGTAACTCCTATTGGGCTGAAATTTTAACACGATTTGTATCCGGATATTGGCTTTCTTGCGGCGAAAGAAGGGCACCAACCGCCTTACGGGGTGGCCACGAGGGTCAGGGGCGTGCCCACCCCCTGCCTCGTGCCCCCTCAGGCATCGTCTCGCATTGATTCTTCTTCCCAAAAATCACACATATTCCAAAAAAAATCTCCGTGCATTTTTATCCCGTTTGGACTCCGTTTGATATGGATTTTCTGCGAAACAAAAAACATGCAACAAACAGGAACTGGCACTAGGCACTGGATCAATATGTTAGTCCCAAAAATAGTATAAAAAGTTGCCAAAAGTATGTAAAAGTTGTATAATATTGGCATGGAACAATAAAAACTTATAGATACGACGGAGACGTATCAGCATCCCCAAGCTTAATTCCTGCTCGTCCTCGAGTAAGTAAATGATAAAAAAGATAATTTTTGATGTGGAATGCTACCTAGCATAATCTTGATCATGTAATCTAATCAGGGCATGCATATTAAGACACGAGTGATTCAAAGCAACAGTCTATCATTTGACATAAAAGAATTTAATACTCGGGCATCCCAACAAACAATCAAGTCTTTCAAGATATCAATGCTAAAGAACGTCATCCCTACAAAATCATATAGTCTTTTATGCTCCCTTTTCTTAACACAAGGTACCCCTCATGCCCATCCAGGTGTCAGCCAAGCAATTGTTTTCATACTTCACTTTTTCGAACCTTCTCAACTCTTCACGCAATACATGAGCGTGAGCCATGGACATACCACTATGGGTGGAATAGAAGGTGGTGATAGACAAAAGTAGGGAGAAATTCTCACATCGAATAGGCAAATCAATGGACTATGGAGATGTCCATCAATTGATATCAATGTGAGTGAGTAGGGATTGCCATGTAACGGGTGCACTAGAGCTATAAGTGTATGAAAGCTCAAAAGAAAAGTAGCGGGTGTGCATCAACTTGCTTGCTCATGAAGACCTAGGGCATTTGAGGAAGCCCGTCGTTGGAATATACAAGCCAAGTTCTATAATGAAAATTCCCACTAGTATATGGAAGTGACAACATAGGAGACTCTCTATCATGAAGAACATGGTGCTATGATGAAGAACAAGTGTGGTAATAGGATAGTAACATTGCCCCTTCTCTCTTTTTCTCTCATTTTTTTCTTTTTTCTTTTTTTGGACGTGCTTCTTTGGCCCCCTTTTTTATTTAGGCTTATTTGGCCTCTTTTTTTTCTCTCACATGGGGAAATGCTCTAATAATGATAATCATCACACTTTTATTTACTTACAACTCGATATTACAACTCGATGCTAGAACAAAAATATGACTCTATGTGAATGCCTCCGGCGGTGTACCGGGATGTGCAATGATCTAGCATAGCAATGACATAAAAAATGGACAAGCCATGAAAACATCATGCTAGCTGTCTTACGATCATGCAAAGCAATATGACAATGATGGTGCGTGTCATAACAAACAGAACGGTGGAGTTACATGGCGATATATCTCGAAATGCCTATGGAAATGCCATACTAGGTAGGTATGGTGGCTATTTTGAGGAAGGGTATAAGGTGGTTTGATGCACCGGCAAAAATTGCCCGGTACTAGAGTGGCTAGCAAGGTGGAAGGGTGAGAGTGCGTATAATCCATGGACTCAACATTAGTCATAAAGAACTCACATAATTATTGCGAATAATCTATTAGCCCTTGAAGCAAAATACTACGACGCATGCTCCTAGGGGGAGGTTGGTAGGAGTTAACCATCGCGCACCCCCGACCTTCACGCAAAGATAAACAATTAAAATACAATGCGCGCCTATTTGGTTACATAGTTAGGAGACCATACATGCATGCTTCGGGAATCACAAACATTAAGACCAATATTTTTACTAAACCACAATCATTCAATAGTACCTCCCACATATTAGCATCTCTATATCGCAAAACTATTGCAAGGAATCAAACATATCATATTCAGCGATCTACAAGTTTATGTAGGATTTTATGACTAACCATGTGAATGACCAATTCCTGTCAACTCTCTAAATAGATATAAGTGAAGCTAGAGAGTTTAATTCTTTCTACAAAAGATATGCCCCGCTCTAACAAATATAAGTGAAGCAAAAGAGCATTCTACAAATGGCGGTTTTCTATGTAAGGAGAAACAGGCAATCGAAACTTCAAATGATATAAGTGAAGCACATGAAGCATTCTATAAAGCCATACTCAAAAGATATAAGTGAAGTGCAAAGAGCATTCTATAAATCAACCAAGGACTATCTCATACCAGCATGGTGCATTTATTAAAATAAAAATAAAAATCACACGACGCTCCAAGAGTTTACGCATATCATGTGAACGAAACGAATCCAAAAACATACCGATACTTGTTGAAGAAAGATGGGATGCCTTTTGGGGCATCCCCAAGCTTAGACGCTTGAGTCTCCTTGAATATTTACTTGGGGTGCCTTGGGCAACCCCAAGCTTGAGATCTTGCCTCTCCTCCTTCTCCTCATATCGAGACCTCCTCGATCTTCGAACACCACATCCACACAAAACTTAACCGAACTTTTAGTGGCGGGGTTAGTGCATATGATCAATGAAATCCCATCATGTACTGCTCTATCATTATTGTATAATTATGAACAAACATTACCCACTGTATGTTATCACAATTCTTTGGCCCTAAGTCAATTAGGCTTCAACAAGAATTCAAACATATGCAAATAATGAAGCTATAACAGCAATCAGTGAAAACAGGACAGTCTATAGTAATCTGAACATTAACCATACTTTTGTAACTCTAAAAATGCTGGAAGAATTAGGAAAAAAATAAAAAATTTGTATAGCAAGTATTTTCAAAAAGTTTCAGATCCTTTCGACGTTCCAGTAAAAAATGTAAAATCACGCACTACAACCAAAGTTTCTGTTTTTGCACTGCACAAACCAACAAGCAGTTTAATCATCCTAAAGGAAACTCTTGGCACATTATTTTTATAATACAATGGAATTGTACAAGGGGATATTTATTTTTGTTGAAAAGTTTCTGTAATCAAGGTTCACAAAGTTTCCATGGGCATGAACAAAGTTCAAGGCTAGCTCCCACTTTAACAATGCTCGTCTTTCTCACTTTGGCTTTTCTTTTTGAAAAAGTTTTAGGTTCCCCTCTTTTTCTTAAAACTTTATAAAAGCACACAACAGAAATAAATGACTCTCTAAAACTTCCGGGTTGTCTCCCTAGCAGCACTTTCTTTAAAGCCATTAAGCTAGGCAAATAGTGCTCAAGTAATGGATCCACCCGGATCCAAAGGTATATCAAAGCGAGTTTTAATTAACAATGATTTGTGATTTAGTAGTGAGCACAAAGTAACATATATTATGCAACAACGAAGTCTAACTCTCTTCCTATGCATCGGCATGTCATAAAAGAACATTCATGCACACATAGTAAAGGCCAATGCATAGTATAAACAATTTCTTGCAATTTTATCGTATTGGAAAAATAGAAAGGCGGAGATGTAGTTCCTCTCTCATAATAATTGCAAGTAGGAGCAGCGAGCACATGCATATTATACCTATTAAAATAATCATGTGTAGTAGTAAAACGCAACCCATCAATATAATCCTTAATAAGTGCAAACTTCTCCGATATAGTGTAGTTGGGAGAATTCAAAAATATAATAGGACTATCATGTGAGGGTGCAATAGGAACAATTTTATGTTTAACATAAGGAACTATAGAAAGTTCATCCCCATAAGCATAATTCATATTGGCATCTTGGCCACAAGCATAGCAAGCATCAATTTCATCAAAAAAGGATATTTCAAACGAATCCAAGGGATCATAGCAATCATCATAGCATTCATTCTTTGGTAAGCATGAAGGGAAATTAAACAATGTATGAGTTGAAGAGTTACTCTCATTAGAAGGTGGGCACGGGTAGCTAATCCGCTCTTCCTCCTTTTGTTCTTCGCTCTCCTCCTCATCTTTTTCATCTAATGAGCTCACAGTGTCATCAATTCCTTCTTCCATAGTTTCCTGCAAAATATTAGTCTCTTCCTGGGCAACAGAGACCTTCTCAATAAACACATCAATATCGGCATTGTATTTATAATTCAAATAGCAATATTTAAGTATAGCAATATTTTCAGATCTATAAACAACATCATCATAATTTTCATACTCTTCAAACAAACATTTAATTTCACAAGCGCCCTTAAAAGCAACAAATTCTTCTATATGTTAAACAACGTAGTAATCGTATATACCATTAGCATAAGAAGCTAAGGTTTCATTATCATTAAATTTGCATGAAAAGGGAAGGTGTGGAGCCTTCATCCTAGAGCAACAAGTATAATTATATTTCAAGCATAATTCCTGATCATACCAAAGCAACATATAAATTGGATCCCATAATAGTTTCCCTTTTTGTGTCAAGCAATAATCCCTAAAGTATTCACGTTGATCCAACGTTACTCCCATTATATAGTCGAATGGGGTTTTCTCAGGATTATCAAAGTAGTACATAATATCTTTCACCAGAAAATGGTCTCGATAACCCACAAGTATAGGGGATCAATTGTAGCCTCTTTCGATAAGTAAGAGTGTCGAATCCAACGAGGAGCTAAAGTTAGAACAAATATTCCCTCGAGTTCTATCGACCACCGATACAACTCTACGCACGCTTGACGTTCGCTTTACCTAGAACAAGTATAAAACTACAAGTACTTTGTAGGTGTAACGGGATAGGTTTGCAAGAATATAAAGAGCACATAAATGAAAACTAGGGGCTATTTAGGTAAAGAGGAAATAAATTTAGTATAGCGAGTGTGGAAAAGTGGTGGTATGAGTTGCGAAATTATCCCTAAGCAATTGACTACGTTACTAGACCGATAGCACATTTTTATGTGGGAGAGGCCATTGCAAGCATGTCATCCTTGACTTGGAATTCTGCGCACTTATGATTGGAACTATTAGCAAGCATCAACAACTACAAACGTTCATTAAGGTAAAACCCAACCATAGCATTAAGATATATTGGCCCCCCTTCAATCCCGTATGCATCAATTTCTATGCTAGGTTGAAGCTTCTGTCACTCTTGCCCTCCAATACATAGTCCTATCAACATACAACTAACCCTATGGTTTGATCCACGCGCGCGCTCATATGATGGGCACCAAAGGACAACAACATAGCCATAAGCAAATTAAACCAATCATAGCAATTCACCAATTACCGATAGGACAACGAAAATCTACTCAGACATCATAGGATGGCAACACATCATTGGATAATAATATGAAGCATAAAGCACCATGTTCAAGTAGAGGGCACAACGGGTTGCGGGAGAGTGGTGTACATGTTGGAAATATGCCCTAGAGGCAATAATAAAATGGTTATTATTATATTTCCTTGTTCATGATAACCGTCTATTGTTCATGCTATGATTGTGTTAACCGGAAACCGCAATGCATGTGCGAATACATAGACCATAATATGTCCCTAGTAAGCCTCTAGTTGGCTAGCTCGTCGATCAATAGATGGTCACGGTTTCATGACCATGGACATTGGATGTCGTTGATAACAGGATCACATCATTAGGAGAATGATGAGATGGACAAGACCCAATCCTAAGCATAGCACAAGATCGTGTAGTTCGTCTGCTAAAGCTTTTCGAATTTTAAGTATCATTTCCTTAGACCATGAGATTGTGCAACTCCCGGATACCATAGGAGTGCTTTGGGTGTGCCAAACGTCATAACGTAGCTGGGTGGCTATAAAGGTACACTACGGGTATCCCCGAAAGTATCTGTTGGGTTGGCACGAATCGAGACTGGAATTTGTCACTCTGTATGACGGAGAGGTATCTCTGGGCCCATGATGACCCATAAGTGTAGGGGATCTATCATAGTCCTTTCGATAATTAAGAGTGCCGATCCCAACGAGGAGCAGAAGGAAATGATAGGCAGTTTTCAGTAAGGTATTTTCTGCAAGCACTGAATTTATCGGTAACAGATAGTTTTGTGATAAGGTAATTGGTAGCAAGTCACAAATAGTAAAAGTAAATAAGGTACAGAAAGATGGCCCAATCCTTTTTGTAGCAAAGGACAAGCATGGTCAAACTCTTATATGAAGGAAAACACTCCCGATGACACATGGGAATTATCGTCAAGCTAGTTTTCATCACGTTCATATGATTCGCGTTCGGTACTTTGATAATTTGGTATGTGGGTGAACCAGTGCTTGGGTGTTGTCCTTACTTGGACAAGCATCCCACTTATGATTAACCTCTATTGCAAGCATCCGCAACTACAAAAGAATTATTAAGGTAAACCTAACCATAGCATGAAACAAGTGGATCCAAATCAGCCCCTTATGAAGCAACACATAAACTAGGGTTTAAGCTTCTGTCACCCTGGCAACCCATCATCTACTTATTACCTCCCAATGCCTTCCTCTAGGACAAAACAATGGTGAAGTGTCATGTAGTCGATGTTCACATGACACCACTAGAGGAGAGACAACACACATCTCATCAAAATATCGAACGAATACCAAATTCACATGACAACTTATAGCAAGACTTCTCCCATGTCCTCAGGAACGAAAGTAACTACTCACAAGACATAATATTGCTCATGATCAGAGGGGTATTAATATGCATAATGGATCTGAACATATGATCTTCCACCAGATAAACCAACTAGCATCAACTACAAGAAGTAATCAACACTAGTAGCAACCCACAGGTACCAATCTGAGGTTTTGATACAAAGATTGGATACAAGAGATGAACTAGGGTTTGAGAGGAGATGGTGCTGGTGAAGATGTTGATGAAGATAACCCTCCCCAAGATGGGAGAGTTGTTGGTGAGGACGGAGGTGATGATTTCCCCCCGGAGGGAAGTATCCCCAGCAGAACAACTCCGCCGGAGCCCTAGATTGGTTCCGCCAAGGTTCCGCCTCGAGACGGCGGCGTCTGACCCCGAAAGCCTCCTTATGATTTTTTCCAGGTCAAAACACCTCATATAGGAGAAGATGGGCATCGGGGGGG